>CM070563.1:32725297-33925297 GCA_036346405.1 Phyllostachys edulis
CTGGGAGCTGTAGCAATATTATCACATACGGTTATAACAAAAAACCGTCTGTGATATGTAGTAATATCACAGACGGTTATTGTTAAGAACCGTTTGTGTGGTTTCACAGACGGTTGTCTATTGAAAACCGTTTGTGATATGTAGAATTATCACAGACGGTTATTAACAATAACCATCTGTGATACTTCACAGACAGTTTTAGTTATGAATCGTCTATGATATTACCTCTTCACAGATGGTTTTTAGCGCAGCCAGCAACACAGACGGTCTCTAAACCAAAATCGTTTGTGATTGAATGTAATACAGATGGTTTTGGTCAACGGTATGTGATGAGGCGTCCAGTATTAGCCTTTTTGTAATAGTGACATGACATTCCCTGATATGCCTCCTAGGTGCTCCCTTAGCCGAGTCGCACCCTCTCCTTTCTTCATCTAATAGCAGTATCGACACATGAACCCAGCACCAACTCTCAGCCCATGATTCCAGACATTCTCAATGTTTCTGTCATCTATAATTCCTGCAATCAATAACTATCAATGAGTACTCTGCCCAACGGCAGTCAATAACAAACAATAGCCAAATCCACTCGATTTATCTAAATTAGCTGCTGTGGTAGCGCTTGCTGTGGTACCACCATCAATGCCACTTCCTCCGCCGCCTCCGCCATCCGTACCACCCCGCCTGCCCCCGCCCCCCACACATCATTCCCACCTCCTTTGCCGCTTCCGCCAACAGCGACCGGATTGCTGTCGCGACCATCTATGCCCCAACACCTTCCGCACACGCCATCCATGCCCCCCTATCGAGTAGAGAAGAGACGAAGAACATGAGAGATAGAGAGAGGGGGACACAGTACTTGGGAAGTTAGGACTCGAGAGCTCACCTGATGGAGTGGAGGCACCACCGACTGAGCTCAGGCCCAAGGAGAGGAGCTGCTGCCGAAGCTGTCGCCGAAGGACCTCACGGCCGGGGAGAACGCGTAGGGCGCAGCAGGGACCTCATGGCCGGGCATAGCAGGAGCACACAACCGGGCGCAGCAGGAGCACACAGCAGGGTGCAGTTGGGCCTCACGGCTGGGGAGAATGCGTAGGACCTCACGGCCGGTGGCACCTAAGGGATGGACATGGACCTCACCTCAAGCCCTCATCTCAGTCCGAAGAAGCACCGCCGAAATCGCCTCCATGAGCAATGAAATCGCGGTTAGGGCAAACGGACAGAAGGGAATCGGCATATGCAAGTGCCTCTCGGATGGGCTAGGCTCCGGTTTCATATGTGCCTGAAATTTTACACCCGATACTGTTTCTTACCGGCGTTGACCAAGATGACCGAAATTCGCCGGTAGCCGCCGAGATTTCGGCGATAACGATTTCACTGCCTGTGACTTGTCTAGAGATAAGATCGAGCTGTAGATAAATCTTGACCATTGATTATTGGATGTTTTTTTCACCAAAAGAAAAATATTAGCCGGCTCTACCGGTTACCATTCATGGCAATAGGAGTAAAGTGTTAAATGGCGAGTCATCTCTTTCCTTTTTCTCTAATATGAGACTAATCTCTTTCCAAATCCACTTACCAACATCGATCCACAAAATATTCAATGGGTTGAAATTGAAGACAAATACAGCTGGATCCAAACACTAATTTCTCATACGTGCACATTTTGTACACGGAATATGCCAACAATTATATAGCTGTAAAATTTTGGTGAACACTGCCAGGTGTGCTCACGTATTTTTATTTCGATTATACGCATCAAATTGTTGACGCATGTATGTGTGCTCACGTATATTACATGTATGCACAGTATTGAAATTTGTTGAGCATGCATTGGTGCCAGGTTACGCATGGGTCTATATTTCCATATAAATAATTGGAACATTCAAATTTTATTATTCCCCCTTGTGTTAATCTGAGCCCTTGGATCAAATTAGATTGACAATTCATGTAAAAGCTGGTGTACCTTAAAAAATTACTAGAAACTTTGGTGTTTTTGGCTAATATAGCATTGTTGACGTGCTCAATAGAAAATTTAGCCCTCTCTCCATATCAAACGTCAAAAAAGGCACCGTAGAGCTACTGGTGGGCTAGACGTCACCTTGTCTGCGCGTCGGGTTCCCGGAGCCCCTCGTCTGCGCACCAGTTGCACAACGCAACCGTCCATGCGTTAGGGGCACGAACCATCCCCCCTAGGCACACTATGCACCTGTCATTTCATGTGAAATTTAATCTATGAAATGAAATTCCAGGGTCACGGACACGGCCTGGATTCCTTCTGCGCTGTGTGTCCGTGTGAGAGAATCGATTCCGTCCCGTCTCGTCGCCGGTCACATCGGCCCCAACCGATTCTCGTTGTCCCCCGCATGCGCAAAAAAAAAAAACCACGCGTCGCCCGTGGGAGGTCCGATCCGCCCCATCACTTCGCGGTCGGCCCAACTCATTCCTTCGCGCAGCTATAAAACCTGGCGTGTCTCATTCTACACCCCAAAACCGAGTGCTCGGCGTAGAAAGACTGAGAGGATCGAGCGAGCGAGAGGTAGCGTGAGCGGCCGAAATTAGTTCCAATTTCGCTACTGATTTGAGAGTGTTTAGCACTCGTATTAGAAGAGAAAGTTCGACATCAAGCGAAGATCTTCTAGATGAGGTAATTTTTCTCATATGCATTATGTTTATTAACTGTGTAATTAATTTTAAATTAATTAGTCATAATTAATTGCTCATAGTTAGTTAGTCATAATTATTTAGTCATAATTAATTAGTTAAATGAATTAGTCAAATTGTTCAGTAGTTAGTTAGTCCTAATTAATTAGTTGTAAGTATTTAGTTGTAAATAATTTAGTCCTAATTAATTAGTCATAATTAATTTAGTCGTAATTACTTACTCATAATTAATTAGTCGTAATTAATTTTGTAGTTTTTCAACTATACACTAATTACTCGGAAGTCGTTATTTTGGTTAGGTAAGGAAGTGTAGTTATTTTGGGGAGGTATGGAAATGTAAGCTAAATAGTACGACCTATTTATTTGATTGTGTACATTAAAGAACTGTGAATTTCTCATAACATATGTCCAACATGTAAGACTTGCTTATGTTTTATGGCGACAGTCTCATACAGGGCGGACCGGGTGGGTTGGACCTGTTGAGATGACAGTACAAGGTAGTCCAGGTGGAGATCTTGGATGCGATGAATATTCACAAGCAAAGGAGCTGCATCTGGAGGGAGTTCGACATGGACGGTTGGTGGTGGTAGCCGTCTATGATAGTAGGCCTTCACAGACGGTTTATACCACAAAACCGTCTGTGATAGTTCGTTCTATACCTAAATATTTTTTCTATTTTTCGGCTAGCCTCAGGAAATGCTAGCCATGACCTCTGAAAACAAGCAAGCAGAAAACAGATAAATCACAGATAAGTGAATTACAACTTAAAGTGATTTACAACTCAAAATCAATTACAAAAGAATGTTCATGTATTGTCTCTAGAATTACAATTGAATTACAACTGAATGAATTACAAATGAGTCAATTGTTTGAACATATATTAATCGGTGTCGCCAAAGTGAAACTCTCCTTTTGAGTTAATGATCTCCGCCTTTACGATGGTGGAGAGCCGTCCTCGAACGTCCGAGAGTTTGTCCAGATCGAATGTATTTGATTCGATTGTCATGCCCTGTCGCTAGGAGGAGTAAAGTAGTAAGCATATATATTTAAATTAATAATTAGGAAATAATTATTGCAAGATTGACAAATCTCTAGATCCTTAGTCTTAGCACTCACGATTTCCTGCATATGACGCCAAACATAGAATGTACATACTACATACGCTGCCTTGTAGTTGCTGTATGCTTATAAAATGGAATTATATATATATATATATATATATATATATATATATATATATATATATATATATATATATATATATATATATATATATAGGTACAATACCGAGAGGCCAAAGTTACTAAGTATGATATAGGATTATTGTGTTGTATGTACCGTAAATCGCGTTACTTTTGTAGTGTGGCGCTCGATTCCTTGTGTGTTTCTCCCCTGACAACATAGGCACTGAACGACTTACATGATTCCAAAAAGTTATTCTTGGCCATTTCAAACGAAGGAAAACTACTATAGAGTTACGTATGGAGGAAATGAGCATACATGTCGTGTACTTTTTGCATAAGGGTGAAGTCATGGTTGTCATTGACTAGAGAATCAAGGTATATTATCTTGTTCCACTTTGGTACAATGACTACATGGATCCAGTGCCACCTACTCATGTATGTCGCTACAATCATTAAACCTAAGTTCGTGTTGCGTATAATGTACAAATAACATCTGTATAGCAAGTAACGAAGCACTTACGCCTAGTTGTAGGGCACCAGTATGTAGTCCTTATTGGCATGAGCAATCAACCCCTTCGTTATGTATTTCTTGACGTAGGATGCGTCTTGGTTGATGCATTGCTCAGAGATCAATTGTGGGTCGAGGAAACCCTCTGATTCTCACGATCGCCGTGCTTTGCTGCATCATGTATCTATATATAAGCACTGAGTTATGACATTTATCAGTATTGCATGAATGTAGAACTTGATTGTACACACTTACAGTGTCCAGCATTGTAGAAGTGAGGCGTTGAGGGCGTCGAGGTTGAATAGTTCGAATAAGTCTTCGAAGCCCACGACGAAGTAGCCTGGCTTGTGGTGGAAATAGTTCTCCGTGTATCTAATGGTGATTCCAGTAGGCTGGTCTATCCAGACCTCGTTGGTCTGCCACATGTACCAGGCATGCAAACTCACGCAACCCATTCCAAGGCGAGCTAATAGTGTGTCGGGGACCAACGGTCTTCCGAGGGAGAACGTCTAGGGCTCGCAAGGTGCCATAATGTTCTTCGATTTGGCCTTAGCGCATCGCCTGTTACACGTCTTCCTAGAAGACGACTCGGCACACTTTTCTTGTTTCTTTGATGTCGTCTCCATGAGAGCTGATACGGAGGCCTTCTGAAGCGGGGGTTGATGTGGACTCATTGAGGGTTCTGTTGGAGAGGCATCGTCATGTGGAGATCGCGGCATTGTAGGCAAGTTAATCTTATTCGATTTGGACTTAGTGCCTCGCGTGATATACGTCTGGGGGGGGGGACGACTCAGCACGATTTTGTTGTTTCTTTGGCGTCGTCTTCATGGGAGCTGATATGGAGGCCTTCTAAAGCAGGGGTTGAGGTGGAGTCGTCGAGGGTTCTGTTGGAGAGGCATTGTCGTGTGGAGATCACGGCACTGCAGAGTCCAAGGTGATGTCTGTCTTAGGGCACTAGACAAAAGTGTGCACAACATCCAGCGGGATGGCCATGAAATTGTCATGTAATAGAAATGGGCCCAACCAGCCTCACTTGGACCATGTACGGCGTGGGCTCCTACAAAACAATACACAATTAGCTAAGCTATCCTACAAGTCTATCTTTGGAGCATTCCAGCGATGTACATTACCTGGATGTCATCGATAGGTAATTGGACGTCGCCATGTTCAGAAAGTGGCGTGGACGCGTAGCTACTCCGATGTTGAGGGGGACTGGCTCCCAAAAAAATGGGGGCAGCTTGCGACTGGTTGAGGACTTGATTCATTTGTTCCTGCAATGATGTTATCTGTCCTCAAAATTCTACACTAATCTCTGCATGAATCTTCTCTTTCAACCGTTCCTCACTCTCGACCTCTTGGATCTCTTTCGACACCTATACGCCTCAGAGTCGTGTAGAAATCCCTACCTCCAAGGTACGTAAACTCCATGGCCTCACGTGCGACCCGGGTGCTCCTTGTTTCCTAGGGCCATGGATAGTATATCCTTCTTCCTGACTGCTTCGAATGACCCTTGGGAAGATTCGGTTGTCAATGTTTGTTATAAGAGGCTATCATGTTATTTTAGACCCTATGAAGTTATGGAATTATTAAAAACTAGGTAGTTCGATATATCTTACCAGACATTGGGACACTTCCTCACCTGCCGAGTTTGTGAAAGAGATGGTGCCTGAAGACGTGGCTGATGATCTCGCTCTTAACCAGTTTCGGGCGCGCTCGTCTGTGATCCCAGCAAATGGCAGGGAGGCCTCCCACCAGATTGCCTCCTCATCCTCCCTCGTCCATTGCGGGATTTTACCCACGTACCCAGTGGTGCCGAGTCTGTGGGGGTGAGTGTTTCATATCTGGATAGCCTTGTGCACTACACTTTGCTCCTGAAATTCGGCTGTCGTGTTCATCCACACAAAGGCATCCCACGTATCCCACGACACGAATTGATACTTCATGAAGGGCGTCCGATCCTGGTTTACGTACTTCGTGACAAGCATGCTCTTGAAGGTCTTCCATGCTTTTCCCATCACGAGCAATGCCTGTTGTCGCATGAGTCCCTGGACTTTTGCTGGGATCTCGAACGACATTGAAACTTCAGCCCACAGCTAGTCTCTCTCTTCGTCTTTCAGAGATTTCCAGCTTGGTCTGGTAATGGGGATTCATTCCCTTCCAACTATCTCGCGGGTGGTCCGGAATGCCGCCACTGCTTTCTTGGGATGCATAGGGACCCCAACGGGAGTGACCTCCGTGATGGTCATTCATCCCTCAGGCCTTTTCAATATTCCTCTGCCATCTCGCTTAGTGACCCCTTTCTTCGAAGCGCTAGATGCATTTGGCGACGACGGTGAAGACTATGAGGACGTCATCTCGCTTACTTGCTAACTCTGAGAAGCAATACCAACAAAAAATATATAATTTCATATAAGTATTTCTGGTACTACATTGCTAACTCAGAAAGTTTTAGTGGAATGGTGTGGAAGTTGACACCTAGTTTGTATTTTCATTGTGAGTTTCCTTTGAAAGATATTAAATATAGAACCAAATAGAAGATACACACTCAAAGAACCAAATAGAAGATATGAAATTTTAGTTTGTATTTTCATGGAGAATTTCTCCGTGGTAACATATTAAATATAGAAAAATATATAAGTTAAATACGCAATGAGCTAAAATTTCAGAATTCAAAACGTCAAGAGTTTAAATAAAATGCATTGCAAGTTGATATCCGCTAGGTATTTTCAAAGATAATTTCCTTTGGAAACATATTTTATACAAAAAAATAGAAGTTACCCAAACAATGAACTAAAATTGCTTTGTAAACGGATTAACTATATAAACCAATAGAAGTTACCCATTGAACTTAAATATAGAATACCTAGTAAAGAAAATTGAAAATTGAAAGGG
Organism: Phyllostachys edulis; assembly: GCA_036346405.1. Taxonomy (NCBI): domain Eukaryota; kingdom Viridiplantae; phylum Streptophyta; class Magnoliopsida; order Poales; family Poaceae; genus Phyllostachys; species Phyllostachys edulis. The sequence goes on from CM070563.1 coordinate 32,732,540, forward strand.
TAGACATGTTAACATCTGCTAGGTATTTTAATGTAGAATATAACATCCGAACATAATAACAGAATATAGCATATTAAGTGATAATAAAGGATATTCCAAAAGCAACTATGACATTCACAACAGGCAAATAAGCACACATATATAATCACAGGAAGGGTTTCCAACTTGTAGGTGGTTAATTCACATGCAACAACAACCTTGTATAAACTGAGTGTGACAACTTGCAGGTGGTTATGAGTCTATTGTCTTCTCAACTCAGCTATTTAATTTAAGATCCAACGGTTCAACACTCAACACCCCTTCATAATCAAATTAAAGTAATCTATGTCATGTTAATAGTCTTTAAGATGTCTAGATTTCCATCACCCATAAAGCATGTTGAGAGGCCTGTAAAGAATCCTTGTCCCAAGTCCCTAGCGACCCTTCAATTTCCCCCATGACGACAAGCCGCAATCAACTCCCAAATCCAAAACTTTCCTCATGAGGTAGACTGTCTGCCATGTAGCGAGCTTTTAGAGACAAATTAAAGCATATGCATGAAATCAAGAACTACGATCGACAACACTACTCTCCCAGCAGTCCATTCCCCAATCCGGTGTGGAGATATTATTTAGCCAAGAATCATAATATATTATGTACCAATTTCTTTCACGTGTGCGTAGTATGATTGATTAAAGAAGGTGTGAATTAAATGAAGTAAGTGGGCAAGTAACAGAGGTGAGATATTATGTACCAAGTTTCGTCCATAAAAATGGAGGGGAGATGTACCTTGGGAGGGGGCTTCGGGTGGCAGTGGGGGAGGAGGAGGCTGAGCGGTGTGGTGGAGGAGGCCAAGTGGTGTGGCTCCGGTGTGGAGGAGGAGGCCGAGTGCCATGGCTCGGGGTAGGAGGCGTCGAGGAGGGTGATTCGGGCGGTGTCGGTGCGACTTGGGGGTGGCCGTCGGGGAGGAGGCTTCTAGCGGCGGCATCGAGGTCGGGGGCGCTCGGGTGGGGAGGGGAACGGGCAAGATTATGGGCGTTGGGGAGGGGAACGGGCAAGTGATGAGTAAGGGTGTAAACCCTAGCAGGGCCCTATTAATAAAGGGATATCACAGACAATTTTATTATAGAACCGTCTATGATACTTATCACAGACAGTTCCATAATAGAACCATCTGTGATATGAGACCACAACACAGACGGTTGCATTTTACAACCGTCTATGATACATATCATAGATGGTTTGTTACACTAAACCACATATGATAGTTCATTCTATAGCTAAAAAATATTTTGTTTTTCGGCTAGCCTCGGGAAATGCTAGCCATGCCCTCTGAAAACAAGAAAGCAGATACAATTACATATGGAATAATTTCTTAATTACTGAATCAATTAAGATGGAATAAATTCTTAATTACAAGCCAAGTTTCTTAATTACAATGGAATAAATTCTTAGTTAAAAAAATAGCCCTTCACGATGATCGATACACATATAGCTAGCTTCCTCACTAGGTTCTTCCTCGAGCCTGATGCCATCTCCGAAAGGATGCAACTCGTCAAATTGATTATACTCTTCCTCATCGACGACATTCTCAACTCCTACAATCCTTCTTTTTCCATTAAGAACTACGTGGCGGTTCTTATTTGCCGGGTTCGTTACATAAAAAACTTGAACAACTTGCTTGGCGAGTACGAATGGTTCGTCCTTGTATCCGACACGTTTGAGGTTCACAGTAGTGATGTAACTCCCTGGCCCAAAATCCGCTCAATACCCAGCCTACCGTGGGATGGACCCGCGCACACAAAGCACACCACTTACACTTTTGTCCTCGCTTCGTGTAAAAGGGTTAACCCGGCGGTGCTAGGTTTGGACCCAACAGGCATTATATACTACTACAACTCACTTTAGACAAGCAATATGGGACTAATCGCACCACATGACTCCTCATGGGCCACATGGGCTGCACTACGAGTAGGCCGGGGTATTACATTCATCCCCCCTCAAGGGCCGACGCTCGGCAAAGACACCGCATACGCTGCAAATGCCTGTAACCACCCTCAAGACACGCCCTTGCGCCCAAAGGTTTGCAGACACATGCCATGCCGTGTGTCCACTCCGGGACCACATGCGCCATGCGCCATATGCCTGCGCCCCTATCCCACACGCGCTCGTGTAGTGAGGGTTGATGCTCTGATACCATCTGTAACACCCTAGCCCAAAATCCGCTCAATGCCTAGCCCACTGTGGGACAGACCCGCGCACACATAGCACCCTACTTACACTTTCATCCTCGCTTCGTGTAAAAGGGTTAACCCGGAGGTGCTAGGTTTGGACCCAACAGGCATTATATACTACTACAACTCACTTTAGACAAGCAATATGGGACTAATCCCACAACATAACTCCTCATGGACCACATGGGCCACACTATGAGTAGGCCGTGGTATTACAAGTGTCGTCGTACTTGTCGACCTTCACACCCTATGAAAGTTTGACTCAATGGCACCGAAATAGGGGGATCTTGAAAAGTATATAGTCGAGCTCCCAAATCTCCTCTACGAACCCATAGTAGGAACTTAACCCACGTGGCCCAGTGCATTGAACTCGCTAGAAATGTATTTATGCGACACCACTCGCTCGAATCAGGCTCTTCCTATTCTCGAAATGTCGATAAAATGTGTACTCATTTATGTCGCATCCTTGCCATGTCACAATTATAAATTTTGGCCCTTTTGCCAACCATCGTAGCATATCATCACTTGATGACCTCCTAGTGAATCACACCATTAACATTCATTGAACCGACGGTTGTGCTCTCTCGTGATCTAAACCTCTGACCGGCCTGGATTTTGTTGGCGTACCATGTCTTTGTGCTCGTCGATGTACAGGGACACTTTGGTCATATGTTGCAATACTGTGAAATGGGCTTGAGCATACGTATCTAGATTTAGAGTGATTGCTTTCCTTCCGATGGATTCGATACCCTATCGGTTCCACCCGAGCCATGTTGTCGACACAGAACTCAATGGCCTCTTCGGTTGCATAACCTTCGATGATGCTGCCCTCTGGCCGAGATCGATTCCGTACATAGGACTTGAGAATTCCCATGTACCTCTTGAACGGGTACATATGACGTAGGAATACTGGGCCACATATCTTTATCTCTTTCACAAGGTGAATAATGAGATGGACCATGATATCGAAAAATGATTGAGGGAAATATATTTCAAGATGGCATAGACTCGTCACCACCTCGGCCTGCAGAGTATCTAATCCCTTAGAATCGATGACCTTCTGAGCAATTGAGTTAAAGAAATAACAAAGCCTCATGATTTCCACTCGGAACTTGTTCGGCAAAATACTTCTAATTGCAACAGGAAGCATTTGTGTCATCAGCACATGCCAATCATGAGACTTCATACCAATTAATTTCAAATCTGCGATTAAAACAAGTTTCTTCATGCTGGTGGAGTAACCGGATGAAATTTGCATACCATGCAAGCTCTAGCACAATTCATTTCTCTCAGCCTTAGACAGAGTGTTGCAAGCTGGGGGAAGGTACGTTCGGCCTATATCGGTCTCTTTCAAGGCTAACTCAGTCATTATGTTCATATCAACCAAGTCATGCTGTGTGTTGACATCATCCTTTGTTTTTTCACGAATGTTCAGTAAGAGACCAAACAATGCTATCACATACATTCTTCTCCACGTGCATGCCGTTGATGTAGTGGTGAGCTTCTAAGTGCTCCTAACATGGTAAGTCCCAAAAATTGATTTCTTCTTCCAGATGTTCTTCTGACGGGTCCTTAATTTACATCTCTTTCTAAGAACAACATCGATATCCTAACCATATCATAGACCTCTTTCCCTCTAAAAGCTCTTAGAGTTGAACCGTCCTCCTTATTTTCATCGAATTGTTTCTTCATCTTGTGGTATGGGTGATACTTGGGAAGGAACCTATGGTGATGCATGTGGACAGTTTTGCGCGAGTTGTTCAGCCACACACTCTCGGTATCATCTAAGCAGTGTGGAAAGACTTTGGCTCCTTTTGTACTAAACCCTAACATGTTACTAATGGCAGGAAAATCATTGATGGTGCAGAACAACATGGCGCGTAAAGTGAAGTTCTCTCGTTTGTACACATCCCATACCTGTACCGCTTCGTTCCACAGTGTCACAAGATTTTCCAACAATGGTGCTAGGTACACAACAATACCATTCCCAGGTTGCTTTGGCCCTTAGATAAGTAGTGACATCAAAATATACTTCCTCTTCATACACAGCCAAGGAGGAAGGTTGTGCATACATAGGTTCACGGGTCAAGTGCTATGTCAACTGCTCATGTTACCGAAAGGATTCATTCCATCTGTACTCAACCTAAACCTTATATTCCTTGGTTTCGCACCGAAGTCTTCGAAGCTCCTATCGAAGTTTCTCAACTGGGTAGAATCAGTAGGGTGTCTTAGCTTTTCATCTTTCTTACGCTCCTCCGAGTGCCAACGCAACAATCTTGCCTCCTTTCGGTTTGCAAATAAATGCTTCAAATGGGGAATTATAGGCAGATACCACAACACCTTAGCAGGAGGTTCTTGCTTCACCTCGATGCCCTCGCCATCATCGGAGTGATTCTTACGCTTGTATCGGGATATTTTGCACACCGGACATACATGCATGTATGCACACTCTTTACGGTAGAGGATACAATCGTTCATACATGCATGTATTCTTTCTACTTCCATTTCCAGTGCATGAAGAACCTTCTTGGCTTGATAGGTGGTTCTGAGCAACACGTTTCCCTCTGGAAGGATGTCCGCTAGGAGACCTAACAACACCGTGAAACTCTTGTCGGACCAACCATTGATTTCCTTCAATTTCAGCAGTTTAAGCACGGATAACAACCTTGTGTCTTCTGTCTTGTAGCATAAGAACAAAGGTTTCTCCGAGTCCTCTATTAAGCCCTCGAATTTACCAAACTCTCTCTCACTATAGTTCTCTTCTACATCGCATAGCATCTGATCTAGATTGTCATCGTGCGGCCTACCCTCATCAAAAGCATAGTCCACACCCTTCATATCGTTGTCTCCCTCGACGATGTTACTAACTTTCGGTATATTCTGCTCTTCACCGTGACTTGTCCAACATGTATACTCCTCTTTGAAACACCTTCAAATCAAGTGCGCTTCGATCTGTACTGTGTTGGTAAACATCTTTAGATTATTGCAATTAATGCATAGACAGTACATAAAGTTTATCCCATTTTCATCATATCCTGCTCGGTAACCCTTCTAAAAGCAGACACGCCATCAATATACTCTTCACTCACACGGTTCTCAACATACATACAGCTTCGGTCCATCTATGCTACGCACGTAGCAAATTAGTATTGAATTAGATTAATGCTCCTAAAGTAGCTAGCTACTTAAATATTCATGATGCAATACATATATATATATATATATATATATATATATATATATATATATATATTGATATTGAAGTAGACAAGGAGTAGTGAGACCCATTCGTAAATTTCAACAAACTACCAAAATTAGTGTTAAATTAGATTAATGCTCCTAAAGTAGCTACCTACGAAATATTCATGAAGCAATATACATATCAAGCAAGAATATATATATTGAAGTAGTCAAGGAGTAGTGAGCCCCATTCTTAAATTTCAGCAAACTACCAAGCTAGATCTAAACCTAGCTATCATCTCTCTAGATTATAATACATATAATTAGAAGCAATACTAACCTTAGATCACCAAGAACAAATAGATCTACAAACACACTTGCAAATCTGCGGAATTTCTTTCACCAAACGCCCCAAAACCGACCACCTCCTTCCCAGACAGATATCACTACAAACAGATCTGTCGGGATGAATAGGTATTTAATGGCGCATATCACAGACTGTTCTTGTGAAGAACCATCCGTGATTCATAATTATCATAGACCGTTTGTATTTAAAACCATCTGTGTTTCATCACAGATGCTTTTAAATACAAACGGTCTATGATGTCTCCGAATATCACAGAAGGTCCTGATTAAAAACCATCCGTGATGATTCACAGAAGGTTCTAGCCATCTCCAGTAACATAGACGGTCACACTTGAAAAATCATCTATGATAATTACATCACTATTACAGACGGTTCTTATTAAAAATCGTTTGTGATAATTATGTATCACAGACAGTTCTTATTAAAAACCGTCTATGATAATTATATATCACAGACTATTGTATTTTATAACCGTGTATCATAGACGGTTTGTTCCACTAAACTGCATGTGATAGTTCCTTCTATAGCTAAAAAATATTCTGTTTTTCGGCTAGCCTCAGGAGTTAATATGTATGATTTGTTTTTCACATAGAAGACAGTAAGATAAACACGTTATTCAGTAAAAATGTTCAACATAGACAGTAACTTAAACTCCAAACTAGATTTATTTTATCATTTTTTGTATTTACATATGGCCAAACACTATGGCCAGTCGCTTCTTACAAAAGAAATAAAAAAAGATCAACTTATTTCTAGCGGTCTAGGTAGACTGCGATCTCTGTCTTCAATTCTTTGTAGGAGACATCGTCAGCATCGGAGGGTTCGGGGTCAGTGTAGGTTCCCCGAAACACGTCCATCCGTTGACACGCTCGTTGGAGAGTAGCCCAAAGATGCTCTGACTCAAGAACCAAGTCGAAATGCGCGTAGAGGCTCTCTTTCCTCGCTCGAGGTGTCACGACATGGTAGACCCGATCGGCCGCTGTCTCGATGTCACATTCCAAGCGACGGTAATCCTCCTGGAGACATGCAACGTCTTCCTCAAGGACAATGTCGATGGCGAGGTTAGCTCACCGGAAGAGGGAGACCACCCAGAAGACATGGCGAAGGAGGATGTTAAGACGGCAGAAGGTGGCCATCACATGCTCTATCATAACCTCCACCAGAGGAGGGAGGACACTGTTAGCACAGTGTCCTTACACAGCATCCACCAGTGTACGGCCGGCGAGGTGCTCATACAAAATGGCTAAATAGGCCATCAAAACCGATGTCAAGGGAGAAGAATGAGGAGCTATTGCTTTTTTAATTCTATTAGTTGTTGATGGATGGTGAGAAAGAGAGTAGAGCGATGTGGGGATTCATCTTCAGTGGTGGGTGATCATTCTTATAAAACAAGGAGTAACCTCGGTGCGCGAGACGAAGAGACGCATCGCTCAGGAGCCGAAGCGGCATTGAACATATCATAGATAATTCCAACCATAAACGATTATATTTAAAAACCGTCTGTGACCTCTGCAATAATCACAGACGGTTATTGTTAAGAACTGTCTGGGAATTATCTGTAACATCCCAAAGTTCTGTTACAAAAAATAAAATTAATAAAGTTATTATTTTATTAGATTTTCTGAGTTTCAATAGTGTTTTCTTGGTTTTCTTGAATTTCCTAGATTTAAAAAGTCAAAATAAAATTTATTGAGTTTTTATTGATTTAAAGTGAAAAAGTAAAATATAATTAATTTCTGGAAATTTCGGATTTTAAAAAGGTTTTTCCTATTTTCCGTAAATTAAAAATAATTTATGTGCAAAAATAATTTTAAAAAGTTGGAAATAATTTCATTTAAGTCCAAAATGACTCAGGGAATTTCTGTGAATTTTTTTCATAATTTTTGGACTTTATTTGCTATTTTCTAAAGCCAATTTGATTTAACAGAATTAATTAAATCGTCAAATCATTTAAAATCCGGAAATCTCCTTTGGGCTGAACTTCCTCCAGCCCATTAATATTCTCACCGCGCGTTCCTCTCTCCCTCTCGCTGCCATGTGGGGCCCTCTTGTCAGCCTCTCCTCTCTCACCCATATCTCTTTTTCACTGCCACGTGGGACCAACACTACAGTGTCACCCGCTACCTTCCTTTCTTCCACCTCCGGCTTCGCATCCCTTCCGCCATTAGCGCGTTCGAGAGCTTTCCAAACTCGGTCGAATCCGGTCGCTTCTCCCAAATTTCCGCCACCATTATGACGCTGCGTCCATCCCGTGCCCATTGCCACCATTACCCCTCCATCCCCGACCGTAAATGGCCCGAATCACCTCCTCGGCTACTATATAAGTGCACCTCGGGAGCGCCTTTTTCACGCTCATCCCAATGCCCCAAGTCCCCCATCTTCTCCTCCCTCCAATCGCTGTGATTTTCAGTTCGTCTTCACGCCTCTGAAGCTCGGTGTTCATCGTCTCCGCCATTGCCCAAGATCGCTTCGCGACTCACTTTCTACGGATTGCCAAGATTGTCGCCAATTCGCGGCGCTTGTCATCTCCGCCCGAGGACCCCTATAGCACCGTCTTCATCGGAGCCCTAAAACCGCCGCCGCCAAACCTCGTCGCTGACGACCTTTCCGCTGCGCCCTCTCGCATTTTCGGTAAGCACCACATTCAGTGTGTCACACTGATCATTTTGGTACCACTCACGAGACTCACCGTGGTGCGAAGCGCCAGTGAGCTCGAGCCCGTAGCGCCGCCGCTCATCGGACCTACGTGGCACGTCCACGTAGGCGCCACTTCAGTGCCACATAGGCCCTAGGACTCGATCAGCACCCACGTGTACGTCAGCATGGCTGACCATGTCAGCCTTTGCGCCAACGCACGCGCCACTATTTACTATTCCACGAACCAAGTCCACCGTGGACTGGACCTAGTTTATTGACTAAGGGCCCACATGTCATAGATAGAAAAGATTTTCATTAGAAAAAATAATTCCAACCGAAAATCAATTTCTCAGCCGCTAATGTCAGCATGCGCAATAAAGATAATTTCCTTTAGAAAAATTAATCAGTAATTCAATAAAATCTAAATTTTAGAATTTCTTTAGGGTTTAAACTTCCATGGGTTCGTTCTCCCTCATATGAACTCCGATTTCGTTAATTCAAATTTCTAAATTCATGTAAATTCAAGATCTAGCCAACTAAACAAATATTATTTAATTTGGAGTTAATTTGAATTTCATTTAAATTTATTTGTGTTTATTTGAATTTGGCTTATTTTCGCGTATATATTTCGACGATTCCGAGGAACCTTAGTTAGTTGAAGAAGAAGAATTTGAGCAAGGCAATTTATACCTTTAATCATGTTTGATCCTATTATTTTAAAATATCTAATTCTATTTTAAATTATTATTACATGCATAATTCTATTCAGTTATTTTAAATTCTCGCTTTTAAATTCCTAGTTACTCTATTTCCTTTGTATGGCCAATATTGATGTTTGAATAAATCATTCCCTTGTCACCATAGTCAAAATTAATTAGAAAAATTATATGCTTAAACAATGCTTAGACCAAAATCTTAAATTTGGGGAGTTTAGCCAAATTATTCAAATTTGATTCAAACTGGGTCTGTGGTATAGAAACTTTGGAAAATGCTTTTACTTGTGAAATAAAATAAAATGGTTTAGACTTGGGCATAATGGATGTTGGTATGGTGCAAGTCAATGCACATGATCGATTCGTTTCAACGATCGAGTCTAGGGTTGTGGAATGTTGCTCAATTCAGTTAAGGACCGGTCTTCGAGCCGCGTCTTACTAAGCCCCACTATACTACCACATATCCTGTGTGGGCAGGACTAGGCTAAATAATTTGTAATACCTCATTATTGTTTATGCCATGTTCTTGTGTGGGTGTTGGTTAGGCAGTATTCCTACTTGACGTAAGAGAGGGCTTCTGGCGGGTGGTTAGCCCAAGGAAAGTGAAACCTTAGCGGACATATTAACCTTGGGGTAGAACATTGTAAAAGCCTAGTGATAATTGCTTAGTCGCACTCCTTCGAAAGCTTGTATTGGCCGACATTAAAAGCAAATTATCTCTTGTGAGTAAAGTTATACCACCTCTGTAGAGTGTAAATCTATTCAAATAGCCGTGTCCATGGTCATGGACATGCTGAGCAAAACCACTCAAAGTTAGACTTTGGTTTTGATTTCAAAATATTTTGATAAATGATTTTGAATAGTTTATCCAATTGGAAAAATTAGGCGGTTAGCCATGTGATAGGAGGGTATCCATCACCATATTTCATATGGAGGTTATCCTACTATAAAACTTGAGAATTTATAAAATAAATTTTAGTTATAGAATAATTCCTTTGGAACTTAGTACAAATATTTAAAGAAAACATTGCTTTATGTAAATTCAACCAATAAACCTTCCTTTGATATATCCCTGCATGCATTATAATATGTTATTTGGTGTAACTTGCGGAGCACGATTGTTTGTGCTCATCCTTGCTTAATGCAAATAAATTTCAAAGGAGAAGGACTTCGCTACCAGTGTGGATCTCGACGACTAGGCCGCTACCCCAGTCGATTGCCTGTGGCAGATCAGTCGGACTCTACTACTTCTTCTTCATCTTCCACTGTGCTTATTTATTGTTGACTTGTAAGCATTTCTTGTAATCAACTCTGATATTTTATTAATAAAGTTATGCGAATTATGGATGTTACCATATTTGTTTACTGTGTGAACTAGCTACTGATCATGGGACTAGTTCGGAAATACATAGAGGATTTGAGGGTGTTACTCCCGAGTCCGACATTATCACAGACGGTTCTTATTAAAAACCGTTTGTGATAATTACGTATTATAGACAGTTCTAGCCATCACCAGTAACATAGACGGTCACGATTGTAAAACCGTTTGTGATAATTACAACACTGACGGTTTCTGGGGAATCGTCTGTGATGAGGCGTCCAGTATAGCCTTCTTTGTAGTAATGGTTAGTGCTCACAAGGAGAAGTTCTATGGCACGGTCTTCACGGTCAAGGCAGTGATCGACCACACTTGTGAGCTGAGTGAGCCGCAGCAGCAGCATCAAAATGTGACTTCCGCATTCTCACCGCGGTGGTGGTCAATGCAAATGATCAGCTTCTTCTGGTTGCATTTGCCATCGTAGAGAGTGGGAACACAACTAGTTGGTTATGGTTCCTCGCAAATGTCAAGCAGACGATTGTGGGACACCGGCCTAACGTATGCCTTATCATAGACCGCAATGTAGGGTTGTTTGCTCTCAACACCATGAAGAATGGGATGCAAGCACCCTACTAGTGGAATGCTGTGGAAACCCGGTGGTGCATGAGGCATCTTGCATCGAACTTCTTTACGCGGTTCCACAGTTAGGAACTAATGAAGACGTTCAAGACGTTGAACATGCAAAACTAGAGTCGAAAGTTTGAGGCCATCTAGAGATACCTCAAAGAGCGGGCTATGAGACATACAATGGAGTCCCCTCTAGAGGCACATGAGGGACAACAGGGCGTGAGAGGGGCATCTAGGAGCCCCATCAGTTTCTTTGAGTGGATTAATCTCCACGCTCCTGATTTGGAGGAATGGTCATAGTTGTACGACACTGACGGTGCAAGGTACGTTATTATGACAACCAACATGTCCGAGGTGTACAATAGCGTGCTAAAAGGTGTGCGGTGTCTCCATATCACCACGATCATTAAAGAGACCTGGACTCACACGGTCGGTTGCTTCATAAATAGAGCCGCCGTAGCAAGGCGGCAACTGGAAGAAGGGAAGCAGTTATCTGAGAAGATGTAGAGATATATGAACCAGAAGATGCAGAAAGCTCGTACACACAACATCCGGGTGATTGATAGCCTAATAAGGAGGAAGTACGAGATCCGTCTGAGGTAGAAATATGTCAATAGTCATGCTAGGGGTGAAAGGAAGCATGCTTGCACCCTTGGTGGTGTGGCTACATGCACCTACAAAAAGTCTAAGTTCATGCAGAAGCCATGCTCGCATATGTACACGGCGTGCGTGCAAGTTAGGCAGATATGTACGTCATACATCTCCAAGTGCTACGACATGCACCATCTTTTCGGGATATGGAATGCTAAGTTCCACTTGTATGGCGTGGACATGAACTATAGGGATCTTTGGCTGGAGATGGTGAAATGGGGCCCAAACAAAGCCTTGAAGGCAACTGGGAAGGGACGATAGCAGATGCGGCATTTCTGAAATGACACAGATAACAACCAGTGAGAGGGCTAGAGCCATGCGAGGAAGTGCCGGATATGCAAGACCCTTGGGCACTCCATGAAGGATTTCCCTAACAAAATGAGCTAGTCTATGCAACATTTAGTGTTGTTTTAGTTCCACTGTTTGCATGTTATAATGCCATCATAAAAAATGTATTATCTCATGCATTAAATCACGTGTTTTGCTTGTATGTCTAACTTTCTATGTATTATCACATGTACCAAAAATGTATTATCACATCTAAAAAAATGTATTGTCACATGAAATCATGCACTCTATTATCACATGAAATAATTCAAACAATTGTTTTCACATGAAATCACGAAATCATTCCAAAAATTAAATTTCACATGAAATGGCGGGCGCATAGTGTGCTTGGGGGGTATGTGCCCTTGGCTCACAGACTCTACCGCAGTCATTGTTCAAGATAGACGGGGTCTCCAGCACTCTCGCTTCGGACGAGGCGACATGTAGCCTACTGGCGGCTCCCTAGTGCCATTTTTTATTTTGATTCGGAGAATTTTTTTAAATAATATTAATTTTTTAAAAATTACAAAACTTGGTAGTCGCCCAAAACAATTACAAAACTAACTCCCTAGCGCCATTTGAAATGGCGACAAGCTCCTATCGCTAGTTCAACTAGCGATAGGGACACTATTCACCCCCTCAGAATACAATAGTGTTTCTAAGAATTTTTAAATATAGCAAATGAGCTCAAAACATTACGAAATTGTTTGTGAAGCCTCTTGACACAGTTTGCTTGCTTGTGTAATTTTTTTTATAATTTTATCCATTCTGAATGTTTCTCCAAAATTCATGTAAATATACTGTTTGTAGGAATTTCTAAATATATAAAATGAGCTCAAAAATTATAAATTTTTTCTGAAGGCTCCTTACATAGTGAAATTGATTGTGTAATATTTTAAGAATTTTATATGTTCTGAAATTGTCTCGAAAAAAACACCATGAAATATATGTTCATGGTGTTTTTTCGAGACAATTTCAGAACATATAAAATTCTAAAAATATTACACAATCAAGTACACAATGCAAGGAGCCTAGAAAAAATAAATCATAATTTTTTGAGCTCATTTTATATATTTAGAAATTCCTATAAATAGTATATTTAAATGAATTTTGCAGAAAAAGTCAGGACCGGTAAATTTATGGAAAAATTACACAAGCAAGTAAACTCTGTCGAGAGGCTCAACAAAAAAATTCGTAATTTTTTAGCTCATTTGCTAAATTTTAAATTCCTAGAAACAATACTGTATTATGAAGGGGTGAATAGTATCCATGTCGCTAGTTGAACTGGTAACAGAAGCCAAATGACAACAGGGGCCTAGTTTGTAAAATTTTTTTGACGATTTTTTTTTGTAATTATCTTTTAAAACAATATTATTTTAAAAAATTTCTTGATTCGGAGAGGATGCTAAATTTTCTATTGAGCATGTCAACAATACTATATGAGCCAAAAACTCCAAACTTTGTCCAAATCCAAGGGCTTTCCTTGTTTTAGGGAAATTCCGCTATTAGTGGAAGGGATGGGAATTTTTCTAGCATATGATATTTGCGGCCATGAGTATATGCACGTTCCTCACGACAACAGTTTCTTCCACTGCATTCACCATGACTGTTGGTTTTGGGGTGGCTGCCGCCTTTTTGTGTCCCTCCGCTTACTGTGTACATCATCTCTGGTACGGGGAACATCCGAACATGTGTGGGATCACCCCCAGGTGGTGCGCGCCCCAGACGACAGACAACCGCCGATAGCCGCGTCGCCGTGCAAGAATGTCTCTGTTCTACCCATCTCCGTGTTTCTGGACGGCCCCATGGCGCCTGGCTGTGGCGTCAAAGTACTCCCGAGTACCGACGTCGCCGGCTACGGCGGCCGCGCCCACCGTGCCTACCTTGTGCTCGTGCTCCTGTTCTGGGTCGTGTAAGCGCGCGGCTCTGCCTGCATCACGCATGTCCAGCGCGCTATTGGGCTTGGTCATGGTCCAGAGCTGGGGGTTTGCACTACTCCAAGCCCTACTCTTCTTCTCCCTCTATTGCTAATTCATAAGTGTGGGCAAGCAGTGTAGTGCGTGATCAGTCTGTCATGTTCTACTGCTTCTGTATTGATGTGCAAACCGTGCTTGTGCTAAAACAGGGGTCTGTAATTTAGATGATGCAATCTACAGCTATACACGTGCTTGCTACTGGTGATAATTAACTCAAGCCTAGATGATTGATTATTAAGGTATGTGCATGTTTATTGGTACTTTTTTTATATATTAATACCTCTTAAATTCCTGATTAGTAAGACTAAAATATTGTACTCTGGATTGAATGGTCAAGATGAATGGATTGTCTTCAATTATAGTGAGGGCAACCATGCTACTGTGTTTGGTAATTTGCTACTGGTTCATGGGGTTCTTGCTACTATTCCTATTTCTTCTCGTCCACAACTTACTGCAAGAATAAAAGGCATGTTACTTCATCTAGTGGTTATTTTAGTTCTAGAATCTGGAATAACTTCTATTAGGAAACCAGTTTCTCAACTCTGTGCTGCCTCTACTGGATTCTTATATCCCCAAATCATGCATGTATAAGTACTCTAGAACCAGTGCACGTGTTTGAGCTATCTATTCATGTTTCTATGCTATCTGTTCAATTCTATGAATTGCAATTTACTAGTAATTGCTCTAGAAAGGTCTTGGAGCTCAGCTACTACTACTCCCGTTCTTCTACTGGATAAGCGTCCTGCACGGCTGCACTGCCTCCTTCCTCATGTGCTCTCTGCAATGTCTGTGATTTACTCCCTAATTGCCTGATTGAACAAAATTCTGTGTTCGTGGCTGGCCGGGTGTCCTCCCCAGCCCACATGGCTTCTTGCCGTGCTAAGCCAGTAAGATTATGCATGAGGGTGTTTTGTCCAAAACGGATGAACTCAATTGTGATCCTGGATAAATGGCAAGGTGTGTTGTGAAAGGTTTTTGGACATGAATGTAATATCTTGCAATGTCAGGGACTAACCTGCAAACCCGTAGTCCCCTGCTGGGCTCTGTTTGGCTGTGGGCTGAGATTGTGACCTTGGGTGGCCTCGATTTTACTGGGCGGATTGGCTATGGGATATTCGTGATGTCTTAGTTTTTGGGCCACTTGTTTTTGGGCTGATGTTGTGGGCAGGAGATTTGGATTTGGGCTTGTAATTAGGCTGTCATTTGTGATTGTAAATTTATAAACTAAATCTTTTTGGCTGAGAACGATGTGGCCTAATTTCTATTGCGCCTTTCCGTTTTCCTGGATTTATGATGTTATTTTTACTTGAAATTAATTCAAGTTTTAGTTTGAATGTAGTTTTACATGCTTTTGGTGTACACTGCTACATCTATTTTATTTTGCCGGCTAGCATCGAACCTTTAGGCTCTGCTAGAACCAAAGCATTGGCATGTGTTCAATTAGGGTAATCATACACTTCCTACGTCCGAAGAAAGATATTTTTTTTCGAAACCTTCTGAATAAGACTCCATCCATGCTCCTTTTTTTTTAACATCTATTCGCTGCTGTCTTATTCCCATCCAGAAGCTACTCTCGTCTTCTACCGATGAGGCCATGGGGCACCTCTACCTCTCATCTTTTTCTCCTATCCAAAGATCCAAAGATGTCGTCTTCTTCTCCCATCCAAGCATCGAGCGACGGATTCAAGCATAGAGGCGCTGCTTGACCTCCCTACCGCTCCTCCGGTTCCTCCCGCCTCCTCGCCGCCGCCGCTCCTCTGGCTCGCCTCCGCCTCGCCTCGGCCAAGCCGCGTCTCTCTCTCTCTCTGTGCCCCCCTTGGCCGCTGGCTTGGCCGCCTCCACCCGCGCCATTGCCCGGTTCGGTTGTGCTCGTGCCTTGGCTTGGTTTTTGTTTTGATTTGTGATGTTGCAACTATTATTCAGTGATGTTGCAACCATTGTCCGGTGATGTTGCAACTATTGTCCGGTAATGTTGTAATTGTTGTCCGAAGATGTTGCAACCGTTATCTAGAGATGTTGCATTTCGGACCGTACGGTGGGAGACTCCCACCCATACGTCTGATTCCTAGTCGTTTCCTTTCAATTACATAAGTTTTCGGCTGCTGGATGACCTGATATCCCCTACATATTGGCATGATTAAAGCTTGGTGTGAGATCCCAAAACCGAATCCGTTTCAAGTGGAGTGGTTGCGCAGAAGGCACAACCCTAAACAAGAAACGAAACCAATTTCAAGATTTCCGGATATGCATCTCATGTTAGTTCCCAAGTATCAGTGACTAACATGTACATATCTAAACAACATGGATCACAACCATAGTAAAATGTATAAAAATTATTTGAAGCAATATTACAATTTTGATTAATAGGACATTATGGCCCGATTTTTCATAAGACGGCCAACTGGCCAAATCTAAACATAATTAAATAAATCGCAGCAGAAGATAAACTTGAAAATAAAAGGAGAATACCAGACTGGCATGCCTAAAACCCACAAGCAACCAACTGGAGTTAAAGCTGTTGCATCTGCTGCTATCGCCCAGAAATGGTACGCTAATTAAAACCAATTCGTGTGACGATTTTACCTGAAACAAGTGGTTAATTCAACTGAGTACAGAAGGTACTCGCAAGACTTACACAAACTAATAAAAGAAAGTGTTTAATAGAACCTATTCAAAGGATTAGAAAGTATATATGTTAAAGGCTGTCCAAATGAAGGCTGTGATGGTATTAGTTTTGCACAAAGCAACAAGTTTTATTCCTACACTTTCTAATTTTGCAAAGGCCATTTTGTAAACAATGTTTGGACCAAAAGACAACAAGTAAGAAAATGATAATCATAATGTCAACATATCAAAGTGGCTGTACACTTTGACAATCCAAACCACATAGATACCCATCCATGCCAATAACCACAATTGCCCAAATCAAATTTTATTTCTGAGTCTAACGATGATGTCAATCAAAACAAGTGTCATACGTAACCGTAGACACGGCTATTCGAATAGTTTTAACCCTGCAGGGGTGTACATCTTTACCCACACGACTCGACTAGCCCGTAAGCCTCCCAATTATGATAAACTTCCTTTGGTATGTTAACCGGGTAGATCAAGATTTGGTACTTTTTAGCAAGAATATCTTATTGAGTTGAAACACCTATGCGCGATGAATCCCGCTTAGTACAAGCTACTGATAGAACCTGCTAACCAGGGCACACAAGTTGTGTTGGGAATGTCGACCCAATGAACAGAAATATAAAACTATGCTCACTCGCACATATTAAATTGCAATCGGATCCCTATGAACATATGATCAAACACATATGTCCTCACTCCACCTGTATCCCAACTCAATAAAATCCCCCCCTACTTGACCAAACTAGCCCCAATCCAGCATGTGGAAGTACGTAAGTTACTTGAATTGACAGCCCAAAGTTCGGTCGTTAATGATCCGGACAAGACTACCACAATGCCCAATTCTCGTGCACGAAGCACCCTCACTATCAATCACTTGTTCAGATCTAAATCATGTTTTAATATACAAATTTTATACTCAAAATTCATGTTCATAAATCTGAACAAAATCATAAAGAATATAATGTTCAGTGTTTCCCAAGATTGACAGGCTAACCCCATTAATTGATCTACCGTATCTACTGACCTGCATGGCTAAGCATTCACACAAATAATAAATATATCAACACATGATTCCTAACTTAAGCATAGGTGTATGAAGTAATTAAGGGAAAACCACAATGATTAGGATATAGCTAACTAGTCTCACAATTTATTGATATACAGAAATAGCATGGAAGTAATTATTATTGCATTTCAAAATAATAAATTGCCAAAACTGGGATCAAAATGATGCAAGAGGATGCTTGCCTTGTTGGAAGTCCACTTGTTCACTCTTAGAGGCGTAATTGTTCACTTCGTGCAATTCGGAATCTAGAAAGAAAACACGATAGCGAATAAACACCGATAAAGCCGAAAAATCTAAAATGCTCGAAAATGCATGACATTTACATATTAGTGAGATTATGATTCTAGATGCATTTAGGTATAGATTTTAGTTTAATTGGAGTTGATATGAATTTCTTATGAACTTTTGAAGCTAATTCAATTTCTAATGTAACCATAACGACGGAGGATACCTAGAGTCTATGTGAAGTTGTTTTCCTTAACTGGACACCTAGTACTCACAAGCACTCTCCCTAGGTATTCTATGTATGCATCCATGATGATCAAAGTCAAAATCAATCCTCTTATATACTCTCCTCTTACGACATACTGTGATGGTGATTGCGTGCACATCTATTATCTGCAGTCGTCCTTAAACGCTGAAAAGACTAATGATTTTTAATCTTTAATTGCTTTACTAGTTTTAACCAAGCATCCTATTGACTTATTGCTACTAAATATATTAGACATACATATAATCTAACTCTTGCCCTTTAAATAATTTTACTCTTTTAGATTGAATTACTAAGAGCTAGTTACTAAGAAACTATACTTACTGATCTTTGTATTTAACAAAGTTCTAGCTCCCTGCTCCTAGTTGAACTCTAAATACAATTTTTGATTAAAAGTCCAACAAAAAGATTCTACTGTTTGTTTTGGTTAAACCTACTAGTGCTTATTTTTTAGTTGTTTTGCCTTGTTAGCTTAAGGTTCAAATCTTTAACTGGGCAAAAACCTTTTAAGTACCTGAACTTGAAACTTTCATTAGTTCTTTGTTGGTTTCAGAATGCTCATCTCCAAACTTGTTTTCAGCTAGGTTGGCTCCTGAAAGCTTAAGTGTTTTAAAAGGCTAATTGGATCACTAACTTGTTTAATCTACTAGACTCAGTAAAGTCACCAACCTAATGCCAATTTTATCATTAGTTTCAGATTGCCTTCTTTGTACAGAACATCCATTAAAGCTGAAAAGTTACTGGACCAACTTCCTACAAGACTCAAACTTCACTTTGATAGTTCAATTCAGATTTTTCCTTAATCAACTTCCCTAGACTGAAATACTAATAGCTAGTCACTTAGAGGTTCACTTACAGATGTATGCCTTTTACAAGTCTCTAGCTCCTTTTAAATTTAATCTCTTATAGCTATTTAGTTTAACACAACTTTTTCCAATTACTGGCATAAGAACTGACTGAAGCTTACAGATGCTCCTAAATACTCGCATTCCCTTCTCTGATCACATAACACAAGAAGGATTTGGTTGCTTCTTTGCTAGTTTTGAAAATTCACATTTATATATATTCTTTTCAGATTTGGATGCTTCTAGCTAGATAATTGCTAAAGGACTAATTGAATCTAAAACATTTCTAACTGCTGCATTACCAAAGTCAAAAGCCTAATGACAAAAATGAGTATTTTCAGCTCACTATTCAGACA
This sequence comes from Phyllostachys edulis, assembly GCA_036346405.1. NCBI lineage: Eukaryota > Viridiplantae > Streptophyta > Magnoliopsida > Poales > Poaceae > Phyllostachys > Phyllostachys edulis. Next base: position 32,751,940 of record CM070563.1, read on the forward strand.
ACCTTCAATAGAACATCATCTAAAAGGAGGTGCTGTCAACACCTTTTTCTCATTGGAATCCTTAATCCATTGACTAAATAGGTTTGAGTAATTCCATCAGTTATTCAAAGGATTCATTTGCAATTAGATTAGTGCTCCTACAAGACAGAGAGTGGAAGACTCAATTACAAAGAACCGAAGGTAGAACTGGGAATATGTCGGGACCCAAAATTACACTTCGGGACCCTCTGTGTGTAATGCACTAGTCCAGGATCACGCTAGTGCACACAGTGTTAACAAAGGTGGATATCGATCCACACAAGCGAATAATAGCATAAACGATAGTTTGATTAATAAATAATGGTTTGACCTTACGGTCAAGTTTACATTTATTCAAGCCACGCAGGGCTAACAGAGAAATAAAGCAGCGGAAACAAAAAACGGTAGTGGCACCCCATCGATTCACCATAGACAACCGACTGGGATCAAGACCTCGCAATCAGGCACCTTCGATAAACTCGTCCTCGAAAGCTGGTGAAGACTCCTCCTCTTCTGCTTGATTCGTCAAAACAAGCGTGAGTACACACCGTACTCGCAAGCCACACCACAGAAATGCAATATAACATGCTGGCATTTTACAAGAGAAAGGCATTCTGTGGTTCTTTTGCAGAAAGGCAATGTTTGCAGTTGAATACCAATAATAGATTGAAAACAGGTAAAACAAATAGATAACAATAATTTTAACAATTGATTTCACAAAGACACACACAGCCTAACAGGTTATTCACATAGCTAGATGATTTAATCACATAGCTCCCTTCCCACACGGTTTTAATAAAATCTACCCCTAGTGTGAAATCCCCGAGCATTGTCCATGACCGCGGACGCGGCTATTCGAATAGTTTAAATTACACTCTGTAGAGTTTGTACACTTTACCCACAAGATATAACTAGTGTAGCTAGCACTAATCATAACAAAGCATTTCAGAAATTCATCTTACTATGCTAGGCCCGTCCCATAACAGGCATGTGGTCGTACAGATGGGGCTCAGTTCAATGGCGCACATGGTGAGGTCCTTAATTGACCAAGGCAAGACTACCACATGTTAACTACAAATCCCTATGCACACAGCTTATAAAGCCCATGCACACAGCTCCACCAAAAATAGCACATAGCTTAACAAGCCCATGCACACAGCCCACCATATCACACAGTATCCACCCCCTTGCCTCAGTCCAAATCCTCTTTACCACCCGGTTGATTTAAGTGCAACACATACCACAAAGACAAATAGTACACACAGATTATTATGAGATTGCATATTCACTTAGTCAGATTAATAATTGCAGTCTCACATGAATAAGTGATTCGTGGCATGGCTAAGCAATCTACTCGTACTAGCCAACCCACGTTGGTGCTACAATATTTACCAACTAAATATCAACTAGGGTGACAAAGGATCAGGGCATAATAATTACACAAGGGAGGCATAACAATTTGGAATTAACTACTACACCCAAAACATTTAAATAAATACTTGAATTAAGATGTAGTAATTTGAATTAAAATACTTTTATCAAACTGGGAAGCAAAATGGTCAAGGGTATAGCTTGCCTTGGAATAAGTTTATGTCTGGTCTGGTCTTGAAAGCTCCTTCTTCTTCAACTCTTCCAACAAATCAAAGTCTACTCACAAACGAAGCACAAAAACAAAATAAATAAATAACAGAGGCAAAACAACTCCAAAAAACAAATAAAAATCTCCATTAGGTAGATCTTGATTTTAGACGAATTTAGAAATTTGAATGGGCTGATTTGGAGTTAGGATGCAAAAGTTATGAGGTTTGGAAGTTTGAACCTAAAGAAAAACCCTAGAAATGATTTATGCGAATTTCCCGAATTATTTCTTAAAAGAAAAATCTGGATTATTGCGCAATGCTGGCGTCAGCGAGGGATTTCCGGGAATTAAAAGAATAAAATAAAATCTGACATATGGGACCCACATGTCAGAGGCACGGCTCACGGTGGACTAACTCCACCGAGCCTTTGGATCTGGGCCGGCCTGGACTGCCACGTGGGTGCTCACGTGGCGGCTGACACGGCGCCACTTTGGTGCCACGCAGGCACAGAGGTGAGGTGGCGGCTGACGTGGCTGGCGGCAACGTGGCGGCGCTCATGCGATGGTCACCGAAGCTACGTGATCGCCATGAGGTGGGTGGTATGGGTGTGTAGTGGCGTTATTGCGAACCTCAGGGTGCAGGTCCGGGTGGTCGAGGATGACTGTGGTGGCCGGCGGCGAGGTCGGAGCGGCGGAGCAGCTCGGGTTGTGTCGGACGGGAGCTCCGGTGAGTAATTAGCGTCGGGGAAGGGTCCGGGAGGTACAGGAGGTGATGGCGATCCCGATGACATGCTCCACGACGACGTGGTGGCTACGGTGGCGGCGCAATCGAAGAAATCTCACCGGCAGCGAGGTTCCTTAAAGCTCGAATCGGCGGCGATGTGGAGGCTCTCGGGTGGAATTGAGTGAGGGGTTTTGGAAAGGGGCGAAGCGGCGGGGGGTCCTTTATAGGCACAAGTCTTGAGCTTGAGATGGTGTGCCGACGGCGGGTTAAACTGCCCAAAACGATCGCACGAGATAAACGATCGTACTGAAATTCAGATGAGTCCCTAAGGCTTCCTGCAAACTCTACCAAAAACGGGAGGTGAACTGAGATCCTCGATCTGACACTATTTTCTTGGGCACACCATGCAAACTGACAATCCTTGACATATATAGCTCTGCCAGACGATCTCCTGAGTACGTAGTTTTGACTAGCAGGAAATGGGCAACTTTAGTCAGACGATCCACTATTACCCAAATCGAATCATAACCCAATTGAGTCTTGGGTAATCCGGTAATGAAATCCATCCCGATTTCTTCCCACTTCCACTCTGGAAACTTCAGCGGTTGCGACAGACCTGCTGGTCTCTGATGCTCTGCCTTAACCTTCTGACATACGTCACACAAGGCAACGAACTCTGTGACGTCTCGCTTCAGGTTTGGCCACCAAAACTTATTCTTAACATCCTGATACATCTTAGTACTACCAGGGTGAATCGAATATTTTGAGTCATGGGCCTCCTTTAAAATTAGCTGTCTTAGCCCATCAACATCTGGTATGTAGATACGTCCACTGATCCACAGTATATCTTGTTCATCCACCGTGAATTCTTTGAACTTCCCTTCTGCCATCTTCTTCTTGATGTCTGCAAACTCTGAATCCTTTGGCTGGGCCTCGCGAATCTGTTTCTCCAAAGTAGACTGCACTTCCAGACTAGCCACAAATCCATCGGATACCACTTCTAGCTTCAGCTTCTGGAATTCCTCTTGAAGTTCTGAACAAAGCTCTTTTAGTTCCAAAGCATTGTAGTGGCTCTTACGGCTCAAAGCGTCGGCAACGACATTGGCTTTACCAGGATGGTAATGGATTCCGAGATTATAATCCTTTATCAATTCTAGCCATCTTCTCTGCCCCATATTCAGATCTGACTGGGTGAAAATGTATTTCAAGCTCTTATGATCCGTATATATCTCGCAGCGATTACCGATGAGGTAATGACGCCAAATCTTCAAAGCATGCACTATCGCAGCTAATTCCAGATCATGGGTAGGATAATTCTCTTCGTGAGGCCTTAACTGCCTTGACGCATAGGCGACAGCTCTTCCTTCTTGCATCAGGACACATCCTAATCCTTGACGCGAAGCGTCACAATAGATATCAAAATCCTTGCGAATATCCGGCAAAATCAGCACTAGGGCTGAAGTCAAACGCTTCTTCAATTCTTGGAAACTTTCTTCACAAGCTGGGGTCCAAGTAAACTTTTTCTCTTTCTTCAACAATTGCGTAAGAGGTTTAGCAATTGATGAGAATCCTTCAATGAAATGGCGATAATATCCTGCTAATCCCAAGAAACTGCGAATCTGAGTGACAGTCTTGGGCTGTTCCCAATGTAATACTGCTTTAACTTTACTGGGGTCAACTGCTACTCCTGCAGCTATCATCACATGACCAAGAAAATCCACTTCTTTTTTCCAGAAATCACACTTGCTAAATTTAGCATACAACTGATGCTCTCTGAGCTTTTCTAGGATTAATCTCAAATGTTCAGCATGTTCTTCTTCCGACTTGGAGTAAACCAAAATATCATCAATGAATACAACTACAAACTTGTCCAAATATTCCATGAATACCTTATTCATCATGTTCATGAAATAGGCAGGGGCATTAGTCAGACCAAAGGACATGACTAAGAACTCATAATGTCCATCTTTGCGTTGAGAAAGCGGTCTTAGGTATATCCTTGGGGCAAATCTTCAATGGTGGTAACTCGATCGTGATCGATCTTGAGAACACTCGGCTCCTTTCATCCGGTCAAGCAGATCATCTATCCGGCAATGGGTATTTATTCTTGATGGTGACTTCATTGAGAGACCGGTAGTCGATGCACATTCTCATGCTACCATCCTTCTTTTTGACGAACAGGACTGGCGCTCCCCATGGCGACGAGCTAGGCCTCACAAAGCCTTTTTCCAAAAGTTCTTCTATTTGCTTCTTCATTTCTACCAACTCATCGGCTGGCATCCGATAAGGTCTCTTCGAGATGGGTGCTGTTCCTGGCACTAGATCGATGACAAACTCGATGTCACGATCCGGTGGCATTCCTGGTAATTCTTCTAGAAACACATCTGGATACTCTCGGACAACGGGCACGTCTTCCAAAGCGACGGCCTTCAGGCTATTGACTAGCAGATGTCCATTACGCACTGAGGTAGCTAGAAACTCCACTTTGTTTCCTTTGGTATCCTCGATTATAATGGCTCTTCGGCCACAATCTAGCACGGCTTTGTGCTTGGTTAACTAATCCATGCCAAGGATGACATCTATGGTTTGGGTGTCTAGAATAACTAGGTTAGCTAGAAACTCAACTCCAGCTATGAGTAACTTAGCCCCTAAACAACCCATATTAGAAATTAGCTCTGCTCCAGGTATTTGGACTAACAGATGTACGCTTAAGAGGCATAATTTCCAACTTATTCTTAGTTGCAAAATTTCCGAAACAAATGAATCTGAAGCTCGTAATCAAAGCGAGCGGATGCAGTCTTGAATTTACTAAGAACTTACCCAGTACGACGTCTGGTGCTTCCTGGGCTCCTTCCAAAGTGACGTGGTTAACATGACCTTTGACAACTGACTGAGGTGTTCCTCCTGGTTGATTGGTTCCCTGAGAAACTCCTTTGTTGCTCTGCACTGGGGTCTTAGCAGGTGTTGCTCCGAGGTTGAAGCGGACTGGAGTGATAGTTCCCTTCTGCGGACACTGATTGGCGAAGTGACCTGGCTGACGGCAATTGTAACACACTCTGGTTTCACTCTGCCGGTTGTTGTTCCCTGGGGTGGGGTTGACTGGTGTAGGGTTGCGAGGATTCTAAACAAAAGGGTGAGGTGCTGAAGGCGGTGTAGGAGTCCTGAAAGAACTCTACGACTGGAAACGATTAAACTGCTGTGGCACTATCCTTGCCCTCTGCTGTTGTGGCTGGTGGCTTCCCTGCTGAATCATCCTATGCTTGTGGTGATCCTCCAGTTCCTTGCGTTTGTCCTCCATGACCAACGCCTTGTTAATCAACTCTTGGAAATCCGGGAAGGTGTGGGCAAGCAGATTGACCTGTAGTCCTGAGTTCAATCCCTTCAAGAAACGGCTCTGACGAGCCTTGTTAGTAGCGACGTCCTCTGCAGCATAGCGAGCTAACTGAGAAAACTTATTCAGGTAATCAGTCACTGACATAGCTCCTTGCTTAAGAGCACGGAACTCATCTTTCTTCAGCTCCATAATCCCTTCAGGTACATGATACTGGCGGAAGGCTGCGGAAAATTCTTCCCAGGTGATATTCTGTGGTGCTTCATGCGCTGCGCAGAAGTTCTCCCACCACTCAGCAGCTATGCCTTCCATCTGATGAGTGGCATACAAAACTTTCTCGTGATCGCTGCATTGGGTGATCAGCAGCTTCCTCTCAATCACGCGAAGCCAATCATCAGCTTCCACTGGCGAGACATGGCCAGAGAAAGTTGGCGGACGAGTCCTCATGAATTCAACCAACTTGGATGGTCCCTGATGACCCTGGGCAACGAGGGCTCCCCCCTGACGATTGTTGTTGATGTTGTTGTTGTTGTTGTTGTTCATGGCCTGCATCTGGTTCATCATTGTATACATCATCTGAGTTTGTGCTACCATAAAGGCTCCAAAGTTCTGCGAGTCAAGAGGTGGTGCTTGGGGTGGCACTGTCCCCGCGGGGAGTTGATCATTCTCTTCGGACGCTGGGGTGCCGGATCCACTTGCAGCAGTGTGACGGGTCTGAACCATCTGGTGAAGTTCCATAGGTTAGATAAGGTAGCAAGCACAAGATGAGTTAAGAACTAGACAGGGGGATAGATTAAACCCAACAAACACAGCTCAATAAACTCAAATGAAATAACCTTTATTAATAACTTAATAGCATGGCTGCAACAAATGCCTAAGGGCCTTTGTAGCTCATACTTGCACACAGAAAAACTCAAGCGAACCTAAGCACACAAGCTACTGCCTACAGGGCGACTCTGAAAAGGGAAACTGGCTAAGCCTGACTAAACTGGAACTTAGACGAACTACTCCTCGAGAAAGCCTCCAAAGCCATGGCGGCGCTCTGCACTGTGTAGACTCAAGTGGTGGCATCCTCATGGCTCGGTTCGATGTCCCGGGGCCGATGTAGCGGGACAAAGGCGTCTTTGCAGTGCAGTCTGGTGGCTCCTCTGGTTGTGTAGGCTCTGCTAGTCCCTCTAGTTGTGCAACCTCTGCTGGCTCCTCTGGAATCTCTTCTGGTGCTTCTGGTTCCTCCGGATCTTCCTCTTGATCATCCTCGATCTCATGTTGACCGTAAAGAGCTTGCTCTAAAACGGCGATCCTTTCCTCGGCTTCTTCCCAGTTCGATAGGCGCACCTCGGCTTCGGTGGCGGCCATCTCCAAATGACTCCTCTGAAAGCAACGCGAATCGTGCAAGATGCACCATCAGAGCATTGCCTTCCCGGTTGTGAGACGGAAGCGCAGATAGTTCCCCTGGCGGCTTTGGGATGGTAGCGGAAGATGGTGTTCGTAGTTCTCCCGCGTAGATGTGGCGGACTCGAGTATGGCCAGGCGTGGCGACTCTGGATTCCCTGCGTGAAGGTGATCCTCCGGACTGAGATGTCCAAAGGCTGGTTGCCTCTGGTGTTCCTCCGAGCGTAGACCGTCAGGCGGCAAACCAAACCACGATCTCGTCCATTGACTATGTACTCGCTGCCACGGTACATTGGGCAGTCAAAGCCTCCGAGTGTCTGCAGCAGCTTCCACAGCTCTACGGCAAGTCCTCCGTTGCGATCTCCGAAGGTCTGAAGGTACGGCATCTGTCCAGGCAGTCAAGAGGTAAGAACCAAGTTTAAACAGTGGGAAGAGGAGAGATTATAGCAATAGATGAGTCAAGAGAGATATGAGGGGAGTTAAGCAATTCATTTAGTCTTGCAGGTTAATTTTCTTTTAGAAAATAATTTGGACACTTAAGCGGCCGATCTAACTAAGGTCTAGACCTACAGTCAGTATGGCTCTGATACCACCTCTGACGGGACCCAAAATTACACTTCGGGACCTCTGTGTGTAATGCACTAGTCCAGGATCACGCTAGTGCACACAGTGTTAACAAAGGTGGATATCGATCCACACAAGCGAATAATAGCATAAACGATAATTTGATTAATAAATAATGGTTTGACCTTACGGTCGAGTTTACATTTATTCAAGCCACGCAGGGCTAACAGAGAAATAAAGCAGCGGAAACAAAAAATGGTAGTGGCACCCCATCGATTCACCACAGGCAACCGATTGGGATCAAGACCTCGCAATCAGGCACCTTCGATAAACTCGTCCTCAAAAGCTGGTGAAGACACCTCCTCTTCTGCTTGATTCGTCAAAACAAGCGTGAGTACACACCGTACTCGCAAGCCACACCACATAAATGCAATATAACATCTTGGCATTTTACAAGAAAAGGCATTCGTGGTTCTTTTGCGTAAAGGCAATGTTTGCGATTGAATACCAATAATAGATTGAAAGCAATTAAAACAAATAGATAACAATAATTTTAACAATTGATTTCACAAAGGCACACACACCTAACAAAGTTATTCACATAGCTAGAAGATTTAATCACATAGCTCCCTTCCCACACGTTTTAATAAAATCTACCCCTAGTGTGAAATCCCGAGCATTGTCCATGATCATGACGCTGCTATTCGAATAGTTTAAATTACACTCTGTAGAGTTTGTACACTTTACCCACAAGATATAACTAGTGTAGCTAGCACTAATCATAACAAAGCATTTCAAAAATTCATCTTACTATGCTAGGCCCGTCCCATAACAGGCATGTGGTCGTACAGATGGGGCTCAGTTCAATGGCGCACATGGTGAGGTCCTTAATTGACCAAGGCAAGACTACCACATGTTAACTACAAATCCCTATGCACACAGCTTATAAAGCTCATGCACACAGCTCCACCAAAAATAGCACATAGCTTAACAAGCCCATGCACACAGCCCACCATATCACACAGTATCCACCCCCTTGCCTCAGTCCAAATCCTCTTTACCACTCGGTTGATTTAAGTGCAACACATGCCACAAAGACACATAGTACACACAGATTATTAGCATATTCACTTAGTCAGATTAATAATTGCAGTCTCACATGAATAAGTGATTCGTGGCATGGCTAAGCAATCTACTCGTACTAGCCAACCCATGTTGGTGCTACAATATTACCAATTAAATATCAACTAGGGTGACAAAGGACCAGGCATAATAATTACACAAGGAGGCATAACAATTTGGAATTAACTACTACACCCAAAACATTTAAATAAATACTTGAATTAAGATGCACGATAATTTGAATTAAAATACTTTTATCAAACTGGGAAGCAAAATGGTCAAGGGTATAGCTTGCCTTGGAATAAGTTTATGTCTGGTCTGGTCTTGGAAAGCTCCTTCTTCTTCAACTCTTCCAACAAATCAAAGTCTACTCGCAAGCGAAGCACAAAAACAAAATAAATAAATAACAGAGGCAAAACAACTCCAAAAAAATAAATAAAAATCTCCATTAGGTAAATCTTGATTTTAGACGAATTTAGAAATTTGAATGGGCTGATTTGGAGTTAGGATGCAAAAGTTATGAGGTTTGGAAGTTTGAACCTAAAGAAAAACCCTAGAAATGATTTATGCGAATTTCCCAAATTATTTCTTAAAAGAAAAACCCGGATTATTGCGCAATGCTGGCGTCAGCGAGGGATTTTCGGAAATTAAAAGAATAAAATAAAATCTGACATGTGGGACCCACATGTCAGAGGCACAGCTCACGGTGGACTAAGTCCACTGAGCCTTTGGATCTGGGCCGGCCGATCGCCACGTGGGCGCTCACGTGGCGGTGACCTGGCGCCACTTTGGATGCCATGGAGGCCTGAGGTGAGGTGGCGGTGGCGTGGTGGCGGCAGCAATGCGCGCTCTGACCGATGGTCCTGGCGCTTCTGATGATCGCCGGCGGTGGGTGGTATGGGTGTGTAGGCTGGCGTTATTGCGAACCTCGGTGCGGTCCGGGTGGTCGAGGATGACTGTGGTGGCGGCGGCGAGGTCGGGCGGCGAGCGGCTTCGGGTTGTGTCGGACGGGAGCTCCGGTGAGTAATTGGCGTCGGGAAGGGTCCGGAGGTAGAGGAGGTGATGGCGTTCGATGGCGTGCTCCACGATTTACGGCAGCGGCTACTGATGGCGGCGCAATCGAAGAAATCTCACCGGCGGCGAGGTTCCTTAAAGCTCGAATCGGCGATGTGGAGGCTCTCGGGTGGAATTGAGCGAGGGTTTTGGAAAGAGGCGAAAGCGGCGGGGGTCCTTTTATAGGCGCAGAGCGATCTTGAGATGGCGTGTCGACGGCGGGTTAAAGCGCTCGAACGATCGCATGAGATAAGCGGGATAGAGACGAGTTTGAATTTCAAATTCAAACGAATTGATCTTGAAGAGATAACGATGAAGTTTGGTGCGGAAATCGGGGTTTTTGTTAGCGAAGCGGCCGTGGCGAGCTTCTAAAAGCGACAATGGCGGACACGGCCGCGTAGTCGCGAGGAAGAGACCGTGTCGAGACGATGACCTATGGCGGGCCCACGCGTCGAGAGAGAGGCGGCGCGCATGCGAGGGTTAAGATCTGGTCGTCCGCTTTAGATCGGACGACCCACAATCGAAGAACGTTCGGACCACCCGCCGAAGACAACTCCATCGGGCCGTCAAACTTGATCGCACGGCCCAAATGCATTGTGATGTTCGGACCGCTCAATCGGCCCTCAAGATCTGGGCGTTCGTTTGCGATCAACGGTGGGTAACAGTGAGCGTGAGAGAGAGAGTCTTGTGGCGAGATCCAGCGTCCGTCGGCGATCCAACGGCGAGGAAGGGTTGGGCTGCACAGCGACTTGGCCGGAACAGGGAGAGAGAGGGTTTAGGCCCAAGTACTGTTAGGAGATTTTTAATTAGCTTTTCCTTTTAGAAAATAGCAAAATCCAAATAAGCAATGGAAAATAGCAAATGAACTTGGAAAAATTCGAGAAAATTCTAGAAAATATATCAAGCTCACGTAATCCAAATAAAATTGTTTTGACCATTGTTCATGTTGACTTTAATCATATTAAATTGTTTTGTTACTCAAAGTCCAATATTAAGCTTTTAAATTAAATTCAAATAAATCCAAATGGTGAATTTTCTTACTACAACTATTTAAAAGATTTTTAAAGCTCTGAAAATTGGGATGTTACAGAATAGCTCGGCTAGCTCGGTTCAGTTTGGGGCGGCATTGGTCGCCGGCGATAGGGGCTAAGGTGGTGGCTGGGAATGGCGAAAATGGAACCATGAGACTCGTGGCTACCTTCCAGTGGCGAAGTTGAGGTCGACGGTGGCCGAAAACCCGCTGGCGACGACGAGAAGCGGAGAGGGGCGTCAGGTGTGTGATGTAGCGTGCGCACGAGGTCTCCTCCATGCACTTGTCGTTGGTTCTGGGCTCCAGGGGCTAGGGCGACACGGAAGGAGAGGGCACGGGGACCGATGGCCTTCAGCCTCAGCTCCGGTGACACCAAGATGCGGCGGCGACGATCCATGCACGACGACAAGGTAGGTCAGGAGGGTGTAATGAGACTCAGAGAACCTGACAAGAGCATTGAGTTGAAGCTAGGCTTACCGAAGAAGATGAGTCGACCACGGCGGTGCTCCATCGAAGACGAGGAAGACGACGATTACCTTGCTCGGTGGTTCTTCTTTGCCTTCGGTGGGACAGAGGGGATGGAGAGGGGAGGGAAGGGAGGAAGAGGCCAGTAGAAGGGGGCGGCCTGGGCACTGCGGCACGGCCCTTTTAGGCGTGGAGGGCGAAGCGGCCAAAGGCGGCCGGCGGCATGGGCGAAGAGGGGGGGGGCTGTGGCAGACATGCAAGGCGCCGGCGGGGCTGTGTGGAGGGGAGGGTCTGGCCTGCGGGCCCAGACAGTCAGCTGGAGGGGGAGGGTGCAGCCGGTTGGGTTGAGCCAATATGGCCTGGGTCGGTCGGGTCCAATCGGTTCAACAGTAACAACTGATTCAATTTTCAAACTTCTCCACTTTGACCATTTGTTAAAAATAACATATTAAATTATAAAATTCTAAAGTTTTGTATATTGGTTCCTGGGACAACATAGAACCAATACAAATTTTCTAAAACTACTGTTCATGGCTTATTCACTTATTTAAATTTCATTTAGAGGAGAAGTTTATGAATTAAGTTTGAATTTTTCTCAAGGTTAATTTGGACTCCAAATTTTTTAGAAAATTCATGTTTATTCATGATAATTATTCTAGTATTTAAATAAATTGTTTTCTAGAGATATTCATGAGCATTTATTTCAAATTTCTTTTGTGGCTTTAGTTTGAGTTAGAGGTTTATATTTGATTTTAAAATTTTTAAATGCATAATTTATGCACATGCTCCAGAAATAACATGAAATGTTTATGAGATGGATATAAATCCAAAGTAATAAAATTGGGGCTGTGACCCTTGGGCAATCCGAAAAACAGATACTAGCAAGTTTTAGGAACAATTCTCTTTCGTTCTCCTTTTACTTGGATTTAATATGAAGTAAAGTTCGAATATGGTTTCCAGTGTTTACGTTTATCCTACCTTGCCGACAACGTGGTTCCTAGATATTACAAGCATCGTTGTTGTTATCCTGTCGAAGTTATTCCGTGCATGAATGAGACTTGGCAAAACTCAGTAAACCAATGTATCAACTACAGTCCTGGGCTCCTAGCTCATCAAAGGTCAGAAATTATAACCCTAGACAACTTAATCAACTAACACTACTACAAAAAAGGCTAATACTAGACGCTTCATCACAGACGATTTTTTTAAAACCGTCAGTGTTAATGGTAATCACAGACGGTTTTACCAGCGCGACCGTCTCTATTACTAGATACACTAAGAACCGTCTGCAATGAGCTAATATCATAGACGGTTCGTATTAAGAACCATCTATGATTAGTATCTCATCACAGACGGTTTGTATTAAAAACTATCTATGACTTGGAATTTTCCTTACTCTCTGATTTTACCATGGCTTGGAAATTTCATTTCCAAGCCATGGTAAAATCACAAAGTAAGGAAAATTTCAAGCCATGGTAAAATCACAGAGTATGAACCCATTTGTGAAGTATTACAGTCATCACAGACGATTTTTGTATGAAACCGTCTGTGATTCGTAGCGCAGGAGGGCGGGAATTTTGAATGCGTGCGCGGGAGGAAAAATGTTTTGGCACTGTCCTTATATGTTATAGCCTCCCCAGCATTGCCTTCCATCAGTCTCTTCCTCTCCCCTCCCCCCGCCGAGCTCCGGCAACCACCCTCGATTCCCCGTCACGGTTTGGTGAGGAGACACAGCTGACGACGACGAGGTGGAGGGATGCGAATGAGCTTCTTGTCTGCCGCAGGAGGTAGACTGCCGGAAGGTACGTGTACATCCACTACAATAGGACTAGGTTATAACAACACGTGTATATGTTACTATATCTACAAATATGTGTTGCTATGATGGATAGCAACACATGTGATAAGTGATGTTGTTGGTCGTGTTGCTATAAGGTAGGTCTACTGCAACACAAATTAGATGTTGTTATACAAAAGAAAAGGTGTTGCAAAGTTGCAACACAATTTTTTATTTGTAACAACACATGTTTTCAAAACATACTAACACCTGTTAGCAACATATAATTGTTATATTGCAACACAAATTAGTATACAGGTAAAATATGATTCATTTGTGTGCTACGTATGCAGAAATTATAATTGCTACAAAAAAATTTATTTGCTAATTAAGCATGTCATATTACAGAATATATAACACAATTCAACATGATCAATGTTCAAAAAGTAGATTGCATTGCATTAAGGAATAAATATAGGTATTGTTAACATCGTTCCACATTATAAAAACAACTGATTTGTTGTCAACACAATAGCTTTGAACAAGGGTAAAATTTGAGTCCTAAAATATAAAATCTAACTACTACTTTCTTTTCTTCATGAAGTTCTTTGATTCTTGATCCGTCGATCAAAGAGATAAACATCCAAATATAGTAATTCAACTATTGATCTTTTCAACCTGTAGGGATAACAATATATTGCAAGGATGTAAATATGATGTAGGGCAAGTGAATCTGACATAAATTGAATCTAGCTAAAATTAATATACACAAATTGAAGGCTAGACAATCGATTTTCCTTTGTTTTGGCCAATTGTCTTGTAGTTCTCCCATGGCCTTACCAATACCTCATGTTCTTCAATAGGATAATTAACACACACCATCACCAAATTTCACAGACAGAAATTTATGTAGTTACAGGTTTAAAATATAAAGAAAAAGGGATGGGATATTTTTTCCATGATCTTTAATGGTTTAGTTGTTAGTTTAAAGTCCACTGCCACATGTGACTGTAAAAAAGCAATGACTCATGAGGGCAGTAGAAGTACCAGTGCTGGAGAGATATTAACTCCTAAAAGCTCACTTAGCTCCAGAGCTCACTCATGAGGGCAGTAGAAGTACCTGTGCTGGAGAGATATTAACTCCTAAAAGCTCACTTAGCTCCAGAGCTCTCTTGTGCTCTGAAACACCACCTCCTGGCTCCTGCCAATAAATTGACAAGTATTACTAATCTCGATAAAAAAAAATTAACAACATAGTTGAAAAGTACCAAGCACTATAGTGCCTTACTGTACAAACCCTTAATTCTGTTGGCATAGTTGCTACGTCGCAGTACCTGCAAATTTGCTATTGATGGCAAAATGGTTAAGAAAGAACACATACAGGCTACATCTACCAGGCTGAAATAAAGGAGCAACTCACATCAGACAAAACCAACATCCTTTCTTTAGGTTTCTGCCTGGATTTCTCAACAAGTGAAGACCTTTGTAATGTACTCAAAGCCTTGGTATACCTTTGCAAAGGCACAAGGGAACATAGCTGGTAAACATGGAGCTCATTGAGACATTGACACGGTTCAACATCGCAAATACCCGAGTAAGTCCAATGAGATAGCTGCTGCACCCTTTGTTCATTTCAAGTTGGGCATCCTGAGCTGATAGTCCAAAGCTCAGGCTCAATCAAAGCAGAAGCCTCTCAACAAGGTTCATGGATTCTTCTGTGGCATGAAAATGTATAGAAGGATCCGAGCTGTTGTTACTTTAAGATGAGAGGTCTTACCACTGCTCATGTAGAGAAAAGTCATCGCTTGGCTGGAAGCCGGGAACACTGTGAGTTTTTATTTTTATTTTTTAGCAGAACTGTGAGTTGTTCTCCCTTGCTTGCTTCCGCTACATACTTCATCTGTCTTTGCATTTCTATTCTTGTAAAGTTAGTTTTGTCTTTGAATATCATAAAGAATGATGATACCACACTCAATGAACATGCATGCCTACATAAATGCATTGACAGTAGGGTGTAAACTCAATCAAACTGTTGTTTAAGTGCTATTCAGTAATATTTTTTCAAGGTTGACACTTATGGTAAAGTTTCATCAGGAAATATATTGCATCACTTCCAACATGTACTTTTTTTTCCTTTAGTGAATAGCTATGTAATGTCGTCTAAAAGAGCTATCCCATCTTCCAATGCTTTCCACTGAAAATTGCTTTTTAATGTTCTGCAATATGAAAATTAAAATTCTACAGAAGTCCAGAATGTGGAGAAACTATGATCTGCGATCTGTTACTTATCTGCAAAGCGGGGAAAAGAGGAGAGTTAACTTTCGATGTCTGAAAATGCTGCTAATTTCCTTTGGTTGACTTTGAAATCCAACTACCATGCAGATTGTTATCCATGGCACACACCCACCCATACACATGAAGCGCACTTCACAAGATGAACGTCTAATTTGAGAATGAAATGCATGAAGAAATGGCAGAAAGATGGGGAATGATAATTAAAAAGTAGTAAAACTAGGTTAGCGTATGATAGATCCATAGATTGGTTCCCTTCAGTCATAAGAAACATGCCTGCACGGTCGATTAGAGATTAGTCAATATTGATCAATGTTCATAATCTTGGTTACTTCGACAAAAGCCGATTCATTGCATGTTTTCTTAACAGAGGAGCCCTACATACCGTGCCTCAATGAGAGGCGTATGCAACCATACTTCATTCAAAAACTTATATATTTGTGGTGCCATAATCACTTTGCACAAAGCATTCGATTAGCGAGGATCTAACAAGGACTTAATCATTCTTATTGATGGGGCAGGTTAGCGACCACCACAGCATGGCCTTGAAGCGGTGGTTGGAAGATCAAAACCATCAAGAGGATACGATATCCTGTGGCAGACCTTATGCATACAATGAGTGGAACTATAGCAAGTTCTGGCTCTGGACGCTGATAGAATTTGATAAGATTATCTTCATAGATGCCAACCTTCTCATTCAAAGGAACATGGAGTTGTTGTTCCTCCGCGCGTGCACCCTCCTCCATCTGAAAGACATCATCATGATTCAATTCATCAGCAAGATGTCTAAAAAAAATCATTAGCAAGGAAACACCCAACGATACGATTTTTCCAGTAGAATCCAGAAACAAGAACCAACGAATCAACAAGTTGGGATCTTTTCTGAGGCAAGCATGATTTGGCGAGTGAATGGGGGATGTGTGGGGATTGAGGGCAGTGTCTTGCACTTGAGGCTGTGGAGGCGGGAAACGAGGGAGGTGAGGTGGTCGACGGCAGCGATCTCCTTGTCGGTGAGTTGGTGGTTGATGCGGGCGGTGGACTTGAGTGCCTCTAGGGGCACCCGCACCAGCTGGTGCTCCAGCCATAGGGGTGAGTGGCGAGTGCGTTGAGGCAGGGGGCGAGGGCGAATCGGTGGAGGCGGGTGGGGCGCTGCGTGGATGGGACAGAGGGGCGAGGTCATTGCGGTGGGGGCCGAGGGGGGCTCGGTGGAGGCGGGTGGGGCACGACGTGGCGTGGATGGGAGGGAAGGAGGGACGAGTGCGTTGACCCGGTGGGGGGGGGAGGGGCGCGGTGGGAGGGCGAGGGCGGCTTAGTGGAGGCGGGTTGGGCGCAGCGCGGTTGGGAGGGAGGGGCAAGGTCGTTGCGGAGGGGGACGAGGACGATGGGGAGCTGGGACGATGAGGCTCGCTGTGCGATGGTTTTTTTTCGTGTGTGTACAGCCTAGGTGCGATTGCCGATTGGCGATGGTTTTTTCTTGCGTGTGCTGGGTGGGACGCACACAGCGGGTAAAATCTAATTTTTAGTAGGTGATAAGATAAGATAAGATATAGTTACTCTATATTGGTATTTCTTTCTAATAAAAATAAATAAGCAGATTAGTGCAATTAGAACAACAAAGTATCTTAGCCTATCGTTCCTACTACTATAATTACCAATTTATTTTTATTAGTACTATAACATTAGGTGATAATTAAATGGGTCATAAAATTTATTCATTGACCTAGCAACACATCTATTAAGTGTTGTAACTTACACTACAAAGTGTAGTAACATACTAGGGGCTGAGTACGTTTGAAGCTTTCTACACTTGGGTCGTAGCAATATGAGAATATGTGTTGCAGTTGAGTTTTCCTACAACATATGCTACATGTGTTGGTGGTGTGTGTTGGAATAGATTGGTCTTGTTGTAGTGATCTCCAAAACTTAAACAATTTGTTGGCTATTTGTTGTAAGAAAATGATCTTAATTTTGTGTTACCTAAGGTCGGAGCGCCGTCGGGCGTTTTCGGTCATCTCTCCTTCCTTGCCGATGAGCTTAAGTCGAACTCGGACAACATGCAAGAATAGCTTATGATATGCTGGTGAGGTACAGAGAGGAGCTCACAAGATCAATCCAAGAAGCCGATAAGTTCTTCAGAGGCTTGGATGCACAGATGGTTTCTAGCTAGTTTAACTTCGTAACTTTATTCTTTTTTCCCATTCGGATGGGTCGTTGTGAAACTTTTTAGTTTCCCTTTCCAATAATGTATTTGCCATCAGAATTTTAATTGGATTTTAGTTGTCTTGCTAGAGGTTGCATATGAAAACTATTGTCCAAACAATTGATTGGTTTGGCTCAAAATCCGATTTTTTTTCAATAGAAAAAACTTTCATAGACGGTTCTGAACATGAACCGTCTGTGATAATTACTATCACAGACGGTTCATGTTCAGAACCGTCTGTGATAGCTTTTTTCACGGACGGCTCAAAACCGTTTGTGATGACCGCCTGTTATCACAGACATATAAATTCAAACGGTTCAGAAACCGTATGTGATAATGGTTTAGAACCGTCTGTGATGATCTTTTTTTGTAGTAGTGTAACAGTAGGTTTTCCTTAACTAAGGTCTATGGCTCTACATTAATGGTTTTACTAGTTGATCTCTCAGGCTTAGATTACCTCACACCAAATTCATATACAATCCTGTCACAACAATCAAATGCTTAAGCTAATAAAAGGGTTGTCACAGAACATGACATGCAATTTATATAATGCATCTTGTCTCGTCTCAATGCGAAAACAGTACGTATTGGGTACTATTAGCATGGTCACTACATTACTTATAAAGGATACATGGTTTCTTTGTAGAGATACATAGGGCTTAGGCAACTATAGAGAGCGTATCTTTCTGTTTGACTTTAGGTTATATCGGATGTTCGGTAGCCGTTAATGACTTAGTGGTTGGTTTTAGTCATCCATTTTACGTGACATGCATGACTAGTCCCAATTTACTAATCAACCAAGTAGATTTCCTGACATAGCTGAACCTGCATATTATACTTAAACGTCCTATGTATTACAATCGATGAGTTGTCTAATTAGAACTTAGGATTAATCTAAGAGCTGGGTGATTACAGTCAATTTCATGTTTGGCGACGCCGTAGCTGGCCCCCCTCCAAGTGCGTACACACAAATCCATTAACCATTACTACAAAAAAAATCAACGAAAATTGTAGATGTAGTACATATAGTTTTGGATGCAACATTGTCTACAATTAATATATGATGAGAATAAAATGACAAGCTGCGTATGTGAATAGTGCATGTCATTTTTTATTCTTTCCACTGCAGATAACTTTGTATCCAATATTTTGCAATTGCGCATGAAACTATATGTACTATATCTCTATAATTTTTTTAGCCGTTTTGGAAGAGCGCACAGTGCTTTTACATAGTATTTAGCGAAGGGGCGCATGCCCCATGCTCTACAAATTCGTTTTTTTTTTATGTAGATGTTAACTTACTTTCCCTACTCAGGCATTCAGAATAATGGTTTCATAGCTCGAGACCTGGCCATCAAGAACATGTACAGTGCGAGCAGTGAAGCACCGGGTGGTGGCACTCATGTTGTTGTCGCGAATTTACAATCCGGAATTCTTTGTGTTCACAGCACCAGTCTTTTGATCAGTAGGTAGTGCTCACAGTTACAACTTTGAATATGAAATACATATCATGAAAATGTAAAGCTATTACATAATAATAAACAAAGTGTAAATATACCCTACGGCTTTTGACTTGCAGAATGACCGAACAGGTCAAATACCTTTCAAAGAACAACAATGGAAGCAAAATAATCAATATAACACGTGGAAGCCTCACGATATACTCACAGGCAATCGACTGGGGCCCGCAACTTAGTTCTTGGCCTTCTTGATCTTCAGTCTTGAATGCACATAATTGTATATGTAGCCTTCTTTTATACTTATTGACTAAAAGAATATAAATAGCGAGCATGAGTACACAACTGTACTAGCGAGCCGACACACAATGCAATTATTATACATGCAAGGCTAATCAAATGGGAGGCTCATGGTTCTTTTATTTTGCACAAAGCCATTTATTGAAATAGATTAAGTAGTAACAAATCCCGAGACTTAGTATTTTACTAACACAAGTTTATAAACTGAGTTTTAATTGTAAAGTACTAGTGGAGATTCCATCTCCTATACTATTGAGTGGCCCCGTCTACTTAATACTCATGTTCTTTCTCAGATTCCATCCTGTGCTTATCACTAGTTCTCAATCTAGACCATCTCAACTTTCTGGGTTCCAACCCAATATTTCCAATCACTTGGTTCCAACCCAATATTTCTCACTTTTTAGGGATACATCCATCCGACTATCCCAAGACTGCAACCATCCAGCAATTCCGGCTGGTCTACACCTGAAATTCTGAGCGGAATGCCTTTGGAGACTCTCCAGCTATACCACCCGGCGAAACTTAGGCTACACCCCTGGCGAAACTTAGGTCTCAATCCCCCTGACATACAGGCAAGACCACCCTCAAATCATAGGTTGCCAACCCTCAAATCCCGAGATTGCACCACCCTTGAGCCCTAGGGCACATTCCCCCGCCAATTCCCAAGCTGTACCCGTCCACTAATCCCGAGCCACATCTACCTTGCAAATCTCGTGACTGTATGCACCCAATACTTTTCACTAGCTCTAGCAGGACAAGTCAATTCCTCAGGTTTCAACTTGGCTTGTCATCCCATCTTGGTGTACTCCCATACGCATTCACCACTCTTTTCACATGCCCAAGTCTAAAATAGTTTCTAGGTTTTCCCATTTAAAATCCCTTTTCCCTTTCAAAATACCAACCAGGCTCCAGCCTCGACTGCCTAAATCCAATTCCAAGTTTTAAATGATGTCAGGGCAAATCATTGCCCACATATCAATGTATCTAAGCAAGGCTAAGCATGACACTTAGATACAGACTTATCAACTAGTATGTATACCATTAATTCTAGGGTGACAAAGGGATAGTGTCCAATTTCAAGGATGGGGATGTTATATTCAATTATCATTAAGGTATTAACTATGAGCTAGACCAATATAGTTGAATAAATCATAGCAATGCAATTTCATAATTTAAAACAATATAACTGCATTTCAAAAGTAGGTACGATATGATCAAAGTGTTGACTCGCCTCACTACTACAAAACATGCAATAGCAGACGCCTCATCACAGAAGGTTCAAAAGGAACCGTCTGTGTTGGGTCTATCGGGACCGAGCATAGCCTATCATAGACGGTTCTTATTATGAACCGTCTGTGATACGCACCTATCACAGACGGTTTTTTAATAGAACCATCTGTGATCATTCACAGATGGTTCTATTAAAAACGGTCTGTGATAATCACCATTATCACAGACGGTTTGTAACTAGAACCGTCTGTGAATGATCACAAACGGTTCTATTAAAAAACCATCTTTGATAATCACCGTTATCACAGACGATTCTTGATAACAACTGCCTGTGAATTAACACAGACGGTTCTAGTTACAAACCGTATGTGATAGTTACGTATCACAGACGGTTCTTGACAAGAACCGTCACTGATTGTTGGGCGGGAAACGAAAATTTGGACATAATGGGCAGGCTACCAAAAATCGCTTTATATTAACCTTGCGCCTCTGCCGTCTCTTCCTCCTCGCATCTCATACCTCCATCTCCTCCTCTACTGTCTCTCCTCCTCACACCTTGCGCCCCCGGCCTCCCCTGAGCTTGTCGCCCGCGACCTCCTCCAACTCGCCCCGGCCTCATCGTCACCGACCTCCTCCGAACCGTCGCCCCGGCCTCCTCCACCTCACCCCGACCTCGTCGTCACTGGCCTCCCACGACCTCGTCGCCCTCGGCCTCCTCTACTTCGTCGCCCCGGCCTTCCACGACCTCACTCTCTCTACTCCCCCCCCTTCGCTCTGTGATGTGGATTATTGAGAGCTAGTGTTAGTGCTCTGTGAATGGATTGAGTTGATGCTACTGTGATGTGGGTGATGCTGTGGTTTATTGTTTGAGGCTCTCAGTGCATGTGTAGTTCATGCTGAGTTATTTGGTTTGGGCAAAAATATAGATGGTAGATCGCGCACTGTCGGGTAAAACTGCCGTAACTTTTGCATACGAACTCGGATTGCGACGTTCTTTGGCTCGTTGGAAAGCTAACGGAAAGTTCAATCCAAAAATCCATAAAGTCCATATAAAATTCATTCACAAGGCTCAGGAGACTCCTGACAAAGTGAAAACCCCCAAAAAAGGTCGTTTAGGGCCTCAAAACAGCCTCCGAAGTTTTAGCAGCCGTTTTTGGTTTTTTTTTTGCAACAGAAAAGGCTATCACAGATGGTTCTGAACAAGAACCGTCTGTGAAAACGTCATCACAGACAGTTCTGTACAAGACGAACAAATTCTGTGATGATGTTTTCACAGACGGCTCTTATTCCGAACCGTCTGTGATGACTTTTCACAGATGGTTCAAAAACTGTCTGTGATGACCTCATATCATCACAGACGAACAAATTCAGACGGTTCGAAAACCATTTGTGATGACGGTTCCGAACTGTCCGTGATGAGGTTTTCCCTAGTAGTGCCTTGCTCAATATTCTAAAAACCTCGGTCCTGTTCTTGCTCAATGTTCTGATAATTATCTCGCTCAATATGCTGATAGTCATCCTATTTAATGTTCTAACAATCTTGACCTTGGCCTCATCCTTGTTGGGGTTGTTGTTCCATTATATCTTCAGATTCTAACTACGCAGAATACGATTGAATCCAAGAACGTCTCAAAGTAATCAAATGAAATCCAACAGATCCAAAGATATTCAAACCAAATGAAACACTTCAAATGAAAGAAAACATACCTATTGGCATCTTGAAAGAAGGGAGTACTTTAGATGAGACCAAAACATGCTCATCTAGAGTTGATGAAGGAAATATTGTAGTTGAAGTATATCCAAAGGAGCTGATGAAGGAAATACTTTAGACCAAAGTAGATAAATCCAAACTCTATTTGTTTGGTCTAATAGTGGGATTTTTGGTTGATAGCAAGGATTATGGTTAGGTAACCTGTTTGATCCGGAGTGAGGGTGAGAGGGATCGGCTCTCGAAAAATCCGCTGGTGTAGAAAATGATAAATCTAATAGAAGGGAGTGAATATTCATAAGAATATCCCGTATCAGTTACCTAGATGGGAGAGATTACCCAATTAGATCAAACTCTCTAATCCACTTTTGGATCACGAATCGCCCTACTACTAGGAGCGGATACGATGGATGAAAGCTAGAGCCTAGGTGATGTTTGTTTGGTGGATGAACTTTTACCACTCACATGAGAGCATACCACCAGTGCTCATGCGGCGTCTAGCTGCTCTAATGATCCTTTTAGTTATTACTTCCTATTTACCGAGGAAGTTCCATGAAAGTCGGGTGAGACCTATGCATAGGTGTGGGGTTCGCTCTGGGTAGACATAATTCTCACTAACACATGGGACCTAGTTCATTTAATAGTTTTTCTCCTCGATTCATATTTATCAAGGAAATTCAAACTCTATTTCCAAGCATTGGCTAGATATTAGCCTTGTGAGTTAACCAGTTGTATCGTTTGCTGATAATTCTTATTTAGTTTCTATTTGCCATTAAGACCTAATTATAGGTGAAGTTCAATTGTCATATTATTATCCTGGTTGATATTGCTCTTTGTTGAGTGAACTTACCTTTACTAGACAATAGCTAATGGCCTGGGTTAATTGGTCACTTGAACACCTTTTATATGATCACCTTAGTCTCTAACTACCTAATGTCGACCATCTACTCATGGTCTACTATTATTAAACATTTGACAAGGTCATTAATTTAAGTAATAAGGAACTTGCTAATCGAATCATCATCAGCTAATCACTTAACTAACTATCTTTTGACTAAACACTTATGGGCCACTTCATCACTTGGAAATGGGTTCTAGTTGCCTAAATTAACTATACTATGTAAGCACATGGAAGTTCTTACGCTTTACTACATGGTTACTACGTGGAGATTAACCCTGCACATGATGTTGTTAGATTATAATATACCACCCTATGTTCATTTGGGCACTCCTAGACATGGGGCTTATAGGCTAATGGTAATCGATCATTACCCAACTGCTCTACAAATCTTCGATTAACTATCCGATTAAATTATTAGTTCTATTATTACAACAATGGTCTTAACCTAAGTAATACAATGACCTATTCATATTACCATATCATAAGTCAGTAGCACTATATTGGGTTAGTCTTAACAAAAAATCTAAACAATGACTTAATGGTTTAAGATCGTACTAACATGTAGGCACTTTTAAATATAAGATTATTTTGATAATACCTAATTGCTTGGAATGGATCTTGAATTGATTAGTAACTAATTTCATTAGAGAAGGCAATGGCTGATTAAACACACACCTGTCTGGTTATACTATTCCAGACTAACCGTCCATTTAATTATCCTTTTAATCACTTGATTTGTCCACTGAATGTTACTATACAAAAATACAAGCTGACTTGAAGATCTACAAGTTAACTAACCTTCTAATGGCTTTGGCTAATTACTTACTTAGTCACTGTGGGGGCCATCTATCATTGATATTATATAACTAGTTATATTTTAATTAAGATACCATTAGGCCTACGGCTAAATGACATGCTGAAGCTAACCACTAACCATGTGCTTAATTAACTACTACTTAACCCATATGGGACTCACTGCTATTTGAACTCTCAAGCCACTTGATAATTTCTAATTACTCCTAACCTCCTTATTAAGCTTTAACTATTTTTAGCTAACCCCTAATCACTGGTCATGTTCATCAGTTAACACCATTTGGGCATGTGGTTTACTAACTGACATTTACTAGCTACTTAACCCCCTAACTGAGCTTCACTAGCTATCCACTTGGTAGGGCCTAACTGTCATATACACATACATGCCCCTACCCAACATACACACAGAGAGATATCACAGAGAGGGAGGCACCAGTGCAGAAGAAAGCAGAGGAGGCCAAACGGCGGTTCGGGCGACGCTCAACACCGATGAGGGTTCCTTTGGCGGTGGACGACGTGGGAGAAAATGGAGTGTAAGGGCCGGGGCGGATTCACAGGCAGTGGTGGCGCGGCTCAAGAAAGTCGGTGGCGGCCAGGCGACGGAGCTAGGCGGACGACCATGGGGGAGAAAGGGTGCCGGCAACGTCGGAGGGGAAGAGTGTCACATCCCCATTTTGATACATGGAATTATTATGCATCTTACTAGCATGCATGTTGTTTTTGAAGCATTTGCATTAATTAGTGCATGTGGAAAAAATCTCAATCAAAGATTAAATCTTTAACTCAAATCAACTCCCCAAAAGAAAATAGAAATAAGTACTATGAATACCTCTAGGAGATAATTTATTTAAATTCTATATTGTTTATCTTGAATTAATATTTTTCCCAAATTTATAGAACTTATTTCAACCGTGTGAAAATCCAAACCAACTTCTAAAAGCCCTTGTTGTTAATGAGTTAAAATAAGCAAAATAAATCATGAACAGTGAGGTTTAAAAAAATTATATGGCTATTAGATCATCCTAGGAGCCTCCCTGAAAATTTTCAGATTTTTAGGAATTTATTTGCTATTTTTAGTAGCTCAGTCAGAGTAGAAACAATTAAAATTCAAATCAGTCAACTATTACACTATTCCTCATACTTGAACCAAACTCGGGCTCAGCTCGCTCCGTCTTGACTCGATCGAGTCACCTAATCACACCGACCGCGCCAGGGTCTGGTCCGTGCTGCACTTGGGTCACTGCCGCTCCAGGCCCACTTGTCATCTTCATCCTCCACCTCCCGTTGTCACGCACAAAGCGCGTTCGCCACATTGCCACCGCATGCTGCAAAAGCCCGTTGACGCCATGGCCGCACCGCCCAAACTGACCAACCCTAGTGCTTCACCACTCAACGTTGTTGCCATCTCTGTCTTCATCCCGGGCTAAACCTCCCTCCATGCTCGTTGTTTCCCTCCGTTCTCCTCTGTTTGACCGAGGAGAGGGAGGCTTGTTCGAGCTCATCTCTTCGGTAAAATCCTTGCTGCAAGATCCCTTAGCTTCTACATTCCCTGCCGTTTCCATTTTTACTAATGCGCGGTCTTGTTTTTGTTTGTAGCTCATGGGACACTACAAGGCCCCTTTGTGCCATATATGCTTAAGTTTCTTGATTAATCTAGTACTTATATGCTTAAGTTAGGTTGTGTGAAATATGTAGTATATATGGGGATTGCTTAGCCATGCAAGTCTAGTTTTGCGTTAGATCGGTTGACAGGATTAACGTGTCAATTGTGGGAGACATAGAACTTCTCTTATCTTCATTTTATCCAGATCTTCGTATCTGGTAATTGTGTTTAATTTGTCAAGTTAAAAGTGTTTTTGGGTGGACAAGTGGATGTTAGTGTGGGTGCCTTCGTGCACGAGACTCGGGTATGTGGTTGGACTTATCTAGACCGCCAAGGACCGAACTTTGGGCTGTCATGCTAAGTAACTTTCGTACTTCACACGCTGGATTAGGGCCAGCTTGGTCAAGTAAGGGGTGATTCTTATTGAGTTGAGTCATAGGTGGTGTGAGGGCATGTGTGTTTGATCACTTGTCCGTAGGACCCGTTGTAATTTTCTATAATGTGCATGGGAGCACTATTTTTCTTTATTTACATTACATCGATATGTCCGGCACAACTTGCGTGCCCACTTAGCAAGTTCTATCGGTAGCTTGTACTGAGTTGGGGTTCATCGCACAAGGGTGACTCTTCTCAATAGGATGATCTTGCTAAAAAGTACCGAATCTCGATTTACCCGGCCGGCAGACCATAGGAAGTGTGCTATTATTCTGGAAGGTTACGGGCTAATCGAGTCATGTGGGTAAAGATGTACACCCCTGCAGGGTATTAAATCTATTCGAATAGCCGTGTCCACGGTTACGAACGACACTTGGTATTGATTAATATCATTGTTAGACTTCAAGTTAAAATTGATATGGTTACAACTTGGTTTTCGGCATGAACGAGTATTCATGCACTTTAGTTTATCAAAGTGGGCTACCACTTTGGTATTTGTTTGATCTAATTGTTTATTAATATATATTTATGTCACATGTTTACATTTTGTGTAAGATTTGTTTTAAAAATGGCAATTGAAATCTAGTATGGGTAGGTTGGAAACATTGTTGCATTTTCTGCAAAACTAAGCCACTAAAGCCATCTTTTGAATATCCTCTAGCATAAATATTTTTAATTTGTGTAAGACTTGCAAGTACAATTGTACTCAACCCGGCTCTGCTTATTCAAGTGAGGAGGATACTGCACCCGACGATTTTGTTAGCGCAGATTTTGGCGACACTAATGAATAGTGTTGTTCTTTAACTCCCAATCGGTTGCCATGGGTTATGGGGCACACTTGCTGAACCTTTTGGTTTATTTATATTGCTTCCACTGC
The DNA here is from genome assembly GCA_036346405.1 of Phyllostachys edulis. NCBI lineage: Eukaryota > Viridiplantae > Streptophyta > Magnoliopsida > Poales > Poaceae > Phyllostachys > Phyllostachys edulis. Next base: position 32,778,811 of record CM070563.1, read on the forward strand.
TACTTAATGTTCTTATTTGAATTTGGCCGGTCGGTCACTTTGTAATAGTTGTAGACTTAACTATTATGTTGTATGTCTTTTGTATTATCAATGTATGAATGTGGTATGACTATGATTGACATTGAATGAGGGTACGAGCATGTACAAGCGTGTTGATCGCTGATCTTGGGAGCCAACATGGGCATATACCAGCTGTTGATGAATTCCCTTTTGACTCATTAAGTGTGGTCTTGAACCGTTTGGAGAACCGGACATCATGCAGTGCTTGCAGAGGGGCAGTACGCATGATCACCAGAGCTCTAGCTTCGGTTGGGTCCTCTCACTTAGATGGAGTTAATTTAAAATTTATTTACTTGAGGCCTAGAGTTATTTGCATAAGACCGCAAACGCCTCGGTCTTACGAAAATAACCCAGGGTCCTCACAAAGAGGGAAGAAGGTGGCACGCACATGAACATCAGGAGAGCAAGGGGAGCTCACCGAGGAGGACGGAGGGGACCGGGACGGCCGGAGGCATGCTGGTGATAAGAGCCACATGCGGCGCAGCGGGCTCGGCCAGTGACGGCGACCTGGCAAGGGGGTGCTTCAATCGACGGTTGGGGAAGGTCGAGGGAGGCACATGTATGCTCCAGGTGCGGGGAATCGAGTCAGAGCTCCATGAATGGGGCACAGCGGATCGAGCGGTGGTTTTGGCCGGCTTTGGGGATGACGGCGGGGCAACAACGTTCCTGTGGAGGCAAGCCAAAATCAACATGAGGGAAAAGGTGTGGGGGTTGGGAACGTGTTTTGACGCGGGTAGATAGGGGGAGAAGGGCCTTGGGTTGGCCAGAACGACGAGGGCGGCGCGGGCAGCCGAAGCAAAAGTTGCGCCATTTTCACCCTTGGCTCGGTGGAGAAGGGATGGGGGAGAAGGAGATAGCAGGGAGGGGTGAACGGTTGCTCAGGGTGGTCTTTTGTAGGTGGCTTGACGATGCCCACAGTGTAGTGCATGGCGATGCGCTCGCTAGTGAGACAGGGCAGGCGCAGGATGGGCATGGTGCGGCCACAGCGGCATGTGTGGCGCGTGTTGGGCCAAACTGAAGACGAAACACTCGCTCACAGCGGAACCTGACGCTCGGCAGAACAGTTGTTCATGACGATGCTTCTAGTCTTCGGTTGGCTTCTTCTTTCCACACAAGTAACAAGTTCCAATAGATGAACACACGCACAGGTATTGGAAACTTACGCACGCACGCTCTGGTGGACAAAAGATAGTTTTTTTGGTGTTGGAAAAGCCACAACTTTGTTGTTTCTTTTCTTTCTTTATATATAGAGAAATTACATGCAGCCGTAACAATATTGTTTAACAAACTAAGTGCATGCCTAATAACCAACTAACTAATAGTATCAATCCAAACAAACTAACAGATGTGAGCTTGTTAACATCTAACAAACCACAACAACCAAACTAACTAACAGCATCATGCAGCCGTGAGCTAAGAACTCCAACTAAAACACATGCAAGTAAAATACTAATCAAGATTAGTGTCTAACATTTCCCCCCTAATCTTGATTTGCCCTGTTCCACACATCATCAAAGCAATGCTGGTTCGTCGTCAGCATCCGCCTCAATGAGATACGCCTTTGCTTTCTCCCTCTTGTTGGGCTTCCGGCATTCTGAAGCAAAGTGCCCATAATCGTTACAATTAAAACACCTTACTTTTGCCTTGTCAACACGTCGGTACCAATGTCCACTGCTGCCACTAGAACTACCTGAGGAGCCTTCACCTTCATGCTTCGACAATCGAGCCTCCCACTCTGTGCGCATCAGGAGCAAGTGCTCCTCGTCTCCATCGCCGTTGCTGTAGCGACGTTCTCCCTCTTCATGCGTCTTCAAGCGCCCGATTAGCTCTTTGATTGACATATTTTTTATTTCACCTAATTGCTCAATCGTGCTGACGATGGGAGAGAATTTCCTGGGTACGGCACGGAGAAACTTCCGCACGATGTAGACCTCTTCCATCTTGTCGCATAGACCTCGTATCTTACTGACGATTGTCGTCAACCTCATCGTGAAGTCATCGATCTGTTCGGTGTCCCTCATACGCAAGTTATCAAACTCGCTTCTGAGGTTTTGTACACGGGCCTCCTTGACGCGATCAGCACCGAGATGCATCATCTTCAGGGTGTTCCAGGTCTCCTTTGCGGTCTCCTTCTCTGCTAGGAGCATCAGCATGTCTTCTGGCACCGCGAGGAAGATTGCCGCAAGCGCCATTTGATCTTGCCTCTCGCTCACCTCCTCATCCACGATTGCGTTCCACACGCCCTGAGCACGCATGAACACCTTCATCTTCACAGCCCAAGTCATGTAGTTGCTCCTCGTGAGCATGGGATACGGGAGGGAGATGTTGCCCTCGCGTGCCGACGCCTTCGGCACGCTCCCATCGCCGATCTTCAGAACGTCCCCGTCGCCGGTGACGTTTCTCGGCGAGCTCGGACACGATATGGATTAAGGTGTACACGAACACAAGCTCTGATACCACTTGTTGGGCCAAACTGAAGACGAAACACTCGCTCACAGCGGAACCTGACGCTCGGCAGAACAGTTGTTCTTGACGATGCTTCTAGTCTTCGGTTGGCTTCTTCTTTCCACACAAGTAACAAGTTCCAATAGATGAACACACGCACAGGTATTGGAAACTTACGCACGCACGCTCTGGTGGACAGAAGATAGTTTTTTTGGTGCTGGAAAAGCCACAACTTTGCTGTTTCTTTTCTTTCTTTATATATAGAGCAATTACATGCAGCCGTAACAATATTAACAAACTAAGTGCATGCCTAATAACCAACTAACTAATAGTATCAATCCAAACAAACTAACAGATGTGAGCTTGTTAACAGCTAACAAACCACAACAACCAAACTAACTAACAGCATCATGCAGCCGTGAGCTAACAACTCCAACTAAAACACATGCAAGTAAAATACTAATCAAGATTAGTGTCTAACAGCGCGTGTCACCAGGAGGGAGCAGCTGGCGCACAACGGAATGGGCACCAGGGCAGGGGAGCAGGTGCGCTCGGTTGCGCTTAAGAATTGGGAGGCGAGGTGCGGCGTGGCAGCATGCATGGGCACGAGCGGTGGCGGCGAGCGTGACAGGGACGGGGCAGCGACTGAGCAACAGTGATGGTTTGAGCGATCGGCTCCGGTTGCATGGCCGCAACGTGGTGGCTTGCTCCAAAGAGCGTTGACGCCAAGAGAGTTGATGATGGTGACTGCTGCGCTGGCAGCTGGATTGCTCGAGGACGAAAAATAGCAACTCTGGTTGGATGATTTGGTTGGGTTGTAACCGGCCAATACTGACCTAGCCAAGGGAACAGTAGGAATGAAGAGAAAAGATCAGGGAAAACGGCAAATAGGAAATGAGGTGATTGCTAACTCCTGATTTTTGCCAAGAAAATTATCATATGATGATACATAAAATTTGACATTTGTTAAACAATTCTAAATGGGGCTTTTGAACATTTTGAGTATTAGGTTTGGAGTTTTATGCTTTTGATCTTTAGGGTTTACCCTACATGTAATAAAGGGCAATACTTTAAGTTAACTTTGCTTTTATCTGATTCTTTTGTTTTTATAATTTATGTTTCTAGGGTTTCCGATTATAGGGTTTATGTATTTAGGGTTTTCGTTTTTCATTACTTGTGCTGACAAAAAGAAAATGCAATTCAAATAACTCACAAAATGTAGGCAAACAGAATGACAATAGCTAACATACAATTTTTTTTAAAATTCCTGTATTTTTGCATTTAGACATTTTTGGGATGTTACACATATCTGAGTCAAATAGCTCTGTGTTGTACAGATGTGCTCTTGAGAGCTATGAGGACACCCTCTACACTGGTTGCGGTCACCAGTTCTGTAGTGATCTTTCAAAACTGGGTGGTCCTCCCCGGCCAACGAAACATAATCATCGCCCAAGGTCGGATTGAAGCTAACCGTATAACGGATTGTCATTCCAATTTTGCATTCTGACTGCATATGGGGAACTTGTTCGCAGCAACACCACTGTGGAGATGTACGTTTGGTGACCATGGGAGAAATGCTCCAGCGTGGTCTTCATGGAGTCCTCCAACTCGGACATTGTGCATGGCTGCCATGGAACGGTTTCTCTTCACCCTTGACGCCGAGTACCACAACAACGGGCCTGGTGCTAACGTGAGTGGCTGAACACGTGAATTAATAATTTTTTTTTAAAATAATCTTTTTTTATTCCGAAATATAGTAACATACTGTCTTTTTTATTTTATAAAAATAATCCTTTGTCGCTCCCCCGTTGGGTGACTTGGGTCTAGTTGCCCAACCAGTTGGCGACTAAGTCAAGTCAACCAACGATCCAGCGACATGTGGACTAGTCGCCCGGTGGTTGAGCGACGAGTATCAGTCGCCCAATGGTTGGGTGACAAGTCCTCTATCGTCCAAACATTGGGCGATTTGACAACAAGTACAGTTCCCATGTCGCTATACCATTGGGACCACTACTTGTTGCCAAGTCGTCCAACGGTTGAGCGACTACACGGTTGTATAGATAGGCACACTCACGGTCTCTTTCGCCATTTCTCTTGGGAGAGAACTAGAGGAGCTCGAGAGAGGAGAAAAGGAGAGGAAGAGAAGGAGAGGAGAAGAGAGAATGACGGGGGGAGAAGCAGAAGAGCTCGGGAGAGGGAGAGGAGCTCGAGAAAGGGAGAGGAGGAAGAAGAAGGAAGCTCATCCATTCTTGTTCAGGAGAGAATGTCTTCATGTGAAGATAATAGTCTCATCCATTATTGGCTTAGCACATATTTCATGACTGTATTATGACAAATGACTAGTTGAAATGTTCAAAATATTTGTAGGGAGAAACCAGTCATGTCTGAACCGACAAGATTAAAAGTGCATTATGGTGTTGGTACGATTCATGAATGTCTATATGGTGTTGACCTGAGTGGTTTCCGGCAAGTCAGCATGGTACACCCGGATGCGGAGGATGCTTGAATCGGAGATGTCTTGCACTGGTTCACCCGCAGCTTCTCCTTGGACCCCGAGGTGTGCGGTGTCATCCTATATATACTACAACATGAACCCCCTTCGGCAACACATATATGTGTTGCCAAATGTCCAAATATGTGTTGCTAATGTCTATACCAATGCATTTAATATGCGTTGCCATTGAGGACGTTGCTAGTGTATATTGCAATATATGTACATGCATTGGTAACAAGTGGGAAAATGTGTTGCGGCGTACCAACGAATATAGCTTGGTTATGGCAACGTATTATACGGTGGTATTCGTGGCAGGCCAACTACCTTCACAATTGATTTTACAATACCTGTAATTGTTGAAAGAAAAATGTCCTTTTATTGCCTAGCCGGCTTGCCCAACTATTCCATACAAGATAGAATAACAATGATGCCACAAAAATAAATAAATTTCATTGTGTTGCTTGAAGAACATCGCTTCCAGTACATTGTTTACACCATTAGTGATTACAAAACAAGATATGTTTTACTGTATACACAAGTAATAAAAAGAAATAATGTATATAGCCTCAAAATTTAAAATTATAGCTACTTTCAGCCAACGATCAAGTATTTTGCTCATTTAAATGTCCAAGTACGAGAAATCTTCAACTGGTCCTTTTGACCTGCATGCACAATAGTTACTTCATGTATCAAACTACAAATTAAAGAAAAATGGCACAAGTTCAGAAGAGTTGTCTGTAACCTCAGAGCTTTATATTCCTAGTAATCGCCTAGAACAAGTTCAGAAGTGTTGTCCCTCACTGCTCCCCTTTGCACAAGTTATAAAAATCATATGCATATTAGTCAAATTTGTGGTCAATTCACACATTTTATCACATTGAAATGCTAAACCAATAGAAATTCTGGAATTGTCGAATCCAAGAGAAATTAGGTACTACAAAATCTAAAGAAATCCATTATTAGGGAATCTTTGATTACCCCATTTCTGGGGTGGTGCCGCTAGCCTGTTGCGCCTACTATCTGCTTCTTTGCCACATCGTCACCTCCTGTACCTCTCCTCTGCCATGCTATCGTTTCTAGCATGCCTCTTTATATGCTATGTCGTTCCCTCATTCTAGTTGATCATTTGCCACCTCATGAACTTGCTACAGTTTGCCCGCTGGTAATGGTAGACCTAAGCCATCAATTTTCTCCCTATACTACCTTCAGACATCGTTCATGAATGGCCTTATTCAAAACTTCAACAAGAGATCCCATTGATGGAATCTCTCCTTTATTCAAAGCCTCAAGAATCTGAAACGCAAGGGAAATAAGTTTTTTTTTTAAAAAAAATCTGATGGATCAGATAGATGTCAATAATAACCACATCAAGTATTTTACCTGTTGCAGGAAGGACACAAATTCCTTCCCATTTAGATTTCTCCCCTGCATAATTTTTTGGTTTTATGATGGATGCAACGACTTGCTTCAATTGCTCATGCCTTTTTACATATAAGGGGTTAAGCTCTTTGTCCTCCATTTCACACAACTTTGTTCTTTGCAGATGAGGCTGTAAAAAAATTGGCACCATGATGCTTTTTTGGGTATACAAAGCACAAGACGAAGCATCAACATTAATCCAGATCATCAAACACATATGTAATGCTCGATTAGGTTACATAACGACAATGTTATACACTCAAAAGTGCTATCATAGATCAACCAATGATAATGTAGATATATTTCAAGGAAGTCATCAGAAATGCACTTGGGGCTAGCTAAAACAGAGGTTGTTGTTGCCCATAAGCGCCATAGAATCTCGATTTGATTGACCTAAAACACATAGAAAACAAATTACATGCGAGTTTGGATCTCGTATCTTCTAGTAAATAAGTGTAGACTTCATAAATAACTATACATCATCAATATATTTGTCCACTGCAAAAATATATACAAAAAAAAAACACATCAATTCAACTATGCATAAGACATCTCTAGATGCTCAAATATCATTAACCTAACAAATAGTTACTGAGGCTGCTTGAACTAACCACTATCATTAGGCACTTGCTGGAGGGCTTCATTGACCATTTGTTGAACAGATTTTCCTTCTGCACACAAAGTTAAAGCACTCTCAGAGGAAATTTGCATATATTAACACGAGTAAATACAGACCAATGCAAAAAAAATAGGGCCATAACTCCAGTGGGGGAAATACTTACTATTTAGAACCAAAATATCATGACCCATACTATGGTTCAAGACATCATTCTATCAAGTCCTAAGCTCCTAAACACTTATGCCATAGGCATCACAGTCACATAACATGTACTATGAGAAATAATGAATATCACCGCCTATAACATAGAAGGCATCAGCTACGAACTAAAGAGCCCATTCATTCAGCAAGCCATTATGGGGAAAAAGTTGAACTTTACTAAAGTACAGGGCAATTGCCCTTGGCCCCATTCTAAACAAAGCAAATTAGAAACAGGTACATGATTCATTTCTAGGCACAAACCTATCATCATGTACATTTGATTTCCCAACACTCTCAAATCCTTGAGTGTAAAGATAAAGGACAAACACTTTGGAACCATCAACATTCATTATCACCCACTAACCTACATCCTGCTTGGAATTTCATCAAACACCATGTGAACATGACAAATAAAAAAAATCTACAGAAACACCATGAGAGAGAAGTGGTGCTTTTAGTAGGCCACTATGGCCCCGGAATCCTGGATGCTGGGGTAGTTGCCGCACAAATCGAAACAAAGAAAAAGAAAAGTAAAGCAATAATGCAAGACTAGATAAAGTTCTCACAACAAAATCATCCAAACAAATCTAAATGAACTGCAGCTGCACAGATCTAAATGAACTCACCAAATTGGATAGGTTAACGGCAACTCCATTTCCACCTTTGACTTTGAGGAGGTGACTGAGATCGTAGAGATGGAGGAGGCGATCATTCCTCTAGAGATGGTGGAGGAGGAGGCCGCGACCAGTGTGACAATGCAGGTGGTGGTAACGCGGCAAGGGTGATAAGGAGGTGTGGCTACTATCTAGGGCAGTTTTGGTGGTGGGAACATGGAGCTGAAGACAAGGAGGTGGCACGACACCATGGCAGGGATTGTAGGGGAACACAAGAAAGGGAGAAATTTTTAGGGCCTGCTGATAGCAGGCTAGCAGCGTATGCTTTGTTACTGTGTTGAATGAAAGGGTCAAAGGGATAAGTATTTGAGTAGATTCGTGGATGGACGTGGGCAGTGGGTTGGCAAGGCATTATCTGTTGTTGCTGGTTTAGTCTGCAACGCTAATTAATTCCGTTGTAAGATATGCGTTGCCAAAGGCCCTTTTTTGCTGTAGTGCATGGGCATTAGAGTCGGTCCGTCGCGCACATTTTGTGGGAGTTGAGCAGACTGATGCACATGGTTGCATAGAAGGACTTTGTGGAAGGCTGCTGGTGTCGTGGATACGAGTGTGTGCTACTCGTGCAAGCATATCTGAAGGGAGTCGAAGGAGGCCCTGCCGACGGCTCTCTCCCAGTTGGTTGGAGCATCTCGGGCACGCAATGTGTGGTTCATGAAGAGGACGTGGTGGCCGATGTTGCGGAGGCAGAAGAGGACACGGTGACCGATGTTGCGAAGGAGGAAGAGGAAGATCGCACACCGCACGGTCAGCCCACTACACAGGTGGATGCAGGGGAGCATGTCGACATCATAGTGTCAAATGGAGATCGATGACTTGATGGCTTGGGCAGATGAGGAAGCGTTAGAAGAGGATGGCGTTGACTCTTCTAACGAGGACAAAGGTCCCATCCCACAGGAATGGTATATGGTGGACGTTGAGAGTCTTGTTGTGCACGACGAGCACGAATCACGGTGGGAGTACCATGGTACGGGGGTTCGGCTTGATGCAATGTTTGCTGAAAAGGGATCACTGCAGGATGCCATTAAGCTATGCGCCTTGTCCATGAAGTGGACGTTTCGGGTCCTTAAATCCAACTAGGAGCAAGCTAGCAAATTGTAAGAATTTTAGCACAATTTTGAATTTTGCATAAATGAAATAGTGAATTCACAAGCAAACCAGCAAATTGTAAGAATTTTCGAGAAAAATATAGAGCAGATTAAATCCTAAAATATTTACACAAGAAACTATATTGGGCCGAATCCCAACTTGGCCCATCTCTCTCTCGCACCCACTAGCCCGCGCCTCCCTCTCTCGCGAACATGCTGGGCCCGCATGTCAGCATCTCTCTTCCACCTCTCATCCTCGCTTGCGTGCTAGCGCTAGCTCACCCTCGCCAGCTCCACCACTCGCCCATGGGACGCAATCGACGCCCACAGTTTCATGCTTCCTATCACTTCTGCCTGCTACCGCCCATGCTATCCACCCCACTAATGTTATTTTCCCGTGCGGACGGAGAGACCATATGATGTAGGTGGGGTGCCCGATCTTTCGATGAGAATGATAACTATCAATTTATGTGGAGGTGACTCTTGCGATCCGACTACAATCGTATGATGACGCTTGCGCCTTAGCAATCATTGAACCAACTCCGAGATATTATTGACCTTACTGGAAGCGTGATCAACCTGAACACGAGGTTCAATCCCTACGAGCAATCGAAGAACTAGCAAGAATAAGATGTAGGCAATATGATATTGCGAATAAGATTGTAGTGTAGATGGTATTGAAAAACAAAGGTGGGATCCCGAAGGCTGTCTTGATAGGTGGTCGTCCGACACAACTGAAGAACAGAAGTTTGCACAATGGCTAAACCTAAACTCAACGAAATCCGAGTTCTAGCAAAGGGAGATGGTGGCTCCTATATGGGGACCTGGTGTGGCGGCCAGGGAAGTGTACGCATGCCCTTAGGGTTACAAGGCCCATGGGCCCAAGTGGAGGTGGCACAGCACCCTTTTGACTCGGACTCAGAAACAAATGCAGACTGTTTTGATGATTGTGCTCGGCTCGGATGGAATTTGAAGATGAGGTTGGATCCGTTGGAAATTAGACTTGATAACCTTTCCATGAAGTCCATGAACATCCCAAATGGAGTTCGTATGAAGAAGTTATGGCCGTTTAAACTTATTACTGTCGCAACAGTCCGAATCCGAATCCAGAACGAGCCCAACTCGAACTCTTGCTTGACTCGGACCCAAAGTGACGTGGTGACCTCCATTATGCCTTCCATGCATGTTCATGACTCCACATGCCTCTCCTTGGTCCTTTCCCACGTTCCTAAGCACAATTAAATCACTTGCATTAGGTAGTGGTCTATTCTCAGTAATATATAAACCTACGAACGAATTCACCTGGTAATTAAGTTGTCGAGCACGAGCTCAAGTAAGTGGTCCTTGTAACACTGGTTGTGGATGAGTTATGTGTGTAGGCGTGGTTGTATCCATGGTTGGGATGTCCTCATCATCCTCCCCTTCTTGCATTTGAGTCGTTCTCGACTCAAGCTCATCCTCTGCTCCCAAGTATGGCTTCAAATCTGCAATGTTAAATATGGGACTAACTCCAAAATCTGCAGGCAGTTCTAGCTTGTATGCATTATCATTAATATTTTCTACCACTAGGAAAGGACCATCAGCTCTAGGCATAAATTTCGACTTTTTCAATTCTGGGAACCTATCTTTTTCTCAAGTGCAACCAAACAAGATCTCTTAGTTCAAAAGTTAGATATTTTCTCCTTTGACTACTAGCATTCATGCGCTCTATATTCTCCTTAGTTGTCTCATGCATTTTTAAAATCAATTCAGCACGTTGTTTAGCATCAAAGTTCAATTTCTCCGAAGATGGAATAAACATTAAATCAATAGGAGCACGAGGCACAAAACCATAAACAACCTCAAAAGGGCACATCTTTGTAGTAGAATGCAATGAACGATTATAAGCAAACTCAATATGAGGCAAGCATTCTTCTCACATTTTTAAATTCTTTTTCAACACAGCCCTAAGCATTGTGGATAAAGTTATATTCACAACTTCAGTTTGTCCATTAGTTTGGGGATGACAAGTAGTAGAAAATAATAGCTTAGTCCCCAATTTAGCCCATAAAGTTCTCCAAAAGTGGCTAAGGAATTTAGCATCACGTTCTGAAACTATAGTATTAGGCACACCATGCAAGCGAACAACTTCACGAAAGAATAAATCAGCAATATTGGTAGCATCATTGCTCTTATGACATGGTATAAAGTGGGCCATCTTAGAAAATCTATCAACAACCACGAATATACTATCCCTCCCCTTCTTTGTTCTAGGCAATCCTAAAACAAAGTCCATCGAAATATCTTCCCACGGAACACTAGGAATGGGTAGAGGCATGTATAAACCATGAGGATTAAGTCGTGACTTAGCTCTTTGACATGTAGTGCAGTGAGCAACGTAGCACTCGATGTCCCGTCGCATCTTTGGCCAAAAGAAATGATCAGCAAGTATATCCTCCGTTTTCTTAACACCAAAGTGTCCTATCAGCCCACCTCCATGCGCTTCCTATAACAACAATAAACGAACAGAGCTAGCTGGAATGCATAGCTTGTTAGCTCTAAACACAAACCCATCATTAATGATGAATTTGTTCCACATTTTCCCTTCTTTACGATTCAACAATATATCCATAAAATCAGCATCATGCACATGCTGCTCTTTAATAGTCTCTAATCCAAAAAAAAATTGAAGTCAAGTTGGGAAAGCATGGTATATCTTCTAGACAAAACATCAGCAATAACATTCTAGTTTCCCTTCTTGTGTTTTATGACATAAGGAAAAGACTCAATAAATTCAACCCACCTTGCATGTCTACGGTTCAGTTTACCTTGACTTCAAACATGCTTTAAAGATTCATGATCATAATGTATAACAAATTCTTTGGACCATAAATAATATTGCCAAGTTTCTAAAGTTCGAAAGAGTGCATATAACTCCTTACCATAAGTAAAATAGTTGAAACTAGGCACACTCAATTTCTCACTGAAGTATGCTATAGATTTACCTTCTTGTAACAACACGCCACCTAAACCAATTCCGCTAGCATCACATTCTAGTTTAAAAGTCTTATTAAAATCAGGGAGCTGGAGTTGTGGTGCATGTGTTAACTTATCTTTCAACGTGTTGAAGGCGTTCTCCTGTGCGGCGCTCCAAATAAATGGCACACCCTTCTTGGTGAGCTCATTCAATGGTGCAGCGATGGTGCTGAAATCCTTCATGAAGCGGCGGTAGAATCCAGCAAGTCCTAAAAAGCTTCCCACCTGTGTGACCATGTTAGGAGTCGGCCAACTCTGTATTGCTTCAACCTTGGCTTGATCAACTTTAATTCCCTGTGGATTAACAACATAGCCAAGAAACGCGACTCGATTGGTACAAAAGGTGAACTTCTCAAGGTTACCGAATAAACGTGCACCACATAAAACATTAAAAACAACACGTAAATGGTCAAGATGTTCCCCTAATGATTTGCTATATATCAATATATCATCAAAATAAACCACCACAAATCTACCAATGAAAGCACGCAAAACTTCGTTCATTAGTCTCATGAAGGTGCTAGGTGCATTAATTAAACCAACAGGCATTACTAACCACTCACATAACCCGAACTTAGTTTTAAATGTTGTTTTCCATTCATCTCCTAACTTCATACGAATTTGATGATATCCACTATGCAAATCAACCTTCGAGAAAACAACAGAGCCACTCAATTCATCAAGCATATCATCTAACCTAGGAATAGGATGACGATACCTAATGGTGATATTATTGATTGCTCTACAATCTACACACATGTGCCATGATCTGTCTTTCTTAGGTACTAAAATGACCGGAACAGCACAAGGACTAAGAGATTTGTGCACATACCCTTTATCAAGCAATTCTTGAACTTGGCGTTGAATTTCTTTAGTTTCTTCCAGATTGGTCCTGTATGGTGCGCAGTTGGGCAATGATGCGCCAGGTATTAAATCAATTTGATGCTCAATCCCTCGAAGCGGTGGCAACCCTGGCGGTATGTCCTTCGGAAAGACGTCTTTGTACTCCTGCAAAATGTTAGTGACAGTAGGAGGCAAGGAAGATGGTATATTCTCAAATGAAAACAAAGCTTAGTTGCAAACTAATGCATAACAAACAGAATTACTATCATCCAATTCAGTCATATCAGATTTTGTAGCAAGAAAACTAGCACCTTTCAATTTAATTTCTTTATTCTTCATATGAGCAGATTTAGGTTCTTTCTTTTTATGTTGCTCAAGATTTTTTGCTACAATCTGATTTTTGCTCTTAACATTCTCCTGATTCTTCTCTCTACTACTCTAGCAAGTTCATCTTGAACAATTTGTTCAGAAGTCATAGGATGTAGCACAGTTTTATTTCCTTTGAACATGAGAGAGTATTGATTATTCCTTCAATGATGCACACAATCAGTATCGTATTGTCGAGGTCTTCCTAATAACAATGAACAAGCTTGCATAGGAACAACGTCGCAATCAATATAATCATGGTATGAACCCATAGAAAAGTTTACTCTGACCATTCGTGTTACCTTCAACTTACCACTATTGTTGAACCATTGAATATCCATACTCGCTAAATTGTTGCAACTCCCACCATCAACAATTATGTGAATCGAGCGCTCCTTGACAACACCCTTGATTTGGAACAAATTATGGCACTGATTTTGCTCGGCACGATAAACTTGAGCACTTAGTACGCGTTGCACTATAATACTCAAATACTTGTCGGCATCTTTGGTGCCAACATGTTCGTCCTCATGATCAGATTCATCGTCATGTCCTGCAGGGTCAGTTGCAAGCATAGCATATGTTTCATCATCAAAATCACTAGCAGAGGAATCCCCACCATCATCGCGTATAATTAGTACGTGCTTGTTTGGATAGTCCCGCATCATGTTTCATAGCCTTTGCAACGATGGCATTGAATGTCCTTAGTTCGTCCTGTTGAAACAATCGAAGAAGAGGTTTTTGCAGAAACTTATGGTGTTGATTTGGCTGCTTCAAAAACTCGTGGTGCTAAATTTGAAGTAGCAGGGCGCTGCTTGTGGTTGGAGGATGGCGGTGGGGGTGCGCTAGTGGACGGGGCAATAGAGGTGCGTGATGTCCATGAGTTTGTGTGACCTGCAGAAAAGTTAGATCGTGTCCTCGTCTGGCGTCCCAGCAATTCACGTTCAACTTTGTAAGCAAAATGAAACAATCCAGTAATGGAGTTGTAATCTTTATAATCAAGGATGTCTTGAATTTCTCGATTCAACCATCCCAAAAACCTAGCCATTGAGGCTTCCTCATTCTCAACTAAACCACAACATACCAATTTGTAATTCTTGATAGTAGTCTTCCACAGACTTTGTACCTTATCGTAAGCGTTGCAATTTATTTAACAAATCACGAGCATAATATGAGGGAAAAATTGATGCCGCATAAGTAATTTTAAAGCCTCCCAAGTGTTAGGTATGTTATTGGGATGTTGACGGCAATGTTCTTTCCACCAAACAGAAGCAAAGTCGGTAAATTCACTAGTAGCAGCCCTAACTTGTATAATCTCAGGAAATTCATGGCAAGCAAATTTTTGATCAACAGCTAGTTCCCAATTAAGATAACCATCAGGATCATATTTACCATTAAAAGAGGGCATAGTAAATTTAACCTTAGCAAAAGAATCATCGTGATCACGTACCACACATCGTGGGGGGTCTCGTCTCATACCTTGTTGATTAAAACACATCTGTCGATGATCTCGATCGTTGTTGTTGTTACCCATGTCATCGGCCTCGGTATCAGCCACGTAGTCGAATTCATCTTGTCCCTCGACCGACGCAGCTGGGGGAATAGCAGTGGATGCTTGGGCAATCTCCTCAAGGTACGCCATAATACCTGCAAAAGAAGTGTTAGTGACGCCTTGCGCTCTCTCCTTCACGGCGAGCATGGCGTTTGTCTCAATCTGGGCGCCCTCAAGTTGAGAAAGTCGCTCATTCATGACCCTGACATCCTCCTCAAGACCCTCCGTACGAAGGTTCATGACGCGCCAGAAATATTGTATGATTGCTCTCGTATGAGGAGTATGAGATGTATCCTCATCCGAAGGTTCCGCAGAACCTGCCATTGTTAGGAAATCACAAGAATATGTCCCTAACAACTACTAGGATGTGGTGGTTCCAAAGTCGCTCATCCTCAAGTCTTCTATCGAATTCTTACCAAGCACACAGGGGTGATCGGCAACCAGCGGTGTCAACGTATCTCCGAAGATCTTCGGATGAAGTGATTGCCAAGTGAAGCTCAGCCTGTACGGTGTAGAAAGGTGTAGCTGGGAAGGCTCAAGTATGGTAGCAAAGATTAGCAACAATCAATTTAGCAAATGCAAGTTGAATAAATGTTCAAAGTACTAGTCAATATTGCTGATCCTTGCCTAGACAGAGGAATGGCTAAACCAACAAAGAAAGCAAGTAGAGGAATACAAATGAAGCACCAAAAGAAACAGGCGCCAACAGTCCTGGAAGAGAGGTTTTTCTTTTGCTCTTTTTTTTGCTCCTTTTTTTTGTTGCAAATGAGCACCTGACTCAAATATCTTCAAAATCCTCTTCCGGGCCTAGGGAAGTATATGGGTCTCAAATCTCTCCCTCTCTCTCTCTCTCTGAAAACTTTTTTTGATCGCGTTGCCGAAGTCAGATGAATCTTAGGTTTCCTTCTGGTAGCACGAAAACAACCTCTTCTTTTTTATCCTTTTTTTTCTTCCCTTTCTTTTCTTTTCCTCAAATATCTGAACCCAACTAGGGCTTCCCTTCTTGCTCAAGATACGTCAGCAGATGTTTTGGTATTAGATGGCTCCTGGTCGCGGCAACAAGATGGCCTCGGCGGCAGTAGCATCGGTTACCTAGGTAGTGAATGGTGGCGGAGCATATTCGTACCATGACAGCAATTAGCAATGGCGGCAGGCGCTGTGTGGTGGCCGATCAGTTGTCATGGCAAGCGTTTTGGTGGCATGCGGTAAAGATCGATGGGCAGTGGCGTGCCAAGGGGTGATGGGTACCGTGGCAGCGAAGATAGTGGCACGATAGGGGTGATAAGTGCCACAATAGCGAAGGCAGTGATGCGGCAAGGGGTGACGAGTGCCACGATAGCAAAGGTATGAACTAAACACCAACCTCAGCTAAGACCAGCAACGTGACACGACGATGCAACACAAACTCAACAATGCAAATTACTGAAATGAAAGAAGCAATGGCGCAAATGGTCCTAGACAGAAAGGTGATCTAATCCTATAATTTTTTTTGGCTTTTTTTGGACTTTCGGAATTAAGCAATCTAACTATGAAAGACAGTAAACTCCCATCGAGCAACCTTGAGCTCTGATACCACTTGATGAAGGCGGGGTGCCAGATCTTTCGATGAGATTGATAACTATCAATTTTGGTGGAGGTGACTCTCTTGATTCGACTACAACCATACGACGACGCTTGCGCCTTAGCAATCGTTGAACCAACTCTGAGATGTTATTCACCTTCCTGGAAGCGCGATCAACCCAAACACGAGATTCAATCCCTGTGAGCAATCGAAGAACTAGCAAGAATAATATATAGGCAATCTGATATTGTGAATAAGATTGTAGTGTAGATGGTATTGAACAACAAATGTGGGATCCTGAAGGCTGTCTTGATAGGTGGTCGTTCGACACAACTGAAGAACAGAAGTTTGCACAATGGCTAAACCTAAACTCAATGAAATCCAAATTCTAGCAAAGGGAGGCGGCAGATCCGATATGGGGAGATGACCAGGGGTGGCAGCTAGGAAAGTGGACGCACGCCCCTTGGGTTACAAGGCCCATGGGCCCAAGTGGAGGTGGCGCATCACCCTTTTGACTCGGACTCAGAAACAAACAAATCCTGTTTTAATGATTGTGGCTGGCTCAGATAGAATTTGAAGATGAGGTTGGATTTGTTGGAAAGAAGACTTGATAAGCTTTCCATGAAGTCCAAGAACGTCCCAAATGGAGTCCGTATGAATAAGTTATGAATAAGCTTAGTACTGTCGCAGTAGTCCGAATCCAAATCCAGAACGAGCCCAACTCGAACTCTTGCTTGACTCAGACCCAAAGTGATGTGGTGGCCTCCATTATGCCTTCCATGCATGTCCATGACTCCACATGCCTCTCCTTGGTCCTTTCCCATGTTCCTAAGCACGATTAAATCACTTGCATTAGGTAGCGGTCTATTCTCAGTAATATATAAACCTAGGAACAAATTCACCTGGTAATTAAGTTGGCAAGCACGAGCTCGAGTAAGTGGTCCTTGTAACACTGGTTGTGGATGAGTTGTGTGTGTAGGCGCGGTTGTATCCATGGTAGGGATGTCCTCATTACCATAGCAACCCATATGAGTATCTCGCACAACCGACGGCATCTCGCCGCTCTTCTGGTGCAATTGTCCTAGCTACTTAAGTGCTAGAGCATGCATTGTCATCCTCAGCTCCCCCATGTTCCATTTCGCACAAACCCGAGCTTTATCTCTCCTTGGTTTTGTGGGAACGCTTGCGTCGTTCTCGAGCAAACAAATTAAAGAATCTCAATCGACTCTCATAGACCTATCTATTGGAGCGGTTCCCAAAAAGGTGGCAACTGTTGGGTCGCCACGTCTTTAACTCAAGCGTGCAGTTATAAAAACTTACCGTGGGTGAGACTTAGGGTTTTTTACCTTTCCCCAAATCGCTCCACTATTCATCAAGTTCTTACGTTCTCCACCGCCAACAAAATCATACGCCCTCCCGAGACTTTTCCAAATCCAAATCTCCCTTTCTCGAGAAAAATGGCCGGAGCTGCTTCCCTGTGGGCCGAATCAGAGATGGACGTGACCAAGATGAAGGCTTTGGTCATCGCCGAGAAGATCCTGAAGATGGAGTTTGTCAAGTGGATTGAGGCTGCTGGGCAACATTGGCTGCCGGGGGAGATTAGGCAGATTCCCGTCTTCTAGGCGTATTGTGAGTGTGGCCTTCGATTGCTTGCTCACCCTTTCATCACACTCGTACTCAAACACTTCGGGGTGGAGTTGGTGAACCTCATTCCCAGTTCCATTACGATGTTGGGCATGTTCGTTTACTTGTACGAGGACTACCTGGGGATTTCGACCAACTTGGAGTTATTCCACTACTTCTACAGGATGACTAGGCTAGCAGGAATCGCCGGTAGCTGCAGTCTGAAGCACCATGACGGGAAGTCGAAGGAGTACATTCAGATGTTCACCTAGTCATCATGGCCAGGATGGAAGAAGAGGCGGTTTTACTAGGAGACGACCAGTGAAGACAGCCTCTCTTTCGCCAAAAATTGTGTTGAGAAGATTCCTTCCTGGGATTCGACTCCCAAGGATCTCGGCCGGATCGCCCCTTACATTCAAGACATCAAAGACTTGAAGGAAGAGGGGCTCACCAGATGGCACGTGGTGAAGGATTTCATCACGTGCTGTATTAGCCCTCTGAAGAAGAGGGCCCATCCCATGTGGAGGTACTCGGGGCCGCTAGACCCGACCAGAGATTACGAGAAGGGTAAGTAAATTTCCAATCTTAGCCTTCTTTCCGTTGATTTCGAACTTGGCTATTGAAAGTTTACTTACTCCTGCAGATCTCACACAAGCAAAAATTGACGCTCGAGTCATGCTCATTTGTGTTAAATCCCCGCTACCTAATGTGGTGGCTCTTCAAATCCTGGCGGTCCTATCCGCAGAGAACAAGATGGAGTGCCTAAAGGTAATCAAGAATTATTTCATCTTTAGGATCTTGTAGTCGTAGAAAAACTTACGACTGAGTACTGGTCGTAGAAGAACTTACGACCATGGGATCATCGTAGAAAAACTTACAACTAGGTGCTGGTCGTAGAAAAACTTACGACTGCTTAGTAATATTTCTTTTTCTAATTTATGCAAAAAGTAGGCATGGAAGACTGTCAGGATGACGAAGAGGTCGAACTGATGGTCGTTGGTAGGGGTGAAAATGGATCGGATAGTTTCCGACCAATCCGGACGGAAACAGATTCGAATTATCTCGGATCGCATTTTTTTGGGATAATTTTCGGATCGGAAACAAATTCGGATTTTTTTTGTTGGAAACAGAAACGAATACGGTAGGCATGCTGGATACGGATACGAATACGGATTATCTGGATAAGACGAAGTCCAGGTATCTAGATTTCGGCCCAAAAGAGAAAATGAGATTTTAATTGATTTCTAAATTTCAGAAAATGCAACAAATCAAATAGCCTTTTAGAAAATAGCAAATATAGTTAAAAAAAATTCTAGAAAAAATCAAAAAAATTCCTTGAATTATTTTGGACTTAATAAAATTAATTCCAACTTAAAGTTGATTTTTATTTTTGCACATAAATTATTTTTGCAAAATTCGCTCTGATGCATATGGTTATTTAGCAAAGAAGGAAAGGGCGGTAAAGCATTCAAGCACTTAAACACAAAGCCCCCAAGATCAAGGTACCCTTCTACTACAATAATAAGACTTTCGCAGTTTTTGCCTCCCGTGGCTTTGTCAAGCAACTAGAAAAGGAGAACTAAAAAAGTTTTATGTCTTTCATGAACGAAACCGCTGCACCTGCAGTGGTTGTGGTCGAGGTAGCGCTGCCCTTGAGGTGATCGAGACATGTAACAGCCCTAGTTTTAATGAACAGTAATAAAATGCTTTTCATAGGTCATTTTGAAACTTGGGAAAATTTGTTACAATTTAAAAACCTCCATTTTCAATTCACATCTTAGCCTTGTTTTTGAAACTTCAAAAGAAAATGCAAGTCTATGCTTGTATTGAGACCGGGAAGTATTTTTGTCAAATACTAGAAAAATTATCTTGAATAAAAATAAATTTTGTCAAATTTTTAGAGATTATTTTGATCTTAAGAAAAATCTTTGCTCTCTAAGAAAACCTATTTGGCTAAAGTATTTATTTAATTATTTGTAAACCAAGAATAGTGGTTTTCAAAATTTACCTGGGACATATATCATCCCAGTAGCCTCTCTCCAAAATTTCGTGATTTTATAAATTTATTTGATATTTTTAAACCCCCGGTCAAAGTTTTAAAATTTGTTTTGGGTTTAGTCAACTGTAAACCCAACTCTAGCCTTTGGCACTGTAGCGACTTGAGCCACTTTGGTTTAAGTCCAGCCGCGTGCCTTTAAAACTGGCACAGTCACGTTAGGGTTCAGGCTCAATCTCGTGGTTGCACGTGAGTCGTCCGATTCAAAGCGGACCATCCTAATGCGTTGGGACATTCAGGACCATCCTAAACCCCCACACAATCTCCACCGTTAGTTTTCTATCCAACCATGCCCAACTTTGGTTTGAAAGCCAAAACGCGCTTAATCTCTGGACCCTTGGATTCAAACTCAACAGACTAGATCTTGTGGGCCGTTCGGACTGTCCGAACGCGCCATGCAATCTAGGCTGTTAGATCTAAATTGGGTGATGCACATTTTATCGGGCTAAACCAATTTCAAATGGAAAAGCCAACGTGCGCAAGCTTTTGGATTTAAATTCAATGGCTAGGATCAATTGGGCCGTTCGGACCATCCGAACGTGCCTTGATTGTGAGCCGTTGGATTCAAAATCAAGCGCCAGGATCAATTGGGCTGTTCGGACCGTCCGAACAGCCCTTTGATCTCAGCCTTTGATTCTTGATCCAACCGCGCCATCCTTTTTGGGTTTTAAACTCAAAAGCGCGCACTTTTCTAGAGCCGTTGGATTTCAATCGTGTGGTTCATATGAGCTGGGCCGTTCGGACCGTCCGAACACCCCACTCAATCTGAACCGTTCATTTTTGATCAGACGGTCAACATTCTTTTGAGTTCGATGTTTCGTATCTTCACTGAGACTGACAGTGGGGCCCGCATGTAACACCCCAGCCCAACATGAGCCTGGGATGTTACTAAACTAACAATATAACAATTTAAAACTAAGATATTTTTACTAAATTTCGGCATAACCTCCTTTGTATATCTAAGTATATCGGAGGTTTCAACAGATGCAAATATCATTACCACTACCTCAACATCCAAAGTTCATCAAGCATTCACAAATAATCTATTCAGCTAAAGCATAAGCAAACATAATCAAAATTTACTACTCTCATTAACTCAAATAATCCATGCAGTCAAGCATAGCCAAAATCAATCCTTAAGCAGTTTGCTTATTATTCTGGTACGATCTAAATGATATTTATCTTTAAAAGAGTGTGTGGTAGTGAGTGCATCCATAGCAATCCTACTCCCTCCCATGCATGCCGTTCTTGCAGGTGGTACCTAAAAGCACAACAAAAGCAAGAGTGAGCCCAAAGACTCAGCAAGTATCAAATAATGTGACATTATAAAACACCATTAAAACATCATCATTCATTCTCACATCTTTACCATACATCATGCCATATGCTTATGCAATGCTCAATGCAACCTTTCTCTTTAACTCTTTTTGCATTTTACCGGTAATGCAAGGTATACAACCGTCGATGTATACCCATGCCTGTGCTCGCAAGCACAGGGACCAAGAGCCCAATACTCCGCAAGTTATGGGGACCATAATCCCACACTCCACAAGTGTGGGGACCTCAAGCCCGTCATATACATGATGGGGACCTCAAATCATTGCTTGGTCATCACATGACCAAGACTTCAATAAGCTTTCATGATGCATATGTATGAAATCTCAAATTACCACAACCATGCATCCATAACAACATTGCATATGAATAACCTATTCATACTACCAATGTTCATAATCATAAACTTCATAACTTTCAAACACCAATGGATAGCATGTAACTCTTAACACTAGAAAACATGAGCATTACCATTCATTCCACCTTACCAGTCATGAATAACACAAATACTCATGGTATTTATCAAACAATGCCAATCATTAGGATCTATTCTATCCCTCATTATACTTGCCTTAACCGTGAGACGGAGACAACGACGAAGAGCTCTAGCCCGTGTTCATCACCACCGCAACCGTAAAACAATATACTAAGTACACCAATCAAAAGAGTACAGCATTGCAATAGAACAAAACAAGAACAAACATCCCTAATCGAAACCCGAACAATTAATCATTATGCTCTCAAATTCCCAAATCTGTCCAAACAGACCGCTGTTAAGGAAAAATTCATAGCTTTTGAGTCAAGACTCCAAAAGCCATGAATCCAATTTTCCTAGAACCTACACAATCCTAGCTACAACTTCTCAGGTGATCGAAAGATCAAATTACTAGATCTAATCCTTTGATTTTAATCTCAAAGAC
Organism: Phyllostachys edulis; assembly: GCA_036346405.1. Classification (NCBI taxonomy): domain Eukaryota; kingdom Viridiplantae; phylum Streptophyta; class Magnoliopsida; order Poales; family Poaceae; genus Phyllostachys; species Phyllostachys edulis. The sequence goes on from CM070563.1 coordinate 32,801,079, forward strand.
TGTTCATCATCTTCAAGAAATCTGATTTGGGAAAATCATAACTTTTGTTTGGCACAACCAAACACATTGTTCTAATACTCTATGAAAACTAAAGGAAACCAGCTATCTTAATAAAATTATCACAAATTTTCCCACTATGCAACAAAGGTTGCAAACAGTCCAGTAAAACTATTCTGTCCACAAGAGAGGGGCAGATTACAGCATTAGATTCTAAAATTCATATCTTTTGATATAAACATCCAAAAATTATGAAATTTAACTTTCTGGAATCTCATGGAGACCAGCTGACCCAATTCGGCAGTCTCCAAGATCAAATTTACAAATCTATGTTCGCTGCACAAGTCCTGAGACTGAATTAGCACCCAGTCTTGCAAAATTCATAACTAATTCATAGTTTATCCAAAAATTATGAATTAGGACTTTCTGGAAACCTAACGCAATTCCCCATCTAACTTCAGGAGACCCTAAACACAGATTCTGCCTAGAACTATCTCAAACTAGTGCGTCAACAGATCGCAGATTAAACCGATCTACTGCAGCAGCTTCCATCTAACATATGGAGACATTACGCACAAGACCGATCTACCAAAACTAATGGGGATCACGAATTTACCCACAAGAACGATGCGGGATGCCACTGAAACCTTCGCGAAGACCTTCCTCCCACCTTCTTCCTCTTCCCCTCCCTTTTCCTCTCTTCTTCTCCCTTCTTCTTCCTCTCCTTCCTTTCTCTTCTTCTTCCTTCTCTTGGTAGAGCAGCACGGAGGGGTGGCTGCTACAGTACGCATGCTACAGTGTGGCGCGGGTACTGTAGCAGAGGCTAGGGTTTTGGGGAAAGGCACCCCCCTCTTGACTCTACTAAAAAGGCCGGCCCATTTAGTTAGGACGCCTTGGGCCGAAAGCCTAAGTTCCAATTCTCCCTCAAAAGATTCTGAATTTTTTGAGTAATTTTCCTCTCCAATTTAATGTTGTTCTCTCTAAACTTTATTGCATTCACTTGAATATTCGGGATATTACAAAACCCCCCCTCTAATCCTCTGTTAAACTCTTTTCTATTTAGTCCTTCTCCCCAATTTAAATATTCTCTCTCGAATACTCTTTCGGATCCATCTGGGGTATTACACCGCATGTCAGTGACTCAATGTCATAGCCTCCGCGCCATTTTGCCTGCACCGAGCTCATTGCCGTTGAGGTGGCGTTGCGTCGTGATTTTCGCAGCATGCAAGTGACATTTGGTGCTATTTCGCTGCTTGGAGGACACGCATGAGCTTCCTTGTCTTCTCCGGCGAGATGGGTATATAAACCCTAGTTTTCATTCTCGGCCATTTTGATGCCACAGCGTTTCTTCCTCAACTCAGGCATATCTTTCTAGCTCTTGCACTCTTGTTTATCTCATTCGATGCTTTGTTTATCTTGTTAATGAGAACTTTTGGCATTGTCTGTAGATCAAGAACGCAAGCTTGTCGGTTGAGTTGTCCAGAGTGCGTCTGGAGCGCCGCCGTGGTGGTTTTCTTCGCTCCGGTGAGCTTTTTGTTAGCTCTTTCGTGTCACATCGTGTCATGTGATTTAAGGAGCAAAACCCCTCCATTAATTTCATCTTTGGTCAAACAGGTGGATTGAATTTTGAAGATCTTCTGTTTCGGCCAGTTTTCACCCCCCTTTCGTCTCCAACTCCGGTGGATGAGCCATTTCTTAACACCTTTCGTTTTGAGCTTCTTATGGAGCTAAGTAACCCATCTCAATCACTCGCTTGTTAATTCTTTACTCAGATCATCTTATCACCGAAGGAATTCTTTTAGTCATTTTCATATCGCCGACGAGCTTCTGAGCTTCTCCGGCCATCTCTTAAGCCCAGGTAGACTCCTACCAAACCCTTGTAGCATAAGCAAAAGTCTTTTTGCTTAGTGTGCTTTCAATCAGCAAAAGATCTAAAATCTTTGCCTCTGCTGTTTTGTTGTCGGACAGACTGACAAAATCTATAGCAAGCCCTAGCTGTTAATCCTTGTTGGTTAGTACTAGCAAGTGATTATCTAGGTTATTATATTTACTTAAAATAGTTGTAGCTTAAGCATTTTGCTAGTTTGCACATTAATACTTTGATCATGCATCTTTTCAGCATTTTGGTACTTATCAGTTTTCTGGATGTTCATTGCTGTTTTTCTGCTGATCTGATTGTACCGACGTGAGTGAAACTATTTCTGAGGCTTCAAAAATTGCACAAGTGTTTTATTACCAAGGTAAGCATCCTCTTTGCACCATGTTGATCCTAGATTTTTGATAGTTTAGAATTTTAAAATATAGTGATGACTGTGTGCATGCTATTTTCTAAATTATTTTCATCTGTGGTTAGTTAGTTATATCCCAATGATTGTGGCTTATCCTGAAATAGCAAAACAACTCCAAAAATTTCAAGAAAATTCCAGAAAAATACTCTGGAACTCAAGGAACTCAAATAAAAGGCTTTGAATTTAATTGAAGTTTAGATTATTCACATTAAATAATTTCAATTTCTAAAAATTCAAATTAAGCTTTAAATTAACCAAGGAAATTCAAATGACTATTTATATTTTTAAAGGCTTCAAAAGAAAACCAAATTTGAGATGTTACAGTTTGACAACTCATCGGAGAAGTCACATTTGCATGCCTCCTCTGGGACACAGTCCTCCATCATGAGGTGGGTATAGTCAGCAAGATCGAAGGAGTTTTCCTCATCCATTGGTGAGGACGCAAGAACATCACAGTGATGATGATCTTTGGGATGATGGCGCCCTCCTTCTAGCACCAATTGTCGATGGTCGAAATACGGAGTTCCCTATTGAACTTATATGGGAAATAATATGAGAACGCTGTAAAAAATGAAGGCTTTTAATTGTTGTGGATACACTTAGCGTTTGTATAAGAATACAGTGGATGTTACAAAATGATCGTAATGATCGTGATTAAGAATGTAAGAAATGAACTGAATCTATATCTAGATAGAGTACGTGGGCTACCCCCTATATAGTCATTGAAAGGGTGACAGTTAATGCTGCTAAAGGTGCTTCTAATCTTCATGCGCGTTCTTTAGTAGAGCCTTGAACAAAGTGATACACTATCGGAAGTTGCCAGATGTGCCAACAACTGCTTTCCCATTAGTCGCGTGGGAAACTATCATGTCTTTCGACCAGTTCGTTGGTCAGGAACTGTCCAAAACTGCATAGCTGGCTGGACGATATCCACAGCTGGTCGTCTCATGGCTCCGACTAGTTGTCAACCAGTTGGGCCATAATAAAGGGTATTAAACTTTCTTTAAATACTATTTGTAGTTTCATAACTGTTATGGAAGTAGCATCTGACATGTGGACCTATTTTGACAAAGTATTTGACTTTGACTGAGAAAGTTGACTTGGTCAAGAATCCTCGTAACAGATGGTCATTTTGGGATGAATGTTAGTACTTTTTGTAGTCCTATAATATGTGAGTACTAGTAGTACTAGTATCGATCTGCGAGTATTTGTATATAAAAAGATAATGCTTTTGCCATGAACTGATTTATCTGAATAGCGTGTCACATTCAAATTGAATTAGTCCTAGGAAATTTTTAAAGAAATTTCCAAAATTTATGTACAAATAGAAATGAGTGCGATACAAATAGATTTATTTGTCAAAAACAAGGTGTGGCATGATCTTTTTGCCTCAAGTTCTCACTTCAGAGTTTTGAAGCCAACCTCCTACCAAATATTTCCGTCAGGTAGCTCCAGATTCTCGGAGGAGTGGATCCTCTGAGAATCAGGAGTTGGGAACTGAAAAGTGAGGAGTAACAGTGTTCCTAATGACTTTTATCCTAGTTCATCACTTTGTCTAAAGGATTTGTCAGATGGATGGCTTCATTGTGATCCTGGCCCCATGTTTACACCAGAAAGTTATGCTTTACCGGGATGGATACCGCAATGGGTGAGCAACCAATTCAAACTTAACTCATAAATATTCCATAGTTCACATTCCACGTCTTCTAGTCCGTGTTCCAATTAGCTTTATGATTTCATCTTTGTCCTTTCTGTTTTGCAGTTGCCATGGCGAGAAGTTGCAATTATGCCAGTTCAGTGTCATGCCTTAGCTCTTGGATTGTTTGCTTCAATAATAGCACCATTTGGAGGGTTTTTTGCAAGTGGCTTTAAAAGGGCATTCAAATTCAAGGTGCTCATCTGATTAATAGATCCCTTTTGGAAAAGGTATTTCAATATTGAAAGCTTATTCTGCATTTCAGGACTTTGGTGATAGCATACCTGGCCATGGTGGATTTACTGATAGGATTGATTGCCAAGTAGGTACTTTGAATTTTATATATTTCTAAATACGAACAGTTTTTGTTGGAGTGAATCTTGGATGGATGAAATATCTCGTTATACCTGCTAATATATTTCTAGTGTATGCTCTGTGCTTGCTTTTTCTTCGCAATAGTTAATTGATTTCTGCTTGAATAAACAAAAATAATGACTTTTTTTGTTGGTTATTCAGCTCACTGGTAGGTTCAGACTTAAAACAAGCTGTGTAATTATGGATATTGTTTTCCCTACATTTTTCGTTTTGAAGTCAGAATTTAATATTCCGTGTAGTTGAGACTTGAGACCATTATCTTCATCTTGTTACATTGCAATTCGCACAGGCTGAAATGCCTTCTTTTCTCCCTTGTCGTCCTAAGCATACGCTGTGCGACGTTCATTGATATCTTGCAGATGGTTATGGCTGTCTTTTTCTACATCTGTTACCGATCGTTTGTGATGGTACAGGACTCAGATCATCCTGGAGCAGGTAATTTGGACTCTCTATCCTTGAGCTTCCAGTGCACTCTTTCACATCGTAATGGAGCCTGGCAGTTTTTAATTAGGGTTAATTCTTTATTTGTCATTGGAAGTTGGTTGGCTTCCTAAAATGCCATCACTAAATTGCTCTTCCCTCCATCGCCACTCATTCTCATGTTCTATCCCCTCTTTGCCACTCCCGACAGTTGCCCGTGACTTGGCCGTGAACTTGTGCATGAAAAATCGAGTTTGCCCCTAAGTTAAGTGTGTTCCCAACTTCCTAACTTGCTAGAACCCAGAGGGGGAATTGTTGGTGCCATTTGGCCCGCCAAATGCAGCATACACTCCCTGTACACTCCCTGTGCTCTGCATAGCCAAAACATTATTGAATAGTAGTATCTATCCCTTTGCCTGCATCAGTGCATATAGCTAGCCCTTGAGGAGTTCCAATAGCATCTCTGAGTCTCTCCATGAACCAGAGCTAGTTATCAGTCTCTGAGTCCATCACCCCAAAGGCAACTGGATACATCTAGTTGTGGCCATCACAACACATGTAGTTGCCAGCTCACCCTTGCACTTTCCTATGAGGAATGTACTATCAATAGCTAGATAGGGCCTGCACCCTACCAAAAAACCATCAATACATGGTTTGAGGGCAAAGAATTGTCTCCTAAACCTAACTTTCTCCTTGATTGTTTGATGATCAATAACTATAAAACTGTCAGGGCTTGATCTCTTAATTTTTGCCTAGAAATTGAACAACTGATCAAAACTATCTTCCCAACTGCCATACAGAATTGTAAGTGTAAGTTCTTTACCAGCAAATACTCTCTTGTAGTCCATAAGGACTTTATACTTATGATGGATCCTTCTTTGCAGTTCCTTTGGTCCAACACTATCATCCTCCCTCGACCATTCAACCACCTTATCAAATATCCACTTCCTGCTTGCAGGCCTCACTTTCTCACTCCTTCTGGTACTTGAGCAAGTATGGCTAAAAGGATTCTTCTTGACCTGCTATGACATGGACAACAATAATGTATCAACAAGTTACATCAAAATGAAGGGATGCATGAATTGTACGAAGTAATTAGGACTACTTACCTGAATTATTACTTTGTCCTCCATTGTAGAAACATGAATTCTCCAGGTGCACCCTTCAATAGCACAGACAGCTCTCACTCTCCCTGGGTCACTCTTCTTAGTGTTATATTCAAACTCGTGTTTGATTGCATGATGAGCTAAAGCCAGCCTAAACTGCTGAATGTTTGGGTATATGCTGTCTACTGACATTGGAGGGCCATCTCTGTCATAATCTACTTTAGGAATGGCTTCAGGCACATGATCCTTTCCAACCCAGTTATCCTCCACATAATCATCCTCCACCTCCTGACCAACCTCAGGCACATAATCAAGGTCATTACCAGCTGTAGTAGTAGTACCATTGCCCTCATCTATGTCACTATCATCTGTGTACACACCCTCTTCATCCACACCAACATGTTCATTAGCTGGTAATGGGTTAGCTAACTTTGTAACATTATGAGAATCAAGGTTTGCATTTTCGTGAGTATGATGTGTGCTACTGCTGGGTTGGCTAGGACCTACTTGACATGGGATTGGAAGGGTAGGAGTGCATGGTACATCATCAGTGCAAAGAGCGTCATCTGCCTCACTTTGTAACAGACAAATAGTACCAGCGAAACTATCATTTGGATCACAAATTCTGATAGACATCTCAATAGTCTGGCTAAAAATGAACTTGTCAAACATTAACTCCAGGTCTCGGTTTGAACTCACATGAATTAAATTTTTGGTCGCGACATCACAGCAGTGCATTTGTATAGTTTGGTTTCGGCCCCATGGGTATTTGTCCCCAAGTTCAGCAACTAATTTATTGAAGTCGACTATGAATAAATCCACTACTTTGTTGAAGCTAAAGCAACTGAACTCCTGTCTAGTCTTTCTCCCATGTGTAGCATATCTAATAAGCAGATATGTTGTTCGAGGGGTCCATCCTGTGGACCAACACAGTAACAACCGGATCTACACTTTAAGCTCATCCTTATAGTAAAACTCAACAAAAAGAGAGAAATCCAACCACAAATAAGGCATATTCAAAGGTTTGAGTGCACATACCCCGCAGGAACCTAAGATTTACTAGGGGATAGCGTTGGTTCTGCCATTGCCATCTTCTCCCTTCTTTGTGGTTCCACCATTGGCCTCCTCCCTCCAGCCTTCACATCTGATTCCTTGTTCTCCTCTTTGCTGCTCAAGCCATGAGATTCCCCTCTTGGGGCTCCATTTGGGTGCACTACTACAAAAAAGGCTGATACTAGATGCATCATCACAGATAGTTGACCAAAACCGTCTATATTAAATACAATCACAAACGCTTTTTATTTAGCGACCGTCTATGTTACTGGCTGCGCTAAGAACCATCTATGAAGAGGTAATATCACAGACGGTTCATATTAAAAATCGTCTGTGATACTTCACCGACGGTTTTTAACATGAACTGCCTGTGACTTTCCATCCTTATCACAGACGGTTTGTATTAAAAAGCCGTTTGTGATAAGTATCTCCAGATTTTAATTGACTTTGTGACTTGAAATGTCTAACTCTATGATTTTACCATGACTTGAAATGCCTAACTCCCTAATTTTACCATGACTTGAAATGCCTAACTCCCTGAGTTAGGCATTTCAAGTCATGGTAAAATCACAGAGTTAGGCATTTCGGTGTGCGTCCAAGTTTTGGTAAAACCATAGAGTCACAGATGGCTTTTAATATGAACCGTCTGTGATATTAGCTCATCACAGACAGTTTTTGTTTGAAATCGTCCGTGATTCGCAGAAAATTTTGAATGCTTGGGCGGGAGGTGAAATGTTTTGGCGCTGTCCTTATATATTATACCCACCCCCGCCTTGTCTTCCATCAGTCTCTCCCCTCCCCACGCCGAGCTCCGGCAACTGCCCTTGATTCCCCGACACGGTTAGACGAGGAGACACAGATGACGAGGAGGAGGTGATGAGGTACGGCGGCCCGATCTTCCGATAGGTTCGATTGATTTTGTCGTGAGGATGTTGACGCTTTGAGGCTTCCGACCCGTAGACCGTCACCTCGCAATTCGCTACACCCGCATGACTGTCGTTATCGACCACGCTTGCACGCGATCGACCTTACCATGAGGGTTATTATTCCTACAAGCAATCAAAGCAACTCACAAGAACAAGGAAGATGCAATCTGAATTGTATTGCGAATATCGATGAAGTTCACAAAGTGGGGTTCCTCAAATCGAACAATCAGCGCAATCAGAGGGACTTCCTTTTCTTGGACGCAATCAGCGCAGATGACCAGGACTTGATGGATCCTCCCCATTATTCCTAAGTAACAAAAGATCACAATTATTAGGTAGTATACCATTCTGCATAGATAAATTATTAGCACCTAGAAACGAGCTCACCTCATAATTTAAGTGACGTGCTCGAGCTCTTGTCATAGGACCTTGTAGTTCAGAAACCGGATCTGGAGGATTTTGTGTAGTGCGTGTATCCGAAGGAGTGATGTCCTCATCATCCTCCCCCTCTTGAATTGGAGTCGTCCTCAACTCAAGCTCATCTTCTTCTCCCACATATGGTTTCAAATCTGCAATGTTAAATGTGGGGCTAACCCCAAAATCTGTAGGTAACTCCAATTGATATGCATTATCATTTACCTTCTTAATTATCTTAAACGGTCCATCAGCTTTAGGCATCAACTTTGATTTTTTTAATTCCAGAAACCTATCCTTTCTCAAATGAACCCAAACTAAATCTCCCGATTCAAATGTTACAGCTTTCCTACCTTTACTTCTAGCAACCCTATACTTTTCAGTCATATGCTCTATATTCTCTTTAGTTGTTTCATGCAACTTAAGAATAAATTCAGCACGCTTCTTAGTATCTAAATTAATTTTTTCAAAGGTAGGCAAAGGTAGTAAATCAATAGGAGCACAGGGGTTAAAACCATACACTACCTGAAACGGACTTACCTTGGTGGTGGAGTGTACTGACCTATTGTAAGCAAACTCAATATGCGGTAAACACTCTTCCCACATCTTCAAATTCTTCTTTAAAATAGCCCGCAACATGGTGGATAATGTGCGGTTGACAACCTCCGTTTGTCCATTAGTTTGGGGATGGCACGTAGTAGAAAACAGCAGCTTTGTCCCCAATTTATTCCAATGTGATCTCCAAACGTGGCTCAAAAACTTCGCATCGCGATCCGAGACAATAGTATTAGGCACTCCATGTAAGCGAATGATTTCCCTAAAAAACAAATCAGCTATGTTTGTAGCATCATCGCTCTTGTGATAAGATATGAAATGTGCCATTTTAGAAAATCGATCCACTACTACAAATATACTGTCCCTCCCCCTCTTTGTCCTAGGCAATCCTAAAACAAAATCCATAGAAATATCCTCCCAAGGGGCGCTAGGAATAGGAAAAGGCATATAAAGTCCATGTGGACACTACACCATGGCATACTATTAAGGGCAATTATCTGCCGGGAAAAAACTAAATTAGTGGTAATTTATCTGCCGGCAGTATCCAAGATTTTAGGAGTCCCATTATCTGCCGGGAATAGTTATTATCTACAACAATTTATCTGCCGGGGATAATAAAAATTTGTCTACGATACATCTGTAGTAGAAAAAAATCTATCGTGCCGCAGTATCTGCTGGGGATAACAGGACCATTGGCGCGTAGATGAAAATTTTGACGTCTTGGGCGCGAAGACCTTCCCGACCGCTCCTTTAGAAGCCTTATCCCCAAATTCCCGATCTCTTCCCGGCGACTCCCCCCACCTCCCACCTCCCCGGCCGCCAATCTCTCCCAGCGCCTCCTTTCCCCGCACCCCCACCCCCCAGCGCCGCCCCACCTCCCCACGTTGCTCAACTCCTGGCCGTCCGCCTCCCGCCACCTCTCCTCCCCGTCACCATCTCCACCACCTCCTCCTTCCCTCCCTCGCCGCCGCCTCTCTTCCCTCCCTCACCCATTCAGTGGTGGCTTGAGCCGTCGCCGTCGCCGCCGCCTCCTTTCCTCCCAAATCCCTTCCCTCCCTCGCCGCCCAGCACCCCGCCGTTGTTCCACGAGAAGCATTCCAACGATCGAGCCTGCTGGTGCCTCAGGTGGAGGGCCCGACTTCGTCGGCGAGCTTCGGCGAGGCCAGCCGTCTGCATGACTCTGCTGATGCGCCCTCGTCATCCTCGACAAGGCCTCCGGGACCCTCAAGGTCGTCCCCTCCAGTGAATTAGCAAGATTGAAAGTTGAAATCTCAAGGGAATTAGTTAGTAACACCTTAGTTCAGAAAGATGTCTTTTTGTAGGTCGTATACACAGTTGAGGAAAATCTGAAGACAATCACATTGAAATTGCATCATTAGATTCATCATGTTGAACTTCTGTAATTGAACTAAGTCTTTGACTCTTAGGAGCTCCATGTTTATCCCACTTCCACTTCCTTGTTTTATATGATTGTTTCATTCCTAGTTTCATCTTCTTCCAAACAGAGAAAAAAGGAATGCTCTTGTTGATTACATCACATCTAGTGGCTCTCTTGTTTTGTTTAAAAAATCGATAAATTTGTAAATGTTGATGATTAAAGCTGTGTTGCTAATTTCAGGATCTCGCGACTTCAGCGACTTCTGTAGGAGTATTAGCACTGCATTCTGAAGGCTTTGTTTGAAGAGAATGGGAACTAGCTCTTCATTCTTGATGCTCCACATGGGTACTTGCACGGTTGCACCCAAAAATAATTATGCGGTAGTCGAGATTTTTAGGTCATCACCATATGCAATATATTCCCATACCTGTCTTGGTAGTTCCCTGATAACTTAATTCCAAAGTGTTGTTTGCCCTTGCACAATCTGATTATTTATCCTTGTAGAATGTGATTCTTCATTCTATTGTCTCGATTCGTATATAGTTTTGAATTGGATTTAGGGCATATTAAGAGTTGAAAAGTATACATTAACCATGTATGTGGTTAGTTATATCTTTTGTATCAGCATTTGTGGTTGACTGGAGGGATAAATCTGGGCACTTGTTTTCAGTGCAAATCTTAACACTTCATTAATTGTAGTCAGCTTCTCCAAATTAACATGGGGTTTTTGTTTAGAGACATTAAGGATTTTTTTTGTTTAGTGGTAATTGTGGCTACATTTCATTTAGCTAATCTCGACAATTATTACCTCGGGGCCTGACCTTCAGATTTATTCTAGGCGACATACTTGGAGAATTGAAAACTTTTCAAAGGAGAAGAAGAGAGAAATGAAAAGCGAACCATTTGAAGCCGTGGTTATAAGTGGTAGGGTGCTCAATGGCAATTGACTTGAAAATGTTTGTTGCAAACTTTCTCTTTTTGTCTTATTTTGGTCCGGTGATGAGCCTAGTTTGAAATGTTTGCGGTTTAGTGTTCTTTCGATCTCTATTACATATGGAGAAGTGTTTCCTTTTCAATTGATCGCTACATATAGCCTATCGTGTATGAATGGTTGTTTGGTATTACTATGCTTTCCAAATCATGTTTCTTCTCCGTCTTTGTTTGATAGTGTTGCAAGTAAGAGAGCTCGTAGGTCATCAAATATTTTCATAATGGCGTTAAACTCTAGTTCCCTCGTTGTCGGTGGTAAAGGCATATGCACACTTTTCCTAATATATGTAAATAGAATTGTTAAATAGCTGGGTTAGTCTTGATTAAATTTTAGCATGATGCTAGATTCTTCATTTCAATTGTACATATGTTGTGTTTTTCACTTAGTGTTTGTAAAGCAAGCTTGAAACTCAGAAGGAGCCGATCGTACATAGTTGAAGCCTTTGCTAACGATGATGTCGATACAAAGAGAAAGATAGGTTTAGAACTTCTTGAATATCTACATAACACACCAAAAGTCATCTGTGTCTTGAATAATTTCGGTTTGTTCAATTCCTTCGAGTTGCTATTTCACTATCTTTGTCTACATTAGCCATGATCTTGATTGATATAATACTCAATGGTCCTAACCTACTACCATTCTGTGCAATTATTTGTAGATTTTGTGTTTTACAAGTGTTATCTTTTATGTCTTGTCTAACTTGCTACAAAGCAAGCTAACGTTGTAACGCTTCTTCCGACCGCCTTTGTAGATGATATGCAAATTACGTTGTAATAATAGTTGAGTAGTCATTACGTATTGGAGTAGGAATGGACATTTTATTTATTAAAATCCGTAATGTAAGCGCACTATTGTTAAAGACATTTTGTTGAAATGTATCACGATGAGTAGATTATTGTTCCTTAAGGTAGCTATATCACCATTTCATCTTGCTACTAACCCAACAGACTAAGTTTTAGTTGTTAGAATGTTACATCGTGATTGTTACTTCTATTGGTTATGAGTACCGAGTTGTGACAATTCTTGGTCTTTATTGGCTTCCATGAATGTTTTTGTTGTTGTTATCTTAGCCCCTCCAATCGAATAATGCAGATTTTATCAAATGTATGACGTGTGTGATATTCGCCTTGTTGATATGTTGATCCTTGCATTTTTTCTCTAATTTATTGGATTGCATGGCGCTTATCCTACCAATGTTATTAATTTTGTTTGATATCTTCCGAACTTAAGTTGGAGCTTGGAGAATACTAATAGGCCAAATTTTATCAAGATACTCATTTTCTTACAGATTCTAGCTCTAGTCATATTTCCAAGACCCTTGAGCCAGGTTAGTCTATGTAAATTTGTAAACTAGCTTATCTCCTCATGACTGCTATATTATTATCGTTTTCCAATAGCTTTATTAGCTTTGTTGAGTAGAATTCTAAATTGTTGAGCAAATCAATTTGTGATGCATAACGCTTAGATGCTCTATTTCATAAATTTATTCCTTGCTCATCCGCAATTATTTTTGCGGTATATTCTAGTGTACCCTCAAGGATGTGATGTCTCCAATCACTTGTCATTGTTTCTATGTGTTGCTAATCATGACAAACTCCTTCCGTGTTTGGTGTTACTATGTTGCCTAACCTATCTTATGTCATCTACATAGTATTTTTTAATCACGCCCTTGACACTTTCAGATGGAGCCATTTTGCACGCTTTACTATAGTCAGAGGCAATCTTGATCCAAAGAAAGTTAAATATTCTGTAAAATGGTGCGGTGATTTTTCTCCTTCGAGCTAAACAAACCCTTTTAGATGTTAACTAAGTAACTTTGCGTACACCTTGCACGATTCGGAAGGAGCATGATTGGGGATGGAAAAAGTTTATGGAGTTGTCAAAGATTCAAGATGGTTTTCTTGTTGATGATGTTCTAGAAATCATAGCTCAAGTTCAAGTTGTCAGGTAGTTAATTTACCAATTTTCAGGATTTGTACTTCAAAGATATTTTCTGCTCCTAGTCTCATGGTTGAAGATAAATTATATCTCTACCAAAGATCCGTAATTGGATTGTCCATATGATGCACTTGTATTTATGCTCTCCGAGATAATTCAAACCTGAGTCTTACTGTGCAATCTCGTCCTGTTAAAAATCCTAATTTTATCCTGTTACAAGCTATAATTGCACATTTCTCACAAGTTACAAACCATCTTTGGTTCAGAGTTCCTTCTTATTTGTGTCCCTCTCTTCTTCATTGTTTAAATCTTATGTTCTGTCTTTAGTATGTTAAACTGTTAATGCACACCTATTATGTGCTCGGGTATTTGGACATATTTGAGGATCATGCTGCACTCATTGTCTATATTCTCCTTGGTACTGAATACTTATCAATTGATCGCAAAACATTCTCAGAATCGTTTTTTCTTTTGCTTTTAAATATTGGAGGGAGAAAGTGGACCGCCCATTTTGTTGCCTTGACCGCCCTTATCGACGGGAATTACTCTGCATCTACATGACAAATATAGAGCAAATTTACCGACGCTTTGTTGAAGAACGCCGAAGTAAACTTAGCAAGCTCATCGAGGACAAAATGAGATGGTCCAGGTTAGACAATACATGCGCGAGATGCTGATGGGCTCACTCATTTCTTAACTTATGCAGATAATAATGCTGTTACCTATTTTGTAAAGCAGGTGAGGCTATCTGACTTTGCATTTGTATACTTTGTTTCTTAAAATTACATTTATGAAGTGTTAGTACTGAAAAACTTCTGAATGTAGTGTTTCTCGTCAGGTATGTTTGTCCAACTACCTATCAGCTGAATAGAGTAAGTTTGAGCTTAACATTACTAGTCATTAGTCAGTTATAATGTCAATTCAATATTTACATTCATGTATGCTGATAAGCTCTACAACCAACATTTTTAGGAAACAATTAATGTATTGACCGAATTTGTGTATTTTTTGAGTTTTGGCCGTCATCTCGTAGGGTCTCTTGTAGGCCTACAAACAATTATTAGAACTTGTGCCTTAATCATGGAACCAAAGAAAAGTTGTGTAATTCAAATATTATTACCAAACTTCATACTTCTAGTGACTATTCACATGAAAATGGCTAGCAAAAAGTGACAGACGTTAAGTTAGTGAATATGTATATAGCACATTGCAAATTAGCAGTAGGGAATAGTCCCTTCATGTGATTCTTCTTTCTCAGACTTGGAATGTGTCATAAAGAAAATTTGATAGTAAAGTTCCTTTCAAACAAACAAGCCCTTTATCCCATTCTCTGACAATCAAGTAAATTTTAGAAGTCGATTCCTTTGTACCATTTATTGTTGGGAACTATGTGAATGTGACAGTCAATTACCAAGTAAGTGGTCGGGTAACTCATCATGTGTCGATATATGGGCAAAATCATCAACAGATCTTAAGAATCCAAAGCACTTAGGTAGCTACTGTTATTGTTGAGTTTTGGTTCTATTTACTTCGATCTTCCATAGGTTTCATCATTCCTAGTTCCATGGGTAGAGCAAGCCTTGGTGGTTCAAGTTTGTGTTTTTTTTTGCCTTTTGAACTTTTAGAATAACATTTATCAATTTAGGAGACTACCCTATAGGTTTGGTGTGAAATGGCCTTATGGATTAAAACATATCCTTATTTGAACTTCGTAACAAAAAAGAACATATATGATTGCTAATAGCCATTGTTAAATGTCACATTTTGAAATCTCAATATGGGAGCTGAAACAGCAATGTTGTTTCCTATCGCCGATGTTTTGAATAATTGAATGATCCTAATTTGCTTCTTGCTTGTGCTCATATATGTACTTTGGCTTTAAGGGCTTAGTCTGGTCTACTTAGAACAAGGCTGGAAGGGCAAGAAAAAGAGATTGGCGAGCTAAGGAAGCAAATAAAGCATCTTGAAGAGAAAGAAAGGGTGGCAAATGAAAGTGTAATTTTCTCCTCATGCCTAGCCTGATTTTTCAAGCATACTACTTTATCACTCTCAAGTAACCGTGTGCCATGCACTTTAGGTTGAAGGTCTGATGATGGACGTGACAGCTGTTGAAGAAGAGATTAAAAGATGGAAGATGGCAGCAAAGGAGGAAGCTGAAACTGGTAGAACAATTGAACAGGAGTTCCAAACTCAGGTGCTTTGATACAAACATGTTCCATAATTCTGCATGATGTTTATGCTTCAAGTGTCCTATTTGTGTTTCTTTGAGTTACATTTTAAAGCCGATGGCTCAACTAGTTTAGCCACCTTGCACCACTGTCATCTGATTATAAACTTTTCTTTTGGAGAATAATTTTAAGCATATTGAACTTATTTCATATGCAAGCAAACTACCATGCGCAGTTTTGCAAATTTTGTTTGGTGCCTTGACAGTGAGCCGAGTGTGTTTAAATCAGGAATTGATGGTCTTGATGGTGGATCCCCTCTGTTGTTTTGTCACCCGGCGCAAATAAAATCTAGTCAGCAAATTATTTGGGGTAAGATAGCCGAATCCATCTGATTTTGATTCATTTTCTTTGTGAACCTGCATGTGTTTAATTTAGTCGCTCTTAACTTCTTTTCTTGGTTCTGAATTGTAGAGTCTTTGGGGAGGCCATGCATGGAGAAGGTGATCTCCTGATGCATCTCTTGACCATGTGTTCTCAAGCACAGAGCGTAGTATCTTGGCACTGTATAAATTGAACAGAGTCATCACAATTAGCAGAAGTAGTTGTGCCCATTTTTTTTCGCTAGGAGCAGAGGCTAGAAGTCAAGAGTTGCCCATCACTATTGGCTTTTCCTTTTCATCAAATTTTCTGTTTACTTGGTATTTGCTCCATCATTTCTACTGCAGGACTACAAGCTGTTCTGGGGCTTAAAAAAACTAAAATAATGGACATATCCAAAGTTGCTGTTGGCTTTGATAATGTCTCCTCAAAATTGCAACATAATGTTGAGTCAAGAGCTTTGGTCGTTCAAATGAGTATTATTCTATGTTGCCCTTTGCATCATGACTTATTTTTGAATATCACAGTTCATTGAGGTGTCATTTGTGTTTATTTCTCAATTGTATCTAGCTTGAATGTTCATGGTAGTCAGTGATGATTAAACATTTTTTGAAATATTATATGGATAGTTAGTGGCTAGAACCATCTATTTTCATTTTGTAACAATATGATTTATGCTTTCTTATTTCTTTGGTACATGATCATTTTGTAACAATAGGATGCACATCTTCATACAACATAATTTATGTTTTCTGGTAGCTGAAATTGACTTTGTTGAAGGTATGGCAAATCACTTTTCCATTGGAAAAGAAACGGCATGTCTCTTTCCCTCTTTCTCTGGTAAATTTTAGTTTTCCTATATTAATTGGCTGGTATATTGTAGGCTGAGAATGCAAATTACAAAACTATCATTCTTAATCTTGAAGATGAAGTAAAGAAGCTTACCCGACAAGATAATCTTCAGCTGCGAATTAATCACCATGTCAAAACAAAGGTCTTGAACTATTTATTACTTTTTGAACTTTCTTGGTACTTCTGAACATTACTGTTTGGTAAATCTGGGAAGGGTGTTTTGGTGTGTTACAGGACGATATATAAGTTTCAGCATTCTGTTCATGGTGTTCTCCAAACCATGAATTGAACATCTCTCACAAATAGAGGTTTAACCTTTTTTTAAACATAATCTGTATTACGACCCTTCAATAATCATTCACATTCCTTTGCAGTCCACTGTAGGAAATGCAATGCTATTTTTTGGCAATAAAATAAGGAAAAACTCATACAACAAGGGATATATGGTTTCTGGTTATTGACTTTTCGAATTTCTTTTCAGGTACAAAACATAAGGGCTGTTGAAGTTATTATTTGCTGATAGAGTGATCGTCCTTATTTTGCAAACGGTGATAGCATGATGATTTCATTGTCGACTTCTTTTGCGTAGATGTTTTGTAAATACCAAGGATAAACTAGTATTATGATAGAAGGGGCTCGAGAATTTTCATGTGCGAAGGATAGACTAGTATTGTCGACTTTTTGTATGGATATTTTCTATATGCCAAGGAGATCGTGGCTATATTAGAATGCTCGAATTCGAAATTGCATGTGTATGGTGTCTTGCACATGTATCGTTATGCTTATCGAAATATCATATTTCGTGTTTATGTATTTTGCATCATCTGAATTTCATCTATGTGTTGCAAATTGTATTTGATTGTTGATGTGATATTTTCTAAGTGGTAAGATCGGGAAAATTGTATGTTTTCTAAATTCTGGTTGAATGGTGCAAACTATTGAGAAAATATCTTGGCGGCGTAATTAAATTATATTGGTATTTTACATATATATAGGTGTCTATTACAAGGGGACAATAGACAATCGAGGGCATGTTAACTACTAGGCAAAAAATACAATCGAGGGCATGTTAGCTCGCCAAAAAATACAATCGAGGGCATGTTAGCTGCCGCAAAAAACATACAATCAAGGGCATGTTAGCTGCCGCAAAACATACAATCGAGGGCATGTTAGCGTAGGCAATACATATAATCGCTGGGAAAACTCCAATCGCCGAAAAATCTAGCTGCGGGAAACTCCAACTGCCGGGAAAACCAACTTATCTAGGGCACTTTAGCCGAGAATACACATATCTGTCGGAAATGTCTTTCCGGCAAAGATTTTTACGGCGAGCAATAAGTGCCGGGAATACACATTCCTGGCAGATAAATTGCCGGGAAAAGCCGTTTTTCCCGGCAGTTGCATTGCCCTTAATATTGAGACGGGACTTAGCTTTGTTGCATGTGGTGCAGCGAGCCACATAGCGCTCGACATCGCGCCTCATCTTTGGCCAAAAGAAGTGGGTGGCCAGCACATCTTCTGTCTTCTTTGCTCCGAAATGCGCCATCAAACCTCCTCCATGCGCCTCCTACAACAACAAAAGACGAACGGAGCTAGCTGGAACGCATAGCTTGTTAGCACGATAGACCAAACCATCATTCAGCACATATTTATTCCATGTTTTCCCTCCTTTACAATGTTCAAGCACTTCCTTAAAGTCCAAATCAGTAGCATATAAATCCTTAATGGCCTCCAAACCAAAAATCTTATGATCAAGTTGAGATAACATGGTATAACGTCTAGAGAGCGCATCAGCAATCATATTGTCCTTACCTTTCTTATGCTTTATGACATATGGAAATGACTCAATAAATTCTACCCATTTAGCATGTCGTTTATTTAGTTTAGCTTGACTTCTAATATGTTTTAGCGATTCATGATCAGAATGTATAACAAATTCTTTGGGCCATAGATAATGTTGCCAAGTTTGAAGCACACGAACTAAAGCATACAATTCTTTGTCATAGGTGGAATAATTCAGACTAGGCCTATTTAGTTTCTCGCTGAAATATGCAACCGGCTTACCTTCTTGAATTAATACACCACCTATCCCAATCCCGCTAGCGTCACATTCAATCTCAAAATTCTTACCAAAATCAGGGAGTTGGAGTAGGGGTGCTTGGGTGAGCTTCTCTTTCAACAAGTTGAATGCCTTCTCTTGCGCAGGTCCCCATTGGAAAGACACTCCTTTCTTTGTCAATTCATTCAATGGTGCGGCAATGGTGCTGAAATCCCGCACAAAATGTTGATAGAATCCAGCAAGGCCGTGGAAGCTCCGCACCTGTGACACAGTGGTAGGTGTCGGCCCGCTTTGGATGGCTGCAATCTTTGTCTCATCCACCTCAATTCCTTGTGGTGTCACAACATAACCAAGAAACGCAACTCGATCGGTGCAAAAGGTGCACTTCTCGAGGTTACCAAACAAACGTGCATCTCTCAAAGCATTAAAAACAGCACGTATATGATTCAAGTGTAGCTCATGTGACTTGCTATAAATCAAGATATTACCAAAGTAAACCACCACAAATTTTCCAATGAAAGGACGTAAAACCTCGTTCATCAATCGCATAAAAGTACTAGGTGCATTAGTTAGACCGAAAGGCATCACTAACCACTCATATAGTCCGAAGTTAGTTTTAAAAGCAGTTTTCCATTCATCTCCCAATTTCATTCTAATCTGGTGGTAACCACTCCACAAGTCAATCTTTGTGAAAATAATAGAACCACTCAAGTCATCAAGCATGTCGTCTAGCCTAGGAATAGGATGATGATACCTTATGGTAATATTATTAATGGCTCTGCAATCAACACACATACGCCAACTACTGTCTTTCTTAGGAACCAAAAGAACAGGAACAGCACAAGGACTAAGGCTTTTTCTTACGTACCCACGGTCCAAAAGATATTGGACTTGTCGCTGAATTTCCTTAGTCTCCTCCGGATTGGTCCTATATGCAGCACGGTTTGGCAAAGTCACTCTCGGGATCAAAATCAATTTGATGCTCAATCCCTCGAATAGGTGGTAATCCCGGGGGTATCTCAGCTGGAAATACATCCACATACTCCTGCAAAAGGTTAGCAACAGCAGGAGGCAAAGAGCTAGATATATCCTCAAGTGAATATAAAGCATTTTTGCATATCAAAGCATAGCATGGCAGCTCATTATCACAAATTTCAGCAAGTTCAGATTTAGTGGCAAACATAACACACCCCTTCAATTTAATTCCCTCGGACTTAGAACTAGACGCCACTTTCTCCCCTTTAGGTGGGAAAACACGTTTTGCTACTTACTGATTTTCAGAATCATGCTTATTGGTGTTTCTTTCATTTTCAACACGCTCTTCTTCATCTTTCAAAATTTCAGCGGGTGTCAAAGGAAACAACTTAATCTTCTTACCCTCATGTGAGAACGAGTAGGTATTAGCTCTACGATGGTGCAAAACATCTTTATCATATATCCAAGGCCTACCGAGCAACAAAGAACATACTTGCATAGGCACTACATCAAAGTCGGTACTATCTTTATAATTACCAGCTAAAAATTGCACTCTCACAACTTTGTTTACCTTTCCACACGAATTGAACCATTGGATGTAGTAAGGACGTGGGTGTGGTTGTGTGGCCAAGCCAAGCTTCTCGACCATCTCAGAGCTTGTAAGGTTATTGCAGCTGTCTCCATCAATGATGACTCTGCAGGCTCTGTCCTTCATGAGAAATCTGGATTGAAATAAGCTGTGCTACTGATTTTCCTCCGCTTTCTCCACTTGTGCGCTCAGCACTCATTGCGCAACAAGGCTCACATGACTCGCTGTGTCAACAGCAGCTACTTGTTCCTCTACATCATCAGCATCACTGTCTATCTCGTCTCCTCCACCTGCAAGGTTAGCTACAAGTACATATTCATCCTCAATATCACTAGCACTTACATAACCACCGTCTTCGGTGACAAGGTATGCTCGCTGACTTAGGCAATCCTTCATGACGTGTCCCATTCCCTTGCAACGGTGGCAAACAATCCCAGTGGTATGGCCCGTGGAAGCAACCGAAGAAGAACTCTTGGCTGGGGCCTGCACACTAGTAGATTTGCTTACCTCGGGTGCATATGATGTTGTCGGAGGTGCTGCTGAACGCGCCCTACTCAAGGAGGGGGCAGCAGACCGTGTAGCTAAAGGTGGGGCTGTTTTAACTTGCCCCGGCATTGATCTTGGTGTAGACGTGCTTCCAAAATTGTTCCTTGGCCTCTGCTGTCGTCCCTGCAATTCCTTTTCTGTCAAACATGCAAGTTGGAACAATCTAGGGACACTATCATATTCTTTGTAATCAATTATGTCCTGAATTTCACATCTTAATCCCCCATAAAAACGTGCCATAGCAGCCTCTTCGTCCTCAATAATATCACAACGCAACATACTAATTTGTAGCTCCTGATAATATTCTTCTACGGATCTATTATCTTGGTTTAAGCGCTGTAATTTATTACGCAAGTCACGTTTAAAAGAAGATGGAACAAATCTGTTACGCATAGCAACCTTTAAAGCATCCCACGTAGTAGGCGCTAATCCATCGTTGCATACCCTATTCCACCAAATGATGGCAAAGTTTTTAAATTCACTTGTGGCTTGCCTAACTCTATGCACTTCAGGAACTAAGTGAGCATTAAATTTCTATTCTACCATAATCTCCCAATCTAGATATATTTCAGCATCATAAGCACCCGCAAAAGATAACATGGCGGTGCTCATCCAACACCCTCGTGAGCTCTTCCCTCAAAACACACTCTTGCGCATCCAATTCTTCACCTGCCATGGTTAGTAGGAGACAAAAGACAACACAAATGTATTATCCCTATCAACTACTAGGTGGTGGAAGGTGGAATCACACACTCTCAAGCGTCTTACCAAGCTCTTATGAGTTTCTTACCAAATTGCAGCAGGTGGTATGATCGGAGAAGGTGGGATGTATGACCATGGCGGAGGCGAATGCGAGGATCCAAATCTGAGGGCCAAAAGTATGTGGAGCTCAGACAGGCAATGTTTAGTAGCAAGGAATAGCAATAATGAAATCAGATTAGCAAAGCTGAATCAAAGTCCACAGTACTTGTCACAGTTGCTGGTCCAAACGCGTTCCTAGAACTAGCTCAAGCAAGTTGAAAAATAGGGTGCATACAAACACAACAGAACAAAATTCGCAAAGCAACTATTTTCTTCTTCTTCTTCTTCTTCTTCTTCTTCTGCACACTTTGCTTCTTTCTTTTTTTTTCTTTTTTTTCGGCACTCTTTGCCTCTTTCTTTTTTATTTTCTTTTTTTGCGAACGTGACCCAAGCTCAAAACACTTCTTCTACCTTTTCTGGATCCAATGAGGTGAGTGGGTCACAAACTTTCTCTCTCTCTGAACTTTGGCTACCTCTGTTTTGGCTATGGAAAATCTTCTCGGCCTTTGTTTGGCAGGACACGATATGTTGAGTGCGTGGGGTGTCCGAGAGCAACCAGAAACAGATAGGTTTGTCGGGGCGGAAACGAGTGGATGGTTGAATCCAAGTAGGTGATCGAACCCGAGTAGGTGGTTGAACGGGGGTGGTGTCACGATCTCGGCTATAGTAGACAAACCCTAATTGCAACGGATGCAACCAAGGGCAAGCCGAGATACACGATGACCAAAACAGCAAAGACTCGACGCTAAAAACTAGAACACGACGACTAGACTAGCAACAAAGACACCGACAATGGACTCAAACTCAACAACGCGAAAACTGAAAACACAATTGCGAAAGGCACAAAGTGGTTTGGACAGCGGAAGAACTAAGATTTAAAACTTCTTGTGGGGCAATTTTCTGGACTCTAGGTGATAGAACACAACTAACAAAAGGGGATAAACGAGATTACCTAACGGGCAACCTTTGCTCTAATACCACTTGATGAGGTACGGCGGCCCGATCTTTCGATAGGTTCGATTGATTTCTTCGTGAGGACGTTGACGCTTTGAGGCTTCCGACCCGCAGACCGTCACCTCGCAATTCGCTACACCTACACGACTGTCGTTATCGACCACGCTTGCACTCGATCGACCTTACCATGAGGGTTATTGTTCCTACAAGCAATCGAAGCAACTCACAAGAACAAGGGAGATGCAATTTGAATTGTATTGCGAATATGGATGAAGTTCACAAAGTGGGGTTCCTCAAACCGAACAATCGGCGAAACTGCAAAGTGGCAGAATAATCTAAGAAAAACCCCACCCTAAACTATGACGGCTACTGTATATATATAGGGGGACATGAGGAGGTCGACCTAGGGTTGTGCGGCCGTGGGAAGAGGCGTACACAACCTGGGCTCCGACCTCGACACGCTTACAAGGCCCTATTAGGCCCAAAACGGTGACGCAACACCTTAACTTGTGACCGAGCTGAAAACGCGGGGAGGAGATCTTGTGTAGATGGACTTTCTTTTCTCGGTGCAATCAGAGGGACTTCCTTTTCTTGGACGCAATCAGCGCAGATGACCAGGACTTGATGGATCCTCCCCATTATTCCTAAGTAATAAAAGATCACAATTATTAGGTAGTATACCATTCTGCATAGATAAATTATTAGCACCTAGAAACGAGCTCACCTCATAATTTAAGTGACGTGCTCGAGCTCTTGTCATAGGACCTTGTAGTTCAGCAACCGGATCTGGAAGATTTTGTGTAGTGCGTGTATCCGAAGGAGTGATGTCCTCATCAGGAGGAGGAGGAGGGACACGTGGGAGCTCCATGTCTACCGTAGGAGGTCGCCAGATCTGGCCGCCCCCCATCTTGGCCTCAGGTGAGCACAAAGTTTTGCCTGCAAATCCCCATCCAAGTTTCCTTCTTACTCTGATTTCGTCCCCTCTATCCTGTTAGATTTCGTTCTCAGCGAGGACCCCCATCTGTGGTCAACAAGGGAGGCCAATTCGGTTCGAGATGGACACCTCTACTCAACCTCATCAGAGAGTGAGCCATCGATTGATTGAGTGAGAGAGAGAGAGAGAGTATCTTTTAATTACCTTCTTGTAAACTATCGAGACAACATATGGAAACTACTGTCCAGCAATTGATTGGTTTGGCTCAAAATTCGATTTTTTTTTTGCAATGGAAAAAACTATCATAGACGGTTTTTACTAAAAAACCATCTGTGATAGTCCATTTTCATAGACGGTTCTGAACAAGAACTATTTGTGATAATTGACTATCACAGATGGTTATTGTTCAGAACAGTCTGTGATAACTTTTTTCATAGATGGTTCAAAAACCGTCTGTGATGGCCTCATGTCATTACTGACCCATAAACTCAGACAGCTCACAAAACCATCTGCGATGGCATTTTTCAACCATCTACGAAGACCTTTTCTATAGTAGTAGTGGCCTCAAGCTTCGGATTGACTAGGATTTGGGGCCGGCATCGATTCTAGGGTTTTGGGTGAGGGAGAGATGAGAATAAGGAGAATGGGTTTTGTGTGGCAAATGGCTCGACTGTGGCCGGCTGCTATCATGAAGACCTGACGTGTGGGCCTGCACGGCGACAACTCGCGTGGGTAAGATGGGAATTTAGGAAAATACCGTATGGATTTTGCACGTTCGCGCAGCATTGCCCTAGCGCCAACTGACGAGAGTGACAAAAAGGCAATAGAACTTTGTAATGAGTGGCAATGGAGAATTTTTTTTTGTCAAAATAGCACTGTTTTGAGTGGCATTAGCAAAAACGGCGCCCTCACCGACGTTTTTGCAAAATTGACGCTCGACAACGTTCCTCGGTGGCACAGACGGCTCCCGTGCGGCTACGTGACCTCGTTCGGACCACCTTAGTATGGAGCTTCCACATTATCGCTCATCCTTCCCATGGTGGGACAGAGCTGCCACCTCACCGCTCGTCCATCCCTCCCTCCCTGATAGACCAGGTTTGTGCTAATTAATTGGCTTGATGCAGTCAAACGCAACTACTGTACTCTAGCTTGGAAGTTGGAACCAGCTTCAACTAGGTCAACGACGACGTCCTCTGCTGGCGAGACTTCCTCAAGCTCGTCCTAAAATAAATCAAGGATTGCACCAACTAACGTACTACTGTACTGGCACAGCAAAGCTATTCATTCATTTGGCGGCTAGTTTTTGCCACGTATGTACCAAATGTACTTATATAGACATAGTACACTACTACAGAAAAAGTTCTTCACAGACGGTACAAAAACGTCATCACAGACGGTTTTCGGAGACGTTTGAGTTTATGGGTCAGTGATGACATGAGGTCATCACATACAATTTTCGAACCATCTTTGATGCATGCTATCACAGACGGTTATTAACTCAGAACCGTCTGTGATACCTGACTATCACAGACGGTTCGTGTTTAGAACCGTTTGTGATATATATTTTCTATAAAACCTTCAAGTAGTGGCTGCTTGTGCCTTTAAAACCTCATTGCCTGTGGCTGCTATCTCATCCTCCTCATGACCCCCCGAAAGTGGTTGGGGACTACAAACAATATATATATATATATGTTGGACCCGGAGTAACCCTCCCCCCCCCCCAAATCCTCTGTGCATTTCTGAACTAGTCTCATGATCAGTAGCTAGTTCACACAGTAAACAGATATGGTAACATCCATAAATCGCACAATTATATTAATAATCAACAGATTTTATTACAAAAGAGGCTTACAAGCCAACAATAAAGAACACAGCGGAAGACGAAGAAGAAGTAGTGGAGTCCAGCTGATCTGCCACAGGCAATCGACTAGGGTAGCGGCCTAGTCATCGAGATCCACACCAGTAGAAAAGTCCTTCTCCTCTGAAATTTATTTGCATAAAGTAAGGATGAGCACAACTACCGTGCTCGCAAGTTACACCCAATAACAGAGTTAATGCATGTATGGATGTAACAAAGGATGGCTTATAGGGTTATTTGTGCAAAAGCAATATTTGACTATTTAAATACAATACTAAGTTCAAAAGCTCAAATTTTACAATATCTAAAATTGATTTTGAATTAATAAAGATAGTGTAGGCACCAACCTAAAACTAACATACACACAAGCACCAACCCGGGGCTTCAACCCATAACTTTTCTCATGGACACCCATCCATGTCAAAAATTATTTTACAAAATCATTTTGAAATCAAAACTAAAGTCTAACTTTGAGTGGCTTGAATGGCATGTCCATGACCGTGGACACGGCTATTTGAATAGTTTTACACTCTGCAGAGGTTGTACAACTTTACCCACATGACATGAATTCCCTAGTTTGTTTGGCATCCGACGATACCACCGCTCACTACCTTAGGTAAGCAGTCTAGAGTACATGTGAAGGCCTTTGCAAAGCGTCATTCCGCTGCAGTTCCCCCTCGCTAAGGTTTCGCTCCCTTTGGGTTGCAACCCGCAGGATTTGAGCCCCCTCTTGCGCCAGGTGTGACTAACGTAGGTCATAACATGACTACCCACCGCATCTGAAGGGAACGACCACGGTGAAACATTGCAAATTAGTTGGCCAGGTCCCCACCCCATACTCAGGACACGTGGTAGTACGATAAGGCGTAGCAAGGAACGCTCAAAAGCTGGTCCTTAGCTGACTAGGGTGACTTTCCACAAAACCCATGGGTCTCAACCCTAACCAGATTAAGCCCGTGCATCAACATATACCATCCAAACAACCATTTCGCCCAAGTACAAACCATCACCTTAATTTATTTCAATTTTTTAAATCATTTGTAAAACTCCTATGACACACCAATACCAGGGATACAATTTAAACATCATTTGATTTTTTGGCTGAAATTCCCCAAATCAAATATTTCAGGTCTAAGCATGGCTAAGCAAAATTTTTCTCAAAACGTTCTAGTTCATACTATTGCATAAACTAGATTTTCATCTAAGGTATCAAGGTAGGTTTATTTCAAGGTCAAAATTGGTAGTACAAAGGAGTTAGGAATAACTATAATTTAAAAACAGGTATTTAAATTAGACTGAATAGAAATAGCCATGCAATAATAATTTAAAAATAGAATCTAAATAATTTGAAATAATGGGATCAAATATGATTAAAGATGTAACTTGCCTTGCTCAATTAGTTGCTCTCAAACAGCGTCGAAAACTGACTGTTCGAAGTCGTCAAAATCTATACGCGAAAATAAGCCAAATTCAAATAAAATTCAAATGAACTCCAAATTAAATAAATTTAGTTTAGTTAACTAGATCTTGAATTTATAAATTTGAATCGATGAAATCGGAGTTCGTATGAAGGAGAACGAACCCCGGGAAGTTTAGAAATCACATGAAATGATGAATAAGGATTTTCAGAATTTTGGAATTATTTTTGTGAGGGAAAACTAGAAATTGGCCTTGACACATGGGCCTTGCCATGTTAGCGCCACGCGGGTACTAGGGCCAAGGTGGCGCCTACGTGGCTCCGAGGTGGCAGCCACATGGCTGGGCCACGTAGGAAATGGCCGGCGGCGGCTCGGCGACCATCTCGCCGGCAAACAACAGTGAATTAGCCTCCAGCGAGGGCACGGGTGGTTAGAGGAGAGTTCGAGGAGTTGAGGGCGCACGTTTTGGTCACTTGAAGACGCTGCGATGGCCAATGGCGAGGTAAATAGCGGCGACGAGATCTAGCGGCGCTCCAGCGAAGGCAACGCGAGCACCGGGTAGGCGGCAATGTGGCGAAGCCGTTGGTGTAGTCGGGGTCGCTGGGGCGTCGTCGACGGCGGCGCTAGAGGCAGCGGGGGGAGCCTGTGGCCGATGGCGAAGATTTGCGTATTCCGGCCAAAAGCGAGCGAGGAAGGAGGGCCAAAAGAACTTGACCAGCATGAACACGGTTACGCAGACAAAAGTGAAATGAATGGCAAGAGACAGGTGAAGAGGTGTTGTAGTAGTCTTTAACTCATTTGGTCTTGTTTTCAAATAGAATACACACCAATTAATACGTAATTTGTATGTTAATTGCAGCTTTACAAATTAGCATAACCTTTACAAATCTGAAAAGTTAAGTGCAACCAAGCCCCATCCGAACCACATCCCATGTAAGCCAACCAAGGATAAAGAACCGGCATCAATAACCCTCAATATCCATCAGAGAGTATTAACCAAACCCACTATTTTACCCTATTCATTTTTGTCAATCTGAACCCACAACATGAACTAAGCAAGATGCACAGAATGCACATACAACAATAGCCCTCAGTTTACATCACAGAGCAAGGGGACTATTAATATGAATTAATTATCAATTCAATTTCAGTATAAGACTATTAACATCATTACATCACATAGCAAGAGGACTGTTAATATGAACTCATTATCAATTCAATTTCAGCATAAGACTATTAACATCATTACATCACAGAGCAAGGGGACTATTAATATGAACTAATTATCAATTAAATTTCAACATAAGACTATTAACATCATTGAGTAGTTCAATAGCAAGACCAAAGGTGTCCAAACCCACCACACCAGTAGTAGCCCTTGGCATCCATCATAGAGCACTAGCCATTTTCATCACAGAGCAGGGAGCCGGGTAGAGATGGAGAGGGAGTAAGGGAGGGTGATACCTCGATGCAAATAAGAACCACAAGGCGACCCCACCACCAAAGACACCCTCATCCATCTCCTTCACCTTGCATAAATCACACAAACATCAGGACATAACTTAAGGCTCAAGCATAAAAATCAAACTCAACAAAAGACATTAAGCTAACAAAGAGGAGAATAGAAGGAGGATGGAGAAAGCAAAGCCAGGGGCCAGGGCCCGAGCGCAGGAGGTCGAGCAGGCGCGGGCCGCACTAGAGAACCAAGCCATGAATGCGAACAGGCAGTAGGTGCAGGTGGCGACGCAGGTGACACGTGGAGCCAAGCCCAGTGGATTGGGTGGCGGCGTCACCGTGGTTGTGGCACGACCCTGACATTGCATAAGACACTCCTATCGTACGAGTGTCTTGTGCAATGCAGAGTGGTGTCACAATCGGTGGCGACCAGAAGAAGGGCGGCATCAGCGATGGGGTCGTGCGGCGGCATCGAGGTGGAGAGGGGAACGGACGAGAGTAAGTATGCTGGAAAGTGATGAGTTAGGGCGGGCGCAAACCCTAGCGGCCGGACTCCTACCAATAAAGAGACTTATCATAGACGGTTCTATTATGGAACCGTCTATGATAACTATCACTAATGGGTCCATAATAGAACCGTCTGTGATATGTCCTATATCACAGACGGTTCCATAATAGAACTATCCGTGATATGAGACATATCATATATGGTTCTATCACTGACATGGTTCCATTATAGAACCGTCCGTGATATGGTTGTTCTCAAGTTCTATGTTCTGAGCATATTATCATGTATATACACTTACATGAAAAAATACATGTTTATATGTCAATTTTGTCATTTGAATACTGCTAAAAATTTGCTTTAACTATATATGATATATATATATATAGTATTAATAATTCAACATATAATTAATATAGTAACTTCACCTCCAAACTAGATTTTTTTTTCATTTTGGAATTTTCATATGGCCAAACAGCGTGGCTAGTTGCTTCTTACAAAGATTAAAAATAAGTAGAAACCTATAAATAAACAAAGTTTTTCTAGTGGCGGAGGTAGGCTGCTATCTCCATCTTCAAAACTTCGTAGGTGGCAGCGTCAGTGTCGGACGGTTCGTGATGGAACGAAGCCTGAAATGCGTCCACCTGCTGACGCACTCGTTCGAGTGTCTCCCAAAGACCGTCGGATTGTTGAATCAAGAAGAATTGAGCCTATGGGCTCTCTTCCCATGCTTGAGAAGTCTCGGCCTGGTCGACTTGGTCGCCCGCCGCCTCGATTAAGCAGTCCAAGTGATGGCAAGCCTCCTGGAGACGTGCAACGTCATTGTGGTGGACCACATTGATGACACGGTAAACTCGCTGAAAGTGGGAGAACACCCGAAAGACATGGTGGAGAAGGTTGTCAAGACGGCGGAAGGTGGTCATCACCTGCTCCGGCAAATCCTCGGACAGAGGAGTAAAGACACTATTGAAACAGTGTTCTTCCGCAGCATCCGCCAACGTACAGCCGGAGAGGTGCTCGTACAGTACGGCTAGGTAGGCCATCAATGCCGGTGATAACGAAACAGAAGAGACAACCATTTCTGCTTTTTTAGAAGTAGTAGAATTATATGTGGAGACTATCATCTTCGATGGCGGATGATCCTTTTTATAAAACAAAGAATAAATTCGGAGCGTGAGACGAAGAGACGTATCGGTGAGCCGAACTGGTATTGATGTGACGAAGAGACGCATCGGCGATGAGGAAACTCATCGGGCTTCAACGGGGAGCTGTAACGATATTATCACAGATAGTTATAATTAAAAACCATCTGTGATATGTAGTGATATCACAGACGGTTATTGTTAAGAACCATCTGTGAGGTATCACAAACGATTGTTTGTTGAAAACCGTCTGTGATATATAGAATTATCACAGACAGATATTGTTAAGAACCATCTGTAATACTTCACAGACGGTTTTCATTATGAACCGTCTGTGATATTATCTTTGCACAGACGGTTTTTAGCGCAGCCAGTAACACAGACGATCTCTAAACTAAAACCGTCTGTGATTGCATGTAACCATCTATGATGAGACGTCCAGTATTAACCTTTTTGTAGTAGTGGTAGTATGTTCGTACCTCGAAGTGGTCGCCGACGTTGACGACGAATGACCTCGGGATGGGCTCGACGGTGAGCCAGTCGCTGGCGTGCATGACCTGGAGGCCCTCGACGTCGTCCTGGAGCACGAGCGTGAGGAAGCTGTAGTCGGAGACTCGGAGTGCGGCGGCATCCCCAGCGTGAGCTCCGTCTGCGAGCACGCCGGTTAGCAGTTCACCGTCATCATCACGACCACCGCCCGGCTCCTCCAAAGATGCCGCCGGTGATGCCCATGGCCTCGGCGCCGCCTCCATGATCTCCATGAACACCGCTTCTTCGCCATGGCGTATGTAGATGCCACTTCCAAAGACGCACGTAATGCACACGTTGACGGCGAATGAATGCACGGATCTATCAGACGATGTCAAGATGACCGCGAGGATCGATGCAAGCTAGAGTCATAGCATCGCCGGGCCAGATCGGTCCATCCATATATAAGACCTGCATGAGGAATTAATTGAATTCCCACAGAAAAAAAGAAAGAAACTAAGGTATGTAGAAGAGAATTATTCAAGCTAGCAATGTCGCTAGCTAGCGTTTTTAGTTCAACAGTCGTATGAATGAATCTCTCAGAGCTAGGGGGAGACCGAGAGAGTGAAGTCTCAGAAATTGAATTCTCTAAGGGTGTGTGTAATACCAGTAAAAATGCATTTTACCATATTACCTCCCCCCACAGTAGGAGATAGAGAGAGAGAGGTAGAGAGAGACAGAGGTAGAGAGAGAGATAGAGAGAGGGGAGGATAAGAACCAAACCAACACCTCACTGCTCACCCGATTTCTCCCCACCGAAGGCAACCAAGAGCAGGCAAGGCGGCAGCCACGGCAAGCTTCGACGGCGACGTCCAACCCAAAATCGGCGAACCAAGTAGGTCACTCCGTCCCTCCATCTCATCTATTGGACGCACACCACTAGCAAACGTGGAACAAGGGAGGGAGGGGTAAGGAGAGGCGTGCTGGGCGAGCACCAAGCGGCGGCGCTGGGGTAGGCGCGTGACCGGGCGAGCCGAGGAGGGCGGCCAGGCCGGTCGGAGGCCGAGCCACCGAGCCAGTGATGGGAAGAAGAAGCCGGGCAAGGCAGGCGCAGGCAGCCGTCAGGGGGAGCGAGGCGCGGCGGGCAGGGGCGCGGGCCAGGCCGTCGGTGGCGCCGAGAGAGGCGGCACCGTGAGGGAGGAAGGACCAGGGGCGGCACAGGAGGCGGCTCCCATGAGGTGGAGCTGAGGCGCTGGGCCGGTTTTGGCCACGGGAGGTGGGAGGCCGGAGAACCACCGTGAGGAGAGGAGAGGATGAGGGTGAGAGAAGGGGAGGTGGAGATGAGGTGGCTCGGGAGGTGTCGACCAAAGAGAAAAAAAAAGGAGGAAATAGAAAGAAGAAAGAAAAGGAGAAGAAAGAAAGAAGAAAAGTGAGAAAAGTAAGGGGGTGGAAGAAATTTTGGGGCGATATCCTAATTTATTTTTATTCATTAGATTTGACGGCGCGATTCCTAACCTATTGATATGATTTATTGTTGGCGCCGGGATTAGTGGAATAATGCTCGGTGAGAGGGGTCTAGTCGTGTCGTCTTTGCGCGTAGGATTAACGCCGCTCGTGTGTGTATGCATGTATTGCTATATATATTGAGTCTGGTTGAATGCCTGTTCAGGTGGAGGTTTGGGAACGACGTCGTCCACACGTTACTCTGCTCCGCTTGGTTAACAGGCAAGTGCATAGTAAGCGATAACCTGTAAGTGCTAAAAAGAAAGTGATGTTTGCGTGATATAATGATGTTCTCATAATGATGCTTATGTGATGATGCTTACGTGATAATGTTTGTATGGTGATGCTTCCTTGGAAATGTTTACATGATGCTGTATGATAATGGTTTCAATGTTAAATGTTGATGCTTACGTGATAACGGTTTCATGTTGAGGGCAATGAAGATGGGACAAGGTGAGTAATGAAACTACCTTGTCAATGATGACAATGATGATACATGTTAATGACAATGGATATGTGCATTTGCATCATGGCAGAATGCATGAGCTAGGTCGGTGAGAAAGTCATGTAACTAATCCGGTGAGGTCGGTGAGAAAGTTACATGATTAGTCCGGTATGCTCTAGATAAAGTCTTACATCTGTAGGGACTGGATAAGTCCGACAATGTAAGGACCCCATCCTAACGAAGATAGGGGAAGAGTGTTTCATCGACGGGTGAACACTCCGCGATACCGGTATCAGCTGATGAGATGCATATGAGCATGAGCATGATGGTGTATTCGCATGTATGGGCAATGCATTGATCTTTTGAGTATGTAGAATAATGATGTGTTGCACTAATGGAAATCTAGTGGTGAAAATAATGACATGCTTATGGTTTTGTTGTTTTGGTAGTGTTTATCGTCTCTATTATGTGCTTGCTGAGTCTTCGGACTCACCCTTGCTTATCAATGTTTTTAGGTGAACGTTGCAAATAACATGCTTCGGGAAGGGAGATAGATCATCCACGTCACACGTAGTTCTCTTGCAAACCTTACTCCCAAGGTGTTTCACTTTTTTGATTGTAATATGGTTAAGTGTTAAGTTGGTTGCGCTAAGTTTGTAATAATTCAAGTCTTTCTCCTTAGAAACTCCACTTTTGTTGTAAGATGTTCAATCGTTAAATATGTTGCGCAATATTTGTATTTTGTTATGTATGGTGGTAGCATTCGGACCTGTGGCGGGTCGGGTGTTTCTGATTAGTATCGAGCGGGCGCTAGGTCCGTGGTGAAAAGAAATTGTATACCTAGGTTGGTTAATTACTAAAATTTGATCTAGACCAAATAATTAAATTAAACTTGACACACTCTGGTGCACAGTAGGATGGGTTTTCGGGTCAAGCATTGCATCTATGTTTTAGCTAGTATGTTGTTGATGTGCAATGTTTCGAGGTGATTGGTTATGAATTGATTGTGTGAATGCTTGGTTAACAGAAATGCCGAGGGGTAGAGGTAGAGGTCGCGGTCGTGGCCGTGGTCGTGCTCAAGCGGAGCCACCGCTTGAGGCTCAGCAAGAAGCACCTGATGCAGAGGTTGTTTCCATTGAGCAGTCTGTAGCTGGGAATCAGGCAAGGTCTTCGGCCTTGCTGCGAGAGTTCATGGAAGAAGTCCGTGTGCTTCTCCAACAAGCGCCGGCAGCCGCTGCTGCGGCTGCACCCATTGCGGTACCTACTGCTCCAACCACGTCAGAGGCAGGGATGAGTCTTCGTGAGTGGTTGGCGTTACATTTAGACACTTTCGATGGGGCGGGTACACCAGTCCAAGCAGCGGATTGGTTGCGTTATATGGGAAGGCAGTTTGAAGCCCTAGAGATGAGCTCCCAGCTGAGAGCTCGCTATGTGGCATTCCAGTTGAAAGGTCAGGCGGACATCTGGTGGGAGGGAGTCCTTTCAGCTAGGACCCCTGCCCAGGGTCCCGCTACTTGGGAGATCTTCGTCGAGCAGTTCAAGGCGAAGTACTACCCAGAATCATTTGTGGAAAGTATGGAGGTCGCCTTGTCGACCTTCATGCAGGGGAAGAAGACCGTAGCTGAGTACGAAGCAGGGTTCAATGATTTGATCCGTTTCGTACCATCGGTTGCGAGCAATGATCTAGAGAAGGCTAAAAGGTTTTGCCGAGGTCTCAACTCTGAGTTTCGGCATGTTATGGGAGCCACTGCGCCACGTGATTTTAGGTCAGTGGTAGAACAAGCTAGAGGGATGGAGATGGAAATGCAACTCACGAAAGGACTGCAACCCTCTGGTGGTCCAAGTGCTTCTGGTAGTGACCAGAAGAGGAGTTTTAGTGAGGAGGGTGGGTCATCTCAGCGACCTACTCCCAAGAAGTCCAAGTGGGGTCAGCGTCCCCTGCAGTCATCCAAGTCCAAATCTTCGAGGCCGTCCTCTGCGGCGCCTCGTACGTCATCAGCGACCCCAACCTATCGTCCTGTCCTAGGGCAGGGCATGATGTGTATCAAGTGCGGTGGTGGGCACCGTGCTGCTGAATGTTCCTGGACGAGAGAGTGTCAGCTTTGTGGCCGGTCGAGCCACATGGAGAAGGTTTGTCGTCAGAACCCCTCTAGTATCATCAAGTGGGAGCCGACACCTACGTCATCGACACATGCTACGCCTCAGGGGTCTGTCCAGATGTTGGTGGCTACCCCTGCACTGCATCCTCCTCTTTCCTGGGCACCACCCGCCGGGTATTACTGGCACCCTACACCAGTTGCACCAGTTCAGCACACTACACTGCCACCATTTCAGTTACTGTCTCACCAGAGTGTCGGGGCTCCCGTCACCCCGGCGCCACATGGAGTCCACGAATTACCTGCCGCTGAGTCTGCGGGACGACCAGACGTGATGACAGGTACCCTGTTAGTAGATTCGTGTGACGCCTTTGTTCTCTTTGATACTGGTGCTACCTATTCCTTTGTGTCCCGTGAGTTCGCTAGAAAAGCAAAATTGAGTATGCAGCAGATCTCGCAGTCTGTTATAGTTAGTTCTCCAGGAGGAATTATTGCTAGCTCCACAGTATGCCCTGGATGCGTGGTCACGTTAGATGGAGAGGATTTTGTTGCCAACTTAATGGTTATGCAGATAGAACCTCTTGATGTTTTTCTTGGCATGGACTGGTTGCATTGCTACCGAGCTGTGATTTCCTGCTTCTGGAGGACAATCACCTTGCAAGCTCCTTCCGGGGAGGAGATAACTTTTCAGGGGAATGCACCTCCATGTTCTCTTTTTGTGTTGGCCAGCCTATTTCCTGGCTGACGAATGGTGAAGTCTAGTATGCTTCTAGCACTTGCGGAGAAGCAGAGCACATCTTTGCGCATTGGGGATATTCCAGTGGTATATGAGTATCCCGATGTATTTCCAGAAGAGCTTCCGGGTATGCCACCCGAAAGGGATGTGGAGTTTAGGATTGATCTCGTTCCTAGCACAAGACCCATTTCCTTATCTCCGTACCGGTTGGCACGGCCTTTCCAAGAAGAATTGAAGAAATAATTGGACGATTTGTTGTCTAAAGGGTTGATTCATCGTAGCGTGTCACCTTGGGGAGCCCCTGTCCTATTCACTGAGAAGAAGGATGGGAGTTGGCGCATGTGCGTCGACTATCGTGCTCTTAATCAGGCGATCATCAAGAATAGATACCCTTTGCCTCGTATCGAGGATTTGTTTGATCAATTGAAGGGAGCTAAGGTGTTCTCCAAGATTGATCTACAATCTGGGTATAATCAGATTCGAGTACGGGAACAAGATATAGAAAAGACCGCTTTCTCTACAAGGTATGGGCACTATGAGTATAAGGTTATGTCCTTTGGACTAACGAATGCCCCTGCTGTCTTCATGGAGACAATGAACAGCATGCTGCATAAGTACCTTGATGACTTTGTGGTTGTGTTCATCGACGATATCCTGATTTATTCCAAGACCGAGGGAGAGCATGAGCGGCATTTGAGGCTCGTGCTTGAGACTCTGAGGGAGAATCAGTTCTTTGCCAAGTTAAAGAAGTGCGAGTTTTGGATTTCTGAAGTGGGCTTCCTGGGTCATGTAATTAACCAAGAGGGTATTTCAGTAAATCCATCCAAGATTTCGACTGCAGTGAACTGGAAGAGGCTAACGAATGTCAAACAAGTGAGAAGTTTTCTGGGCTTAGCTGGTTACTACCAGCGTTTCGTAAAAGACTTCTCAATTATTGCCAAGCCAATGTCTCAGCTCACGCGGAAGGGCGTGAAATTCCAGTAGACCGATGAATGCGAATGCAACTTTTGTACTTTGAAAGAAAAGTTAGTTACTGCCCCTGTTCTCATCCTCCCTGAGCCAGGGCAGCGTTTCACAGTCTACTCGGATGCCTCACGTGTGGGTCTGGGTTGCGTGCTCATGCAAGATAGCAGAGTAATTGCGTATGCCTCACGACAGTTGAAGAAACATGAGCAGAATTACCCTACTCACGATTTAGAGCTAGCCGCAGTGGTCTTTGCTCTAAAGATTTGGAGGCACTATTTGTATGGAGAGTCTTGTGATATCTTTATTGATCACAAGAGCCTCAAGTACATCTTTACACAGAAAGAGTTGAATTTGAGGCAAAGAAGGTGGCTAGAATTGATTAAGGACTATGATCTCGCTATTCAGTACCATCCGGGTAAGGCGAATGTGGTTGCAGATGCCCTTAGTCGCAAGGAGACACCCTCCACTCTAGGTTGTCTTATTGCTAACTTCGATCTAATGGAAATATCCTATTGTTATGCTGGTACGGCACCAGCTGAGACGCAGCTGCTGCTGGAAATGGCGATTCCGGAGCGAGTGAGAGAAGCACAACAACATGATCGGTTGCTTCAACAAGTGAGGAAGCGCCTTGATGAAGGGAAAAATGGGGACTTTAGCCTTGACGAGTCGGGCGCATTGCAGTTTAAGGGCCGCCTTTGCGTGCCACAAAAGGCTTAGGTCAAGGACGATATAATGAGAAAGGCACATCATACCCCGTACACAGTACATCCTGGCGAGACCAAGATGTATCGGGATTTGAAAAAGAGTTATTGGTGGAAGAGAATGAAGGTGGATGTCGCTCGATATGTGGCATCTTGCGGGTTTGCCCGGTGAAGGTGAGCATAAACGTCATTGGGCTATTGCAGCCTTTGGATGTTCCTCAGTGGCCATGGGATGATATTACCATGGATTTCGTAGTCAGCTTACCTCGTACCCAGCGAGTCAAGGACGCAATTTGGGTAGTAGTGGATCGATTTAGTAAATCCGCACACTTCATCCTTATTCGTACGATGAACTCGGCAAGTGACTTGGCACCCATTTATGTGCGTGAGATAGTAAGATTGCATGGAGTGCCCAAGACGATAGTTTCTGACAGAGATGCCAAATTTGTCTCCATGTTTTGGAAGAGTTTGTAGGACGCACTGGGCACGAAGCTACAATTTAGTACCGCATTCTACCCACAGACGGATGGGTAGTCTGAACGCACCATTCAAACACTAGAGAACATGCTGAGGTCCTATGTTCTGTCATGGAAAGGTAGCTGGGAGGATCATTTGGCACTCGTAGAGTTTGCCTACAACAACAGCTACCACTCCAGTGTTCGAGCAGCGCCATTCGAGGTTCTGTACGGATGGAAATGTAGATGCCACTTTGTTGGGATGCCGTAGGAGAGAAAGCTGTTTTGGGTCCGGATTGGGTCCAACAAACAGTGGAACGAGTAGCAAAGATTAGACAGAATCTGTTAGTTGCCCAGAGTAGGCCGAAAAGCTATGCGGATGTGAGGAGGAGTGACTTAGAGTTCGAAGTGGGGGATCAGGTGCTCCTGAGAGTGTCTCCCACTAAAGGAGTTGTGCGATTTGGTACCAAAGGGAAGCTTAGCCCGCGATACATTGAGCCATTTTTGATTTTGGCATGAATTGGAAAGTTGGCATATCGTTGGGACCTTCCTGAATCCATGCGAGAAGTGCACAATGTGTTTCATGTTTCTATGTTGAGAAAGTACTTAAGGGATCCAGAGCATGAGATTGTGCTAGAACCGTTGTCCCTTAAGCAAGACCTCACCTTCGAGTCCCGTCCAGTTCGGATTCTGGAGGAATCAGAGAAAGTGCTGAGGCACAGATCGATAAAATATGTTAAGGTCCTATGGTCACATCAATCTGAGCGAGAAGCAACTTGGGCATTGGAATCTCGTATACGCGAGAAGTACCCAGAGTTGTTCTCTACGGGTATGAGTTAGAGTTATTATCTTTGTACAGTTGTTTCATTTTGTTCTTTCGTGTGGATTGTTGGACGTCAGAATTCACGGTCGAATTCTGTTAAGAGGGGTAGAATGTAATACCAGTAAAAATGCATTTTACCATATTACCTCCCCCCACAGTAGGAGATAGAGAGAGAGAGGTAGAGAGAGAGAGAGACATATATAGAGAGGGGAGGATAAGAACCAAACCAACACCTCACTACTCACCCCATTTCTCCCCACCGAAGGCAACCAAGAGCAGGCAAGGCGGCAGCCATGGCAAGCTTCGACGGCGATGTCCAACCCAAAATCGGCGAACCAAGTAGGTCACTCCATCCCTCCATCTCATCTATTGGACGCACACCACTAGCAAACGTGGAACAAGGGGAGGGAGGGGTAAGGAGAGGCGTACCTGGGGCGGAGCACCAAGGCGGCGGTGCTTGGGGTAGGCGCGGTGACCGGGGCGAGCCGAGGGAGAGGCGGCTGGCGGCCGGAGGCCGAGCCGGCCGAGCCACGCATGTGGGAAGAAGCCAAAGGCGGCGGACCGGGCGCAGGGCGGTCGGCGTGGGGATCGAGGGCACGGCCGGGCGGGGTCGGGCAGGGCCGTCAGTGGCGCCGAGAGAGGCGGCGCCAGAGGCGTGAGGCGGTGCGTGCAGGAGGAAGGACCAGGCGGGGCACATGGAGGCGGCTCCGGTGAGGCGGAGCTGAGCGTGGCACGCCGATTTTGGCCAGCGGGAGGTGGGAAACCGGGAGAACCACCGTGAGGGAGAAGGAGAGGATGAGGGTGAGAGAAGGGGGAGGTGGAGATGAGGCCGGCTCGGGAGGTGTCGGCCAGAAGAGAAAAAAAAGGAGGAAATAGAAAGAAGAAAGAAAAGGGAGAGGAAAGAAAGAAGAAAAGTGAGAAAAGTAAGGGGGTGGAAGAAATTTTGGGGCGATATCCTAATTTATTTTTATTCGTTAAATTTGATGGCGTGATTCCTAACCTATTGTTATGATTTATTGTTGGCGCCGGGATTAGTGGAATAATGCTCGGCGAGAGCGGTTTAGTCGTGTCGTCTTTACGCGTAGGATTAATGTCGCTCGTGTGTGTGTGCATGTATTGCTATATATATTGAGTCAGGTTGAATGCCTGTTCAGGTGGAGGTTCGGGAACGGTGTCATCCACACGTTACTCTGCTGCGCTTGGTTAACAGGCAAGTGCATAGTAAGCGATAACCTGTAAGTGCTAAAAAGAAAGTGATGTTCGCGTGATATAATGATGTTCTCATAATGATGCTTATGTGATGATGCTTACGTGATAATGTTTGTATGGTGATGCTTCCTTGGAAATGTTTGCATGATGCTGTATGATAATGGTTTCAATGTTAAATGTTGATGCTTACGTGATAACGGTTTCATGTTGAGGGCAATGAAGATGGGACAAGGTGAGCAATGAAACTGCCTTGTCAATGATGACAATGATGCATGATACATGTTAATGACAATGGATATGTGCATTTGCATCATGGTAGAATGCATGAGCCAGGTCGGTGAGAAAGTCATGTAACTAATCCGGTGAGGTCGGTGAGAAAGTTACATGATTAGTCCGGTGTGCTCTAGATAAAGTCTTACATCTGTAGGGACTGGATAAGTCCGACAATGTAAGGACCCCATCCTAACGAAGATAGGGGAAGAGTGTTTCATCGACGGGTGAACACTCCGCGATACCGGTATCAGCTGATGAGATGCATATGAGCATGAGCATGATGGTGCATTCGCATGTATGGGCAATGCATTGATCTTTTGAGTATTTAGAATAATGATGTGTTGCACTAATGGAAATCTAGTGGTGAAAATAATGACATGCTTATGGTTTTGTTGTTTTGGTAGTGTTTATCGTCTCTATTATGTGCTTGCTGAGTCTTCGGACTCACCCTTGCTTATCAATGTTTTTAGGTGAACGTTGCAAATAACATGCTTCGGGAAGGGAGATAGATCATCCACGTCACACGTAGTTCTCTTGCGAACCTTACTCCCAAGGTGTTTCACTTTTGTGATTGTAATATGGTTAAGTGTTAAGTTGGTTGCGCTAAGTTTGTAATAATTGAAGTCTTTCTCCTTAGAAACTTCACTTTTGTTGTAAGATGTTTAATCGTTAAATATGCTGCGCAATATCTGTTTCTTGTTATGTATGGTGGTAGCATTCCGGACCCAGGTGGTGGGTCGGGGTGTTACAGTGTGAACTGCGGACTTATAACTAGTACTTAACGACATGTGCAATGGTACAGACAGTTGTTGTCTGTAACAACTCTCCATGCCACCTGTAGATAGCACTAAAGACAGTCTATACAATGGTACAGACAGTTGCTGTCTTTTTAGTTGTTTTTATAGAACACACAATCTTTTAATGCTTTTCTTATTTCTGGTGCTATAGTCGGCTACATGATTGTAAACAGTATTTCTCTTTCTCTTCATTTTCTTTCATTCATATCAGCAAAAATCCTGCATAACAGTGACTATAGACGGCTGACATACATACTCTATGGTAAAGAAAAAACTAACTGGTTGAGACGTGACATATATATCTACATCAATTAATAACTGATTCATTGAAATGACAAGAGTACTTTATAGGTAGACTACCTGAGGTCGATTAGCGCGTGGGGCCATGAGGGGACGACGGCATCAAGCCAATTAATTAGTACACACCGTCAAGAGTACTATATAGGTAGACTACCTGAGGTCGATTAGCAAGTGGGGCCATGAGGGGACGACGGCATCAAGCCAATTAATTAGTACACACCGTCCACGGACGAGCGACGACGTGGAGTCTTTGTACATTCTTGGGACGAACGAGGCGGTGAGGCGATGGACCCGTTCCTCTCGGGTATAAAGCGTCTCTGTCTTAGGATGGTGTGAATAAGACCATGTAGTAAAAAATTTGGAATAAAGGGAAGAGCAATTGGACGTTAGCATTTTAAGAAGTCGATCAATTTTCAATAGTAAATAAAAAATTAACTCTTTTAATTACTTATCTGTAATGCAGATACTAAAGAATCTCACATTCGAGGAGCAGCATGCTCTATATGAGCAACTAGGCAAGTCACTGACAAGAGGGTACTGATGCTAACATAGGGATCATGCACCAAATCCACCGGATAGTATGCAGTGTTTTTAGGCCATGTTTTAGATTATCAGCATATACAGCCCTAACACCCTAAAATCAAAACGGAGAATGGTAATGCTGACGTTTGGTCTGCACCAAATCGCTGTCATGTTTGTTGCTGCCTCGAAGCAGGCAATTTGACTAATCGCAGATTCTCAGTCATGATACTTTCTTGCAGCCGTTTTTTGTTTTTTGTTTTTTTTGGTTGAATGATGTAGTCTACTGTTGTTGCTTTAAGCCTTTACGGATAAATTGAGGACTAATGT
Source organism: Phyllostachys edulis (assembly GCA_036346405.1). NCBI lineage: Eukaryota > Viridiplantae > Streptophyta > Magnoliopsida > Poales > Poaceae > Phyllostachys > Phyllostachys edulis. Next base: position 32,842,471 of record CM070563.1, read on the forward strand.
TTATAAAAAAGGATGTTCTGGATTGTGGAGTCATCTGTTTGTGAGTTTGTCCATCCTAGCTATGTTCACAAAACCAAACAAAGCAAAGCCTATATATTCCAGCATCCCATTGAATCTTCCTTAATTTATCCCAAATGGATAAGTTAAAGGAACAACTGATTGATGAGTCACTTCACAACTGATATATATACGCTTCACTAATCACTATATCGTGGAGAAACTAACATTATTAATTCCTGCGAATTACATTACACAAACCAGCTAGGTCTACCACTAGGAAAATCTCTTCACAACACAAACAAGCCATTAGGCCATTTCCTCCAAATTTTTGTGGAACACGTGATACTCACATATATTTCGTAGGAACTTCTACACAGTGAGTGTTTCCTTTCCTCCACAAATTCTTGCAAAATCATGCCGTCCAGAATATCCTTGCAAATACTTGAGCGTAACATGAACTCACTACCACAAACCCTTTATTTCCCGAGTGTCGGGACGAAAACACTCGGGCAGGTCCCGAGTGTTTAATAGGACACTCGGGACCAAAAGTCAGCACTCGATAGACATAATTTTTCCGAGTGTTTTCCATAATACTTGGGAAATAAAGTATAGTCCCGAGTGTATCAAAATGAAAACACTCGGGAAAGAAAATCGCGTCATTTTTCTTTTACCATCGCCCCTTTTTTTCGCTCCTAGCCCTATATCCCGCCGCCACTCCCCACCCCCCCCCCCTGCGCGGGCCGACACAGCCAAAAACCCTTCAATCGCATTTCCCCCCAATCTTGCTCTCCATCTCTCCCATGGCGCTGTCTCCTCCTAGCGCTTTGCTCCTCCTAGCGCAGCTCCCCGGTCTTTGGTCTTGCGCGTCATGCCTGTGGCTCGCCCGACTCGGCCGCTTATGGCCCGAGTCAAGGCCTCCTGGTGCTACTCCACCACTGCTCGCTTTGGTCCTCCTCCGCCCTCTTGAGCCATCACTGTGGCTCTTGGCGCCATTGCCCTTCTTGCGCCCGGCCTCACGGGTGGCTCGGTGCTGCTGCTGTCTCGACCTCGGCCACTCCTCTCTCCGCGCCGCCGCCGCTTCCCAGCCCATGGCCGCCCTACACCCCGCTCCTCCCGGCTTGGCGCGCCTCCTCAAGACTTCCTTATGACCATGTGCCGGCCATTTCGGCCCACAGCCACCGGCCGCCTTGGCTCGGTCCCTCCCTATACTGATTTTCGGATTTTTAAGAGCTTGATTTAATTTCGGATGTATGAATGTTGATTCTTGTGTGCTTTTGTTTATGCATAGGGGTTGATGGATGTGGGTTGATGCCTGTATATGAAGAAGGAAAAAGTCTGGTTTACTCCCTCGAACTATCAGAAAAGTCTGGTTTACCCCCGAACTATAAAACCGGTTATTTAACCCCCTAAATTTGCAGGCTGAGAAGATTGGGCTTGACTACATGGATGTTGAAGCCCTAAAGAAAATGAAGAAGAACAAGAAACTTGTTAAGAAGCTTGCCAGGAAGTACCATGCTTTCTTAGCGTCAGAGGCCATCATCAAGCAGATTCCCCGTCTCCTTGGTCCTGGTCTCAACAAGGCAAGCAAGTTATCCATTTTCTTACATGCTACTTTTTCTTTTCCTGTTACTGTTGTTTTGCATACCAAGTAGTGATAGCCGCGATGCGTGATTTGGTTGTTTTCATTCATTTACTATATGCATTAGAACTATTCCTGCCAATTGCTGGCCATCTTAGCAATATTAATCAAACTATTTTGAATTTTTTGCAAGGTCATTTCATTTATTTGCCTTAATATGCTCAAGTAAATTGTTTTGGTTGCCCCTTGGCTTTCTAAACTTGTAGTGTAGATCTTAAGCTAGAATCTTTCATTATCGTATCCCCATCAACTCACTGTGTGTTACTGTTCATGTGCAATTATACCATCTTTTGCCATGTTTCGTCAAGTACGACAGCTCTGCTAATTGAATCATGTTGATTGCGCTACAGGCAAGTTCCCAACATTGGTTTCTCATTAGGAATCTCTTGAATCCAAGGTCAATAAGACGAAAGCTATAGTCAAGTTCCAAATGAAGAAGGTTCTTTGCATGGGTGTTCTTTGTCGGTAACTTGTTAATGGAGGAGAAGCAGATCCAAAGAAACATCCAAATGAGTGTCAACTTCCTTGTGTCCCTGTTGAAAAAGAACTAGCAGAATGTGAGTCCTGTTCTGACCCTCTTTGCAACTATATTTCCCGTGTTTATATTTAATGAAATTTATAGAGCATAAGCCGCTGGAAAAAATAACAGGCAAAATGGTGGCTGGTGAGTTGTAAAAAACCTATCAAGTGTCCATAACATGTTATGACTGATGTGTTTGTAGGTGAGGTGCCTGTACATCAAGAGCACCATGGGGAAACATTCTAAGGTGTAGATTTTGTATCGTTTGTTTGTTGGTTGTTGATAAAAAGACAGCATCGCCATTTTTTAAACCTGTATGTGCTAACAATTCATTTCATATGTCGTCAAAATATGTGTTTCAACATGTATGCACTAACAATTCATTCGTACATTGTAAAAATATATGTTCTTTTTAATAATAAAGCGACGAAGTTTGCATTGCTATACTACCTGCGGATGGATTGTTCTTCACTTTTTTAGATGTAGCACATAGTAAATTCAGGATACGGATGATTTATTTTAGTGCTTTACTACTAGTAATCAGTGGTAATCAGTGGGTGCCACTTTTCCTACTTTCCCGAATGTTTCCCGAGTGTCAACACTTGGTAAAAGTATTTCGGTATGGTGGCTAAACCCATTGTGCACTTATTTTCCCGAGTGTTATATATTTCCCGAGTGTTCAGATTTACACTCGGGAAAGTTATTTTTCCCGAGTGTTAGATGTTTCCCGAGTGTTCAGATTTACACTCGGGAAATATATTTTTCCCTAATGTTGGATTTTTTTCCGAGTGTTCAAACTTACACTCGGGAAAGGTATTTTTCCCGAGTGTAAATCTCGGAACACTCGGGAAACCAGTTTTTTCCCCAACTAAATTATCCCAAGTGGCTTTTCCAAAGGGCCGACCTTCGGGAATTAATTTCCCAAGTGTTTCAGGGATTTTCCCGAGTGTTTTGGGCACTCGGGAAAATTAAGGATTCTGGTAGTGACTTCGTTTAGTGGATGGTTCTAGCATCCCAATTAAACTAGGAAAAATTAGTTCAGTGACATCCCATTCATTGGGATTTAGAGAAATGACATCGCGTTCATTGCTGATTGCCCAGTAACACTGTGAACAACCAAAAATCTAGAAAAATAACATGCGGGGTGGGGGCAGGGGGCTAAATGATGTTTTTGCCCTCAATTAGATCCACCTTTGAGTAGGGACCTTCCAAACACTAAGCACCACCAACGCCATCAACTGAGTGGTGCACGATGATCACTGGTAGCTCTAGATCTATAGGTCTGGGTGGTGGCAGCTCCAAATCTATAACACTAGAAGGTTGCGAATAGCCTCGTGCAACGACGGAGAGCCTTAGGTGATGATAGCCGCCAGGGCGCTCTGAGTGGCGCTGGAGATGGTGGAAATACCATGCTATTCTAAAGCTATCCGGCTCATCTTCTTCGCTACCCGTCTACCAAGGCGACAGCGGAGATGGCAACCACTGCCACCCGTAGTCCACGCCGTTGGCCAACACCGAGCCGCCTCCGCGTGAACCCAGATGAGCACCAGAGACCTAAGAAGTAGGGTGGTGACCGTAACATCCAAAAGTTCTATTATCAAAAATAAAATCAATAAAGTTATTATTTTATTGGATTTTTTGAGTCTTAAAAAGTTTTCTTGGTTTTCTTGATTTTCCTAGATTTTAAAAGTCCAAAAGAAAATTTATTAAGTTTTCGGTTTTTCTTGGATTTAAAGTTAAAAAGAAAAATATAATTAATTTCTTGAATTTTTTGGAATTTAAAAGGTTTTTCCTAGTTTCGAAATTTTAAAATTTATCTACAAAAATAAAAGCCAAAGATTAAATTGGAAATAATTTTATTAAGTTCAAAATAATTCAAGAAATTTCTGTGAATTTTTCTAGAATTTTGGAACTCTATTTTCTATTTTTCTAAAAGCCTATTTGATTTATTGTATTTTCTAAAATTTGAAAATCAATTTAAAATTCCTTTTCCTTTTCGTATGAAATCCTTTTTCCTACTGCTTTTCCTCCTTCCCTTCTCTCTCTCTTATCACGCGGCCCCACACGTTAGGCCTTCCCCTTCCTCTCTTTCTTCCTCCCCACACGGCTGCCATTACCGCTTGCAAGCTCCTCACCAGCCGCCGTTTCTCCCCCTTTATTTGCACCAACGTGCGCATCCTCTTCCCATTATCCTATTGCGCCTGTTTTTCCTTATCCCCTCCTTTTCGCGGTCGTTTCACCGGAAGCCCCAACCGCCGTCGAGATACCCGCTGCGATGATTTCCTTCAATAGTGCTAGCCCGCCCCTATAAATGGGAGCCCCGTGTGCCCCTTCTACTCCTCACCCTATTCCCCGAGTTTTAGCCCCTCTACCCTCCTCTCCTCGCCGCAATCGAAGATTTTCTCGCCGCCGCCCGCAAGCCTTTCGCTGTCGATTGCACCGCCGACAACGACGCTTCACCACCATCGTCTCCACTGTTGGCTTTGCCTCTTCACGTTCTACCTCGTGCTCCAACCCTCATCGCTGGAGCACTGCCGGAGCACCGCGCCTCCGCAAGCTGGAAGTGCGCCTTTTTCCCCGCCATTGGTTGTCCGTCCTCGCCCAATTGCCGCCGAGGTGAGCTTCACCCTCCCCACGTTTCCCTCTCTCGTTTGCTAGCCTCGCCACCAGCAGTCGCGCCGCCGTTCGCGTCCAAGCCCTTCATCCCCTTGCGCCGCCCACCACGTCATGCCACATAGCATGCCACGTGTGTCCCACCTCACCGCTTTTCCCTACATGGTAGCCCCGTCATTGCTTACGTGGCCACTTGCATGGCACATGACACTATTTCGCACACCCGGTCCACGATGGACTGACACAGTTTCGTGGACCTAGTCCACCGACATGGGTCCCACATGTAAGTTGCTTAGTTCTTTTTTCTTTTGAAAAATTAATTCGACTGAAATTCATTTTCTAGCCGCTGACGTCATCCTTACGCAATAAATTATTTTTCCTTTAGAAAAACAATTCCACAAAATTCCGAAAAATCCAATTCTACCATTTTATGTGAATTTCAATCTTCCTAGAGCTCGTTCTCCTACGTTCGAGCTCCGATTCAAGTGATTCAAATTTCTAAATTCATATAAAATCAAGATCTAGCTATATATAACTAAATTATTTAATTTTGAGTTTAGTTGATTTATATTTAAATTTTGTTTGAATTTGGCTTATTTTTGCGTATAGATTTTAACGACTTTGAGAGCCGATTCGATGCCGTTTTAGAATAATGATTATTTGAGCAAGTCAAGTTACATACTTTGATAATGTTTGATCCCAATATTTTAAATTATTTAAATTATGCTTTAAATTATTATTGCATGCTTATTTATATTCAAGTTAATTTAATTCATGTTTTAAATTTATAGTTATTCCCAATTCTATTTGTATGGCCAAATCTTGACATTGAAATATCCATACATTTTCACCTTAGATAGAATCTAGTTGATGCAATAGTAGGAACTAGAACTTTTAGAAAAAATATATGATTATTCATGCCTAGACCCAAAAATATTCAATTTGGGGATTTTTAGCCAAATATTCAATTATGGTTTAAAAAATGTGTTTATGGCATTGGTGTTCCATAGAAATTTACAAATGATTTGAAAATCAAAATAAAAAAATGGTTTAGACTTGAGCAAAATGGTCGTTTGGATGGTGCAAGTTGATGCACATGATCGATTCATTTGTATGATCGAGACTAGGGTTTATTGAAAGTCGTCCAAGTTGGTTAAGGTCCGGTCTTCGCTGTATCTTGCTAAGCTCCACCGTACTACCACAAGTCTTGAATGGGATAGATTGGGCCAAAAAATTTGCAATGTTACATTGTTAGTTGTGCCATTTTGATGTGCGGGTGTCAGTTAGATATTATTTCCACTTAGCGCAAGATGGGTCTTTCGGTGGGTGGTTAGCCCAATGTAAGTAAAACCATAGCGGGCATGACTACTTTGAGATGGAACATTGTAAAGGCTTTGTGATAATTACTTAGTCGCACACCAACGAAAGTGTGTGAAGCGGGCATTATAAGGCGATTATCTCTTGTGGGTAAAGTTGTACAACCTTTGCAAAGTGTAAAACTATTCGAACAGTCGTGTCCACAGTCATGGACATGCTAAGCAAAACCACTCAAAGTTAGAGTACAATTTTGTTTTCAAAAATGTTTTATAAAAAAAGTTTATGACATAGATGGGTGTCTATGAGAAAAATTATTGGTTGAAGCTCCGGGTTAGTGCCCGTGTTTAAGGTAGTGTTAGGTTGGTGCCTACACTACCTTTATTAATTCAGTTAAAATTCAATTTTAGATGTTGTAAAACTTGAGCTTTTGAACTTAACTATTGTATTTAAAATGTCAAATGTTGCTTTTGCACAAACAACCCTATAAGCCTTCCTTTGATGATATCAATGAATGCATTAACTCTGTTATGGGTGTAACTTGCGGAGTATATTTTTGTGCTCACCCTTACTTAAAAAAATGTTGTTCAGAGGAGAAGGACTTCACAACTATTGAGGATTTCAATGACTAGGCCACTACCCTAGTCGATTACTTGTGGCAGATTAGCTGGGCTTTACTACTTCTTCTTCATCTTCCGCTGTGTTCTTTATTGTTGGCTCGTAAGCTTTTCTTGTAATAAACTCTGATATTTATTAATAAAGTTGTGCGAATTATGAATGTTACCTTATTTGTTTACTTTGTACACTAGCTACTATTCCAGAAACTAGTGTGGAATACATAGAGGATTTGGCAGTGTTACTCCTGGGTCTAACTGTGACAGTGTAGCCGAAGCATGGGAAGGAAGGTGTTAGAATAAGAGCATAGGCGACCAAGAGGAGACCTAGCCAGACTTGAGGGAGAAGGGGGCAATTTTGTGTTTTTTGAAATTTGTGATGTAATAGAGAATTCCCTTAGAGTGTTGTTTTCCAGATTTTTTTAAACCTTTTTTTTATGTTATTTAGAAGTGAAGTTCTATTGCGATGTTATTTATTTAATTTCAACTTTCTATGATGTTAGTGACCTAATTTATCCATTAAACTAAGATCAGTTACTCACTATTCAGTGCTAGATCCTTCTTTATTTAAAACTTCCTACATAATACTCCCTCTGTTTTAGATACATGGTACTCCCTCCGTCCCACAATATAAGTCCAAAGCCCACCATAGCACAAACAAGGAGTCACTAAATCTACGAAAAAAGTTAATGTCAATGGACCATGCGTGCCCTTGTTAAATGGCATACTACAACTACTCATCCATTTTGTCATCATTAAAAGAGGGGGTATATGGTGAAAATAATGCAATAACTACACCTTTGATCTCCGCAATAGACTTATATTGTGGGACGATGCTTGCCAAGAACAGGGGCTTATATTGTGGGATGGATGAAGTATCATTTTATCATCTTTGCAGAAGACTTATTTCACGAGTGCAAAGAACCATAAGGGCATCTCCAATAGTGTCATGTCAACTGTCGGTTAGCCCTTCTATATCAGCAAAATCCTAGGTGGAAGAGAGAGAAGCATGAGAGAGAAGGGAAGCCATCTCTTCCTCAAACAACTATCTCTACACACGAACCAAGACAAAGCAATCAGTGCATGTGAGAGATGGGTGAAGGAGCGAGAATATTATAAGTTTAGCATGAATGTTAGAGACAACTTGCTAGAGACAGCTTATTGAAGGTATTGTTTCTAAATCTGTCTTTCGATGACGTGGAGTTGATATAGCAAAATTAGAGACGGCACTATTAGAGATGCCCTAATACAGTCATTGCATGCCTTAATTATGTGGAGTAATCACACTTAATTCCCATATGCAAACGCAGTTCCCCCACCCCTACACATGCCCACCTGTGCAGCCAGGAACAAATGGCATTTGTAATAAAATTAAGGTTGGAGAAGTAAAATTTCAGGGTATATAAGAAAATAATGTAAAAAGTCGCATCAGAATCTTAGAATGGCGTGTATGTGAAAACAACGTTAAAAGCTAGAGTGACATGTAATTAGAAATGGAGTATATGTTCTATTACTTGTTAATTAGGTTCCAAAATTCAAGATTTGAAATAAACTCAAAATTGAAAATCCCGAACCAAAACCTAAAACCGGCTTTGGAGGAAGAACTGGTACCGGCTAGATTCCCACTCAGCTTAACCATCATAATTGCAACGCCACTTGACTCGAACCCTCCCTTGCCGTTCTCACCTGACGGGTGCACTTTGTGCTTTCCTCTTCTTGTTTTTTGGTTAAGGGTTGCAATTGGTTATCACAGGTATACTTAAATATCAGTAACTGAGGTGCTACAATATCAAATTCTTCAAAGCCCATAATAACACCACAAACATGTAGTAGGTGGGATTTGAACGTTGGCAAATTCTCTAGGGGACAGCGTCCGAAACCCCACCCCCTCGCACTGTTGAAGATGGATGACATCCGTGGAGGACCTCACCAAGGTCCCGTCCCATAGGATTTATTTTCGATTTGAACCCTTTAGCCACATGATACGCCACGAGTGCCATATTGTTGGACTAGCTACCAGGTTTTTGATTGCTTGCATTGGACTATTGTTTGGCACCCCTGCTGAGTTTGCCAGCAGTTTCTTCTTATTTTTCAAAAGTTGTGGATATCATGGGGATATTCTCATGATCTTAGGGTGATGAGACAATTGGCAATATCTTTGAAGTTTTGTCGAAAGTGTTGTTTTCAACAAAGTGTCAGGAAAATCGGTTGTACCAGCATTGAAGGTGCGATAGTACCGCAGTGCGGTAATACCGTAGGTTGTGTGGCGGTAGTACCGCAGGGCGGTAATATCGTTTGTTGCTTAGCGGTAGGTAATTTTCAGAGAAGATGTTTTGTGGAGTTTTGGTCTTCATTGAGAAGTGGTACTACCGATGTTATTGGAGCGGTACGACCGCAGTGCGGTAATACCGCTGGTAACACGGCGGTTGTACCGATTGTGTTGTAAATGTCGACCTTTTTGGAGAATTGGTTTTGGGTTAGGTCAAGTTCACGGGCTTCAAAGCATATGTGTTGCATGATGCATGTTTTGACTAACGTGGGTCAAGTTGTGAAGAACTTGTTCCCAGAATCGATTTCTTTGTCTATTGCTGTGCAGGTTGCTTGAAGGTCAACGACGGTCAACGGCGAGGATGATCGGGACTAAGCTTGGAGAGATGAGGTTCAGAACGATCGAGGATGTCGGGTGAGGTCAATGGACTCAAGCATAGAGCTGAATGGACAAGGATGACCGAACGGGCAGTTCGGTGCGATGGGTTGGATCAAGCGGTGCGGGGGTCAGTGCAAGTGCCATGGTGGTTTTGGCGGGAGCTGGACGCGAGAGACTTGCCGACATGATGAGAGCCATGGATCAACCTACACATGGCGAAGTAGGCGATTGCTTCACCAAGATTGGACTCGGTCCTCGGAGAAGGATCGAGAAGGGGTATTTTGGTAATTTCACCTAAATACCGTCTTGGTGACTAACGAGGATTAAAACCTCTATGTATTAATTTAATACATAGAAGACCATACGTCTTCATGGTCGTAACCCCTAAGGCTAACGACCTCACTGGTCGTGAGGATTCCAGAGGTTACACGATGGGTACCCTGATCGGACTAGGCCTCGACCAGGTAGCTGCTCAGAAAAGCTATAAACAGGCACCCCTTACTGTATGATGAATGGAACACATGCAGAACGTTCCATACCATGCAATGATATACAAGACACCGACAATAAACCACCCTACGGTTAAGTTTTTCACAGGCACTTAACCGCAAGGTAGTTAACACGTTGTTAACTACCCTAAACCTCTGACCAGTCGTAACGTTTCACCAGGGACGCCTTCTCCAAGAATAACTGCCGCCTCTTCGGGAGTTATTTAATGGTGGAACGCAGAAGACGAGAGGACAACGTGTAACATCCCAAAGTTCTGTTACCAAAATAAAAATAAATAAATATATTATTTTATTGAATTTTCTGGCTGTCGAAGTTCTTTCTTGATTTCCTGCAATTTAAAAAGAATTTTCTTTGTTAAAAGAAGAGAAAAGAAAAATTAATTATTGGATTTCTTGGTTTTAAAGTCAAAATGAAAATTTTTGGAATTTTCTGAGATTTTAAAAGCTTTTCCTAATTATTTTAAAGCTAAAACAAATTATGTACAAAAACTATTAACAATTTTAAGTTAGAAATAATTTTATTAAGTCCAAAATAATTCTAGGAATTTTTGTGAATTTTTCTAGAATTTTTGGACTCTATTTGCTATCTTATAAAAATTGTATTTGATTTTTTTGCTTCTGCTACAGTACTTCGAAGGAAAAAAAATAATAAAAAAAATATTTTTCTTTTACCACGCAGGGACACCACTTCCCATCGGGTCACCCATCTTTGGGCTGCTCCCATGGTATGCACGCTTAACCTCCAAGGTTCCAAAGAATGTGCTGCCAACTTTCCTTCTCATTCCAATTAACCATATCTCCTCTTTCTTTATTTTATTCCCTCTTTCCTTTCCCTTCTTCCCCAAGAAGCTTCCTTGTCCAGAGAGCACGCAGCTCCATTAATGGCCAAATGAAGCTTTTGAAAACCAAGATTTCATCCACCAATCTTCACGAAATTTGTGGCATTCAAACCCCCGGTCATTACCTCCTCCAATCCGGCCATTAATCATTTCCATAATCCTCTCAATCCCGTAAATCCCGCTCCCGTCCGTTGATGGCCACGCACGCGGTTCTCCTCCTCGGCTCGTCTCCGGCCCTATAAAAGGAGCACTGGGTGCCTCTCATCTCACTCATCCATCACCCGAAATCCCAACTCCTCCCTCCCTTTCTCCTCCCCATGGTTCAAGTTTTTCCAACACCGGCCGATCGCCATCTTTCACCTCTAGCGCCGCCTCCGGTGGGTCTCTGCCACCCTCGTCACCACCGCCGGCTTCGCAACGTCATGATCTACCTCAGGCTCTCCTTCCCCGCCGTCGTCGTCGCCGGAGCGCCGTCACCCTGTGCACCACCGTGAGCATGCGACGTCGCCGCCACCGCCGGCCGCTTCTCGCCGCGCCGCTAACTCCTACGGCATCATCGCAAGGTGAGCAACCCATTTATGCCATTCACCGGCCACCCCTCCCTTTCCCTTCACCACCGGCTGCCATTCTTTCTTTCTGCTGTTCGGCTTAGGAAGAAGATGAACAGTAACGATTTTATCTAGTCATGCATGGTTACTTTGTACATAGACTTTTTAATCTTCTAAAAAATCGTTCTCTCACTTGCAAGCTCCAAATCCGTTGATTCTTCCTCCTAAATTCATCTAAATTCATCTATTATTTTTAGTATTTATTTCAAAATTTTTAGATTTAATTTAATTTCTGTTATTTAATTGGTCCATTTTACACGTCGTCGCCGCCACCGGCCGATCGTGCACATTCCACCACAAACGGGGTGAGCGTTGTGTCCCCCACGGTTCATCTTCAAATCGCTGCCAGCCTCACTTACTAACTCATCTCCGTTTGTCATAGCCGACGACGTCCGCCATCAAAGGCTTTTTCCGTCGGACTGCATCATCATCGAAGGTCATCTCGCCGAGCCAACTATGTCGCCGCGTGCCCCTCGGCTTTCTCTTCATAACCCTAGAATTCGGCCCTCAATCTCGCCACAAGCAAAAATTTTCCGCAAACGGTCTACTACCTTCTGTCGCCAATTTCGGTGCCGTTTTTGATTTTCCGACGACATCGTCCGCGCCATTGGCTTCGCCTCACAATGTTCTACGTGGTGCTCCCTTCCTTTTTCTCCGGCACCCCGCCTCACCAGCGCCACTATTCCTCCGACACTATTTTGCGCGCCACCTCCTCACCGGACCTTCGCCAACGACGCGACCACCATCTTTAGGTCCGTCTCGCTCCCGGGATTCCATTTTTGTGCTTCGCCGGCCACCACTCTTTTCCTCTCACCCGGCGTCGCCATTTCTCCATGCACTATGTGGGCTTGGTTACTGTTCACGTGCATGGGAGTGAACAGTGCCATGCAAGCACATAAATCCCATTTTATTTTCTTTTTGAGATTTAAACTTCTACAAATTCGTTCTCCCTCATACGAACTCCGATTCCTTCGATTCAACTTTCTAAATTCATAGAATGTCAATACCTTCCTAGAAGTATTTATTTTATAATTTTTGGATTTTATTTGGATTTTATTTGAATTCGGATCGTTTACACGTATAGATTTCGACGACTTCGGACGACCGGATTTCAACACCATTTGGGAACATCGACTAATTAAGCAAGGCAAGTTACACTCTTGACCATATTTGCACCCATTATTTTAAATTATTTAATTTCTGTTTTAAATTATTATTGCATGCGATTTATATTCAAGTAATTTAAATCCTGTTTTAAGCTTTATAGTTATTCCTATTCCGTTGTATAGCCATTTATTGTCAGTATAGACCATTGGGAGAACCATTCCGAGTGTGTTATATCTTGGAGTCAGAAATCGAAAATATTGGGTTATAAGATTACATGATCGTTGAATATCGGATTATAGGAATATTCTATTGATAAATATTGCAAAGATGGAATTGTCGAAATTGAATTATAGAGACATATATTGAATGGATTATAGAATAACATGATCATTGGATATTACATTATATGAATACATGATTCTTAGATATTGATAATACAATTATATACAATTGTTGACTATTGGATTATAGGAAAGAAACAATTGTTGGAGATTGAATCATAGGAATGCATTATGGACAAATGTAGAAATAAGTGATCGATGGATATCGAATAGTAGAAATAGTTAATTATTGAGATTGGACTATTAAGATTGAAGTAGTCATTATAGAATATTGATGGGCTTAGATGTTGGATTGTAGGATTAGCTCTTGGTGGGATTTTAGAAATAAAACTTGTTTAGATTCTAGGAGTAGATAATTGTTGATAATGGATTATCGAGGAATAGATTATAGAAATAGATAATCATTGGATATCGGAATATCAAAATTTATATTATATAATCATCGGATTGTTGGGTGTTGAATTATTAGAAATAATTCATTAAGGAATAATGGATTGATGGATGTCAGATTATAGAATTAGGGCATTACTGGATGTTGGATCGATGGAGGTCAAATCATAGAAATAGACTAATATTGTGGATATTAGACTATTTAATATTGGAGTAAAGGATTACATAATTGCTGGAGTTTGGATTATTGGATTATGAGCACAGTACGGATGGTTTACTTACTGGTCTCGTACTTGACAAATCTTGAGCATTGAATCTCTCATACCTTGTCGCCCTAGATAAAACTCTTGTTAATACGATAGTGTTAACAAGATGTGTTTGATTGAAAAACTTTATGCTTAGCAATGCTTAGATCCAAAAAGTGTTTGATTTGGGAAATTTAGCCAATGATTCAAATCTTGTTTAAAATTAAGCTATGGTATTGTTTTACCATGGACTCTTGGAAATGATTTTGAAAACAAAATAAAATCAAAAGATGGTTTGTACTTGGGTGAAATGGATGGTTGGTGGGTGCAAGTTTATGCACGGGCTCAATGCAGCGAATGGTTGAGGCCTAGGGATTGTTTTGGAAGTCGCCCAAGTCAGTTAAGGACCGGCCTGAGAGCCGCTTTTGCTAAGCCACAATCGTACTACCACATGTCCTGTATGGGTAGGACCTGGCTAACTAATTTGCAACGTTTCAATGTGGTTGTGCCATCCGGTTGTGTGGGTGTCGCGAAGACTTATTGTTAATACTCACATGGCGCAAGAGGGGGTTATCGTTTGGTGCGAAGCCTACGATAGCGAAACCTTAGCGAGGCATAACTACGATGGGATGACGCATTGTAAAGGCCTTGGCACGTGCTCTAGACTGCTTACCTAAGGTAGTGAGCGGTGGTATCGACGGATGCCGCATAAACTAGAGAAATCATGTCATGTGGGTAAAGCCGCATAACCTCTGCAGAGTGTTAAGAACTATTCAATAGCCGTGTCCACGGTCAAGGACATGCTTAGCAAAGCCACTCAAAGTTAGACCTTGGTTTTGATTTCAAAAGACTTCATTAAATGGATTATCCAAATGGGACTTGGGTGGAAGCCTTGTGACAGAGAGAATCCTTCACTAATTGTGATGAATGATTATCCAAGTTAAAACTGAGATTTAGAAAATGAACTTTAGCTATTGTAACTGCTTTGGAACTTAGTACAAGTATTTAAAGAAAATGTCGCTTTATGCAAATCAACCATATTAAGCCTTCCTTTGAGATACCCATGTATGCATGTCATTCATTATTTGATTGTGTAACTTGCAGCACGGTAGTTGTGCTCATACTTGCTTTATGCAAACAAATTTCAGAGGAGAAGGACTTCACCATCGGTGTGGATCTCGACGACTAGGCCGCTATCCCAGTCGATTGCCTGTGGCAGATTAACTGGACTCTACTACGACTTCTTCGTTTTCCGCTGTGTTCTTTATTGTTGGCATGTAAGCCTCTTTTGTAATAAACTCTGTTGGTTATTAATAAAGTTATTCGATTTATGGATGTTACCACATTTGTTTACTGTGTGAACTAGCTACTGATCATGGGACTAGTTCAGAAATGCACAGAGGATTTGGGAGTGTTAATCCCAGGTCTTACAAAGTGGTATCAGAGCCATATCGACTGTAGGTCGTGACCTAGTTAGATTGGCCGTTAATTGAAAACTTCAAAACTTATTTTATAACAAGAAAAAGAATAAATTGTTCTCACCTCATCTGAGTCATCTATCTATAGCTTCTTTATAGCAGTTCTTTCTCACCTAAATCTTTCTTCACCATTCTATAAAGTTAAATGGATCCTCTCTCCCCTGGAAATTTCTATAGATAGTCAACACGTTTCCTACCATTACGTTTAAGAATAGAAGACATGAAGCTATCAAGAAAGTATCGTGACGTCATCAACTCATCTCTTCCATCCAAGGACAACGGATATGACATACCGAAGATCGTTTTGTTAGCCCAACCATATAGCCTAGGTTGCCCAGACTCATTCTGTGTATTGAGTCATTTCACCAATTTACAAGTATCAATTGAGTAGAACGTTGTATTGTTCCTTTAGCTGTATGATATATCTTCTTTTCGTACGTCGTACGTAGATCTTTTGATCTTGTGTACAACGTTTTCTTTTAATTGGGTAGATTTCTTTCATCATAGCTTTCTCTCTCACCCATTGCTATTTTGCTTCTTCTCTAAATCCATTGGACTTCTAATCTATCGAAGCACCAGGAACTTGAAGGGAGAATTTGTACCTCAAAACTTCGAATAACTCAAGACCCTTGGACAAAAAGCCAACTTGAAGATAGACTTTTTCTCTCAATACATTTATCCTATACATGTCTTTCTCTCTAGCCACTCCGAATCTCGGGGACGAGATTCCTTTTAAGGGGGGTAGTTTGTAACATCCCAAAGTTCTGTTACCAAAATAAAAATAAATAAATATATTATTTTATTGAATTTTCTGGCTGTCGAAGTTCTTTCTTGATTTCCTGCAATTTAAAAAGAATTTTCTTTGTTAAAAGAAGAGAAAAGAAAAATTAATTATTGGATTTCTTGGTTTTAAAGTCAAAATGAAAATTTTTGGAATTTTCTGAGATTTTAAAAGCTTTTCCTAATTATTTTAAAGCTAAAACAAATTATGTACAAAAACTATTAACAATTTTAAGTTAGAAATAATTTTATTAAGTCCAAAATAATTCTAGGAATTTTTGTGAATTTTTCTAGAATTTTTGGACTCTATTTGCTATCTTATAAAAATTGTATTTGATTTTATTGCTTCTGCTACAGTAATTCGAAGGAAAAAAAATAATAAAAAAAAATATTTTTCTTTTACCACGCAGGGACACCACTTTCCATCGGGTCACCCATCTTTGGGCTGCTCCCATGGTATGCACGCTTAACCTCCAAGGTTCCAAAGAATGTGCTGCCAACTTTCCTTCTCATTCCAATTAGCCATATCTCCTCTTTCTTTATTTTATTCCCTCTTTCCTTTCCCTTCTTCCCCAAGAAGCTTTCTTGTCCAGAGAGCACGCAGCTCCATTAATGGCCAAATGAAGCTTTTGAAAACCAAGATTTCATCCACCAATCTTCACGAAATTTATGGCATTCAAACCCCCGGTCATTACCTCCTCCAATCCGGCCATTAATCATTTCCATAATCCTCTCAATCCCGTAAATCCCGCTCCCGTCCGTTGATGGCCACGCACGCGGTTCTCCCTCCTCGGCTCGTCTCCGGCCCTATAAAAGGAGCACTGGGTGCCTCTCATCTCACTCATCCATCACCCGAAATCCCAACTCCTCCCTCCTTTCTCCTCCCCATGGTTCAAGTTTTTCCAACACCGGCCGATCGCCGTCTTTCACCTCTAGCGCCGCCTCCGGTGGGTCTCTGCCACCCTCGTCACCACCGCCGGCTTCGCAACGTCATGATCTACCTCAGGCTCTCCTTCCCCGCCGTCGTCGTCGCCGGAGCGCCGTCACCCTGTGCACCACCGTGAGCATGCGACGTCGCCGCCACCGCCGGCCGCTTCTCGCCGCGCCGCTAACTCCTACGGCATCATCGCAAGGTGAGCAACCCATTTATGCCATTCACCGGCCACCCCTCCCTTTCCCTTCACCACCGGCTGCCATTCTTTCTTTCTGCTGTTCGGCTTAGGAAGAAGATGAACAGTAACGATTTTATCTAGTCATGCATGGTTACTTTGTACATAGACTTTTTAATCTTCCAAAAAATCGTTCTCTCACTTGCAAGCTCCAAATCCGTTGATTCTTCCTCCTAAATTCATCTATTATTTTTAGTATTTATTTCATAATTTTTAGATTTAATTTAATTTCTGTTATTTAATTGGTCCATTTTACACGTCGTCGCCGCCACCGGCCGATCGTGCACATTCCACCACAAACGGGGTGAGCGTTGTGTCCCCCACGGTTCATCTTCAAATCGCCGCCAGCCTCACTTACTAACTCATCTCCGTTTGCCCGCAACGCCGACGTCCGCCCGCCGCCACCGAAGGCTTTTCCGTCGGACTGCGTCATCATCGAAGGTCATCTCGCCGAGCCAACTATGTCGCCGCGTGCCCCTCGGCTTTCTCTTCATAACCCTAGAATTCGGCCCTCAATCTCGCCACAAGCAAAAATTTTCCGCAAACGGTCTACTACCTTCTGTCGCCAATTTCGGTGCCGTTTTTGATTTTCCGACGACATCGTCCGCGCCATTGGCTTCGCCTCACAATGTTCTACGTGGTGCTCCCTTCCTTTTTCTCCGAAGCACCCCGCCTCACCAGCGCCACTATTCCTCCGACACTATTTTGCGCGCCACCTCCTCACCGGACCTTCGCCAACGACGCGACCACCATCTTTAGGTCCGTCTCGCTCCCGGGATTCCATTTTTGTGCTTCGCCGGCCACCACTCTTTTCCTCTCACCCGGCGTCGCCATTTCTCCATGCACTGTGTGGGCTTGGTTACTGTTCACGTGCATGGGAGTGAACAGTGCCATGCAAGCACATACATCCCATTTTATTTTCTTTTTGAGATTTAAACTTCTACAAATTCGTTCTCCCTCATACGAACTCCGATTCCTTCGATTCAACTTTCTAAATTCATAGAATGTCGATACCTTCCTAGAAGTATTTATTTTATAATTTTTGGATTTTATTTGGATTTTATTTGAATTCGGATCGTTTACACGTATAGATTTCGACGACTTCGGACGACCGGATTTCAACACCATTTGGGAACATCGACTAATTAAGCAAGGCAAGTTACACTCTTGACCATATTTGCACCCATTATTTTAAATTATTTAATTTCTGTTTTAAATTATTATTGCATGCGTATTTATATTCAAGTAATTTAAATCCCTGTTTTAAGCTTTATAGTTATTCCCTATTCCGTTGTATAGCCATTTATTGTCAGATAGACCATTTGGAGAACCATTCCAGTGTGTTATATCTTGGAGTCGAAATCGAAAATATTGGGTTATAAGATTACATGATCGTTGAATATCGGATTATAGGAATATTCTATTGATAAATATTGCAAAGATGGAATTGTCGAAATTGAATTATAGAGACATATATTGAATGGATTATAGAATAACATGATCATTGGATATTACATTATATGAATACATGATTCTTAGATATTGATAATACAATTATATACAATTGTTGACTATTGGATTATAGGAAAGAAACAATTGTTGGAGATTGAATCATAGGAATGCATTATGGACAAATGTAGAAATAAGTGATCGATGGATATCGAATAGTAGAAATAGTTAATTATTGAGATTGGACTATTAAGATTGAAGTAGTCATTATAGAATATTGATGGGCTTAGATGTTGGATTGTAGGATTAGCTCTTGGTGGGATTTTAGAAATAAAACTTGTTTAGATTCTAGGAGTAGATAATTGTTGATAATGGATTATCGAGGAATAGATTATAGAAATAGATAATCATTGGATATCGGAATATCGAAATTTATATTATATAATCATCGGATTGTTGGGTGTTGAATTATTAGAAATAATTCATTAAGGAATAATGGATTGATGGATGTCAGATTATAGAATTAGGGCATTACTGGATGTTGGATCGATGGAGGTCAAATCATAGAAATAGACTAATATTGTGGATATTAGACTATTTAATATTGGAGTAAAGGATTACATAATTGCTGGAGTTTGGATTATTGGATTATGAGCACAGTACGGATGGTTTACTTACTAGTCTCGTACTTGACAAATCTTGAGCATTGAATCTCTCATACCTTGTCGCCCTAGATAAAACTCTTGTTAATACGATAGTGTTAACAAGATGTGTTTGATTGAAAAACTTTATGCTTAGCAATGCTTAGATCCAAAAAGTGTTTGATTTGGGAAATTTAGCCAATGATTCAAATCTTGTTTAAAATTAAGCTATGGTATTGTTTTACCATGGACTCTTGGAAATGATTTTGAAAACAAAATAAAATCAAAAGATGGTTTGTACTTGGGTGAAATGGATGGTTGGTGGGTGTAAGTTTATGCACGGGCTCAATGCAGCGAATGGTTGAGGCCTAGGGATTGTTTTGGAAGTCGCCCAAGTCAGTTAAGGACCGGCCTGAGAGCCGCTTTTGCTAAGCCACAATCGTACTACTACATGTCCTGTATGGGCAGGACCTGGCTAACTAATTTGCAACGTTTCAATGTGGTTGTGCCATCCGGTTGTGTGGGTGTCGCGAAGACTTATTGTTAATACTCACATGGCGCAAGAGGGGGTTATCGTTTGGTGCGAAGCCTACGATAGCGAAACCTTAGCGAGGCATAACTACGATGGGATGACGCATTGTAAAGGCCTTGGCACGTGCTCTAGACTGCTTACCTAAGGTAGTGAGCGGTGGTATCGACGGATGCCAGACAAACTAGAGAAATCATGTCATGTGGGTAAAGCTGTACAACCTCTGCAGAGTGTTAAGAACTATTCGAATAGCCGTGTCCACGGTCAAGGACATGCTTAGCAAAGCCACTCAAAGTTAGACCTTGGTTTTGATTTCAAAAGACTTCATTAAATGGATTATCCAAATGGGACTTGGGCTGGAAGCCTTGTGACAGGAGAGAATCCTTCACTAATTGTGATGAATGATTATCCAAGTTAAAACTGAGATTTAGAAAATGAACTTTAGCTATTGTAACTGCTTTGGAACTTAGTACAAGTATTTAAAGAAAATGCTGCTTTATGCAAATCAACCATATTAAGCCTTCCTTTGAGATACCCATGTATGCATGTCATTCTCATTATTTGATTGTAACTTGCGAGCACGCAGTAGTTGTGCTCATACTTGCTTTATGCAAACAAATTTCAAAGGAGAAGGACTTCACCATCGGTGTGGATCTCGACGACTAGGCCGCTATCCCGATCGATTGCTGTGGCGATTAATCGACTCTACTACGACTTCTTCGTTTTCCGCTGTGTTCTTTATTGTTGGCATGTAAGCCTCTTTTGTAATAAACTCTGTTGGTTATTAATAAAGTTATTCGATTTATGGATGTTACCACATTTGTTTACTGTGTGAACTAGCTACTGATCATGGGACTAGTTCAGAAATGCACAGAGGATTTGGGAGTGTTAATCCCAGGTCTTACACAACGAACAACAGAAGACACACAAAGCAAGGCAACACAGAAGCCAAAGCAGTAGCATTCAATACATTCGGTGTAATTAGAGATAGTCCCTAGTCAGGTCTTGTAATCGCAGTTCATATTAATAAAGAGCAGCCCTCATTCTCTTCCAGGATACTCCACGTCATTTTCCTCTTTTTATTTCGTAAGATCGGCAACTTGATCGTCGACAGCTGGCGTCGTCCGTGGGGAAGAAGACTTAAGTTTCCTGAAGAAACTCTTCGCTCATACAAACCCTCGCCCAAATTCCTGCAATCGCTAATGCGAATATGCCCGGAGTTTGGAATGAGGAGAATTGGTTCGACTTGGCGGACTACACCGACCTCGATATGGAATGATGCATCCGTGCCATGGAGGAAAATGGAAAATCATCCTCCTCTTCCTCCTCCGCCGGCTCGCACGTCGCCGACGATAGCGAGGTCGACCGGATGGACGAGGATGCGCCACCATTACCGGTGGCGCAATCAGAAGAACCACCATTCCGATCACCGGAATGTCGGGGACCTCTTCAAGCGGTCTTTCCGACCGGCAAAATAGGTGAAGAAATTTCAGCACCACCACTCGAAAATCTCTATACCCTCGATGAAATCATGGCTGAAAGATATTCTTCTACGGCTTCTGGCAATTCCAGGAGTCAACCGACATCTGGTAACGGTGTCGATGAAGCCTCCACTAGTCGTAGGCCATGTGGGGATGATCATGCTCAAGATCGATCGGCGATTCACGGATCGGCCGAGGAGACCTCAGGAGGTGCTCATTTCCAACCGCTCTCCGTCGTGGAAACTTCTGGCAGAAGCTCTCCATTAGTTACGATAGAAGCTCATCGGAAGATCGGTGTTGGAGGCATGAAGTCAACGCGATCGGAGATGAAAATCAAGATACCCTGCACGGTCCTACATTCTCTACCACGCCATCACGTGTTGTTAGAGATGATCCGGGCCATCAGGCACCAACTTCCGGAGTCCACGGAGCTGATCGACGTCAATCAGTTAACTCGCCTAGCGTTGCCCCACCTAGAGTAACTGATAGGACAAATCAAATCCGAAGGTCAGGGGAAGGTTCAGTTCACGACACCTCGACCAAGATGAACCCTTAAGACCTTGATGAATCGTACTAAACTTGCGACGTGTTCAAGATATGTTAAATAATTCGATCCTACTTTAGCGAAACTCCGGGTTTTGTACATTTCGTAGGTCAAGTATCCAAAATTCTCCAATGCACTATGCATGCGGCGCCTGAGCGCATCGAACAAAGAGTTTTAGGAGTCAAACTATGACTTCATCCTAGCGTTCCTCCTCGGCGAGGGACAACATGGTCATGCTCGGGAACAATCGATACCAAGGCCTCCTCGACGATTCCGACCAAGGAGTCACGAGGGGAGAAGGTTATTTCAGGAAGCCACTCCCCCATCACGTCGAGAAGAACCACCGCTTGGACCTGACGATCTCCGACATCGTCTGAACCAAGTAGGCGGTCGAAGGCATCATACCAATGTTCACGATCGGATCGGCTGCCGGAGTTCCGTTCCAATCTTAGGAACCGGTCTCCGACCGACATAATCCGCACCTCCCGAGAAGGCGCCATAAATCAATCACGTGGTTGTCGAGCCTTCTCTGCGGGGCTCCAAGTCGTGCGTTGGCCTAACTGGTTCCGACCGCCAACTTGGACAAGTTCAATGGAACTCAAAACCCATTAGAATTTCTCCAAATATATACCACCGCCATCAGAGCTGTTGGAGGCGATGAGAATGTGATGGCCAACTATCTACCCACCGTGCTCGAAGGATCTGCCCGGTCATGGTTATTGAACCAACCGGTCGGATCAATCTATACTTGGGAGAAACTCTGTGATCTTCTAATTGCAAACTTCCAGGGTATGTATGACCGCCCTAGGAAGGAGGATGATCTCCACCGAATCCAGCAGGGTTCTAATGAGACTTTACGTCAATACATCAAGAGGTTCAGCCAGGTTCGCAATTCTATACCCGAGGTCGCAGAGTCATCTGTTATTCAGGCTTTTAAAACAGGTCTAAGAAATCGGCGGTTTACGGAGGACATAGCAATGAACCCTCCAAGAACAACCGTTGAGCTTTTTGACATGGCCGACAAGTATGCCACCGCTAGCGAAGCAATCGAGTGGTGCGAAGCCATTGATCGGAAAGACAAGATTCCTCAGCCCGGCCTGGACAAACCAGAGAAAAAGAATAAGAAGTCTCTCAAGAAGAAAAAGAACCGCAGACCCGACGACAAGGAGGTCCTAGCCATTCCTGATAAATTCATGAAGGGTAAGAAGGACTACACCGGTCGGGGCAAGACGAAAGCTCCAACCGAGGGATTCCAGAAAAAGAAGAAGTGGTGTCCACTTCACCAAAGACGTAAGGTGATTTGCGCACTGTCGAGTCCGCAAAAGAAATCGGAGGATTATTATGCAGGTGAAGGACTATTTCCTGCAATACAAGAACCCAGAGAAACGAGCTCCAAAAAGGACAATGATGGCGACGAAGAGATGGAGTACCAGGATCCCCAACACACAGTCAACATGATTTTTGGAGGATCTTCTTTATACGAATCCAAACGTCATCTGAAGGCCATGGAGTGAGAGGTCAACCTTATCGAATCTCTGACCATTATCAAGCAATCAAAGTGGTTGGACATGGAAATTTCCTTCAGCAAAGACGACTGCCCCATCCCTTCGACTCAACCAGGTAGGTTCCCTATTGTTGTTGAACCAACTATTAATAATTGTAGGGTTAATTGAGTCTTAGTAGATGGAGGTAGTTCTTTGAATATATTATTTGCGGGACCTTTAGAAGAAATGCAGGTCCCCATGTCAAAGGTGAAACCAGTGAAATATACTTTTCATGGTATAGTTCCTGGCTCCACCGCTAAACTGATAGGACAAGTTTCCCTACCGGTTACATTCGGAAGGCCTGATAACTTTCGAACGGAAAAAAATTTCGTTTGATGTGGTAAACTTTGAATCCGCATACAACGGAATTCTTGGTTGACCGGCATTAGCAAAGTTCTTGATAGCCACGTATTACGGTTATCAAAGTTTGAAAATGCCAGGGCCAAAGGGAGTCATCACTATTCGGGGAGATCAAAAAATGGCTTATGTATGTGATCGAAAATCCTTTGAACTGGTCGATGAACTTCCGATCAGAGAGGCTAATCCATCTACCATGCAGGCCAAACACTCAAGACCGAAGGTGACACCCAAACCCTCCGACCAGTCAAAAGAGGTATCACTCGACAAAGGCGCTTCTCGGACAAATACCAAGTCACTACACAGGCGAAAATCTTGACCCACCGCTCATAAGGTTACAGTGAGCAAGACTCGATCCTAAATAGGAAGAGTTGCTCGTCTTCTTCCTCCGAGCAAATCAGGACGTATTCGCCTGGCAGGTGTCCAATATGCCCGGAGTCCCCCGGGAGGTGATCGAGCACAGGCTAGCTCTCCAGCCTGATAAGAAACCGATCAAGCAAAAGCTACGGCATTTTGCACCTGATCGGAAGGAGGCAATCCAGTCAGAGATTGACAAGCTTCTCGAGGCTGGATTCATCTGTGAAGTCAACCACCCTCAGTGGCTCGCCAACCCTATGATGGTTAGGAAGAATAATGGGAAATGGCGAATGTATATCGACTTTACAGATCTTAATAAAGCTTGTCCGAAGGATGATTTTCCCCTTCCGCGCATTGATCAACTGGTAGATTCTACCTCTGGGTGCGAATTACTAAGTTTTTTGGATGTGTATTCAGGGTACCACCAGATTAGTATGTGTAAAGAGGATGAGGAGAAAACTTCCTTCATCACTCCATATGGCACTTATTGTTATGCTAAGATGCCGTTTGGTCTCAAAAACGCTGGTGCAACTTTTGAAAGGTTGATGCAAAAAGTCTTTAGTCCACAAATAGGTCGGAATCTAGAAGCTTACGTTGACGATCTAGTCGTAAAGACCACCAACACTGGCAATCACATCTCGGACTTACAAGAAACTTTCAACAACTTGAGAAAGCATAACCTCAAGTTGAATCCAGAAAAGTGTGTGTTCGGAGTTTTTGCTGGAAAATTGCTCGGTTTCCTAGTCTCGGCTAGAGGTATTGAAGCAAACCTAGTAAAAATAATGGCCATCGACCAGATGCGTCTTCCGACCACAAAGAAGGAAGTCCAAAAACTAACCGGCTGTATAGCAGCGCTAAGTCGTTTCATAGCAAGGTTAGGGAAAAAGGGATTACATTTCTTTAAACTTCTTCAGAAACATGGGAGTTTCGAGTGGACTAGAGAGGCAAACGATGCCTTTGAAAAACTTAAAAGTACCTTACAAGTGCCCCGATCTTAGTCTCTCGAGATCGGAGAAACATCTTACTAATGTACGTGGCGAAGAACAAAGACAAGCGAGAAGGTGTCTTGGTCGTAGAAAGGGATAACATCCAACAACCAGTATATTACGTGAGCGAAGTCTTGCATGGACCAAAGGAAAGATACCCACAGTACAAAAGTTGCTCTATGGTCTCCTTATGTCTTCAAGGAAGCTAAGGCACTACTTTCGAGCCCACAAAGTGGTCGATCGATCGGATATCCCTTTGGTCAAGTCCTTGGAAATAGGGAATCATCGGGACGAATAGCAAAATGGGCGGTTGAGCTAGGGCGTTTGACCTCCATTTCATCTCACGAACAACAATAAAGTCGAGCAATAGCGTAATTCATTCTTTGAATGGACAAACCTCGAACCCACCCAAGGGCCCGAGTATGAACACCACGAGGAGTGGACAATGTACTTTGACGGTTCCTTGATGTTAAAAGGATTGGGGGCTGGAGTGATCCTGATATCCCCTACTGGCGAACACATCAAGTACACCATCCGATTAAATTTTCACGCCACAAATAATGTGGCGAATATGAAGGTTTACTAGCAGGACTCGGAGCAATCGTTAAGCTCGGGATTCGCAGACATTAGTGAAAGGTGATTCTCAACTAGTAGTGAATCAAGTAGGAAATAGTATCAATGCTCGAGTACCAAGATGTCATCTTATCCGGTGGAAATACGGAAACTCAAAAAGCAATTCTTGGTTTTCAGATCAACATATTCCTAGAAAGGAAAACTTTCTAGCGATTCCGATTAGCACGGATGGCCTCCACGAGGTCAACCATCCCGCCCGGAGTTTTTCTCGAGCAACTCGATTCACCCTCGGTAGTCGAGCCTTCCGAGAACATACATGGTTCTTTATAGGTCGAACAAACCGATCAAAGGAACATGGATGCTCCACAGGTCGTTGACGGTTGGCGCTGTCATGATCAAGGTAGAGATTGGATGACATCGATCTACAATTATCTTCAGCATGACATAATTCCGGAAGATGATGTAGAGGCTGATTGTATAGCACGAAAAGCGAAATCATACACTCTAATCGAACGTACCTTGTATAAACGTGGATCTCATGGAGTGTTGATGAGATGCATATCTCAAACGGATGGCATTAAGTTGCTGACCGAAATCCATGAAGGAGTCTGTGGAGCACATCATTCCTATAGAACACTGGTCGGTAAAGCCTTCAGGCAAGGATACTATTAGCCAACTGCCCTTCATGATGCAAAAGGACTTGTGACGAAGTGCGTACAATGTCAGTTTCACAGCCGACAAGTACATCAGCCGACACAAGCCTTACAAACATTTCCTCTTTCTTGGCCTTTTGCAACCTGGGGACTGGACATTCTGGGACCTTTCCCAAGAGCACCCAGGGGCTTCGAATTCCTTTTTGTCATGATTGACACGTTTACAAAATGGATCGAGGCCGAGCCGGTTGTTAAAATAATAACTGCAGCCGCTAAGAGATTCCTCATGAAAAATATGATCACACGATTTGGTGTACCCAGTCATATAATCACAGATAATGGCGCCCAGTTCTCTAGCAGTCAATTCCAAGAATTATGTGATGAACTTGGTGTCAAAGTTCATTTTGCTTCTGTTGCTCATCCGCAGAGCAATGGAGCAGTTGAGCAAGCTAATGGTATCATTATGCAAGGGATCAAACGCCGAGTATTCGACCGATTAATCAAGCGGTCGAGAGCTTGGGCTCAAGAACTCCGTCAGTATTATGGGCGTTCGAACCCACGACGGTCGTGCGACAAAGTGAAACACCATTCTTTTTGGTTTATGGGGCTGAAGCCATGCTTCCTCCAGAACTCAAAATTGGCTCTACTCAAACTGACCGTTTTAACGAAAATGATCAGAATGAACGAAGACTCGACGATATCAATTTCCTTGAAGAACAACAAAACCAAGCCCTTGTACGATCAGCAGTCTACCAACAAGCCATGCGAAGGTACCATAGTTGTAAGGAGCAACCTCGCACCTTCTTTGTCAGGTGATCTCGTTCTCAAAAAATTCGAGACCAAGCAAATCGCAATTAACTTTCTCCCAAGTGGGAAGGTCCTTACACTGTGGTCAAGTCACCCGACCCGTGGTTTAAATGCGACTAGCTATGTCTCGATGGGCAAATTTTGTCAAATTCTTGGAACATTGATCAATTGTGTAAGTTCTATGTTTAATTATTTTTATATTCTTTCAATTTCAATAATTTCATTTATTCATTAAGAAAAGTAACATTGCTTATATATATATATATATATATATATATATATATATATATATATATATATATATATATATATATATATATATATATATATATATATACTATAGGTTTGTCGCTCATGATTGTTAATTTAAACTGGTTGGAGAAGCCAATTTTCTCTCCGATATCCTTTCCAAGGATCTCTGTTACTCTATGGCAATGACTTCTATGTCATACGCCATATTGGTCCTAGTCGTGAGTATTTTCCCACGCGCGACAACACTCTTTTCTTAAAGAAATATATGAGTAATCAGAGCATCATACAAATAACTTTCCATATTGAATGATATGCTTAAGATTATGAAGATTATATTTCATTATTTCAAGAATCTGCTCTGCTCTTGTCTGGCTACTGGTCGGGACACAGAAAGCCTCCTAGTCGAAGTCTCTCCTTTTTCGCACGTGGTCCTACCCATTGGAAGGAGCTTCCTAGCGACGGTTCTTTTCTTCGATCCTCGCTACGGTCGGATAGAGAGCTTGAACACGTTCACGAAATATGTTATATGATTTCAGATCTAAGCATTCCTTCCGACCAGACTTTAGGATAATAGATATAAACAAAGTTCACTTATAATTTGTTGAATTCATTTTTGCATTTCTTCTTATGTCAAATAACAAGGCCTTTTATCCGACCATGTACAACTTTTGATTGGTATTTCGATCATGACAAACAAAGATCTATAACTAGACGAAGTCATAAGCTGGTTCCGACCACAGTAATTTCCTAGTATTTCTACGATCAGTTTTGACTTCATGTCGGCACATACCTTCAAAACAATGGTTTCGACTTTCATTCTCTTTCTTGGCTACCTGCTTGTATAGTAAAGTTCTTCTACTATAAAGCAGTCGGGGGCTAGGAAGTGTATGAGAATTTTTTTTAAAAAAAAGAGTCAAACAGGATAAACAAAGGCATTGTTAATGACATAAAAGATAAGTTTTATACATATTCAATATTTTTACATTTTTGCAGGAGCCTACTCTAAAAATATTCCCAGACTAATTACTGCTTGATGGAGATCCGACCTCCATCTCCTCTACAACTTTATCTCCGAGTGGCTTGAGTTCTTCCATGAACTTGGTTGCCTCCTCAGGTGGGCAGTTGAAGTCGTCTTCAACAACTTGGAGATCAATGGAGGGGTCGGAAGCTTTCAGTTTTGCCAAAGCAAAACTAACACCACTAGCAACGCTTGTTTTCATGGCCTGGGCATAGTTCTTCCGAGTAGTCTTGAGCAGAGTATTAAGATCCTCTAGAAGTTGACCCAAGTAGTTTATTTTCTCTATTGGATCTCTTAAAGTAGGCAGGCTTGATCCTGATCCCATATCAAAGATCATCTTGTTCAAAAATAGAGTCTTTTCATCAATACTTTGAACGAGAGCCGCCTCCTTGTCTTGCTCAAATTTTAGAGTCTTTTCTATTTTGTCCAAAGCTTGTTTTTGCTCTGCAAGAGTAAAACAGGTGATAAGCACAAAAATAATTGGAGGAAGATAATAAGTCAAGTTTACGACCTGTTACCTTCAATTTTCTTGTTAAATTCTTCCTTCTTTGGTCGTAAACCCGGCGATCGACCGGTCCTTAACTTTGATTTCTTCTTCAAGCAGAGCTGTCTTGGCTTTCTCAGCCAGGATCTCTTCTTTTATTTTCTCCAAATCTATCGAATACGATAAGGGAATAATTAGCAAAGGGTGAAGCGTTGAAGAAAGAAAAGGTTAAGGGAAAGTTCTTACTTTCTAATTGGTGTTTCGCTCCAAGTTTTTAATCTATTGGTCATCCTCAGGCAAAGAAAAATTCTCGACCATGTGCTGCTCAAATAACATTTTCCTCTTTAAAAAATTCTCTAGAAAAGATTTTTTAGGAGAGACAATGAAACTGGTCGTAGATACTTACCCGGATCGCCAAATCATTATATCCGCCAAATATTGAATTAGGATGCATTTTGATTTGATGATCCGATATTTTTCCCCATGCCTTGTCAAGCTCCTTATCCTCGATGAATCGGGGGTGAAAAGGGAACTTGTCAGGTTGAGGAGAATTACCAACAATGGTCGGAACCTGTTGAGGGCCTTTAGGGGCATCTACCTCCGCAGGAGGAGTTAGAACCACTAGTGGTTCCAACTCGACCGTTGGCCCTGACGCCTGCTCGGGGGCTTTTCCGACCACTTTTTCCTCAGGAACTCTATCCTGAGAAATAGTCTGCTCATGGACCTCCACAAGTACCTGGTCCTTAGAAGGAGTCTGGTCGGAAACGACCGGAACACCAGAGGACCTATACAAAGCAAAGAAGGGAAGTTCAAAAAACATCAAATCATCAAGAAATTATTAGAGGTATGCGCTTATACGACCACTTTCATTTGTGCATACCTAGTTAGTTTCCGAGATTTGACTTTAAAACGCGGAAGAGTAAAATCAGCGTCACCCTTCCTTTTCTTTTCTTGATCTTGCGATTCGAACGGCCCAACCGCAGACCAAATCCGTTGCATCATCCAACAAGATGTCGAAAGCGATGCCCTCGATCAGCTCGTCAAGGATTATGTCCTTGACCATTTGGTCGGGCGGAGTGGTTTCACCAACCTCCAGACCGCTTATTTCAAGATAACAAGCGGTCGGTAACGATCGGCCGTGCAGGGTTGGTGGCCTCATGATCGCGCGCATGCGGCCTTCAACCTTCTCTACCTAAACCAATAAACGAATTTGGTTAAGTGATGAAATCTTTTATCTAAACTATATATATATATATATTCCTCTGAAATGTTCTGTTACCTCGGGAGATTCATCTTCTTCCAATGCATCTGGGCACGAATCGGTCGGAACAACGGTGAGATGTTTAGCCTCACCAATTTGTGCGATTCGCAACCCGACCAACTATAGAAATAGAACATGATCAAAAATCTGATCGGAGAATATGTATGCATGATAAAAGAAATTTTGATTGTTTACCTTAAGCCTTGTTAGTCTCTTTTCAGCAGGAACTATGGCCAAGATCTCGGGAATCGGCCTTTTCTCGGGCTCCCTACAGATTAGCCTGATCCACTCTCTAATTTCCTTAGGGGAAAGAACTTTAAAAGAAAAGGAGAGAAAACAAAACATGAACAGGTTTTAAGGTAGTATATTAATCAAATGAAAATACTGGTCGGAGTTTATCTCAAAGACTTACCACCTCCTGAGATAGCTTCATCATGACCAATAGACCAAATCAGGGAGTAGTCCGAAGCTTCAGTGGACTAATCTGGCGCTTGGTGAAGTTCCTCAACACATGCCAAGAGGTCAAGCCCTTGACTCGCAGGTCGTAGATGGCATCCACCCATCGTTCGACCACTCCTGTCTTCTCCACGGTCTTCCTCCACTTGAGATTTTCATTCGCTCTCATCCCGGAGAAGTAGAGGCCATCATCCCTCGTAACCGTCATATAGAACCAGTTCTTCTTCCATGACGACCACGAGGATTTCGAGTATATATGAATGTACTCATCGGCCTTCCCGTCATAAAGGCACAATGTACATTCTCCGGGAGTCTCCGTGGTTCTCCCCATCACCATTCGGTAGAAATACCTGAAGAGCTTCAAACTTGGAGGCACTCCCAGGTATGCTTCACACAAATATGTGAAGATGCTGATATTGGCGATGGAATTTGGGGCCAAATTCACCAATTCCACCCCGTAGAACTCAAGAACACGGAGAAGGAATTTGTGTCTGCAAGCAACCTCGGCCGTATTCGATGTAGGCGAGGAAAGCGAGGATTTTCCCATCTTCGCGGCTTGGAAAATGCTCTCCAAACGCCAGTCTCCATCTAATCAAATTCTTGTCCGGGAGCATCCCAACCTTCTCCAACGCCTCAAGCTTTTTCTTGCTCAATTCCGAAGGCAACCACTTTGTGATTTGCTCTGACATGATGAAAATCCTCAAGGATGAGTAGTGTTCGTAGGAGATTTTGTGGTCGGAAGAACAAGAAAAGAGGGCTAAAGATTTTTTTTTCTCGGCAAAGGAGATCAGAAAAGGGATCTGGAAGCATAAAAACTCCAAAAGGTCTAGCGATGGGGATTTTATACCCTCAGATCTTTAAATCACGATCGGAGGTTACCCATAGAAGTCTAAACGGCAAAAACTTCTGTTTTTTTCCCAACGGATAGAGGAACTCTTCTGTTCCCAAGGCAAGTTCTCAACTTTAAAATGAACACAAACCTCCTCGAATGTCATGGCATTAAATGGGGGTCTGCCCAATACAAATTCATCAGAAGAAGGTGTTCACACGACCTATTCATTTAAAGTTCAGGGGTTAGCTGACGAGGATTAAAACCTCTTTGTATTAATTTAATACATAGAAGACCATACGTCTTCATGGTCGTAACCCCTAAGGCTAACGACCTCACTGGTCGTGAGGATTCTAGAGGTTACACGATGGGTACCCTGGTCGGACTAGGCCTCGACCAGGTAGCTGCTCGGAAAAGCTATAAACAGGCACCCCTTACCGTATAATGAATGGAATACATGCAGAACGTTCCATACCATGCGATGATATACAAGACACCGATAATAAACCACCCTATGGTTAAGTTTTTCACAGGCACTTAACCGCAAGGTAGTTAACACATTGTTAACTACCATAAACCTCCAACCAGTCGTAACGTTTCACCAGGGACGCCTTCTCCAGGAATAACTACCGCCTCTTCGGGAGTTATTTAATGGTAGAACGCAGAAGACGAGAGGACAACGAACAGCAGAAGACACACAAAGCAAAGCAACACAGAAGCCAAAGCAGTAGCATTCAATACATTCGGTGTAATTAGAGATAGTCCCTAGTCAGGTCTTGTAATCCCAGTTCATATTAATAAAGAGCAGCCCCCATTCTCTTCCAGGATACTCCACGTCATTTTCCTCTTTTTATTTCGTAGGATCGGCGACTCGATCGTCGACAGTGACCTTTAGCTAAACCGCGGCGCAAGACGACGCAAGGAGAAGCGATTTAGGTCAAGAGAAGATGAAGACAACGCTTTAAGATGCGTGCGTGAGTTAAACCCGTTTGTGTGTGGGCTTAACGGGTGCCCAAATTAGAATATTCTCTAGATGCTAGCCTCTAGTATAAATAGGAGAGGGTGCTGTCCAGCAGCCCTCAACCCTTGCATTGTGAACCCTAGTTGGTGTTTTTAGGGTTTTGGAGACAAAGATGAGAGGTTAGGGTTCTAGGGAGTAGATTTATTGCGTGCTCCTTGGTTGAGCATTGTCCTTCAGGTTGGAGTGGTTGTAAACATCCATCTATCTCAAATCAATCCAAGCAAGTTTCCCAAAAATGAGTTTGTTCATGTTCTTGCTCGCCCTCTCTTTGAGGATTTTGTGTTTTTGATGTCTTGTTGGTTTTCCTACAAGTTTTTGTTGTGATCTGGCTTGCTGTGACTTGTCGGAGTGCATCTAAGACCATCTTGATCATTCTTTACCCACGAGCAAGATTTAGATCATGTTTTGCTTTTTGTCTCGGTTTTGAACCAATCTTCGTTCAAATGGAAAAAAGGTTGAAACTTTGACGTGGATCTTCTCCATCTTTGATTGGAATATGTTCTTAACCTCCTAGAGAAGTTATGTTTCAAGTTTCATGAAGTTTGGACCTGTGGATCAAAAGTTACATCAATTTTTTATTTCATTCTCAAGCTATTTATTATTCACTCGCCTGTTTTTATTGTTCACTGCGGTACAACTGGCACTGTTCATCCGGTTGTTCCAAATTGTGGTACGACCGGCACTGTTTATCTGGTACGACTGGTACTATTCATCAACACGTTTTTTTATGTTTTTGATCATTTCTTTTGGTGGTTTGGAGTGGATTCAACATAAGTCTTCCACTGTGATTATCTATTGATCTTCATAGCTCTCATAGCTATTGGAGCGAAATATGTGTTGAATCCAATCTTAAAAGAAAATTTGATTGAGCTCCTATTCACCCCCCTCTAGTCGCCATTCCGGTACTACAGGTGGTATCAGAGCCCGGTTAGCTCTTTTCATAGATCTTAACCAGTCTTTGGAGCCATGGCGACTGACAAGTATTCAACCAAACCACCGGTATTTGATGGAGTCGATTTTGCTTACTAGAAGGCTCGCATGCATGCCTACATCGAGGCTCAAGGGAACGCAATTTGGCTTAAGGTCAAAAATCCTTATGTTGTGCCAGCCAATGACGATGTGATCACTCCAGATATGGAGGCAAATAGCAAGGCTCGAAACTTCTTGATTCAAGGGCTTAGTCGATCTGAGTTTGAGCGTGTCGATCTGAGTTTGAGCATGTCGATCTGAGCGTGTCGATCTGAGTTTGATGCAAGGGCTTAGTCGATCTAAGTTTGAGCATGTCCTGTAGCTATATTAGAAGCCATTCACATTTTGCTAGCATTCGCGACATCTAAGGGCTTTAAGTTTTTTCAAATGGATGCCAAGAGTGCTTTCCTTAATGGTTTCATACAAGAAGAAGTCTATGTCAAGCAATCTCTTGGTTTTGAAAATCACAATTTCCGAAACCATGTGTTTAAGCTCTCCAAAGCCTTGTATGGATTGAAGCAAGCCCCTAGAGGTTGGTATGATAGGCTTAAGAGTTTCTTGCTTAATAATGAGTTCAAAATGAGAATGGTAGATAAAACCTTGTTCACTCTCAGGCATGGTAATGACTTTTTATTAGTTCAGATTTATGTGGATGATATCATATTTGGTGATTCTTCTCATGCTTTGGTATCTAGATTTTCAGATTCTATGAGCAGGGAATTCGAAATGAGTATGATGGACGAGCTGACTTTCTTCCTTGGTCTTCAAGTTAAGCAACTAAAAGAAGGTACCTTCATTCATTGAAGCAAGTACACAAAAGACCTTCTTCGGCGCTTTGACATGGGAAGCAGTAAGCCAATATCTACTCCTATTGCCACTTCTACCGTGCTGGATCCTAACGAGGATGGAGAACACATGGACGGAAGAATACCATGACATGATTGGCTCTCTCCTCTACCTCACGGCGTCGAGGCCGGACATACAGTTTGTTGTGTGTCAGTGCTCTCAATTTCAGGCTTCCCCTCATGCCTCACATCGTCAAGCGGTCTTGCGCATCTTGAGTACTTCGGGGCACTCTTGACTTT
Source organism: Phyllostachys edulis (assembly GCA_036346405.1). Taxonomy (NCBI): domain Eukaryota; kingdom Viridiplantae; phylum Streptophyta; class Magnoliopsida; order Poales; family Poaceae; genus Phyllostachys; species Phyllostachys edulis. Next base: position 32,876,580 of record CM070563.1, read on the forward strand.
GGACTCTTATTTTCTTCTAATTCTGCTCACTCCATTCGGGCTTTTTCTTATGCTGATTTTGCGGGGTGTAGAGTGGATAGAAAAAGTACTTCTGGCACTTGTCATTTCTTAGGCACATCTCTTATCTCTTGGTCATCTAGAAGCGATCCTCTGTTGCCTGATCCGCCGAGGTCGAGTGTGTAGCTCTGACTAGTAGTTGCTCTCAGGTTCTCTGGATCTTATCTACTCTGCGGGACTATGGGTTGTTCTTGGATAGTGTTCATCTTTTCTGTGATAACACTAGTGCAATAAACATTGCCAAAAACCCAGTGCAACACTCTAGGACCAAGCACATTGACATTCGGTATTATTTCCTTAGAGACCATGTAGAGAAGGGTGATGTTGTCCTTCACTTTGTAGAGTCCGACCATCAGGTTGCAGATATTTTCACTAAATCTCTTGGTTCTTCTTGTTTTGCTTCTTTGCGGGGAGAGTTGGGGGTTATTAGTCCTCTTGGCCTGTTTTGAGGGGGAGTTGGCTCTTTTGCATTCATTGTACCATATTGCATTTTAAATCAGCAACTTGCATTGTAATATAATTTCACAGAGCCTTGATTATTATCCTTGTGTGACACGCTTTTCATGCTTTATACCTTGCCATATCTTGTGCTAGTTTGCTAGATTTATAATGACTTTTCATGCGTAGCTTAGCTTTTAAATGTCAAAAACTTGAATTAAAACATGACTTGTTGGATCTTGTGACTAGTTTTGCTATAGTGATCCTCTCATGATTCATGCCATGTCAAATAGGCTAAGTTGAGTCTTGAATCTAATTTGAGTTTTAGATTGAGCTATGCTAGTTCCTAAGTTAAGAAAATGAAAAATGAGTTCTTCTGTGCGAAAAAACTGATCTCACATAATATGGCTTTGTATAATACTTGTAGAGTCCTCTTGGATAATTTTTATGGCTCCCTTTGCTATAAATAAATAAATTGCAGCTATTCCAAGTCATTCATGCTCTATCTTCTTCTATGCACCTTGATGAATCCATTGTCAAAGGGGGAGAAATGGTAAAAATGAAGAAATAGGGAGAAAATGAAATTTTCAGGATAATCATAGTGAGGGGGAGCGTCTCATTTGCATTTCTTGGTTCCTCACAATGATCAAAGGTCAAATTGAACAATTGTTCTTTCATATGGACCTTAAGTGAGTTTTTTTTTACTCTTTTCTGGATTTTGAAGCTTTCTAGTCTTCTTCTGCCTTATCTCACTTGCCGTTACTATTCTAAAGCCAACTTGGTCATTTCCATTGTTTTTTCTTGCATTTGGACCAAGTTGTGCCTTTGCGCGAAAACGTTGAGTTTTTCTTTCTTAAACCTCAAAACTTACATTTTTGGGAAATTGCCAATGTGTTCATCAAGGGGGAGATTGTGGATATCATGGGGATATTCTCATGATCTTAGGGTGATGAGACAATTGGCAATATCTTTAAAGTTTTGTCGAATGTGTTGTTTTTAGCAAAGTGTCAGGAAAATCGGTTGTACCGGCATTGAAGGTGTAGTAGTATTTCAGTGCGGTAATATCGCAGTTGTGTGGCGGTAGTACCGCAGGGCGGTAATACTGTTTGTTGCTTGGCGGTAGGTAATTTCCAGAGAAGATGTTTTGTGGAGTTCTGGTCTTCATTGAGAAGCGGTACAACCGACGCTATTGGAATGGTACTATCGTAGTGCGGTAGTACCGCTGGTAACACGATGGTTATACCGATTGTGTTGTGATTGTCGACCTTTTTGGAGAATTGGTTTTGGGTTAGGTCAAGTTCATAGGCTTCAATGCATATGTGTTCCATCATGCATGTTTTGACTAACGCGGGTCAAGTTGTGAAGAACTTGTTCCCGGAATCGATTTCTTGGTCTATTGCAGTGCAGGTTGCTTGGAAGTCAACAACGGTCAATGGTGAGGATGATCGGAACTAAGCTTGGAGAGCTGAGGTTCAGAACGATCGAGGATGCCGGGTGGGGTCAATGGACTCAAGCATGGCGCTGAATGGACAAGGATGACCGAACGGGTAGTTCGGTGCGACGGGTTGGATCAAGCGGCGCGGGGGTCGGTGCAATTGCCATGGTGGTTTCGGCGGGAGCTGGACGGGAGAGACTTGCCGACATGATGAGAGCCATTGATCAACCTACACGTGGTGAAGCAGGCGATTGCTTCACCAAGATTGGACTCGGTATTCAGAGAAGGATCGAGAAGGGGTATTTTGGTAATTTCACCTAAATACCGCATTGGCGACCTTTGGCTAAACCGCGGCGCAAGACGACGCAAGGAAAAGTGGTTTAGGTCAAGAGAAGATGAAGACGGCGCTTTAAGATGCGTGCGTGAGTTAAACCTGTTTGTGTGTGGGCTTAACGGGTGCCCAAATTGGAATATTCTCTAGATGCTAGCCTCTAGTATAAATAGGAGAGGGTGCTGTCCAGCAGCCCTCAACCCTTGCATTGTGAAACATAGTTGGTGTTTTTAGGGTTTTGGAGAGAAGGATGAGAGGTTAGGGTTCTTGGGAGTGGATTGATTATGCGCTCCTTGGTTGAGCTTTATCCTCTAGGTTGGAGTGGTTGTAAATATCCATCTATCTCAAATCAATCCAAGCAAGTTTCCCAAAGATGAGTTTGTTCATGTTCTTGCTCACCCTCTCTTTGATGATTTTTTGTTTTTGATGTCTCGTTGGTTTTCCCTTGAGTTTTTTTTTTGTGATTTGGCTTGCTGTGACTTGTGGGAGTGCATCTAAGACCATCTTGATCATTCTTTACCCATGAGCAAGATTTAGATCATGTTTTGCTTTTTGACTCAGTTTTGAACCAATCTTCGTTCAAATGGAAAAACGTTGAAACTTTGACGTGGATCTTCTCAATCTTTGATTGGAATAGGTTCTTAACCTCCTAGAGAAGTTATGTTTCAAGTTTCATGAAGTTTGGAGTTGTGGATCAAAAGTTACATCAATTTTTGATTTCGTTCTCAAGTTGTTTACTATTCACTCTCCTGTTTTTACTATTCACTACGGTACAACCGGCACTGTTCATCCAGTTGTTCTGAATTACGGTACGACCGACACTGTTTATCCGGTACAACCGGTATTGTTCATCAGCACGTTTTTTATGTTTTTGATCCTTTCTTTTGGGGCTTTGGAGTGGATTCAACATAAGTCTTCCACTGTGATTATCTATTGATCTTCATAGGTCTCATAGCTATTGGAGCGAAATATGTGTTGAATCCAATCTTAAAAAAAAAATTGATTGAGCTCCTATTCACCCTCTCTAGTCGCCTTTCCAGTCCTACAAGTGGTATCAGTGCCCGGTTAGCTCTTTTCATAGATCTTAACAGGTCTTTAGAGCCATGGCGACTAACAAGTATTCAACCAAACCATCAGTGTTTGATGGAGTCGATTTTGCTTACTGGAAGGCTCGCATGCATGCCTACATCGAGGCTCAATGGCACGCAATTTGGCTTAAGGTCAAAAATCCTTATGTTATGCCAGCCAATGACGATGTGATCACTCCAGATGTGGAGGCAAATAGCAAGGCTCGAAACTTCTTGATTCAAGGGCTTAGTCGATCGGAGTTTGAGCGTGCCGCTCATTTGAGGTCTGCTCATGAGATTTGGAAGACCCTCTGTGATTACCACGAGGGCTCTACTACGATCAAGGAAGTGAGACAGAACCAACTCAAGAAAGAATACTCAAAGATCGAACAAATGCCCGATGATTCTTTGGATGAGTTGTGGGGAAGATTCTCAAAAATCCTTCCTGGCTGACGTGCTATGGATCTTGTGTTTACTAAGTCTGAGAATGCACATCAGCTCTAGGGTGCACTTGATGTGAGAGTTTGGGGGATGAACATCACATCCATCAATGACAACACTGTCATGAGCGAGCTTACCATGGATAAGCTCTACTCGAGGTTGAAGACGCATGAGATGGACTTCATCTCATGTCTCCCCAAGACAGAGTCGATGGCTTTAGTGGTTGACCCATCTAAGCGTAGTTCTTCTGATACTTTGGATTTTGGCTCATCGGGTTTTCATTGTCCGCTTTACACTCTTTGGCGATGACCGGTGAGAGAAGCTACGAGGATGACTTAGCCCTCCTATCCACAAAATTCACGAGCCTACAACAAGGTGAGGAGCGAAGGAGAGTAGCCTGTTACTGCTTTGAGTGTGGTGAGCCAAACCACATTAAGGCTAAATCGCCAAGGTGAAGGGCAAGGAGGAGAAGGACTTAGGAGGCGTCCTCAAGCTCGGGATCAAAGCCAAGAAGCCCAACTACTGAGGAAGTTCGTCAACCGGGTCCTTGCCGCTCTTGAGAATGTTGATATGAGCGATGTGGACTCAGGGACGGAGGACGACGATGATGATTCCCATGGCAAGAAGGCCCAGGACTTCACCGGCATGTGCTTCATGGCCAAGGACAGCCACGACATTGACTCCTCCAATGACGACAAGCTCTTCAGCGATCCCGACGAGGTATGCCCCTCACTAAATGAAATGAAACGTGCTTTGGTTGTTGCTGAACGAAATCTGAAAAGACAAGCTAAAATGATTAAGAAACAGGATATCATGATCGACAACTTGAACCTAGAATTGGTTAGGCTCAAATCCATTAATCTTGCTGATGATGGTGATTCTTGCTCTAGCTTCCATGATGAATTGACCAAACTGAAATCTGCTCATTCCTCTATTGCAAATCAACTTAAAGATGCTCTAGATGAACTAGAATATCTCAAATCTAGTCCTGCTTGCATGGATGCTATTGCTCTAGATGTGACTGTTGTAGATGCTATTCCTTCACCTTGCTCAAATTGTGCTTTGCTTGAATTGAAGTTAGATAGTTCTACAAAAGAATTGCTGAAATTTGATGCTAGTCACACTTGTTCTCATTGTGAGGATAATAAATTAAAATAAAAAAATGACTAAAATGGTTCTTGTCAGTGTTTTAGAACCGATCTTACGTAAAGATTGTTTGATTCGGGGGGTCTCCTAGAATGGAATCACGCAGAGAGATTGACACGGGTATTTTTATACAGGTTTAGGCCTTCTTCGGAGAGAATAACAACCCTACTCCTGTGTGTGTATGGTATTGAGTGTATTCTGAACAATCAGGAGAAAAACTAAGGCTATTACAGATGATAGCATTTGTCTTCCTGATAGCCCTCGATAGTGTGTGTGTACGCCTCGATTGCTCTATCCGCTTTCCCTCTCTGACCGTTGCCTTTATATAGTCATGAAGGAATAGCCGTTTTCCCTATTTGAAGAGCGTCTTATCAAATCTAATAGCAGACGACGCGTTCTGATAATCATCGGGATGGTAACTCCTTCCGCCACAGACGATTACTTATCGAGATAATGGGGTATTGCGTGTTATTATTTACATAATAACGGCGTATGTTATTGTTTGGATTCCTTAATTAATTGGACCCACTCGCCTGTAGGTTTTATTAATCATAAGGTGATCGTAGCTGACCTGGTCGTAGAAGAACTTACGACCATAAGGTAGTCGTAGCAAGACTTACGACTATGAGGTAGTCGTACAATAACTTACAACTGGGTAGTGATCGTAGAAGAACTTATGACCATAAGGTAGTCGTAGTAAGACTTACGACTATAGGGGTGGTCGTAGAAGAACTTACGACCACCTAGTAGGCTTTTGCCTTGTAAATTTAAGGGATATACCCAGGGACCACATGACATCATATTTACTTATAATAAGAATTATAGATAAAAGATAAAATGAGGATTATTAGATCCTCGTCATCTAGCCCCCCAGCTTCAAGTGAAAGTAACTTACTTGGTGAAGGAGTCATAGAGGTCTTCTGACCACGAGAGAATTAAGTGAAAAGTGGTCGAAGGAAAAACTCTTCGACATTTGTGTACTATTTTGACCAGAAATATGCTTGGTCAAGAAAGTTGCTTACGACTATCAAATAGCCGTAGAAAACTCCTACGATCACAAGGTGGTCGTAGTATGGTGATCGGAAGAAAAACCTTTCCGATTAATATTTCATTTGGTCAAAAAGATCTGACCAAGAAAGTAATTTTGCTTGAGGTGTAAAAACGAACCTGATTTTCTCGAACGGATAAGTTAGAGAATCGCAAACGACTCCCACAAGTCTGTCCGTTGGAGCGGTTCGAAGCGGTGGCAACCTTTGGAATGCCACGCCTTGACCGAACATCGGTTATAAATACTTACCGGGGGTAAAACTTGGATTTCTACTTTTCCCCAAATCGCTCTCGCTGTTCATCGAGTTCTTGTCTTCTCCGCTACCAACTCAATCGTGCCTTCTCCGCCGCCAACCCAATCGTGTCTTCTCCGAAGATCTTCCTTAATCCAAAACCTGCCCCTTCTGAGAGAGATGGCCGGAAAAGTTTCTGAGTGGGCTGAGTCAGAGATGGATGCGGTGAAGATTCAAGCCCTAGTTGACGCCGGGAAGATTCCAGAGAAAGTTCTTGTGAACTGGATTGCGGCGTCAGGACAGCATTGGCCGTTGGGGGAGACTGGGCAAATCCCCGTCTTCCAGGCATATTGTGAGTGTGGCCTTCGATTGCCCGCTCACCCCTTTCTCACACTCGTACTCGAGCACTTTGGGGTGAAATTAGTGAACCTCGGTCCTAATTCCATCACTATGCTAAGTGTATTCGTGTACTTGTGTGAAGCGTACCTGGGAATTCTAGCGGACCTCAAGCTTTTCCAATATTATTATGGAATGGCCCGGCAATCTGGAATTGCTGGAAGTTGTGGTTTGAAGCTCCATGACTTGAAGTTAAGGGAGTATATTCAGATGTTTACTAAATCTTCATGGCCGGGATGGAGGAAGAGGTGGTTTTACTAGAAAATCACCCAAGAAGACAGCCTTACTTTCGAGGGGAAGGCCGCCGAAAAGAATTCTTCATGGGATTCGACTCCCAAGGATATCAGCCAGATTGCCCCCTATATTCGAGCCATCAAGGACTTGAGAGAGGAGGGGCTGACCGCATGGCATGTGGTGAAGGATTTCATCACACGTTGAATTAGTCCTTTGAAGAAATGAGTACCTCCTATGTGGAGGTACAGAATAAAAGACAGGCCGGGGACTCTGAGGAGGGTAAGTGAATTTTCGACTTAGCTCTCGGTTTTGGTCTTTCTCACAGTTGACTAATGAATGACTTTATCTGTTTACACAGATCTTTCACAGGCAAAGATTGATGTTCGAGTCAAACTCGTTTGTGAGAAATCTCCGCCACTCAGAGTGGCAGCTCCTCAAATCCTTGCGGTTTTATCCGCAGAGGAAAAGATGGAGCGCCTAAAGGTAATCAAGAGTTGATTTTATCCTTAGGACTTCATAGTCGTAGAAAGAACTTACGACTAGGTAGTGATCATAGAAAATCTTACGATCAAGGAAATGTCGTAGAAAAACTTACGATGGATCTTTGGTCGTGAAAATCTTCTGACGATCGATAATTCTTCTTTTTTGTTTTTTCTTACGAAAGTAGGCATGAAAAACCGTTAGGGCGGCGAAGAGGTCGAATCCGATAACCATCGATCTTGAGGATGACAACGGACAAAGGCTCGGCTCCTCCAGAAGCGTCGACTCACGAAAGTCGCCGACAAGGGAGGAGCAAGCTCGAGTTCTTTTATTTCGACCAGATCCTCTGCAAAGTCTACGGCAGATACGGTTGCAGTAGAAGCCGAGGTTGAAGAAACTGAAGCTGAGGAGGCCGAAGAACCTCTTAGGCGCAAAGCCCGCAAGGCCAAGGTACTCTTTTATTATGACAAGAAAACTTTCGTAGTTTCTGCCACTCCTAGTTTTGTCAATCAACTAGAAAAGGAGAACTGGAAGGACTTTATGTCTTTTGCGAAGGATAATGCTGATCCAGCAAAGCCTATAGTTGAGGGTAGCGCTGCTCTTGGAGTGGTCGAGACTGATCTCGGCCATCCGAAAAGTCAGGAGATCGGAGAGATGGTTCCTGTTCAAGATCCACGACGGGGCGTGGTGGTGGTGAGCCCAATCTTCAACGAACTCCGACCGGGCGTGGTCGAGAAAAGAAGTCGAAGAAATCTTCCGTTGGGAAGATGACTCCTAAATTCTGGTTAGGTCGAGTGCGATGGTATGTGAAACAAACTAAAGTGTAAGAACAACATTTACCTTTCGCATTTCATAACCTGACTTGCTTTCCTTTTGTTGATTTTAGCCCGACTCCTTCAGCCCCCGAGGACGCTTCTATCGAGAAGCCCATTGCCGCCTCTCCAGCGGTTGGAGAGATGACAACGGAAGTGGTCGAAGAATCATCCATAACCCAGGTAGTGGACGAAGTCGTGGCTCCTGAAGTGGTTACCACAACCACTAAGGTAGTAGCTACGACCACTGAGGTGGTCGTGGAGACAGCAGAGGCAGCTGTACAAGCCTCTGGCCAAGGTGGTGATATTCCTAACCTCCGTGCTGGAAAGGAAGTCGTTGAAGATGTTCTTCCCGGTACCCAAAGAGAAACTGCAGTTACAGAATTAGAAGACGATGAATATTTCAACTTCTGTGCTGATTTCTTTGGGCCTGCTTCCATAGTAGGGCCTTCAGCTTTTAGATCTCGCGATTGAGTCCCTCATCCCAAAGATATTCCCAATAGAGGGGAAACTTTTGACAATGAGTGTCTTGAGAAGGTTTGGTGGGATCAAGTCGTGAAGATAGACGAGCTGAAGAGTCCAGCATTGTTTTACTCGATGTTTGCTCGGTCGACCATGAATGTAAGTATTTAAGGATACTTATATATATATATGGTCTTCACTTGCTTCTCACTGTCTTTCTTTTTGCAAAAAGCTCTAGAACAAATTGCCACTGTTGGTGAATATCACCGACAACTCATAGAGCTACGACAGGAAAAAGCGGAACTCTGCGAACAGGCAGAGAGGTGGTAAGTCACTGTTATTCGTAGTCGTTTTAGAGTTTGACTACTTATACAGTGCCTATGAGGCTTGTCGTGGAAAAACTCACGACTAGGTGCTAGTCGTAGAAAGACTTACGACTAGTTAAATAGTGTTCATGTCTGCTTTTAACCTTTACGGGTTAACTAGCTTATTTAAAGAAAAGACCACTGATCGACTAAGCGATTATGAAAAAGAGGAGTCGAAAAAACTAGGGGAAAAGGTAGGAGACCTCTTGAAGAAGCTCCAAGAAGCTAACTCTGCAACTGAAAAAGTGCGGGAAGAGCTAAACGATGAAGTCTTGAACTTAAGATCCTTATGTTGTTGATCTTTACCTAACTCTTGCTTCTTTTCGAGAAAAGAAGACGACATGAAAGCTTCAAAATGAAATCAAAGATAAAACTTTGGTTATCCACGAGATTTCTCGTATAGCCAAAGATAAAGATCAAGAAATTGAGAGGCTGAGGTCTCGACGAGCAGGTAAGCAATTCTTTACCTGTAGTCCTTTGCGAGTTCTTTTCCTTTTCTAACTCCCATTTCTTTTTTAGAAATTGAGCTCGAATTAGGAAGGCTCGAAACTAGGGATCAGGAAAAAAACCCTGATCCTTGACCAGACTGTTCGCATTGCTAAGGAAAATGCAAAGGACATCAAATTATGGGAGGAGCGACATGCTGAGACCATTGCTTCCCATAATGAAGAAATCAAGAAGTTAGATTCTCGACTAGTAGGTAAGGAATTCTTTTACCTTTGATTATTTTTGTTTTTTTTCTAGGAGTTTATTTTTGCTTGACCAGTCTTATTCTTTTTAGAGCAAGTGGTCGAAAACAAAAAACTCCGCGAGGCTTCGACTCATAACCAACAGGAGATAAAGTCGATGAAGATTAATCTTCAAGACAACATCATGCTCCTGAATAATATACTTGGTGAGCTATGTAGTGAGGGAAAAACTCCTCAAGATGATACAATAGCTGCTCACATAAGTACTATTGGGGAACAAGTCGGGACTTTGCAAGAACTGGTTACCACTCTGAAGGCCAACCAAGCTGAATCAATCAAGGAGGCGGTCGAAGGTGCAGTAAGCTATGCATTGGCAAAACTTAAAGCTCATGACCCCAACCTTAATGTACAGCCAATTGAAGTCAACTTCGACTGCCCTGAGGCAGAAGCAAGTCGTCTTATGGAAGAAATGCAACCAGTTGGCAGGAAGGACTCGGAGGAGATGCGACTGGGCCCTCCCTCTTTAGAGTAGTTTGTAAAAAACCTGTGAAAAACAAGCTTTTGTTGATGTATTATATAATCCATCTTGTTTCCTGCAAACCATCTTGTCGAGTAGTTAGTAACTCAAAAGATAATTAACGAAATAAAGACTAAGAATTGAAGTCAAATTAATAACTTTATCCTAGCCCCCGACTATTTGCTTAGTTTGTTTAGACAAACTAAGTAAATAGTGTTAAAAAGGTTTCGAAGCAGAGAGGTTTGATTAACTTGTAGTTTTTGGTCACGATTGTCATGCCTTTGGTCGAAAAAGTGGGAGCGAATCGACACTAGGAAGTTCCTTCTAGTGGGGCGGGACCACGTGCGAGAGAGGAAAATCTTCGACTAGGTGATGTTACCATCTCCGACCAGCTTAATCAAATCGAGAATGGCAACTTGAGTTAAGCAAACGTCTAGAGGACTTTAAAAAAAATTCGTTCGCCCTTCCTAGTTGGACTCGATAAGTCTGTCCTGGTAGCAAAAGTAGGAAACTGAATAATGCTAGAAAGTTCCTTCTAGTGGGCAGGACCACGTGCAGAGAGGAGAGACTTCGACTAGATGTGTTTCTTCCTCCGACCAGTTGAGACAGAACGAGTACACCAAAGGTGGTTGAATAAATCTAAGAAAGTGCACTCTGCTTAGAGTATTTTTCAAAATAACTGAAGAAATAAACTAAGGTGAAAAGAGCTGGCTTTAAAAATATTTCAACCAAATAGAACCCGAGCTCTTTGTATTGACGGCAAAAGTGAGTAACGAGTCGACACTAGGAAGCTCCTTCTAGTGGGCAGGACCACGTGCAGAGAGGAGAGGCTTCGACGGTGATGTTACGCCTTTTCGACCGGTGTAAAAAAATCGAGTGTTTGGAATAGAGTCGAAAGATTATGAAAGCACTACTCAAAAGTAAGACAATAGAGGTAGAGAGAACACGAGTCTTTATTATGCAGATGGTTGGTTACACATAAAACTTGCGTAATTGGTCGATGTTCCAAGAATTGAGAGAACTCGGCCGTCTTCCATTGCCAATCGTCTTGACCTCTCGGCGAGTAACCCGACCACCGTGTAAGGACCTTCCTACTTGGGAGAAAGTTTGTTCCGATTAGACTTGGATTGGCGAGCCTCAATACCAAGTCACCTCTGACAAAGTCTGCGAGGTTGGACCTTCGATCGTAGTATGTCGTGCGGGCTTGTTGCTAGACTGCTGAGCAGTTAAGGCCTGGTTTCTCCTTTCTTCGAGTAGGTTAATGTCATCCACTCGAAGTTGTTCCTGGTTGGAGTCATTGAAAGTTTCGACTCGTGTTGACCGTATCTTTAGTTCTAGAGGAAGCATGGCTTCAGCTCCGAAAACCAGAAAAAATGGTGTTTCACCTATAGCCCGACCAGTAGTTGTACGAACTGCCCATAATACGGAAGGTAATTCTTGCACCCAAGCCCCCGAGCACTTGATGAGCTGGTCGAAGACTCGGGTTTTAATTCCTCGCATTATTTGGTCGTTTGCACGTTCGACTGCTCCATTGCTTTTGGGATGGGCCACAAAAGCATAACATAACTTGGTACCCAACTCGTCGCAAAATTCCTGAAATTTTGCGCTCGAAAATTGCTTACCATTATCTGTAATTATTCGACTCGGTACTCTAAATCGAGTAATTAGGCATCTCATCATGAACTGTTTTGCTGCTTCCGTTGTTATCCCAATTACAGGTTCGGCTACGATCCATTTTTTGAACATATCAATAGCCACAAAAAGGAACTTGAAACCTCCTAGAGCCTTGGGAAACGGTCCTAGGATATCGAGACCACAGGTTGCAAAAGGCCAAGACAGAGGTATCGTTTGTAATGCTTGAGCTGGTTGGTGTATTTGCCTGCTATGAAATTGGCATTGGACACACTTTTAACCAACTCTTTAGCATCGTCTGGTCATTGGCGAGAAAAACCTTGTCAAAAGGCCTTCTGAGCCAGCGTCAGAGGAAGCATGATTTCCACAGATACCACCGTGTATGTCGTGAAGGAGTGTTAATCCTTCACTCTGCGGAATGCATCGAATGAGGACTCCTTCAACCAAATTATACATTTTGGCTTTTCGGGATAAGCGATCTGCCTCGGGATCGTCGCCGGTATGGAACCCTTCTAAAGATACTCATAGATGGGTGCCATCCAGGTATCCTCGTATTCTAGAGAGGCCGTCTCAATAGGTGTCTCTGGTTCGTCGACCAGGGACAGCTTCTGGAGTTGTTCCTAGAAGACTCCTTTTGGTACTCTGGATCGGGAAGAAGCTATTCGAGCAAGTCGGTGCATGAGAAAATTATCCTTCGAGGATGAATTGTGCCTTGAAACCTAAAAAATGCTTTTCTAGCTTACGTACTTCGATAAATACCGAGACATTGTCGGGTTAGAGCACTGGTACTCTTTCCCGACTTGATTCACGACTAGTTGAGAGTCTCCTCTCACGAGTAGTCGGTGAATCGAGAGCGCTTTCGTAGCTCGTATACTAGCTAGCAAACCTTCGTATTCTGCCACGTTGTTAGTGACCTGAAAGTTTAATTGTACGGCATACTTTAAGGTCTCTCCGGTAGGAGATACCAGGACCACCCTAGCCCACGAGCCACTTAAAGTAAGCGACCCGTCAAAGTACATCGTCCACTAGTCGTGGGAATCGTACTGGGGATCCTGAACAGGTTCAGGATTTGTCCATTCGGCGACAAAGTCTGCCAAGATCTGGGATTTAACGACCGTTCGGAACACGAAATGGATGTCAAACTCCCCAAGTTCGACTGACCATTTTGCCATGCGTCTCGCTGTTTCCCTATTCTGGAGGATCGCTCTCAAGGGAAACTCAGATGGCACAGCTATTTTGTGCGCCTGAAAATAATGCCGTAGTTTCCTCGAAGACATGAGGAGGGCATATAGAAGCTTTTGGACCTGAGTGTAATGCTCCTTAGGCCCGTGTAAAACTTCACTTACGTAGAAAACCGGTCGTTGTACGTTTTTACATTCTACGACCAGTACTACGCTTACTGCCTGTGGCGTGGCAGCTAGGTAAATTAAGAGCGTTTCTTCTGGCCTCGGAGAGACCAGAATAGGAGCACTCGTAAGATACCTCTTGACATCATCAAAGGTAGCGTTTGCCTCGTTCGTCCACTCAAAACCTTCGTGTTTCCTTAAAAGTTTAAAGAAAGGTAGTCCCTTTTCTCCTAGTCGTGCGATGAAACGACTTAAAGCCGCCATGCACCCTGTGAGTTTCTGGACTTCTTTCCTTGTGGTTGGACGGTGCATTTGGAGAATGGCCTTTATCTTTTCGGGATTTGCTTCGATTCCCCGTATAGATACTAGGAATCCAAGCAATTTTCCTGAAGAGATTCCGAACACACACTTCTCAGGATTGAGTTTTAAGCGATGTTTTCTGATGTTGTCGAATGTTTCTTGTAGGTTAGTGATATGATTAAGTCTCTTCATGCTTTTAACACTAGATCATCAATATAGGCCTCTAGGTTTCGGCCTAGTTGAGATGAAAAAGTCGATTGCATCAAGTGTTGAAAAGAAGCGCCAGTATTTTTTACACCAAATGGCATTTTGACATAGCAAAATATTCCAAATGGTGTAATAAACGCGGTCTTTTCTTCATCGTCTAGACACATATTGATCTGGTGGTATCCAGAATATGCATCTAAAAAACTTAACATTTCACAACCTACAGTAGAATCAACCAACTGATCGATACGAGGTAAAGGAAAATCATCTTTTAGACAAGCTTTATTAAGATCAGTGAAGTCTACGCACATACGCCATTTGCCGTTTGACTTCCTAACCATTACAGGATTATTCAACCACTCTGGGTGGTTGACTTCTCTTATAAAGCCTGTTTTAAGTAGCTCATCCAATTCTGATTTAATAGCATCTCGTCGATCAAGGGCAAATCTCCGTAATTTTTGATTTGGTACTTTGTCGGTAGTAAAAGCTAGCTTTGTGCTCGATCACCTCGGGGACTCCGGGCATGTCAGATGCTTGCCACGCGAAGACATCTGCGTTAGCTCGGAGGAAGGTGATGAGGGCGTCTTCCTACTTGGGGTCGGAAGTATCCCCGATACGAATAGTCTTCGAGGGCTCCCCTGCGTCCAGAGGAACCTCTTTGACATTGTCGTTTGACTTTGGTGCGCTTTGAAGCCGACTTCTCGGGTCGAAGGTGACTTTCTTCTCGAGTTGGTATTTGTCCAACCATCTCGAGGGATTGACGGTCGCAAGTGTGCGCCATCTTCTTGCCACAATGAATTGTGATTACTCCTTTGGAACCTGGCATCTTAATACATTGATACCCGTAATGAGTAGCCATTAAGAATTTTGCCAAAGTTGGTCATCTGAGTATGGTGTTATATGCCGTATCGAAATCGACCACATCAAAGGAGATTTTCTCTGTCCTGAAATTACTTGGTGAACCAAATGTTAAAGGAAGAGAAACCTGGCCAATAGGTTTGGCTGAAGACCCCGGTACGATCTATGAAAAGAGTATCGTACTGGTCTTACCTTAGTCCTGGGTACTTGCATCTCGTCTAGGGCAGTCGTAAACAAGATGTTTAACAAGCTGCCACCATCAACCAAAACTCGATTGACCCGACAATTGTTGATGGTGGGTTCGACCACGATCGGATATCGACCTGGTCGAGTCAAAGGAATCGGGCAGTCACCTTTCTCGAAGGAGATGGTGACTTCCGACCACTTCGGTAATTTATTGACGAGAGGAGGATCTATAGAGTTTACCTCACATTCGGCAGCTTTAAGCTGTCGCTTTGATTCTTATGCCGATGATCCCCCGTAGATGTGCTCGACGGTATGTTGCGGATCCTAGAACAGCATCTCCTCATCGTCGTCTGACGACTTATGACCACTCGTTTGTCCTACCTGCTCGAGAGTGGGAAGTGGTCCTTTGCCGTTGTAGTAGTCCTCGAGCTTTCGTTGGAAGACCCGGTAGTTGCGAAGGTCATGTCCTTCCTTTTTATGGAAAGAATACCACCAAGGCTTATCGTTCTTCCGATCGGGGCGCTTACCTTTGCCTTGGTCGGAGTGCGGCTTGGAGGTGCGTGGCTCTTTATCATTTACAGCCAAGACCTCCTTGGAACCGCTGGCTTGGAGTTTTTGACCCTTCGCCTTGTTCTTGGACTTTTTTGCTTTTTTATCCTTCTTCTTACCAACTTCGCGTGGCTCTCGAGAGGTATTGTCTTCTCGATCGATTGTGTTGTTCCACTCGACCGCCTCAAAAGCAGTCGCATATCGATCGACCATCTCAAAGAGTTCGGTGACAGTAGTGGGAGGATTCAAAGCGATATCTTCTGTTATCCTTCTACTACGGACTCCTTACTTGAAAGCCTTGATGATAGATGAGTCAGAAACTTCCGGAATTGAATTATGAACCTGACTAAAACGCTTAATGAATTGGCACAAGGTCTCGTTGTCGTTCTGTCTCATCCGGTGCAAGTCGTCCTCCTTCCCATGGCAATTGTAAGTGCCTTGGAAGTTCGCCAGTAGAAGGTCGCAGAGGTGTTGCCAAGAATAGATCGACTCGAGTGGTTGGTTCAGTAACCACGATCGAGCAAACCCTTCGAGCACAGTTGGAAGGTAATTCGCCATTACATGCTCTCCTCCTTCTGCTGCTCGGATAGTTGTTGTATAGATTTGAAGGAATTCAATGGGATTTTGGGATCCATCGAACTTCTCCATGTTCACTGGTCGAAAACGAGGTAGCCAGTGAACAGCTCGGAGGTCAGGTGAAAATGCCCAACACCCGGTAATAACTTCTTGACGCCTCCTTTACAGGAAAGAAGGGTTGACATCATCAGGTGGTCATACTCGACGATACCCAGTAACAGGTTGACCCAACCTGTAATAGGTCTCGGTCTTACGAGGGGAATACTCCTCGTAGTCCATCTGCTGCTGCAGATTTCCATGTCAGAATGGTGAGCGATCACCTCTCCGAGGGGTTTGTTGTTCATCAGTCGTTCGAAAGATATTTCTCTGAGTAGGAGATCGATGCGACTTGCTGTTGCGCCGATCTCTCCGCGGTGATATGTTTGATTGACTGGTAGCTGAAGAAGTCGTATTGCTATGACTTCCTGAATGATGTCGGCGAGGTGCTTCTAGTCTTGCCATCGTGGTCCGAAGCCTTTGTGCGATCTCTTCAACGAAGAGATCGTAGCCTAGCGCTCAGGCGAGCTCTCGAGTTGGGTTCTCGAGCAAGTTGTTGATGTGTTGGAGTTCTTGAGCTTCCTCTGATTGATATTGGATGCGCCCAGGCAAATTTTTCTGGGCTGCAATCTTCTTTCGCCGAATAGCCTCAAGATCTTCCATGTCAGATTCTTGAGACTGTCTCAATGGAGTGTGAGTATGTCGAGGATTTCCCTCGCGCTCATCAAGGTGTTGGTCATGTCCGCCATCGGTGGTGCCCTTGCCATTGCCATGAGGGGGCGCAGTGCGTGATCTTCGGGGAGTGTCCCTAGCTCGGTCTCTAGAATAGTGACCTTGATCCGAGGAAGGATCGAAGACCTCCGTTGATGATTCTCACTTGCGCTCGAGGCCTCCCCGCTCGAGGAGTAGTCGAGAGACACCATCTGGCGACTTGGAGTAATCCCTCCGTAGGGGAACTCGGGTTATAATAGTCTCCATCCGCAGTGTGATCTGCGGAGAGATGGTCGAATTCTGAGAAAAGCATGCTTGATCCGCTCTCTCTAGGGTCATCAGGAGAGAGGATCACCAGATCTTTAGTGAAGTCCTAAATTGTGGCTTCGAACTTGTCTCACCAAGTCGGACCGCCTTAGGGGGACTCGGACACTTAGAGGAAAAACTCTCGTTGTGTTGTGAGTCCGCCTGGGTATAGTCCTGGTCAGATTGACCCTTGTCCTTTGAGAGGATTTCCTCTGTTGGACATACTGTTGTGGGGGATAAGGATCCCTCCTCAACTCCATCAGTGGCATAGTCTCCTGAATCTGCGGAAAGACCCCTAGAGGCAGCAACACCATCGGATGAGTCGATACTCGGTTCGTAATCGAAACCAGCATCCATGTCGACGTCTGCGTAATCAGCCAAGTCAAACCAGTTCTCCTCGTTCCATTCTCCTGCCATGAGTGCATGAGATTTGGGAAAAAGAGAGTATGTTGACAAGAGATTACCGGAAGATCCCCACGGACGGCGCCAACTGTCGGTGTTTTAGAACCGATCTTACGTAAAGATTGTTTGATTCAGGGGGTCTCCTAGAATGGAATCACGCAGAGAGATTGATACGGGTATTTTTATACAGGTTCAGGCCTTCTCCGGAGAGAATAACAACCCTACTCCTATGTGTGTATGGTATTGAGTGTATTCTGAACAATCAGGAGAAAAACTAAGACTATTACAGATGATAGCACTTGTCTTCCTGATAGCCCTCGATAGCGTGTGTGTACGCCTCGATTACTCTGTCCCCTTTCCCTCTCTGACCGTTGCCTTTATATAGTCGTGAAGGAATAGCCGTTTTCCCCTGCTGAAGAGACGTCTCATCAAATCTAGTAACGGACACACGTTTGCAGTAATCATCGGGATGGTAACTCCTTCACGCCGCCTGGCAGTTACTTGTCAGAGATAATGGGGTATTGCGTGTTATTATTTCGCATAATAACAGCATATGTTGACTGTTTGGATTCCTTAATTAATTGGACCCACTCGCTTGTAGGTTTTATTGATCACAAGGTGATCGTAGCTGACCTGGTCGTAGAAGAACTTACGACCATAAGGTAGTCGTAGCAAGACTTACGACTATGAGGTAGTCGTAGAATAACTTACGACTGGGTAGTGATCGTAGAAAAACTTACGACCATAAGGTAGTCGTAGCAAGACTTACGACTATGGAGGTGGTCGTAGAAGAACTTACGACCACCTAGTAGGCTTCTCCCTTGTAAATTTAAGGGGTATACCCAGGGACCACATGACATCATATTTACTTATAATAAGAATTATAGATAAAAGATAAAATGAGGATTATTAGATCCTCATCAGTTCTTCATTCCAAGACTACTTCATGTGAAAATTGTTATAAACTCACAGTTGAGAATGATTCTTTGAATAAGACTCTAGCGGAGAAATCTAAAATTGAACAATCCATGTCCATAACTGCTTCCAAGAAAGTTGTTGATTCTGCTTCTTGTGCTTTTTGTACTGAAGTTGGGACAAATTTAGATGAGATACAAGAGGCGTTTAGAGTCAAATTCAAAGAGCAAGTGAGTAGGATTGAGAATGCTTCTTGTGTGTCTTGTGAGGCTTTAAAGGTTGAGGTATTAAAGAAAAGCTTGCTAGGACAGTCAAGTCAAATAGGTGTGTCACCTGTAAGGACCTAGCCAAATAAAATGATTACCTCAAAAAGACTCTTGAGAGATTTTCTAGTGGGAAGAAGAACCTTAACATGATGCTTGGTCAATCTAAGGTGAGTGTGAAGAATAGTGGCCTAGGATTTAATTCTTTAGAGAATTCTAAGAATCACCCACCTAAGGTTGTGAGAGCTGTTAAGAGTGGCTTGTTTGAGGTAGAACCCCTTGAGCCATCTAAGATAGTCTTTAGATCTGCAGGTTTTGCCCAAACCCCATCTAGCAAGACAGATGCTTCTAAGTCAGCAGATCAGACTCTCAAAAGGTCAAGTATCATTGCATCTTCTGCAAGAAGGATGGCCACAAAGTTGAGTTCTGCTTCCGTAGAGCTAAGAGTGAGAGGAAGGAGATAGTGCGTGCTTTGAGGTCTATTAGAGGAGTTCCTTCACCTTCTACTGTCTCTAGAGCCAGACAGTCTGTCTTTCCTGCTAGACATAGGCCTAGATTTGTAGATGACTTCTTTGACTCTTTTGGGAGCTCTAGGCAGCATTTTGGGTTAGGATATCGTGATGAGAGACCACGGGTAGCATCTAGACAGGGGGAGTACCAACCTTTTGGTAGGTCGATTCGGAGAGGTCTAGGTGGTTCTTGTGTGCATTCTTATGATTATCTCTCTAACCATTTTATTGCTGCTTCTACTATTGTTCTTAAGCATCGTGTGACTCAGTACTGGATTCCCAAGTCTTTTATCACTAATCCCCGGTATTGAGGCACAGATGTTCCCTGCTTATGCCCTGTAGGTCCGTCGTGCGAGGAAGGAGGATATTTGGCTTGTTGACTCTGGGTGTTCTCGACAATTAACTAGAGATTCTAGATGGTTCTCCTCCCACACACGTTCATCCGGCAACGAGTTGATCACGTTTGGGGATGCTTCTACCAGGACCGTGACAGCCAAGGGTACAGTGCGCGTCAACAACAACTTCATGCTTAAGGACGTTGCTTTGGTAAGTAAGCTGAGGTATAATTTGCTATCTGTTTCTGAGCTTCTTGATGAGGGTTTGGAAGTGAGGTTCAAGAGTGGTGAGTGTAGAGTACTAGACTCCTTGGGTGAGCTTATCTTTGGGATCTCTTGGTTTGAGAAGATTTTTAGTGCTGATTTCAGTATCTCTTCTTCTTCCAGCCCTAGGTGTCTTGTGGCTTTAGGCTCTCATGATCTAGTATTGTGGCACCGTAGGCTTGGACATATAGGCTTCGACCATTTGACCAGGATCAGTAGCAAGGACTTGATTAGAGGTTTGCCTAAGCTTAAGAATGTTAGAGACCTTGTGTGCATTCCCTGTAGACATGGTAAGATGGTTTCTGCTTCTCATCCACCTCTTTCTTTAGTGATGGTGATGAACACAGTCACTCTTGCACTTAGACACGGTTGGCCCTCTAGAGTTCATTCTTGGAGGGAAGTGGTATGTGCTTGTGATTGTGGATGACTTCTCCGGTATTCATGGGTATATTTTCTGGTTTCTAAGGATGAGACTTTTGGCTGTTTTAGAGAGTTGGCCCTTAGACTAGCTATTGACCTTTCTGGAGCTTTGAGGACCATTAGAAGTGACAATGGCACAGAATTCAAGAACTCTTCATTTGCCACTTTCTGCACTGAGAGAGGACTTGAGCACCAGTTCTCTTCACCTAGAGTTCCCCAGCAGAATGGGGTTGTAGAGAGGAAGAACATGACCCTTGTAGAGATGGCTAGGACCATGCTAGATGAGTATAGCACACCTAAGAGGTTTTGGGCTAAGACGATTTCTACTACTTGTTATGTGTCCAACAGGGTGTTCTTGAGATCTATCATAGGAAAGACTTCTTTTGAGCTTAGATTTGGTCATAGGACTAAAGTCTCTCATTTCAAGATTTTTGGTTATAAGTGCTTCATTCTTAAACATGGAAACTTGGACAAATTTGAATCTAGATGTTATGATGGCGTTTTTCTTGGATATCCTGCTCATTCTCGTGGCTATCGTGTATTTAATTTGGATACTAACAAAATTGTTGAGACTTGTGAAGTCACTTTTGATGAGGCTAGTCCTGGTACTAGACCCGATGTTGCAGGTAGATTCCTGATATTCGAGAAAGCATCTTCGTCAATGATGACTCTGACATAGAGGATGAAAGTCCAATCCATCCTCCAGTCATCTTTGAAATGGTTGGAGAGCCTGCTTCTACTTCTCCAGCTTCAGCTGAGTAGCCTCCTCCTATTTTCACCAGCGATTCGAGTGGCTCTGCTCCTACCTCCACAGCCCATGAGGTAGAGGCCACATCTGCACCAGGACCTCCTCTTCATATTCAGCGACGACACCCACGTGAGTAGATGATTGGGGATCTCCATGAGCAAGTTACTCGCTCCAGGTTTATCTCTCCAGATTCTCATGCTCATTCTGCTTTTGTTGCGTCTTTTGAACCCCGAGATGTCACCCATACTTTATCTGACTCCTCTTGGGTCAATGCCACGCATGAAGAGCTTGAAAACTTTGAAAGGAACAAAGTCTGGACCTTAGTTGAACCTCCACCTAATCATAATGTAATTGGAACAAAATGGATTTTCAAAAATAAGCAAAGTGAAGATACGTTGGTGGTTCGCAACAAGGCTAGGCTTGTAGCTCAAGATTATTCTCATGTAGAAGGCTTAGACTTTGAACAAACCTTTGCTCCTGTAGCTAGATTAGAAGCCATTCGCATTTTGCTACCATTCGCGACATCTAATGGCTTTAAGTTTTTCCAAATGGATGTCAAGAGTGCTTTCCTTAATGATTTCATAGAGGAAGAAGTCTATGTCAAGCAACCTCCTGGTTTTGAAAATCACAAGTTCCCAAACCATGTGTTTAAGCTCTCCAAAGCCTTGTATGGATTGAAGTAAGCTCCTAGAGCTTGGTATGATAGGCTTAAGAGTTTCTTGCTTAATAATGAGTTCGAAATGGGAATGGTAAATAAAACCTTGTTCACTCTTAGGTATGGTAGTGACTTTTTATTGGTTCAGATTTATGTGGATGATATCATATTCGGTAGTTCTTCTCAAGCTTTGGTATCCAGATTTTTAGATTCTATGAGCAGGGAATTTGAAATGAGTATGATGGGCGAGCTGACTTTTTTCCTTAGTCTTCAAGTCAAGCAATTGAAAGAAGGTACCTGCATTCATCAAAGCAAGTACACAAAAGACCTTCTTCGGCACTTTGACATGGGAAGCAGCAAGCCAATGTCTACTCCTATTGCCACTTCTACCGTGCTGGATCCTGATGAGGATGGAGAGCCTGTAGACCAGAAGAAGTACCGCAGCATGATTGGCTCTCTCCTCTACCTCACGGCGTCGAGGCCGACATACTGATTTGTTGTGTGTGCATGCGCTCGATTCGAGCTTCCCTCGTGCTTCACATCGTCAAGTAGTGCGCCGCATCTTCAGGTACCTCTAGGACACTCTTGATTTTGGACTCTGGTTTTCTTCTGATTCTGCTCTCTCCATTCGGGCTTTTTCTAATGCTGATTTTGCGGGGTGTAGAGTGGATAGAAAGAGTACTTCTGGCACTTGTCATTTTTTAGACACATCTCTTATCTCTTGGTCATCTAGGAAGCAGTCCTCTATTGCACAATCCACCGCCGAGGCTGAGTATGTAGCTGCAGCTAGTAGTAGCTCTCAGGTTCTCTGGATCTTATCTACTCTGCGGGACTATGGGTTATTCTTGGATAGTGTTCATCTTTTCTGTGATAACACTAGTGCCATAAACATTGCCAAAAATCCAGTGCAACACTCTAGGACCAAGCACATTGACATTCGGTATCATTTCCTTAGAGACCATGTAGAGAAGGGTGATGTTGTGCTTCACTTTGTAGAGTCCGACCATCAGGTTGTAGTATTTTCACTAAGGCTCTTGGTTCTTCTCGTTTTGCTTCTTTGCGGGGAGAGTTGGGGGTTATTAGTCCTCTTGGCCTGTTTTGAGGGGGAGTTGGCTCTTTTGCATTCATTGTACCATATTGCATTTTAAATCAGCAACTTGCATTGTAATATAATTTCACGGAGCCTTGATTATTATCCTTGTGTGACATGCTTTCATGCTTTATACCTTGCCATATCTTGTGCTAATTTGCTAGATTTATAATGACTTTTAATGCGTAGCTTAGCTTTTAAATGTGAAAAACTTGAATTAAAACATGACTTGTTGGATCTTGTGACTAGTTTTGCCATAGTGATCCTCTCATGATTCATGCCATGTCAAATAGGCTAAGTTGAGTCTTGAATCTAATTTGAGTTTTAGATTGAGCTATGCTAGTTCCTAAGTTAAGAAAATGAAAAATGAGTTCTTCTGTGCGAAAAAACTGATCTCACCAATTCTTTCTCATGAGACAGCTTGCCATTGCACTAGGCATGAACTCAGGGGGCGTTTTGGATGACCTAGACCACTCTTTTAAGCTTTTTGCTTGGGATGGTCGTGGCAAGGCTTGAGATCTAGCACTTGGCTAAAAGCAAAACGAATTGTGAAAGATGGTTGAAGCTTAGGAGGCAGTTGTGGATGGCTCCTAGTCCATGACTTGTTTTGCTAAGATAAAACCAAAAATATTTTTTAGCAAGTGCTAAATATGCTAAATTTCAAAGTGCTTGAACAAATTGATTCAACACTAAACTCATAGCGCTCTAAATTGACTCTTTTATAGCTTCTTGGTTCCATTTAGTTTATTGACATGGCTTGACTTATTTTTGGATACCTTTGGCTAAACTATGATCTTGAACATCTAGTCATACTAAACGATCATTTAATCTCAGATTATTGTTCATCTGGCCTTCGCTTTGCTATATATGATTTGCCATGATTTACAATAGCTTCTTCACATAATATGGCTTGGTATAATACTTGTAGAGTCCTCTTGGATAATTTTCATAGCTCCCTTTGCTAAAAATAAATAAATTGCAGCTATTCCATATTATTCATGCTCTATCTTCTTCTATGCACCTTGATGAATCCATTGTCAAAGGGGGAGAAATGGTAAAAATGAAGAAATAGGGAGAAAATAAAATTTTCAGGATAATCATAGTGAGGGGGAGCATCTCATTTGCATTTCTTGGTTCCTCACAATGATCAAATGTCAAATTGAACAATTATTCTTTCATATGGACCTTAAATGAGTTTTTTTTTACTCTTCTCTGGATTTTGAAGCTTTCTAATCTTATTCTGCCTTATCTCACTTGCCGTTACTATTCTAAAGCCAACTTGGTCATTTTCATTGCTTTCTCTTGCATTTGGACCAAGTTGTGCCTTTGCGCGAAAACGTTGAGTTTTTCTTTCTCAAACCTCAAAACTTATATTTTTGGGAAATTGCCAATGTGTTCATCAAGGGGGAGATTGTGGATATCATGGGGATATTCTCATGATCTTAAGGTGATGAGACAATTGGCAATATCTTTAAAGTTTTGTCGAATGTGTTGTTTTTAGCAAAGTGTTAGGAAAATCGGTTGTACCGGCATTGAAGGTGTGGTAGTACCTCAGTGCGGTAATACCGTAGGTTGTGTGGCGGTAGTACCACAGGGCAGTAATACTGTTTATTGCTTGGCGGTAGGTAATTTTCAAAGAAGATGTTTTGTGGAGTTCTGGTCTTCATTGAGAAGCGGTACGACCAACGTTATTGGAATGGTACTACCGTAGTGCGGTAGTACCGCTGGTAACATGACGGTTATACCAATTGTGTTGTGAATGTCGACCTTTTTGGAGAATTGGTTTTGGGTTAGGTCAAGTTCGTGGGCTTCAATGCGTATGTGTTGCATAATGCATGTTTTGACTAACGTGGGTCAAGTTGTGAAGAACTTGTTCCCGGAATCGATTTCTTGGTCTATTGCTGTGCAGGTTGCTTGGAAGTCAACGACGGTCAACGGCGAGGATGATCTGGACTAAACTTGGAGAGCTGAGGTTCAGAACGATCGAGGATGCCGGGTGAGGCCAATGGACTCAAGCATGGCGCTGAATGGACAAGGATGACCGAACGGGCAGTTCGGTGCGACGGGTTGGATCAAGCGGCGCGGGGGTCGGTGCAAGTGCCATGGTGGTTTCGGCGGGAGTCGGACGGGAGAGACTTGCCGACATGATGAGAGCCATGGATCAACCTACACGTGGCGAAGCAGTCGATTGCTTCACCAAGATTGGACTCGGTATTCGAAGAAGGATCGAGAAGGGGTATTTTGGTAATTTCACCTAATTACCGCCTTGGTGACCTTTGGCTAAACCGCGGCGCAAGACGACGCAAGGAGAAGCGGTTTAGGTCAAGAGAAGATGAAGACGGCGCTTTAAGATGCATGCGTGAGTTAAACCCGTTTGTGTGTGGGCTTAACGGGTGTCCAAATTGGAATATTCTCTAAATGTTGGCCTCTAGTATAAATAGGAGAGGGTGCTGTCCAGCAGCCCTCATCCCTTGCATTGTGAACCCTAGTTGGTGTTTTTAGGGTTTTGGAGAGAAAGATGAGAGGTTAGGGTTCTAGGGAGTGGATTGATTGTGTGCTTCTTGGTTGAGCTTTGTCCTTCAGGTTAGAGTGGTTCTAAACATCCATCTATCTCAAATCAATCCAAGCAAGTTTTCCAAAGATGAGTTTGTTCATGTTCTTACTCTCCCTCTCTTTGATGATTTTGTGTTTTTGATGTCTTGTTGGTTTTTCCCTTGAGTTTTTGTTGTGATCTGGCTTGCTGTGACTTGTGGGAGTGCATTTAAGACCATCTTGATCATTCTTTACCCACGAGAAAGATTTAGATCATGTTTTGCTTTTTGACTCGGTTTTGAACCAATCTTCGTTCAAATGGAAAAAGGTTGAAACTTTGATGTTGATCTTCTTAATCTTTGATTGGAATAGGTTCTTAACCTCCTAGAGAAGTTATGTTTCAAGTTTCATGAAGTTTGGAGTTGTGGATCAAAAGTTACGTCAATTTTTGATTTCATTCTCAGGCTGTTTACTATTCACTCGCCTGTTTTTACTGTTCACTACGGTACAACCGGTACTGCTCATCCGGTCGTTCCGAAATGTGGTGCGACCGGTACTGTTCATCTGGTACAACTGGTACTGTTTATCAGTACTATTCATCAGCACGTTTTTTATGTTTTTAGTCGTTTCTTTTGGGGGTTTGGAGTGGATTCAACATAAGTTTTCCACTGTGATTATCTATTGATCTTCATAGCTCTCATAGCTATTGGAGTGAAATATGTGTTGAATCCAATCTTAAAAGAAAAATTGATTGAGCTCCTATTTACTCCCTCCCCCTTTAATCGTCTTTCTGGTCCTACAAAAGTCATGATCAATTCGACAAGAAATGTAATTCGGCATGTATGTGGATGTCATGTACTATCTATCTATCTAAAGTGATCCGAGATTTGCGCAAAGATATCAAAATTATTAAAAAAATAAGATCTTTTTTTAATTTTAAAAGTTTGTACCCCTCCAGTTCTTTTTATGATGCGTATGACTATTTGAGTCAACTTCCGTATTACAGGAACACACAGTCGACTTTTTTTTTATTAATTAATCATTTCTAAAATTTATTTTTAAAGTTAACCTCCGGCGCACTTTATTTCTAATTCTGACCCCTTTGGTCACGCCATCATCCGTAGCGTGACAAAACAACGATGTCACGCTGGGACATGCTCTTGTCACGCCACCACCCATAGCGTGGCAGTGTTGTTTGGTCACGCCACAGGTGGTGGCATGACCAAAAGTGCTATTTAGCGGACTTATCGTACGGCGTGACAGCATTGTTTTGTCACGCCACGGGTGGTGGCGTGACCAAAGAGATCAGAATTAAAAATAAAGTGCGCCGGGGGTTAACTTTAAAATAAAAACTTAAAAGGAGTTAATTAATAAAAAAAAGTTCCACACAGTCATCAAAGCATTCTTTAATGCTGAGTTTCCAATTTTGACCCTGTGTTACTTGATGAGGACATATCTCACATACAAGATTCAGCTAGTATACAAAGTCCAACGATACGAGCCGGTGCACGTCATTTTGGACAACAGGTGTATTCATTTTTTGGGCAAATTAATTATTTAATTTCAGAACAAATGATATTGCCTCATGATTGTTGCTTGCCTGGTACTACATGTGAGGGGATTTTTGGAAAAGTTGCTGATCAAGAATTTACTGAGGAGAGGATGAACACTAGCTGGGTGATTCAAGGACTTGGAGTTCTTCCCATGCATGTACATGCAAGGAAAGAAATAGATCTGCACCTAATTGTTGCAGCATGCAAAGGAGGATATCAACTCAGTCAACATGCAACATTTGGTGCGTGAGGAAATAAACGAAATTATGCATGCCATGCAAACCGTGAGAGAGAATCAATATTTTGCATGCCACCTACACCATCAAACCAGGATTCTCAACCTTTCCTATTTTTGTGGCACCAGCAAAACGGAATTCTCCCATGCATGCATGGAAATAGATGGCGCACAACACAACAAGGAGGTTAATATATTTTGTCTTGTGAAGCTTTGTTTGGCTAGTGGGGAAATATATCCATAGGAGAAACAATTCAAGGGGGGATTAGGTGAATCCCTCTCCCTCCACCCAATCCCCTCCCATCTTGGATCTAATCCCTTTCTACCTTGGATCTAATCCCTTGATTTGTTTAGGTAAATGGTTGGATGAGTAGGGATTGCATATATTGAAAAACCTGAAAGCGAAAAATGAATATAGAAAATTAAAAAAAAATCAGAAAATTTTCACAAACAATCCACAAAATTCGAAAAATAAAAAATGAGGAAAATTCGAAAAAAAATCATAAAAATTCAGAATAAAAAGGTCCAAAAATTTCAAAATTTTAAAAAACACAAATTATAAATTACAAAAAATATTAAAATGTCAAATCAAAATGTCATCTACAATTGCAATCAAATTGCTTGGATATGGATAAACAAATACCAAAATCTTGATTGTCATCTATCTCAAATTGCATTGTTTTCGCCTAAATGATCACCAACTATGTTGCGCTTAGAACAAGCACCAATAGTTTGGCCGATATCATCACAAGATCAAAGTATTTCATATTACAAATTGTCTCGTACAAAAAAGATTGCTCATCTAATATTTCAAACTATAATTTCAATTCAGGAACTCCTCTTCGATCAGCGTATCATCAAGCTTTTTCCTGTAGAAGAATTTTGAAAGATAACAAAATGAGTTGCATAATTTCAGCATAGCAGAAGAATTTTCAACTCAGGAAATTACCAATGGTTATATTACTACACGCATTGCAACCTGTCCTCACACATAACATCACCAAGTTTCAAACTTCTGACCAAAGTCTTAGCCACCTCACACTCAAACTATCAATATCGCAATTAGGACAGACAAACACAAGATATGCTAATATGTTTGGCTAAGTATTATAATGCATATAATGCTAGAAACAACACTTACCAGCTAATAGATGAAAATAACCTTTGTTGACCTCAAGCTTATAGATCCCGTTAATATATGAAAATGACAATAAGTACAAATGGAAATAAGAAACAACACTTTGCATGCATGTATGCTGTGATGTGTGTTGTAACATATGGTATATGGGTGCCGAAGAATAAAGAATACAGACCATGCAGCTTCCATGGACATCTATGCTGTTTTCTCTTATCTTTAATTAATTAGTAGGTGCCTACATGATCATGTCTTTGTTCTTAATCCAAACATATAATCCTGAGCTGTCAGCCTGACACTCTTTTCTCGATCCGTTGGAAGATGGAAACATCTACGATATAAAATACTAGAGAACATTCACGCTGGCTTTGTCTGGTTCCTTAGAGAATGAATATTATTCCCATATGAAATTCTTGGAATCCAAATAGAGCCTAAAAGGCAAGACAAACAATGTAAAGAAAGAAAAACGAAACTAATGGCGACGAGTTGTAAGTAGCCCAGCTAAGTGCTCCGGCCCAAAGTATCTTGGATCTGGCTCATCAGTGACAAACCACTAATGCTACTAGCTCACAGAATGGCAAGAGAGTGACGTTGCTGACTGAAAGAGAGCGACGTTGCTGACTGAACTGGTTTCGCCCGAAAACTAGGATTGCACCATGTAAATGCTAGCCAAGCTGCGAAAGTCTTAAGAAGCAAGAAGTCTGGTGGATAATCTTGTCAGTATGAAGCATTGTTGAAAATGATCAGAAGTTGATTTTGCCATGCTGATGCAGACCGCTCTATATTGCTGTGACCGTGATGATACTGGTGCTGTTTAGCTTCCAGGAAGCGTAATGTGAACTCGAAACTTTTTTTGAAACAAGATGTGAACCCAAACCTCAGTACTTGGTGACTGAATTCCTAGTCGCCGCAAGAAAGATGTGCACCAAGGAGACTGCGCGCTATATCAGAATTAAGATATAGCTTCAGTTTTGTGCACTAGGATATCTCTAGGAGCATCATAAGCCTGGGACAGTGTACCTCTCCAACTTGGACTGTGATAATATGAGGTTTTAATCCAATCATAGTATTGGCGACATGATGATAGCATTAATGCGCATAAGCCTTTAGATAATCCATGATATGAACTAAACTAGCATCTTCCAAATAGTAGGTAAACTAAACAGAGATACATTGAGAATCTATCAATTTAACTACTGAGCTAGCCATCCACAGTACAGAAAAATAAGGAAACACTTGCCTATTTGTATGTCACCACAGACAAATTATCTCTGCAAAATGACAGAGAATTGGGTTCACCAAAAACAGAGTCAGCTTGTTCTTGGGAGCCTAACCAATCAAGAACAGAAAATGATAACCTCCAATTCCAATCAAGTTATATACACGAAATCACAGACAAATTAAACAGAGTCAGCTTGTTCTTGGGAGCCTAACCAATCAAGAACAGAAAATGATAACCTCCAATTCCAATCAAGTTATATACACGAAATCCAGCAAGAATATGATGACAGCCTAACCAATCGAAATTCAGCAAACAAAAGAAAAAATAACCCTAAAATCTCCGCACTAACCGCCCCAAAATTGCAAGGATTAAACCTCTTCTATGAGTAACTTAACAAGCCATATAGATATTTAGAACGAGAAGAGCAAAGGAGGCATTTCACCTGGATCGGGAGAGGTCTTTGTTGATTTAACCGGCTCGGCGTCTCCTTCTTGTCCCCGAGCTTGTAGACCTTGCCGCCCCGAGACAACTCCGAATCTTGGCCCAGCTTCGAGTTATCCACCTCCTCTACAGCCACGTGAAGCTCCTTCGCCTCGGTTCGAGTTCTCTCTCTCTCTCCCGGTCGGATCTGCGAGAAACTAGATCTGAGATGAACCCTAGAAATCGTAGGAGTAGAAGGAAGAGGAGATCAACTGGATAGAGCTAAGTACCTCCTAGGGCAACGACGACAGCAGGTTCTGCATCACCGGAGTCAAGGGGGAGAAAGGGGGCGGCGGCGCCATTCAGAGGAGCTTGCGACTACCGATTTCGGAGGAGCTTGCGACTCGCGGAGAGGTGAGCGCGGCGACGGGGAAGAAAACACGCGAGCGAGGCGTGGATTGCTACCCCCGGGGATTAGTTTGGAACAGGGGGAGAAAATCTCGATCCCGGAGTAGACCAAGCAGCGCCGTTGAATTGACCGGGATTAATTCCCCTGCCGGGATTTTCCTCGTGGATCAATTCCCTATCCCGGTCGATCCCGGCCTTTCCAAACAAGGCCTTAGGGGGCAGACTTTGATTTGGGATTTAGCTATTGCTATTGTAAAGGCATATTTTTTTGCCGCAAACTTGAAGTCTCAATGCAGTATTTCATCGTTGAGTGATTTATTCCGCTCTCGCTCTTCCAATTCTTGTTGAATTTTGGGCCGTTCTTCGTGAGCATGTTAATCGTGTATTGACACGATTGATAACCAATTAAGGAGTGGTTTAACGGTTGTTGGTTGCGTTTTTGGACCGTGGTTAGCCGTCTCTTTCGTCAAGGTCACCACTCGGCCGGCGCTCCAAGGATTTTGCCTACACGGCAGATCAGGACAATTTGCAAGTACATATCTTAAATCGAGCCGTTTAAATATCATTTCTTGTCCTCTGTATAGTCTACGGAATAGAAAGAACAAAGCTCATGTTCCCATCTAACAGCAGGCCTCTGTCTATATTTATTCCTGCTCACCATTACCCGACGCAAGCTATCCATCTCTCTACCTCTAGGAAAATAATTATATTACACCAGTGTTCCCATCTAACAGCAGCCCTCTGTCAATATTTATTCTTGCTCACCATTTCCCGACGCAAGCTCCTCCTGGAAAATAATTATATAACACCAGTGTTCCCATCTAACAGTAAACTTTTTTATTATTTAATTTATTTTTAAAAAATATTTTAAAGATAACATCTTCCTAACTTTATTTCCAATTAACACGTGGCGAGACAAAAACATGTTGTTACACTACGGATCTTGGCGTGGCAAACGAATGCTGTTATGCCACTTCTCTTGGCGTGACAGGACTTAGTCAAAAAATGGACGCGTGTTGGCTCGGAGGGCTATTGTGACAGATTTAGTCACACCGCGGTCGGTAGCGTGACAGCATACTTTAGTCACGTCATGGATCATGGCGTGACAAAAAAGGTCAGAATTAGAAATAAAGTTAGGAAGAGGCTATCTTTAATTTTTTTAAAAAAAAAATAGATTAAAAAATAAAAAATAGCCATCTATCTTTATTTATTCTTGCTCACCGTTTTCGGACGCAAGCTATCCATCTACCTCTAGGAAAATAATTATATAACACCGATGCTATACAAGTTATATTGCTCTAACCTAAAAATTTGGATAAATAGCACCGTAGATCTCAAAGAAAATGCTCCTTCAGTTCACAAAAATAAGTTATTTTAAAATACGTGCAAATAAACTTTTAAAACATTAGCTATTGATATCTTTCTAAATATTTAGATTAGATACATAAAAATCATATATATATATATATATATATATATATATATATATATATATATATATATTCATCTCCAAAAGTACTTTCATACTATTATAATTTTATTAGGGTTTACAAATATTTCACATAGTAATTAGTAATCAAAATTATATTTTAAGCACCGTATCAATATCCAAAATGATTTGTTTTTGTGAACTGAAAAGAGTACTCTACTGCTCCTTACTCTCACGAATGAAACCGGCTCTCAAGAAGGCAACATCGTCAATGGTGGTGAGTTCATAGGGAAAAAAAACAACGTCCATGGAGGAGAGCCTCTCCCTGACTAGCTAATTTTTCGAGAGGTAAAGAAAAAAAGAATCCATCTCTCCCTCCGTTGCTAGTGGTAAATGCTGAGGAAAAAAGGCCAACCAAACCTGACATGTTGATGCACGTCGTTTTAGGGTATATACAATAGTACAGACAACTGCTGTCTATAGTAACTCTTTATATCACCTGTAGACAGCACTAAAGACAACTCGTACAATGGGTTTTGGTGATACAGTCGGCTACAGGATTGTAAAGAACAAACAATCTTTTAATGTTTTTCTTGGTTCTGATGCTACAGTCGGCTACAGGATTGTAGACAGTATATTTCTCTCTCTCTTTTCTCTTTCATCCACATTAGCTTAAATCCTACGTGATAAAAGCTATAGACAGCTGATGTAAACCTATTGTGCATGACCTTAGAGTGACAAAAGAGTACTAATTCAAATGCACTTTCTGTTCCTTTACTACTGAGGGAATCATGGTCATATAACCTACTATTTTCTTAACTTTATAATGTTCTTAATTTACGTGAACCAAAATGCGCCGTATATTTTAAAATGAATTAAGCATCAATCTCAAACACATTTGATACCGGTGATACTAAATAAATGTCCATGTGGAAAACCATTTGCTCGATTCTACAAGATTGTACTTTGCTTTCCTGCCAAAGCATGAGCAAAGTTAACGGTACATGGCAAATTTACACGTTTAATTAATGTGTTATCTCAACTACTTAAAAATTAAAGTTAGTTGTTATCCGTCCTCTTCACCCTTCCAGTCATGTCCCTCTCTACTGATATGTGGGCGACGTTATCAATAAACTATCTCCTCGTATCGTGCGCTCTCTACTCCTCTTCTCCCAAAGATCACCGTGCCGCTGCGCTTCCTCCTTTGCGCCTCACCTCCATCCCCACTCTTCGCTTTCGCTCGCTGCAAGACCTCCGCCCCCCCCGTCACCACTTCCATCGGCCGGATCTAGACGGGCCTCACTTCCTCCTCTCCGCCTGCTCTTCTGCTCCATATGCCTTGTGAACCGAGATATATTATATCTACTTTAATTGATAAACTATTACATTTATGAGATATTTCGTAGCAACGTACGAACACTCAACTAGTTTAGATATATGCCATGGTAAAGTTTCTACATTTAAGGTATGCCACTGCAAAGTTCCGACTTCGATATATACTACTACTTATTATTTGAAATTGAGGACGTCATTATGAAAAAAATTGGACAATAATACCCCTGTGTTGTTCCTCCACCCCTCCCATGGTAGCATGTTGGGACCTGAACTTGCAAATTCAGACTCTCTGTGTATTCTGTACTAGTTTAGGATCACGCTAGTGCACACAGTAGCAACCTAGATAAAGTATCAATCATTCAACGAAATAACTATGAAAGTAATAACTTATTAATAAATATTAGCAGCGGATCTTATGGTCAAAGTTTTACATAGTTTACCACGCGGGGGTTAAAAGACAACTAAATAGAACTCTTGCAGCGGAAATAAGATAACTTGTGGTGGTCATCCGACATCCACAATGATTTGTTTTTGTGAACTGAAAAGAGTACTTGTAACGTCCCGTTTTTCCGGAGTTTTAAAAATTAAAAATAACCATTTGGTTTTGGTGAGAGTTTAAAGCTTAACCTGAGTTTTCAAAAGAAGCTTTAATTGACTAATCTAAACTTGAACTAAATCTGTTCGGTTCCCTTTGGGAGTTTGTTGGTGTGTTCCTTTCCTCCCTCTTGTGCTTTGTGTGCCTTTGGGTTTGGCTTCTCCTTCCTGCACCTATTTTGTGTCCTGGGTGCCCTTCTCTTTCTTTCTCTCCTTGTCGGCCTAGGGCTCCTTTGGGTTTAGACCACCAGTTTGTGTTTCAAACCCTCTCGATCTTTGGACCTTTTCCTTGTGCCTATCCTGTAGTCCAAACCTCCTTTTTGTTGGTTTGAATCTCTTTGTGTCTGGACCTCCTCTCGCCTAAACCTTTCTCTGTCTAGACCTCCTTTTATCTAGACTCCTTTCCCTATCTTGGCCTCCCCTGTGGACCTCTCAACATTCATTGGCAACCCCTGTGTTCATTGGGGCATCCCTAAGTCCTCTCGATTTCCCCATGCCCGCATGGACCTCTTTGTATCCTTGTGGAACTCCTTCGACCTCCTCTGCGGCCCTTAGGAACTCCCTTGCCTATTTGGATCTCCCCAGGTTCCAACAGACCTCCCTTGATCGATCTCGCCGTTAGGACCTCCTCTCGAGATCTTAACCGCCTGAGACCTCCCCTTGATCGAGATCTGGCCGTTAGGACCTCCTCTCTTGAGATCTTAACCGCAGACCTCCCTTGATCGATCTCGCCGTTAGGACCTCCTCTCTCGAGATCTTAACCGCATGCACCTCCCTTGATCGATCTCGCCGTTAGGACCTCCTCTCGAGATCTTAACCGCACGGACCTCCCTTTGGATTTTCCTCCATTAGATCTCCTTTTGGTTTTGGACCTCCCTTGCCCTCGCTAGCTAGCCTCGAGCCAATCCCACGCCTTTCTCACTCGTGGACCGTCTCGATTCTTTTTGATGGCCCGATCGAGATGAAAGGTTCTACCGTCCGAACGTTCCTTTCCTTCTGGACCGCCCGATTCGACGGACGGCCCTACTTTGTCAAGCGCTTTCCTTTGTCGCCAGACCTCTTCTGGTTGTTTTGCAAGGACCACCTCCTCGATCCTTGCCGGTCTTTTTGTAAAGACCACCTCCTAGTCCGGAGTATCCCTTTGCTCAGACCTTCTCGTTAATGTGTCCTTTGGACCTCCGTCCCAGACCTCCTCTTGAGTGTCGTGGACCTCCCGCCTGAGACCTCCTGCACCTTTTGATCTGGACCGTTAAGGTTCCCTTTTTTTTGAGATCTTGACCGTCGGATCTCCCTTTTGGAAATCTAACCGTCGGGGCCTCCTCGAGTGCCATACCCCTTGTGCTTTGGACCTCTTTTGAGGTCTAGTTTTCTTGTGATCTAAACCTCCTTGGGGTCTAGATCTGTTTGTGGTTTGGATCTCCCTTTGAGGCCCAGATATCTTTAGTCTTTTGGACCTCTTGTCCACGGGACCTCTTTTGTGTTTAGACCTTTGTGGTCTAGACCTCCCGCTATGCTTTGAACCTCCTTTAGGTTCAGACCTCCTGTGTTGTGTTTGGATCTTTGTAGTCCGGACCTCCTCTTTTGTGTTTAGACCTTGGTGGTCTAGACTTCCTCCTTGTGTTTGGACCTTTGTGGTCAAGACCACTGTTGTCTTCAGACCCTTTGTCCTTAAGACCTCCCCGGTTGTCTTAGGACTTACGGTCCTTAGATCTCCTCGAGACCCCCCTCTACTCGAACCATTCCTTTAACCTTATGTTCACCCTTTGACCTGCCTTTGCCCCGCTTTCTAAAGTCGCTTGATGTGGGTTGAATCACATTAAATGTTTGCCACTACCTTTGTACTCTTTTCTACTTTTGTCACATCCCTAGCTTTTTTATCCTTTTTCGCACCTTGTGGCAAAGGTGCCTTTGTATCGATGCCTTGAATCTGACGCCCCTTTTGTTACAAAGGTCCCTATTCTCCCTTTCTCTTTAAATAGGGCACCAGGGGCCTCCATTTGCTCCTGTTCGTCATTTCTTCCCTCCCTCTTTCTCTCGGTCCGGAGAAGCTCTCCAGGCTCCTCTAGTTCGGACCTCCTTGAGTCCGAGCCCTTCTTCTTGGACCTCCCTCCCGTGGAATTTCCTCCCTCTCGACCTCCTCCTTCCTTCTTGTTGGACCTCCCCTTCAGGATCTTTCCTTTCGTTTTGCTAGTTCTTTTCGGGTTCCTTTTTGAGCTGCTTTATTTAGTTGTTTTCTTTGCAACGTGTAGATTCCGTGGGTACTAAGGAGCTTGAAGATCCAGCAGCCCCGGTTGAAGCTCAGCAGCCCGCCATTGAAGGCAAGTCATGGGACCTTTGATCATCTTGATCCCATTTGCAAAAGTATTTTGATTTATTAAACTTGCATTGCTATTTGTATAAAATGGTTTGGGCTCTAGTTAAATACCTACTGGTTTTATGCCTCCTCGTCTATTTGGTAATCCATATGTTGACATGTTACCTTTGACAACCTTAGGATGGTACTGTTAGTTGGTCTTGTTTTGCTATTGCCAACATGGGTATCGTTCTTGCTTAGCCTTGCTCTAGTAGACGTGGGTCTCCTCTTGAATCATCATTATTGTTTAATCTTGACTAATGAATTATGGAACTTTGGTTGGTGCCACTGATAAGCAACTAGGGTTGAAGCCATAGTTGTGTTGTTTGTGGTCGAGACCACTTTAAAATATGTTGTGCCAGACTGGTGGTCTTTGGCGAGTTGAACCTAAAAGTCGTTTTGTTTCAGGCGAGTTGGCTGAGGCGAGTAGTGGGTGCTCCAAGGGTTGAAGCCATGGAGTCACCTAGGTGATCCAAGGGGTAGCCATGGAGTCACCTGGTGCCCCAAGTTGTCGCTGGGTCACATTTGGGTTGTGGAATGCCTCGCTGAGCAGACCATTTAAGGATCGAACCTTGGGAGCCATTGATCTGGGCCAAACTGCAACCACATGTCCACTATGGGTGGACCGAGTAATAACTGGTCTTGTTCGATTCGGTTCCAAGGTAGAGGAGGTGTTGATGGAGCACCATGGCTTAAGAGGGGCCACCGGTGCTAGACGCACACCGTGAGGGCGAAACCTTAATGTTGGTGATCGAGTCGAGCAGACCTTGTAAAGCCCTGGTAGTCTCCACTTGATTCGCATGTCTAAGGTAACGTGTGAAATATCAGCGACTACCTCTTGTGGGTAAAGTTGTGCACCTCTGCAGAGTGTAAATCCGTTCAATGGCGCGTCCTCTGCTATGGACATGCCCGGAGATTTCAATGAGGGTAGAATTCTTTTTGTGAAATTGTGTACCTCCTGGGCGTTTTGGTGAGAGGTCATGGCTTGTGCCTCGAAGAGACCTTGGCCGGCTCCAGAGGGGTCATGGCTGGGCTCACAAAGTGGTCTAGGGGCTGGTCTTGTGGTGCTCTGGAGTGGGTGCTCCAGAGAGGTTTGGGTTGGTGCCTTGGGTGTGAGTGGGTGCTCACTGTCCCCTTTAAAAATCAAATGTACTTATGTATTACGCTTAACTTAAGCTTTGCAATCTATTATGTTATTTACTGTCACTTTGGCTTTACGCAAACTAACCTTACAGCTCACTTTGTCAAGCCATGCATGATTATTACTTGCATACCTTACCCATGGCTTGCTGAGTACATTCGAGGTACTCATTGGCTTGTGCCCTGCTGTTTGATCGCCAGAGGTTGGAGTTCCAGTGGTCCAAGCTCTCGGGAGGGAGCACCCTTGAAGACCTTTGCGAGGGGTGACGCCCTCCACTTGGTAGCATGTGGGCTGGCCGAATGGACCTTGTGTTTTTGTCTTCGCCTCCATTGTGTTGGTGTTCTCGCTTGTTGTTAGCCTTTAGTGGCACCCCCTGCACAAACCTTCGCCATAAAGCCACTTGTTAATATATGTGTTATTCGGTTTGTCTTCTCTTTAAGCTTGTTGTATGGATTTGATTACACTGTGTGGGTTACTGTGCGAGCTAGCCAATTTGATCCTCGGGACTAGCTCGGTGCAGAGGCAGACCTCCGTGAAGTCCCACGGGACTTGGCACAGGAGATCTGTCGGACCTCCCCGTGATATACTGTTGAGGTGCTCTGGCGGGTTATTGGCCAAGACCTCCAGAGGTCTTGATGACCTCTGGGAGGTCTCGTGGTCAAGACCTCCAGAGGTCTTGAGGGCCTCTGGGAGGTCCCGCACCTCCTCGGGCAGCACCGAGCGGTACTACCGCTCCTCCATGCGGTAGTACCGCAACTCAAAAAAAAAGGAAGGTCCTCCCGGACCTTTGCTGTACATCACAGGGTGGGACGTCACAAAGTGGTATCGAGCTCCATGCCGATCGAGGGGCGAACCTTTGTTAGCGAGGACGCTTTAGTCTGCTTCAAAAGCTATTTTCTAAATCAAACCAACTTAAAATTTGATTGGTGGTTCTTTTCTTATCTTGTTCCGATCTGTCCTCAACTTGATTCATTCCTTTCTTCTCTTGAGCTATCCTTTTCTTGGCTTCTTCTTGGCTTCTTGTATCTTACCCTTTCTGGAAACTTTGTTTCTAAGCTCAAAATGACCTCCTCATCTCAGCAATCTTGTTAGGTCTGGCCTTGTTTTAAGTGGACCACCCCTATAGGTTAAGTTTAGTAGTGCTGTCTTTAGGCTACCCTTTTGTTTTTAGCATCGCTTAGCCTAGTGTCTAGGGTCTTTTGTTGAGTTTTCTTGCCTCTTAGTAGCTTTTGGCTACTAGTTCTCTTCGGGTTAACCTACTTTTCCCTACCTAGAATGTTCCATCTATCTTCCTCTGTCTTAACTCACCTTTGGTGCTTTTCCCTCTCACCTTTGTGCTTGCTTTTCTCACCTTTTAAACCAGAGAAGCTTCTTGCAGATGGTTCGGACCGGCATTCAAGAAGTCGAGTGAGCCGAGGACCTCCTTTGTCACCACCTCTTCCTCCAAAGAAGACTCGCCGGCAAAGTTTGGAGCAGCTTTATGGCAGCCAAGCTCAAATGATGAGTGCCATGATGCGAGAACATGAGTCGATGATGGCCCAACAAAATCGAGACAATTGTTGTTCTCCTCGCCTTGGTGAACTGTAATAGTCAGCAATTGCAGTGCAGCCTTCAACTCCAGCTTTTTCCTCACGAAATTGGTGGACTTCTTAAGGACCCGACCTTCGACATTCTCTAGCTCCCTGAGCCCTTGGATGCCGAGGATTGGCTGCGGTCAACAGAGAAGAAGCTTACCATTGCCCAAAGGCAAATGACAAGTGAAAAGGTTTTGTATGCAACTCACCAAATTGAAGGCTCAAAGCAGCAGAGTGGTGGGAGAACTTTTGTGCCGCCCATGCACTCACCACGAGCATCACTTGACTGAGTTTTCGTGAAGCCTTCGCCATTCTCATGTTCCAGATGGGATGGTAGAAATGAAGAAGAACGAAGTTTCGCGAGTTAAAGCAAGGAAGCTTGTCAGTAAGTGATTATCTCAACAAATTCACTCAGCTGGCACGCTATGTTCCAGAGGATATTGCCACAGATGAAGCCAAGCAGAAGAAGTTCAAGCGAGGACTCAACCCCAGTCTGAAGGTTCAGGTTATTAGCAAAGACTATGCAGATTTTCAGCATCTGGTAAACAAGGGCTTATTGATTGAAGAATCTCGAAAAGAACTTGCAGAGACATTCAAGAGGAAGATGTCACAGCCCAGAGCTTATCAAAGACCTCCCCAGCGAACCAAGATGTCTGAACAACACCAGTTTTTGGGACCTCCGGTTGAGTTCGGGACCTCTACAGCAGCGCCCTATCCAGATGCTCAGAGTTCGACAAAGAACCAAGAAATTTTAACACCATGTATGCTGAAGGTATCCAGTGCTTCAACTGTCAGCAGTGGGGTCATTTCGCCAAGCACTGCCCTCAACCCCGCCAATGGAACCAAGCCCTTCCCCAAGCTTCAAGGCAAGCCATCGACCTCCGGTTCGGCCGCAAAGCGGTGAATTGTGTTCTGTCAGGACCAAGCCCACTGCTCAGATCTCTTCCCCGTAAGTCTCGGGTTAGTGTTTTGGTAGTTTGGTTTTGTCTCACTCAAAGAGGAAGTTGCTGGAAGAGTGAGTGAAACCCATTCCCCTGACCCATTCTTTAGTAAGCACGAATCTCGGGGTCGAGATTCTCTTTAAGGGTGTAGGTTGTAACGCCCCGCTTTTCCTGAGTTTTAAAAATTAAAAATAACCATTTGGTTTTGGTGAGAGTTTAAAGCTTAACCTGAGTTTTCAAAAGAAGCTTTAATTGACTAATCTAAACTTGAACTAAATCTGTTCGGTTCTGTGACGACCCACCTCGTGATGTACCGCAAGAGGTCCGGAGGACCATTTTTTTTTGCGCCAAGTCACCACGGAAGGATGTGGAAGCACCGCATGAAGCTTTACCGAGGAGGTCTCACAGACCTCCCAGAGGTCTTATGACCTCCCGGAGGTCTTGGTCTCCATCGACCTCCCAGAGGTCTTGAGGACCTCCCGGAGGTCGTGGCCGCCACCGCCTGGAGCACCTCCAGCACATCACCAAGAGAGGTCCGGCAGACCTCCCAGCTAAACCCAGAGGACCTCCCGGTGGTCCCGCCTGCATCCGAGCTAGTCCCAGACAATCGAGCTAGCTCGCACAAGAACACAAGCCAATACCACAACCACGAGGTCAAACAAAGATGAAGGCATAAATAGAACTTATATAATAGGACCTTATGGTCAAGCTTGTTAACAAGAGGTCTGCCATCAAGGCTTACAAAACCAACGAAGACTTACAATCATGCATAATGAGCTCTAGGGCTCAAACACCAAAACACGCAGGCCATCCAACAAGCACCACAGTCGTCGGGTGGAGGACGCCCTAGGCATCTTAGTCGTCAAGAACTCCTCCTCGAAGAGGTCTCAGACCGCCTCGCACTTGGTCATCCTCAAAATCTGCTTTGACACGTGGCTTAAGCCATGAGTACTTGGAATGTACTCAAGAAGTCACAGAGAGCAAAGATGCAATAATATTCATGCAAGGACTTACCAATGGAGAGTCAGATGGTTAGTTTATAAAGCCAAGTTTGACAATAATAGCAATAATAGATTGAAAGGCAGCAAGGTAAAACCATAATACATAATACTTTTGATGTTTTAATAAAAGGTGGAGTGAGCACCAACTCACGGCCACAACCAAAAATTGGGGGAGGTCTGATCACACCAGTGGCCAGGTCCTCACCCAAAACCCACTCTGAACACCCATTCCAGAGGTCCAAACCAACCCCCGACTACTACCCGAGCCAACCTTGACCCCTCTCGAGCCGCCAAGGTCTCTTCGAGGCAAAGCCAAAGCATCTCGCTGAAGTGTCCAAAGGGCACAAGCTTTTGAAACATCTACCCTTGCACCATTTCACCGAGCATGTCCATGACCAAGGACGTGGCTATTCGAATAGATCTTTTACTCGCAGAGGTGTATAACTTACCCACAATCCACGATCTCTAGCGGATGGGTTCCGGCCACCCTTGCTCACTTCCTAAGGTGAGCAGCCTAGAGAGCGCAAAGGCCTTTACAAAGCTTTGAACTGACTAGGGCTGCCCGCTAAGGTTTCGCAATCCCCTCAAGTGGTCTAGAAATCCACGGTTATGGGTGCCCTCTTGCGCCAACTAATCACACGCTCAACCAAAACAGCCCCAAGCCATCTCATTGCTAATTATTCAGCCTGCACCATTCCCATAAAATGATCTTGTGGTTGCACTAATTGGCCCAGCTCAACAGAACACAAAGTGAAGTCCTTAATTGTGCTAAGGCAAGACTTCCACAATCCAAAGGTGCACAAGACCCACTACTCACTCCTGCCTTCTTGCCTTAGCAAAACAATTTGTATTAGCCCATGCCAAAAGACCACCCACCTGGCACACAAATTTTAACCAAGTGGTCTCACACCACAATCGACACAGCTTAGGCATCCCGCCATAGTCGCTCAACAATGGCACCAACCACACATTTCATAACTTATTAGTCAAGATTATTAGAGATGAAGCATGATACGCTCAAACCACGCTTAAGCGAGGCTATATAAGACCCACGGCCCCATGTTGGCAAATAACAGAGAACACCAACTAAATTACCCACCCTAAGGCTCACAAGGTGAACATGACAACATGATGGAGACAAGGTATAAAGGAGGCATAACAGACAAGTAGGTAAGTAACTATAGCCCAAACCATTTTCTTATAAACATAGCCATGCAGATAATTTAAACCGAAATACATTTGCAAAACTTGGTTCAAGATGATCAAAAGGAGGTCTATGGCTTGCCTTGGTCAAGCAAAGGAGAGCCTTCTGCAAAGAAGAGTCGGGTCCAAAATCTCCTCGAACTCGTGATCTACACGTCGCAAGAGAACCAAATAAGCAAAACCACACTAAGCCAGAGAACAACAAAAGAACCAAAAAGGAACTCAAACCAACTCAGCCAAAAGGAAACCAAGAGGCTTAACACCGCCTCAAAGAGCTCCTGGGGAGGGTCTTGCGCAAGGAAGAACCGAGCAGAGGAGGCAGGGAAGGAAGAAATGAGCAAAAGATTACAAAGGCCTGCCCTCCCAGGCTATATATAGCCGGAGTTGGTGGAGTGCACCAAGAAAAAGGTTCAATGACGTGTAGGCAATCGGGACAACTAGGGCAAGGCTTGCCCTAAAAGAATTGAAATAAAGTACCTCAGATGTGACTGCATTTAATGTGACCCGACACCTATTAAATGCGCACAGAGTTCTGAGGCAAGAGCAATAATTACAAGGTGAAGAGGGGCTGGCAAGTGGGGCCAGTCAAAAAGGGTGCACCACTGGTCAAAGAGGTGGCCCCACCGCAAAAGGGTCATTCCCGCCAAAGACCACTGCGAGGTCCTGGGCAAGAGGTCCAAGACACTCAAAGGGGGAGGTCCTGGACAGGAGGTCCAAGGACTCAAGAAGAGGTCCTGGACAAGAGGTCCTCAAAGCTCACAACGAGGAGGCCCTGACACTCGGACCTGCACGTCTGAGCGGCTAGATCTCAACAAGGGGAGGTCTGAGCGGCTAGATCTCAACAAGGGGAGGTCTGAGCGGCTAGATCTCAACAAGGGGAGGTCTGAGCGACTAGATCTCAACAAGGGGAGGTCTGAAAGAAGCAAAACCAAGCGTGGCTTGGGGGGGGCCAAAGAGGTTTTTGAAACACAAACCCGAGCTGGGTCCTTGACAGGAAAACCCCAAGCAAGCGATAGGTTTCGAACAGAGGGGAGATGTGAGAGAGGTCTGGATCTCAAAGAGATTCAAACCAACAAGGGAAGTTAAGAGAGAGAGAAGAGGCGAACCAGGGGCACACAGAAAGGCTTCGGAGAACCACAACCCGAGGGCGGCAAAGACACCACAGAGAGCCACAACCAAAGAAGGAACACCAACAACGACTTAGTTAAGGTTTGATTAATTCCAATTGAACTCTCCAGATTCAAAAATCTCAAAGTTAAGCTTTGGATTCTCAATAAAGCCAAATGGTTACTTTTATTTTGAAAACTTGGCAAGGACTTAAAAGAAAACAGACGTTACAAACCTTCACCCTTAAGGGAATCTCGACCCTAGAGATTCAGCCGAGCTAGGGAATTGGTGGGGAACTCCTTCCCGAGGTCCTCTTCTCGTTCCCATGTTGCCTCGGCCGAGTGGTTGCTCCATTGCACCTTGCACAACCTTGATGGTCTTGCTCTCGTAACTCTCTCGGACACGCCCAAAATCTTGATGGGGTGCTCTCTGTAAGTGAGGTCTTCTTGGAGGTCCACAACTTCTAAAGGCATTTGGTCCTCGGCATTCGCAAGCATTTCTTCAAGCTGTGACACATGGAACACATTGTGAACTCCAAAGAAGCCGAGGAGGAGGTCCAACTGTAGGTTACTTCACCCCTTCTGCAAGGATGGAAAGGGTCCAATAAATCTTGGAGCAAGCTTCCCACTAACTCTGAACATTGCATACCTTTGAGAGGTGAAACTTTGAGGTAGACTCGGTCTCCTGGGACAAAAGCTAGGTCTCGACGCCTAACATCTGCGTAGCTCTTTTGCCTAGTTTGGGCCGTCTTTAACTTCTCCTAATTGATCTCACTTGATCCTCGGCTTCTTTCAGAGTCCTGCCAAGAACTTGGCCTTCACCCGATTCTGTCGAAAGACAAGGAGTCCTACACTTTCTCCCATAAATAGCTTCAAAAGGGACATTTGGAGACTCACTTGGTAGTCTGTATTATAGGAAAATTCCAGATATGGTAACATCTTGTCCCAACTAGATTGTCTTTCTAGAGCGCAAGCTCTCAAAGATGTCCTCAAGGACTTGGTTAACTCTCTCGGTTTGGCCATCTGCTTGAGGGTGGTCTGTCAGACTAAAGTTGAGGCTCGGTGCCCAAGGCATCATGTAGCTTTTGCCAAAACTTGGAGGTGAATTGAGATCCTCTGTCTCGAGACTATCTTCTTTGGAACTCCATGAAGGCACACCACTTTTGCCATGTAGATTTCGCTAGCTTGTCTCGAGAATAAGTAGTCTTCACAGAATAAAGTGAGCCATTTTTGTTAATCTATCCACTATGACCCAAATAGAATCAAAACCAGCTTGGGTACGAGGTAAACCAAGAATAAAATCCATGCCGATCTCTTCCCACTTCCACTCGGGTATGGGTAAGGGCACTAAAAGTCCTCCGTGTCTTTGGTGCCTCGCTTTAACTTTTGGCAAGTGTCACATTTGGCTACAAAATCTGCTATTTCCTTCTTCATTTTCGCCACCAAGACAATTCCTTGACATCTTGGTACATTTTGTAACTCCCGGATGTATAGAATACAAAGCTTCATGGGCTTCTTTAAGTATTATACCCTTGAGCTCCGTGTTATTGGGCACACAGAGCCTCTTATCAAACCGCATCGCACCTAGGTCATCTATAGAAAACCTTGCGCCTTTCCCTTCTCTTATGTTGGTCTTGATCTCTTGGATGCCAAGATCTCCATCTTGGGCCTTGATCTGCTTTTTGCAAGGTAGGTTGCACTTCAAGAGTTGCCAAAACCCTTCTTCCACTAACTCAAGTCTAAGCTTCAAGAATTCTTCATACAAGGCAGGTTGGCTCTCCTTAACCATCAAAGTATTGACATAAACTTTTCTGCTCAAAGCATCTGCCACCACATTGGCCTTGCCCTGGGTGGTAGTGAATTCCCACATTGTAGTC
Source organism: Phyllostachys edulis (assembly GCA_036346405.1). NCBI lineage: Eukaryota > Viridiplantae > Streptophyta > Magnoliopsida > Poales > Poaceae > Phyllostachys > Phyllostachys edulis. The sequence continues at coordinate 32,921,097 of CM070563.1, forward strand.
CTTAATAAGCTCAAGCCACCTTCTCTGCCTCAAATTCAAATCTGCTTGTGTAAAGATGTACTTTAGGCTTTTGTGGTCAATGTAAATTTCACACCTATTACCAATGAGGTAATGGCGCCAAATTTTTAAGGCATGAACCACAATGACCAACTCTAAGTCATGAGTAGGGTAGTTTGCTTCATGAGGCTTCAACTGCCTTGAAGCGTAAGCTACCACTTTTCTTTCTGCATTAGAACACACCAAGTCCTTGCTTTGATGCATCACAATAAACTTCAAATCTTTCCCGACATCCGGAAGAACCAAAAGCTGGGCAGAGGTCAACTTTCTCTTGAGCTCTTGGAAGCTCTGTTCACAACTGAGGTCCAAAGGAACTTTTTTCTTTCTTTAACAAATGAGTGAGAGGTTTTGCAATCCGGGAGAAGCCTTCAATAAACCTTCTGTAATAACCGCCATGCCAAGAAAACTTTGAACTTGAGGCACGGTCCTAGGGGGTTCCCAATTGAGCACATCTTGAACCTTACTAGGGTTGACAGACACTCCTTCTTTTGACAAAACATGCCCCAAAAAGACCACTTCTTTTAGCCAAAACTCACACTTACTAAATTTGGCAAAGAGCTGATGAGCTCTCAGCTTTTCCAAAACCGAAAAGAGATGGCTTGTATGCTCCTCTTCACTCTTGGAATACACTAGAATGTCGTCAATAAAGACAATGACAAACTTGTCTAGGTACTCCATGAACACTCGGTTCATCAAATTCATGAAATAGGCAGGGCATTGGTCAGCCCAAAAGACATGACAAGGAATTCAAATAACCCATACCTAGTTGAAAAAAGCTGTCTTAGGATGTCTTCCTTGCGAATCTTAAGTTGGTGATATCCTGTTCTCAAATCTATCTTGGAAAACACAACACCCCTTCAATTGATCAAATAAATCATCAATTCTTGGCAAAGGATACTTGTTCTTGATGGTGACATCATTGAGAGCTCTGTAGTCCACACACATCCTCCTGAGTGCCATCCTTTTTAGGCACAAAATCACTGGGCTCCCCAAGGTGAAGAGCTAGGTCTAATAAAACCCTTGCTCTGCAAGTCTTCCAACCGCTTTTCAACTCCACATGATCATCAACATGCAATCTGTAGGGCCTTTTGGAGATGGGGAGGTCCACAGGACAAGGTTTATGACAAACTCAAGGTCTCTGTCTGGGGCATTCCCAGGAGCTCATCAGGAACACATCCACAAATTCTTTAACAACAGGACATCCTCCAAAACTTGAACTTGAGCACTACAAGATAGGGCTCCTTGGAGTTTCTCCGAGGTGGCCGAAAACTTCACAAAGGCACCACTAGGGCTGGTCAAAGAGATACTTTTGCCACTACAATCCAACATGGCATGGTGGTTAGCTAGCCACCCATGCCCAAGATCACATCTAGGGACCCGTGTCCAAAAGGATAAGGTTGGCTAGAAATTCTACTCCTTCTATGACCATTTTCACTTGTGGACAACCCCGGTTCGTGCTTAGTTCTCGAGTCGGGATTGAACCAACAAGGTAGACTTAAGAGCAACAACTCAAACCGGTGCTTTGTAGCAAAACTCCGAGAAATAAACGAATGGGAAGCTCCAGAGTCAAATAAAACTACGGTACACTGCATCAATTTACTAGGAACATACCTAGTACCACGCCCGAGGAGGTCTCAGCTTCTTCCATCGCCACATGGTTCACACGGCCCTTCCAAAAGTTTGGGAGGTTCTGCTTGAGGAGGTCCTCTGACTTTGAGGGTCTTGGCCGAGGGAGGTCTGAAGTAGAGGTCTTGGTGGTTGGCTCTGTCTTTAGTGGGCATTGATTAGCAAAATGCCCCACTTGGTGACACTTGAAGCGGTGATCCCAATTCTTTGTGGAGGTCGTTAGGGTTGTCTTGGTGCTGCCAGTGATGCTTGTTGGCGAGGACAACCAAGGAGGTCTTGGCAGAGGTTCTGGAAGGTCCAGGAGGTCCTTGGCGCTTGGGTTGGTACTGCACAAAAGCCTTGTGGCGCTGGGGAGGTCTTTGCTGAGCACCGGAGGGTGGCACCTTTCTCTTGTAGGACTCAGAGAGTTCTCTTCGGGATTCCTCAATGAGCATTGCCTTGTTCACCATATGCTTTGAAATCGGGATAATCGTTGCCCTAACTTGAACTTTTAAACCGGGATGGAGGCCTCGCTTAAAGCGCTTCGCCACAAGCATCATCCGTAGCCACATCTTCGCGAGCATAACGCGACAATTGTGTGAACTTAGTGAGATACTCACTTCTTCGACATGTTTGCCTTGCTTGAGCTCTCTAAACTCTTCCTTTTTCATCTCTACCTTCCCATCGGGGACATGGGAGTGGCGAAAAGTCGCAGAGAACTCTGCCCAAGTGATCCTCTGGGGAATTCAAGATGTGAGGCACAAAATGTGTCCCACCACTCACCGCAGTCCTTCCAGTTGATGTGAGGCAAACAAAACCTTCTCCTGTCTTCACAATGAGCAATATCCAAATTCTTCTCTGTTGATCTCAGCCAATCATCTCGCATCTAAAGGCTCGGGAGAGCTCGAAAATGTAGTCGGGCGTGTCTTCATGAACTCGACGACCTTTGATTGATGGTGAGTGGGGGTGGAGGTGGTGTGGCCGCAGCCTGACTATTCGACTCATCATGGCAAGTAAAGCATTGGTGGTCCGGCTTTGTTGAGCCATAATCTGGTTCATATTCTCGCATCATAGAGCTCATCATCGAGCTTGTCTTTGCCATAAACCGCCTAAAACCCGGTCTCTGTCGCCACTTGGAGGAGGTGGGGGTGGAGGCAAGCGCCAGGGGCTCACCTGACTTGTGGATCGCCGAGTTCTGCACTATCTGGACAAAACTCTAAAGGTTTAATAGGTAAGAAGGAAAGCATAAAGGGTAAGAGGATACAGAGAAATAAAGATAGGGCATCTATTAGGGGTGACTTGGTTAACCCAAGAGAGAACCAAAAGGCCAGGAGGCCAAAAGAGGCAACAAAAGCTTCAAAACAGAGGTCTTCAAGACCCAAGCCGAAGGGACTCGAGAATAGGACCACTAATCCTAACCTTTCTACAGTCGGCCCTATTGAAGTTATAAAGGCAAGGAAGTCAAATTAGATTCAAAATCAAGGTTCCAATAGAGATAAGATAAGGGAACTAAGGAGGAGTTAAGATGAGAGTAGAACAGACAAGAAAAGATTTTAAGCAAGATAAGGGCAACATAGAACCAAAGACAAGGAAAGAACTACTAAACAAATTTTAAGTTGACTTGCTTTAGAAAATAACTTTTGGACAAAAACTAAATCGACCTTTACGCCTCTGGCCACGTCCCCTGACCAACCTAGGCTCGATACCAACTGTGACGACCCACCCGTGATGTACCGCAAGAGGTCCGGAGGACCATTTTTTTTTTGCCAAGTCACCACGGAAGGATGTGGTAGCACCGCATGAAGCTTTACCGAGGAGGTGCTCACAGACCTCTCAGAGGTCTTGCGGACCTCCCGGAGGTCTTGGTCTCCATCGACCTCCCAGAGGTCTTGAGGACCTCCCGGAGGTCGTGGCCGCCACCGCTTCAGTAGCACCTCCAGCACATCACCAAGAGAGGTCCGGCAGACCTCCCAAAGCTAAGTCCGTGGGACCTCCCGGTGGTCTTGCCTCATGCATCCGAGCTAGTCCCGGGACAATCGAGCTAGCTCGCACAAGAACACAAGCCAATACCACAACCACGAGGTCAAACAAAGATGAAGCATAAATAGAACTTATATAATAGGACCTTATGGTCAAGCTTATTAATAAGAGGTGCGCCACCGAGGGCTTACAAAACCAACGAAGACTTACAAGCTGGCGACAAGGAGCTCTAGGGCTCAAACACCAAAACACGCAGGCCATCCAACAAGCACCACAGTGTCGTCGGTGGAGGACATCCTAGGCATCTTAGTCGTCGAAGAACTCCTCCTCGAAGAGGTCTGACCGCCTCGCACTTGGTCATCCTCAAAATCTGCTTTGACATTGGGGCTTAAGCCATGAGTACTTGGAATGTACTCAAGAAGTCACAGAGAGCAAAGATGCAATAATATTCATGCAAGGACTTACCAATGGAGAGTCATGGTTAGTTTGCATAAAGCCAAGTTTGACAATAATAGCAATAATAGATTGAAAGGCGACAAGGTAAAACCATAATACATAATACTTTTGATGTTTTAATAAAAGGTGGAGTGAGCACCAACTCACGGCCACAACCAAAAATTGGGGAGGTCATCACACCAAAGGGCGTGTCCTCACCCAAAACCCACTCGAACACCCATTCCAGAGGTCCAAACCAACCTGGACCACTACCCGAGCCAACCTTGACCCCTCTGGAGCCGGCCAAGGTCTCTTGAGGCAAAGCCAAAGCATCTCGCGGAAGTGTCCATGGCACAAGCTTTTGAAACATCTACCCCTTGCACCATTTCACCGAGCATGTCCATGACCAAGGACGTAGCTATTGAATAGATCTTTTACTCGCAGAGGTGTATAACTTTACCCACAATCCACGATCTCTCTAGCGGGATGGGTTCCGGTCACCCTTGCTCACTTCCTAAGGTGGCGATCTAGAGAGCGCAGCAAGGCCTTTACAAAGCTTTGAACTGACTAGGGCTGCCCGCTAAGGTTTCGAATCCCTCCAAAGGTCTAGAAATCCACGGGGTTATGGGGTGCCCCTCTTGCGCCAACTAATCACACGCCAACCAAAACAGCCCCAAGCCATCTCATTGCTAATTATTCAGCCAGCACCATTCCCATAAAATGATCTTGTGGTTGCACTAATTGGCCCATTCAACAGACACAAAGTGAAGTCCTTAATTGTGCTAAGGCAAGACTTCCACAATCCAAAGGTGCACAAAGACCACTACTCACTCCTGCCTTCTTGCCTTAGCAAAACAATTTGTATTAGCCCATGCCAAAAGACCACCCACCTGGCACACAAATTTTAACCAAGTGGTCTCACACCACGATCGACCTGACTTAGGCATCCCGCCATAGTTGCTCAACAATGGCACCAACCACACATTTCATAACTTATTAGTCAAGATTATTAGAGATGAAGCATGATACGCTCAAACCACGTTTTCTAAGCGAGGCTATATAAGACCTACGGCCCCCATGTTGGCAAATAACAGAGAACACCAACTAAATTACCCACCCTAAGGCTCACAAGGTGAACATGACAACATGATGGAGACAAGGTATAAAGGAGGCATAACAGCAAGTAGGTAAGTAACTATAGCCCAAACCATTTTCTTATAAACATAGCCATGCAGGATAATTTAAACCGAAATACATTTGCAAAACTTGGTTCAAGATGATCAAAAGGAGGTCTATGGCTTGCCTTGGTCAAGCAGTGGAGAGCCTTCTGCAGCAAGAGCTGGGTCCAAAATCTCCTCGAACTCGTGATCTACACGTTCGCAAGAGAACCAAATAAGCGAAACCACACTAAGCCAGAGAACAACAAAAGAACCAAAAAGGAACTCAAACCAACTCAGCCAAAAGGAAACCAAGAGGCTTAACACCGCCTCAAAGAGCTCCTGGGGAGGGTCTTGCGCAAGGAAGAACCGAAGCGAGAGGAGGCAGGAAGGAAGAAATGAGCAAAAAGATTACAAAGGCACGCCTCCCGGGCTATATATAGCCGGAGTTGGTGGAGTGCACCAAGAAAAAGGTTCAATGGCGTGTAGGCAATCGGGACAACTAGGGCAAGGCTTGCCCTAAAAGAATTGAAATAAAGTACCTCGGATGTGATTGCATTTAATGTGACCCGACACCTATTAAATGCGCATGAGTTCTGAGGCAAGAGCAATAATTACAAGGTGAAGAGGGCCGCAAGTGGGGCCGATCAAAAGGGTGCACCACGGTCAAAGAGGTGGCCCCACCGCAAAAGGGTCATCCCCGCCAAAGACCACCGCGAGGTCTGGGCAAGAGGTCCAAGACACTCAAAGGGAGGTCACAGACAGAGGTCCAAGGACTCAAGAAGAGGTCTGGATAAGAGGTCCTCAAAGCTCACAACGAGGAGGCCACGACACTCGGACTGCACAAGGGAGGTCTAAGGGTCAAGATCTCAAGGGAGGACCTCAGCGGTCCAGATCAAAGGGTGCGAGGAGGTCTGACGAGTAGATCTCCAAAGGGAGATCTAACGGTCAAGATCTCAAGGGGAGGACCTCAACGGTCCAGATCAAAGGGTGCGAGGAGGTCTGGACGAGTAGATCTCCAAAAGGAGATCTAACAGTCAAGATCTCAAGGGAGGACCTCAACGGTCGAGATCAAAGGGTGCAGGAGGTCTGACGAGTAGATCTCCAAAAGGAGATCTAACGGTCAAGATCTCAAGGGAGGACCTCAACGGTCGAGATCAAAGGGTGCGAGGAGGTCTGACGAGTAGATCTCCAAAAGGGAGATCTAACGGTCAAGATCTCAAGGGAGGACCTCAATGGTCGAGATCAAAGGGTGCGAGGAGGTCTGGACGAGTAGATCTCCAAAAGGGAGATCTAACAGTCAAGATCTCAAAGGGGAGGTCTCGGCGGCTAGATCTCAACAAGGGGAGGTCTCGAGCGGCTAGATCTCAACAAGGGGAGGTCTGAGCGGCTAGATCTCAACAAGGGAGGTCTGAGCGGCTAGATCTCAACAAGGGAGGTCTGAGCTAGATCTCAACAAGGGAGGTCTGAGCGGCTAGATCTCAATAAGGGAGTTCTGAAGAAGCAAAACCAAGCGTGGCTTGGGGGGCCAAAGGGTTTTGAAACACAAACCCGAGCTGGGTCCTTGACAGAAAACCCCAAGCAAGGGAGAGGTTTGAGCAGAGGAGATGTGAGAGAGGTGCGGATCTCAAAGAGATTCAAACCAACAAGGAAGTTAAGAGAGAGAAAGAGGCGAACCCGGGGCACCTGAAAGGCTTCGAGAACCACAACCCGAGGGCGGCAAAGACACCACAGAGAGCCACAACCAAAGAAGGAACACCAACAACGACTTAGTTAAGGTTTGATTAATTCCAATTGAACTCTCCGAGTTCAAAAATCTTAGGTTAAGCTTTGGATTCTCAATAAAGCCAAATGGTTACTTTTATTTTGAAAACTTGGCAAGGACTTAAAAGAAAACGGGCGTTCTGAGTTCCCTTTGGGAGTTTGTTGGTGTGTTCCTTTCCTCCCTCTTGTGCTTTGTGTGCCTTTGGGTTTGGCTTCTCCTTCCTGACCTCTTTTGTGTCTGGTGCCCCTTCTCTTTCTTTCTCTCCTTGTCGGCCCAGGGCTCCTTTGGGTTTAGACCATTTCAGTTTGTGTTTCAAACCCTCCGATCTTTGGACCTTTTCCTTGTGCCTATCCTGTAGTCCAGACCTCCTTTTTGTTGGTTTGAATCTCTTTGTGTCTGGACCTCCCTCTCGGCCTAAACCTTTCTCTGTCTAGACCTCCTTTTATCTAGACTCCTTTCCCTATCTTGGCCTCCCCGTGGACCTCTCAACATTCATTGGCAACCCCTGTGTTCATTGGGGCATCCCTAAGTCCCTCTGGATTTCCCCATGCCCGCATGGACCTCTTTGTATCCTTGTGGAACTCCTTCGGACCTCCTCTGCGTCCTTTAGGAACTCCCCTTGCCTATTTGGATCTCCCCTGGGTTCCAACAGACCTCCCCTTGATCAGATCTGGCCGTTAGGACCTCCTCTCTGGAGATCTTAACCGCACAGACCTCCCCTTGATCAGATCTGGCCGTTAGGACCTCCTCTCTGGAGATCTTAACCGCACACAGACCTCCCTTGATCGATCTGGCCGTTAGGACCTCCTCTCTGGAGATCTTAACCGCACGGACCTCCCCTTTGGATTTTCCTCCGTTAGATCTCCTTTTGGTTTTGGACCTCCCTTGCCCTCGCGCAGTCTGAGCCAATCCCACGCCTTTCTCACTCGTGGACCGTCGATTCTTTTTGGATGGCCCGATCGAGATGAAAGGTTCTACCCGGTCCGAACGTTCCTTTCCTTCTGGACCGCCTGATTCGATCGGACGGCCCTACTTTGTCAAGCGCTTTCCTTTGTCGCCAGACCTCTTCTGGTTGTTTTGCAAGGACCACCTCCTCGATCCTTCTTTGGTCTTTTTGTAAAGACCACCTCCTAGTCCGGAGTATCCTTTTGCTCAGACCTTCTCGTTCAATGTGTCCTTTGGACCTCCGTCCAGACCTCCCTCTTGAGTGTCGTGGACCTCCCGCCTGTGACCTCCTGCACCTTTTGATCTGGACCGTTAAGGTTCCCTTTTGAGATCTTGACCGTCGGATCTCCTTTTGGAAATCTAACCGTCGGGGCCTCCTCGAGTGCCATACCCTTGTGCTTTGGACCTCTTTTGAGGTCTAGTTTTCTTGTGATCTAAACCTCCTTGGGGTCTAGATCTGCTTTGTGGTTTGGATCTCCTTTGAGGCCCAGATATCTTTAGTCTTTTGGACCTCTTGTCCACGGGACCTCTTTTGTGTTTAGACCTTTGTGGTCTAGACCTCCCCGTTGCGTTTGAACCTCCTTTAGGTTCAGACCTCCCTGTGTTGTGTTTGGATCTTTGTAGTCCAGACCTCCTCTTTTGTGTTTAGACCTTGGTGGTCTAGACTTCCTCCTTGTGTTTGGACCTTTGTGGTCAAGACCACTCTGTTGTCTTCAGGACCCTTTGTCCTTAAGACCTCCCTGGTTGTCTTAGGACTTACGGTCCTTAGATCTCCTCGCAGGACCCCCCCCTCTACTCGGACCATTCCCTTTAACCTTATGTTCACCCTTTGACTGTCTCCTTTGCCCCAGTTTCTAAAGTGCGTTTGATGTGGGTTGAATCACATTAAATGCTGCCAGCTACCTTTGTACTCTTTTCTACTTTTGTCACATCCCTAGCTTTCTTTATCCTTTTTCGTACCTTGTGGCAGTGTGCCTTTGTACTGATGCCTTGAATCTGGACGTCCCTTTTGTTACAGTGCCCCTATTCTCCCTTTCTCTTTAAATAGGGCACCAGGGGCCTCCATTTGCTCCCTGTTCGTCATTTCTTCCCCCTCCCCTCTTTCTCTCGGGTCTGGAGAAGCTCTCCAGGCTCCTCTGGTTCGGACCTCCTTGAGTCCGAGCCCTTTACTTCTTGGACCTCCCTCCCATGGAATTTCCTCCCTCTCGGACCACCTCCTTCCTTCTTGTTGGACCTCCCCTTCTGTGGATCTTTCCTTTCTGTTCTTGCTAGTTCTTTTCGGGTTCCTTTTTGAGCTGCTTTATTTAGTTGTTTTCTTTGCAACGTGTAGATTCCGTGGGTACTAAGGAGCTTGAAGATCCAGCAGCCCCGGTTGAAGCTCAGCAGCCCGCCATTGAAGGCAAGTCATGGGACCTTTGATCATCTTGATCCCATTTGCAAAAGTATTTTGATTTGTTAAACTTGCATTGCTATTTGTATAAAATGGTTTGGGCTCTAGTTAAATACCTACTGGTTTTATGCCTCCTCGTCTATTTGGTAATCCATATGTTGACATGTTACCTTTGACAACCTTAGGATGGTACTGTTAGTTGGTCTTGTTTTTCTATTGCCAACATGGGTATCGTTCTTGCTTAGCCTTGCTCTAGTAGACGTGGGTCTCCTCTTGAATCATCATTATTGCTTAATCTTGACTAATGAATTATGGAACTTTGGTTGGTGCCACTGATAAGCAACTAGGGTTGAAGCCATAGTTGTGTTGTTTGTAGTCGAGACCACTTTAAAATATGTTGTGCGGATGGGTGGTCTTTGGCCGAGTTGAACCTAAAAGTCGCTTTTGCTCGGGCGAGTTGGCGGAGGCGAGTAGTGGGTGCTCCAAGGGTTGAAGCCATGGAGTCACCTAGGTGATCCAAGGGGAGTAGCCATGGAGTCACCTGGGTGCCCCAAGTTGTCGCTGGGGTCACATTTGGGTTGTGGAATGCCTCGCCTGAGCAGCCATTTAAGGACTGAACCTTGGGAGCCATTGATCTGGGCCAAACCGTGCAACCACATGTCCACTATGGGGTGGACCGGGAGTAATAACTGGTCTTGTTCTGATTCGGTTCCAAGGTAGAGGAGGTGTTGATGGAGCACCATGGCCTAAGAGGGGGCCACCGGGTGCTAGACGCACACCGTGAGGGCGAAACCTTAATGTTGGTGACTGAGTCAGAGCAGGACCTTGTAAAAGCCCGGTGGTAGTCTCCACTTGATTCGCATGTCTAAGGTAACGTGTGAAATATCAAGCGACTACCTCTTGTGGGTAAAGTTGTGCACCTCTGCAGAGTGTAAATCCGTTCGAATGGCCGCGTCCTCGGTTATGGACATGCCCGGAGATTTCGAATGAGGGGTAGAATTCTTTTTGTGAAATTGTGTACCTCCTAGGCGTTTTGGTGAGAGGTCATGGCTTGTGCCTCGAAGAGACCTTGGCCGGCTCCAGAGGGGTCATGGCTGGGCTCACAAAGTGGTCCAGGGGCTGGTCTTGTGGTGCTCTGGAGTGGGTGCTCCAGAGATGTTTGGGTTGGTGCTTTGGGTGTGAGTGGGTGCTCACTGTCCCCTTTAAAAATCAAATGTACTTATGTATTATGCTTTCTAACTTAAGCTTTGCAATCTATTATGTTATTTATCGTCACTTTGGCTTTATAAACTAACCATCTGACTCACTTTGTCAAGCCATGCATGATTATTACTTGCATACCTTACCCATGGCTTGCCGAGTACATTCGAGGTACTCATTGGCTTGTGCCCTATTTGTTTGATCGCCAGAGGTTGGAGTTCAGTGGTCCAAAGCTCTTAGGAGGAGCACCCTTGAAGACCTTCTTGCGCAGAGGGTGACGTCCTCCACTTGGTAGCCTTGTGGGCTGGCCGAATGGACCTTGTGTTTTTGTCTTCGCCTCCATTGTGTTGTTGTTCTCGCTTGTTGTTAGCCTTTAGTGGCACCTGTACAAACCTTGGCCATAAAGCCACTTGTTAATATATGTGTTATTCTGGTTTGTCTTCTCTTTAAGCTTGTTGTATGGATTTGATTACACATGTCGATTACATGCGAGCTAGCCAATTTGATCCTCGACTAGCTCGGTGCGCAGAGGCAGACCTCCGAAGTCCTACGGACTTGGCTCGAGATCTGTCGGACCTCCCCGTGATATACGCCGAGGTGCTCTGGCGGTTATTGGCCAAGACCTCCGGAGGTCTTGATGACCTCTGGGAGGTCCGGCACCTCCTCGGGCAGACCGAGCGGTACTACCGCTCCTCCATGCGGTAGTACCGCAACTCAAAAAGGAAGGTCCTCCGGACCTTTGTTGTACATCACGGGGTGGGGCGTCACAAGATTTCTCTCTCCTTAATCTCACGAATGAAACCGCTCTCAAGAAGGCAACATCGTCAATGGTGGTGAGTTCATAGGGAAAAAAACAACGTCCATGGAGGAGAGCACATCACGACTAGCTAATTTTTCGAGAGGTAAAGAAAAAAGAATCCATCTCTCCCTCCGTTGCTAGTGGTAAATCTTTGAGGAAAAAGGCCAACCAAACCCGACATGTTGATGCACATCGTTTTAGGGTATATACAATAAATACGCATAACAAGCTGCCTATAGTAACTCTTTATATCACCAGAGAAAAGACTAAAGACAACTCATACAATGGGTTTTGGTGATACTGATCGACTCTGATTGTAAAGAACAAACAATCTTTTAATGTTTTTCTTGGTTACGATGCTCTGATCGACTCTGATTGTAGATGATATTTTCTCTCTCTCTTTCTCTTTCATCCACATTAGCTTAAATCCTCGTGATAAAGGCTATAGACAAATGATGTAAACCTATTGTGCATGACCTTAGAGTGACAAAAGAGTACTAATTCAAATGCACTTTCGTTCCTTTACTCTTGAGGAATCATGGTCTTATAACCTACTATTTTCTTAACTTTATAATGTTCTTAATTTACGTGAACCAAAATGCGCCAGTATATTTTAAAATGAATTCAAGATCAATCTCAAACACATTTGATACCGGTGATACTAAATAAATGTCCATGTGGAAAACCATTTGCTCGATTCTACAAGATTGTACTTTGCTTTCCTGCCAAAGCATGAGCAAAGTTAACGATACATGGCAAATTTACACGTTTAATTAATGTGTTATCTCAACTACTTAAAAATTAAAGTTAGTTGTTGTCCGTCCTCTTCACCCTTCCAGTCATGTCCCTCTCTACTGATATGTGGGCGACGTTATCAATAAACTATCTCCTCGTATCGTGCGCTCTCTACTCCTCTTCTCCCAGCATCACCTGTGACGCCGCCTGCGCTTCCTCCTTTGCGCCCTCACCTCCATCCCCCACTCTTCTGCTCTGCTCTGCGCGCACCTCCGCCCCCTCCCCCGTCACCACTTCCATCGGCCGGATCTAGACGGGCCTCACTTCCTCCTCTCCGCCCCTGCTCTTCTGCTCCATATGCCTTGACGAACTGAGATATATTATATCTACTTTAATTGATAAACTATTACATTTATGAGATATTTCGTAGCAACGTACGAACACTCAACTAGTTTAGATATATGCCATGGTAAAGTTTCTACATTTAAGGTATGCCACTACAAAGTTCCGACTTCGATATATACTACTACTTATTATTTGAAATTGAGGACGTCATTATGAAAAAATTTGGACAATAATACCCCTGTGTTGTTCCTCCACCCCTCCCATTACCCACCTCCTACACCCCTCCCATGGCAGCATGTTGGGACCTGAACTTGCAAATTCAGACTCTCTGTGTATTCTGTACTAGTTTAGGATCACGCTAGTGCACACAGTGGCAACCTAGATAAAGTAGCAACCATTCAACGAAATAACTATGAAAGTAATAACTTATTAATAAATATTAGCAGCGGATCTTATGGTCAAAGTTTTACATAGTTTACCACGCGGGGGTTAAAAGACAAATAAATAGAACTCTTGCAGTGGAAATAAGATAACTTGTGGTGGTCATCCGACATGCCCACAGGCGATTGAGTAGGGAGCACATCCTAATTTGCATAGTCTTAGAAGTACTCCTCGTAGAACTCTAGGTTCCTTGGATCTTCCTCAACGACTGATCAATAAGGCATAAAGCTATGAGTACATAAAGTACTCAGCAAATCGTAGGGAATAGTATGCAGTTAATATTTATGCAAGATTTGAACAAAGGAATAGCTATATGATTATTTTACAGAAAGCAATATTAACAGTAAATACAATAAATATATTGAAAAGCATAATTGAAAAGATTATATACATAAAGTAAACAATTGCTTTGAAATAAATAGTGAACTACCCTGTAATATCATGTTTCTCTTTAGAGAGGATAATTAATTTAGATAATGGAATTAACAAGAGTTTAGAAGGGGGTTTTCGCTTAAGATGGAAAACTTGGGCCACAGGCTCTCAGCCCAGAGTGTCGTGGCATAAGGGAGAGCGCAGCTAACCTTAGCCCCTGCCTTTCCTCCTTGTGCCTCCACTTCCTGCAACCCTCCCCCTCCCAGCTGCCACCTCCAGTAGTTCTTTCCCTCCAAGCCGCCCCTGCCTTGCTGCCTTCCTCCAAGCCGCCGCACAGCCCCAGCGCTAATCCTATGCATTGCTGCTGCTACCAAAATCATGCTGCATGATTTGCATGTCTTCATGGTGGATTCGATAGTAGAGGGAGAGAGAAAGGGAGAATAAGTAAATCTACTACGACATTTTCTACACTGCTGCCGCAAGGAACCAGCTAGGAAGAGGAAGGAGGGAAGGAAGGAAAAGAGAGGGATTTCGCAGGGATTTTGTGTTCGATGTCTTGATCTCTAAGGGTGACGATCAAGTTTTCCCCTCTATTTTGTTTACCTTATCTAGAGATTAAAAACAAGATTAGAGAGGAAACTATCATTTTCTAGTTGGGGGAAATCAAATAGTAGATTGGTTTAGTCCGTTGTTTTGTTGTACCATAAATTCGGGTACCAGTTGTGCATAATTTGGGAATCTCATCTACTAGAAAGTTGTAGAGGATTTCGATAACTCTCTGTAGGATTTTTATTCATGTCGATCGGATGAGTATATGTTGAGATATGAATTTCGCAAGCTTGTTGTCCGATAAGTTTGTCGTATTTTGGCAACACATATTAATCTGAAGATTAAAAATAGAAGATGGAATAATCTAGGGTTTTGATCTACATGAAAAGGGTAGATAATTTCTTCAGGTTTCCAGAGAGTCTTAGAACATGATTTTTTGGAAGAGTAGAACAGAAGTTATGATTTTTTGGAAGATTGCAGTCCAGAACCGAGATACTGCTGGACTCAGTCATGGAAAAACATTAATTTGACTGAGTTAATGGCAGACTGAAATTTTGGGCATAGCTGGGAATTTGTAGGTAATTCCCTGTAGTTTCTGAAAAGTCATAATTCATTATGTTTTCGTCTGTGGATTAAAAGTTATGAAAATATTAAGTCTGTTGTCGAGAAGATGACAGATTTGTCTTCTGAGTTAAAATAGGGAGTTCGGATGATTTAATATGGACTTTTGATCACCTAGGAAGTTGTAGGAAATTTTGTATAGATTCTAGAACTGCTATGGTTTACTATTTTACAATGTGGGGGTTGAAAATTATGACAATTTTAGTGCCGGGACAGCGGGGGGACTGTCTGGCAAAAAGAGGGAAAGTTGTGGAATTGGAGAGCGCATAGGAGCGTTGTCGATTAAGTGTTGACTTGTATTACCATAGCTTGTATTGAGTTGGTTGTTTATTGTAGGCAGAGTGGCTTCCAGATTGGTATCACCTTCAAATTATCCCAGTCGTCGTAACTAGAAAGGCAAGTGCATGGTAGAATAGTATTTGAATGTTTAGAATTATTATTTGGTAAAATGAATACTTGCTATGATTATTCATGTGAATGATGCCTATTTCATATTTCCCATATGCTTTCGATAACTTGATGATGATGATCATGGAATAATGATGATTATTTCAATTGCTAATGATGAACGATGATAATCATTGCATTTCGTGTTGAGCATTCATAATGGAAAGATGTGACCCACGGGAGTGGGATGAGGTCCACATATGTAAGATATGGGCAATGAGGTCCCCATATAAAAAAGGACGGGCAATTGGTCCCCGCATTAAAGAATATGGGAATGAGTGAACACCGACGGGTGTTACACTCCGTTATACTGGTATAAGCAAAAGATAAGTTGAGACATGAGCATGAGTATTGCATTTATGAATAGTGAAAGGTGATTTGACAAAAAGAGACATGTGAATGGAAACTGATGAGAGTGAATATGATAAATTGAGATAATGATAAATGGGAATGAATTGTTGTTAAGATGATGCCTCGTTTATTATTCTGCTTTGTACTTGCTGAGTCATGGATTCACTCTTACTTATTTGTTGTTTTAGGTGAACGTTTGAAGGTGACATGTGTTGGGTGGAAATAGAACACATGCATTGGGTGGAAATAGAATATGGAATAATTGCACTTTTGTAGCTTTTCACTCCACCTAGCAATTCATCACTTTTGGTCATAAACAATTTAACACTTTCCATTGTAATAATTGGATAATTTGTGGTTTCCCTTAGTTCCTTATGGTTCGTAATATTATTAGTTGATGCATTCCATAATTTAAACTTATTTATGATGCCTTTTGGTAATTCCTTGGTTCATATTAAATTCAATTTATGGTCTAACATGTTGTTAAAATTTATATTTAACATAAGATGAATATTTTATTCGTGAAGTCTAGATGTTGGTATTAATTGATTATTTCTTAAAATTGGTAGTGATGGTAGTTGTAGGTGACATCTTGGGCTTTTGTTAAGCCGGGGTGTTACATACCTATTCACTTCCCAGCCAACAACCAGTGAACTACCTGTTCACTTCCCATCGATTATACCATCCAAACATTTTATGAAAACTCTATACCTCATGCGAAATCCCTAGGCATTGTCCATAACCGGGGACACGGCTGTTCAAACAATTTTTAACACTCTGCAGAGGTTAACACACAAGTGACAAGAGATAATCAGTTTATAATGTTCGTCTGACACACTTCCATATGTGTGCAACTAAATGATTATCACAAGGTCTTTACAAAGCTCCGTCTTAACCTACTTCTGTCTACTAAGGTTTCACCACCGAAGGGTTACATCCACCACAGTCAGGGACCCCTCTTGCGCCATGTGAATCTACCCGTCCATCCCGGGACCCACACGACCACATGACAGAACCAAATCAAGACATTGGAAATTAATGAGTTAGGTCTATCTCATACTGGACAAGTGGTTATACGACATGACCCGGTTCAATGGCGCACAAGATTAAGTTATTAGTGATTACTCAGGTGAAATCATCTCAACCCCTACCATGGCATAACAAATTTTACAACAGTGGCATCACACCATAATTCCATATCTCATTAAGTCAAGTTTTTTAAAATTTATCTTGTGAATATGAGCCTGTCGTACAACTAAGCATAAATAAGCGTAACTAGGTCACCCATGTTAGTATTAAAAATTATGTCCAACTTATATCAACCCTTCCGATGGTGTCAAGGATACATAGCATTCATAATATGTCAAGTAGGTAATTAGCTACCCCCAAAAATAATTGATATAAAATTAGCATGCATGTTGATATAAAACAATATATTTTTTTTGCAATAATAGTACACACTACTACAAAAAGGGTTATACTAGACGCCTCATCATAGATGGTTCCCCATAACCATCAGTGTTGTAATTATCACATACAGTTTTAAAAGCGCGACCGTCTCTGTTACTAGATACGCTAAGAACCATCTGTGATGAGCTAATATCATAGACGGTTCGTATCACGAACCGTCTGTGATACTTCACAGACGATTTTTAATACAGACCGTTTGTGATCAGTATCTCATCATAAACGGTTTGTATTAAAAACCGTGTGTGATAAGTGTCTCCCGATTTTACCTGACTCTGTGGTTTTACCAAAACTTGGATGCACACAAAAATGCTTAACTATGTGATTTTACCATGACTTGGATGCCTACCTATATTCCTTACTCTGTGATTTTACTATGAACCGTTAGTATTAAATACAATCACAGACGGTTCATGTTGAAAATCATCTATGATATTACTAAATATCATAGACGATTTTTCCTTAAAACCATATGTGATACTTCACAGATGATGTTTAATACAAACCTTCTGTGATATTATGGTTATCATAGATGATTTTTCTTTGAAACCGTATGTGATTCGCAACGCGGGAGGGCGAAAATTTTTAGACGTGTGCGCCAGCGGATAGAATTTTTTGGACGTATGCATGGGAGGCGAAATGTTTTGGCCTTGTCCTTATATATTATAGCCACCCCTGCCTTGTCTTCCATCAGTCTCTCCCTCTCCCATCCCCACGCCGAGCTCCGGCGACCGCCCTCGATTCCTCGGCACGGTTCGGCAAGGAGACACAACCAACGATGATGAGGAGGAGGAGGGACGCGTAGGAGCTTCATGTCTACCATAGGAGGCCAACACGCATCTGCAGCCTGCTGTTTCACGGCGCCTCCAGTGAGCGGGGCACTGTGCCTCGACAGTACCGCTAGATCTGACCGCCCCCATCTTCGCCTCAGGTAACTGTGAAGTTTTGCCCCCAAATCCCTATCTAGGTTTCCTTCTCGCTCTGATTTTGTCCCTTCCATCCCGTCAAATTTTTTTCTTAGTGAGGACCCCTATTTGTGGTCGACAAGAGAGGCCGATTCGGTCTGAGATGGACGCCTCTACTCGACCTCGTCTTCGTCAGAGAGTGAGCCATTGATTGATTGATTGATTGAGAGAGAGTGAGAGAGAGAGATTATCTTTTAATTACCTTCTTGCAAAATATCGAAAGAGCATATGGAAACTACTGTCCATCAATTGATTGGTTTCACTCAAAATTTGTTTTTTTTTGCAATAGAAAAAACTATCACAGACGGTTTTCACTAAAAAAACCGTCTGTGATAGTCTATTTTCACAGATGATTCTAAACAAGAACCGTCTGTGATAATTCTCTATCACAGACGGTTATTATTCAGAACCGTCTGTGATAGCTTTCTTCATAGACGGTTCAAAAACCGTCTATGATGACCTCATATTATCATAGACCCATAAAGTCAGATGATTCAGAAAACCGTCTATAATGATGATTTTGAACCGTCTCTGATGACATTTTCTGTAGTAGTGACAACATGATCAAAGGTCTATGACTTGCCTTCGTCGAATATTGGAGGTCCTTTTGTAGACTGGATCAAGCTGGCTTCGGCAACACTAGATTCTATACGCGCAAAACGAGACAAATAAATTATAATAAATCCAAATAAAATCCAAAAATTATAAAACAGGTACTGATAGAGATATTTTGAATTTAGATGAATTAAGGAACAAGAATCGATGGAGTCGGAGTTTGTATGAAGGAGAACGAGTATCCAAAAGTTTATCGGATTTAGAAATTCCTGAAAATTGAGAAGGAGGGAATATTCCTTTTCGGAATTAAAGGATTAATTTAACAGAGCTAACAAGGGGGCCCACTTGATAGTGAGAGGAGGAGATAAAGAGAGAAGGAGGATGATAGGTGGGGGCCATCTGTCATTGAGAAAGAGAGAGACAGAGGGGAAGGAAAAAACATAAGAGGAGAGGCAGTGCTCGGGCATACGGCGCCGACAGTGGATAGCAGCGTTACAGCGAGCGACAATTGGCAAAATGGGACCCTAGGTACTCGGGAATGCAAGGGGAGGTGGCGGTGCTGGCAGCGGCGACGGTGACATAGGCGTGGGGCGGACGGCGACGTTCTAGTGGCTGAAGGGTAGTGGCGGCGCGAGCATCGACTTGGAGTGGGCTCGGGGAGCACGCCAAGCCGCTCGTGGAGGCCGAAGGGGGAATGTGGTGGTGTGGCGACGACGGCCAGTGGCGGCAACGGCACCGATGGCGCTCCACGGCGACGAATCAGATGAACCGTGGTGGGGGATGGGTAGAAGAAGGTTGGGAAAACGTTATGACGCAATTAATTCCTCAAGAAGTGTACCAGAGAGGGAGATATTATGAATTTAGATGAATTTGGATTTGAGATGGTGGTTTGAATTTCGGATTTGATTTAAATATCAAAGACATAAGTAAGAACTTCAAATAAAATCCAAACTTTAAAATAATTAAATTAAATTTTAACCAGAAAGAAAATAAATTTTGGGGAAAATAGAAAAGAAATGGAACTCCAAGAAATAACAAAGAACTTGAAAAATCCAGAAAATAACTTGGAACTAGAGGAACTCAAATAAAACAATTTAATTTAAATTTTAATCACTTCAAAATATTTTTGTTTCTAAAAGTTTAATTAAGCTTTAAATAATTCAATAAAATTCAACTAATTCCTTTTATTTTAAAATTTTCAAAAAAATACGAAAATTGAGATGTTACACAGCAGCCGCTATTTGTAACATCCCCAAATTAATAAGTGATAATTAGTATGCATCTCATTAACATGCACAGTGTTTTTGAATCTTTTGCATCATTTATTGCACTTGGGTTTGTATTTCAAATGTATAAAAATGAGGAGAAGTTAAAACTTTTGAACATGCATTGGTTTTTCTGGAGCAATTGCATAATTTGTTTCTTTTGAAAATTTTGAAATCAAAGAAAACATACACTTCAAATTTAAATTCCAAAAGAAAACAACAATATAAACTTATGAACATCATCTGGAAATAATTTATTCAAATAATATAATAATTATCATAAATTAATATATTTTTTCCAAAAATTTTGGAACTCTTTTTGACCCTCAGAAATTTCAAACTCAAATCAATAACCTATTCCAAGTTTGAATTTAAACTAAGCAAATAAATCTTGAATAGTGACGTTTAAGATTTTAATTGAGTACTAGGATGTCCTAGTAATGCCTCTAAAAAATTTTAGAATTTCTAGAATTTTATTTCTATTTTAAAGCCTCAGTCAAACCTTTTGCTAGTTGGTCAAATCTGGAATTCAAAATCCCTAGCGCTGTTCATTGGGTTCAAACCGAGCTCGAGTCCAACCAAGCCTAATCGACTTGGCTAAACCAACTAACCTAACTGGCCGAACCTGAGTCCAACTCCACCGCATTCGGACCGTCCAAATTAGATCGTGCGGTCTTAAACCGCCGAGTCTGACCCAGACCCGAGCCAACTTGACTCCACCGCATCGCGTCGCACCAAACCCGAGCATGGCTCGCTCCTTGTGGCGCTGACGCGCCGGGCCTGCACGTTAGGGCCATCTTCTTCCTCGGGCAGAAGCAACGCTCCACGCGGCGTCTGCGCTCTGCCGTTGCTCCGTCAGCGCGAGCGACGTCGTTCCCCCACCGCCCTTTCTGGCCACTCTCGAAGCATCACCTGCTCACGCCGCTTCTTTCTCCGTCCTCGACCTTGCACAAAACCGCCACCATACCCTTCCTTTTTCTCACTTCTCTTCCCAGCCGAATAAGAGAAGGAGGCTCTAGCTCCGCCTCCTCTCGATAAGCTTCACCCGCGACCTCTCCGACCTTCTTTGTTTTCCTCGCCGCATCCATTTTGAGCTCGTGGTTTCCTGTGTAGGAACCAGAACGCAGACGTGTCTTCTTCGTCACTAGTGCACGCTCTGTGGAGCTCTGCCGCGCCATTCGAGCACCGGTGAGTCTCAGGCCCTCAAACCTTGTCCCTCGTGTTTGCGTCATCACAACAAACTCACCTATGCGTTTAATTGTGTTTTGGTGCAGCACCAAGGGACAATCGGCACTTCTTCCTCGTCTACGGTGAACCGCCACCGCCGAGCAATTCACTTGCTCTGGTGAGACTCCTCCCCAATCGATGTGTCCTTTAGCTTCTGGGGGTTCTACTATCTCTGCTCCGAGCTCCCTACCCCTTCTCGTTTCCAGGCCGAGTGTGTCACTGTGAAGCTCCATTGCCGCGCCGCCATCATCCATGCTCTAGGCACCACAGTGCTTCTCTGCCTTCATCGAGCCCGGATTCATGTTCCTGGAGGCGAGGCGACACTGATGCGCCTTTCCCCGAGCCTCCTCGACCTCTGGAGTAGCCGGTCCACGAGTGCCGCCCCATCGTCTCCGCCTTCGGCCACCGCACGCGTGACACCAGCAACCTGTGGACCTTGCGCAACCCTAGGTGAGTTCGCCAACTCCTTGCGCATCCATCCGTGTCGGCATCAAGCCCGAAGCTCCGCTGCCGCGCCGGTGGCGAGGTTCACTTGCCACGCGCACGTGTCGCGTTCGGGGCATTACTGTTCATGCCATTAATTAACCGAATCTTGGTTTGATTAAGTAAAGCAATCATTAGTCTTAACTAGCCCAGAATTAAACGTTTGATGTTCGAATGGCATGTGAGCTCGTGAACAGAAATTGAGGCATGTGTTTGAACCGATTTGCACTAGAGTCTTTGACATGTGGGCTTGCCCCCCTTAAGTAAGCTGTGGACCATGGATCGAGTGCATGGACTTTAGTCCATGCACTGTTCTATGAACCATGAGTATGGCAAGTAGGGCCCACCTGTCAGTAGGAATTTATAATTCAGGAATTAATTGAATTTTTGCACTGTACACTGGCCCCACCTCTCATAGGCTATGGCTAAAAAGGTATCAGTAGAAAACATATTTAATACTTAAGAAAATTCGGAATACATTAAATTATGCACTAAAAATTGTTGTATTAACTTCGAAAATGCATAACTAATTTATTTTAACTCCAAAAACAAAGTGAAACTAATTTTTATAATTTTCATTTTAAATGAAATTTATTTTAAAATAGGTTTCAATTTTGTCACCGTCTCAGAAAATATAGTTTTTGGAGATTGATCCAAAACCCATTTATTTATACACTAGAAAATGCTTTTAACCTTAAAGATTCATAACTATTTTACCTTAACTCCAAAATGGATGAAACCAGTTTTGATAATTTTAATTTTAAGTGAAATTTATCTTAAAATAGGTTTCAAACATATCCCTATAGCAGAGAATATAGTTTTAGAAAATGATCCATAATTCTATTATTTTTATAAGAGAAAAAGGCTGATAACTTTGGAAATTCATAACTAAATCACAAAACTCCAAATGAGATAAACACAGTTATTTTGGTTTTATAATTTTATTCTCTATTTATCTATGTAATCCTTGTATCCATCACTGCTCTACAAATTTTCACCAAATATTTAATTTCGGTGAACAGTTACAAACGAGAATTATTTTGATTTTCCTGAAACCTGAGATTCAAACTACTATAACTTTCTCACACTAAATCCAAATGGAATAATTCTTTCACCTAAAATCATGCTCTACCTTTTGTGAAAATTTCATGATTTTTAGATGACTTTGAATTTTTGAGTATTTCGGTGTTATCCTTTCTTATTGGTTCTTTTCGATTCTTTCGCTAGGTTTCGATGATTCTATTGTATACGAGAGTGATCCTCTACAGCAAGTCGAGTATCTCCAGCAAGGCAAGCAGTTGTTTCCATTTGATCATGTTGATCCCATTACTTTCAAATTCTATTATCTTGTTTGCAAAGCATATGTATGCATGCTTTATTTTGATGTTAAATTATCGATCGAGTAGTGATCCTATAGTTGTATAAACTGTAGGTAAATGTTCATCCTCTACCACTAAGCCTAGGTTATATCCACTATGGTTTAGAGCTCGATTGATGAGCTCTAGTCACTCTTTATTGTAGTATACGAGTTATGTTTGCTTAGCAATGCTTAGAACGGTAGATTGGGAATCATCGCTTCGGCGATGGTTATCATATCATCACTGTACTTACTTGGGTCAAGGTACCCATGAATGTATTGTATTTGAGAAACTAAAACTGAAAATAAAATATTTTAGACTTGGGCACATTGGTTGGATGGTGTGGTTATCGGGTGTGTGCTTGGTGCCTAAGTCAACAAGGACCGAGTTACTTATGTCACTGATCCAAGTAATTTTGCGTGCTAACCACATGAGGGACATATGGGACCCCTCTTGACTTAGTACTTTGGCATGTGTTAGCTCCGAGTCGCAGGAGGTTGTGTGTGTTGTGTGGAAAAGGAAATGATTTGTGTTGTGTTATTGGGTGTGCGGTGGTGGAGTTCCCGGTAGGTTCTCCACCTCGAGGGGCATCGGCAGTTGCTACGGCTGGGCCGATGTCTCGACACAACGTGTGGGTCCTCCGTGGGAGCCCCGTCTGCACACACAAGGACGGTTCACGGAGGGCTTCACCCATGCAGGTGACTCGTAGTTAATACACAATATTGGAAACGTCTAGGACTTAGCCTTGCCGGCATACCTTCAGAAGTGTGCTTAATCTTGTGGCAAAAGAGGCGGTCTGGCATGTGGGTACATTGGTACACCTCTGCAGGGTATAAACTATTCGAATAGCCTCGTCCTAGGTTATGGACATGGTTGGTTAGGTCGTGCAAGAACTATACTTCAACATTTTCGATAAAACTCGAATTCGGGTGGTATGAATGGGTAATTCGTGCTATGTTGTGATGGCTGTTGGGAAGTCACCTCCAGGATGTTATTTATGCTTATAAATGTTGTCTCACTATTATTTAATCAAATAAAAACAGATTTGTCAAATTGCCTCCAATCTATTACATTATTACAAATGAAAAAGTTGCTTTATGCGTCAAATGAACCATATAACTGTAACACCCCAGCCCAGCACTGAGCCTGGAATGCCACTAAACTACCCTTCTAACTAATATTCATCAACACACTATAAAATTACAGCAAGCAAAACGTAATAAAAAAAACCCATCCACGGGTCACAATAGAACATGAATAAAGACATGTCAAGCATAAATGAATGAGCGAGGGAAACATAGCAAGATGAAAAGTCTAAAACAACACCAAACTAGTAAATCCAAACCTTGGAACAAAATAGACTAGTCCAAAGCATCCATCTAAGCATATTCAATTCCTAACATGTCCTAAAAGTAGCCCAGCAATAAAGAATCAAATGGTTCTCATGGCAAATAAACAGGTGTCTGAAGTATGAAACTATCCCATGTGCACTAGTCCCTCTCAATCGTAGCGCCATCAATGATCACCTAAAAACAACAAAGAAGTAAGGGTGGGTCCACGACTCAGCAAATACATCAATAAACAACAAACCATGATAACCAACAGTATTCAATAACTTCATTATCATCACATGTCTCTCTATTAATATTTTCATGTCATGCTCTTCTTTTTGTTTTCACACACATTCATCTCATATCTCAATGCAACTCTACTCTACATGTCCACATGCACTTCTTTCACGTATACCGGTATACATGAGTGAACGCCCGCGACAACGTTCACTCTCAAGCCCGCTCCTTCTCAAGGATCGGGGACCTCCTCCACTCTCGTGGAGTTGTGATCAATCATGATCAACTGCTCATATGCAAAGATGCTTATGGATGCAAAAATACATAATTTCATCATATTCATCATATCCAATTTTCCTCATATTCGCCAACAAGATATAGTCATACCATTCCATTGCTTGCAATTAAATAAAAATAAAAGCACAACAATAATGGTAATGAACGATAAAGAAATACAGTGATCAATCATTGATCGTTGTCTTCCAGGTACTTGCCTTTACTAGTTGCGACGTACGGTTTGGCTAGAAGATGGCAACAAGCATGACGTCTCTCCTACATTAAATACTCAAATTTGAATACAAGCTACAGCATCACAAGAATAACAATTAATTGATATCGCTCCTACACGTCCCCCAAATCCGCAACGCTTCCCCGGTACCGAATAGTCACCCCTTGCTGTCCTGGTACTAAAAAAGGCGTAACTTTTGACTCAAAAGTCCGATCATGGCAAATCACCCAATTTTGGAATCTATACAAAATTTTTCACATTTTCTTAGATTACCATGACTTCTAATTAAATCATCTAACCCCCCGTTTTTATTCTAGAAGACTGATCTGTCATCTTCTGGACAGCGAGTCTTACTAAAATCATAACTTAAAAATTACTTATCCGCTCGACATGATTAAATACTCTATGGAAAGATTCCGAAATTGTCTACAATTAACTAATAGATGACATTCCCAAAATTCACCAATTAGGTACCCGAATAAATCGTATAATAAAACAACAGACTAAACAAATTTACTAATCTGCCCCTCGACTAGAAAATTCTAAACCCCTCTCTTATTAATCTCGATTCAATTCTCTAATTAAATCTTTCTCTATCTACTGTTTAAGACAACATGCATCCATACAAAGCAATGATACACTACTAATTAATTTCTAGTGCTACTTGTACTACTAATTGATGTCTAGCACTAGCAACCCTTCTGGAATGGTCTCACGGTTGTTCCAGCATGCAGGCAGGCAATGCATACAAGGCTACAAGGACAAAACTAGTTAAATTAAATAATAGTTAGTACTATCCAATTCTTCTCTCTCCATTACTACTCCAATTAAAAAACAGCATGCATGCAGCAAAAGTTGCTGCCCTACTGATTCCAAATGCGTTACATCTAAACAATGCAAGATGGCTGACGTGAAGACTAGGTAATTCTATCGCTGCTTATCACTAGCAGCCGCAATGCATGCATATCCCATTAACCAGTCGTAGCAGTGCAGGGAAACTAGTAATAGGAAAAGACAAACCGAACGGAGGCGAGCAAAACTGTTGGCGACGTGCAGCGGCTGATTCCACGTACTGGCCGAACATCACTCGCGTGTGGGCTACGCATGCACTGGACTTCCACGCGCACGCTGCAGGAAATCAACGCATGCACTCGGCGGCAGGCGGCTACGCGCCGCAGGCGTTCGGCCGCAGCGCTCACGCGGTAGCAGCAGGAGCGGCTGTGCACTGCAGGCGGGCAAACGGCAGGAGGCGATGGCCTATGCGCCAGGCGGAAGAAAACTGACGAGGGTGGCGGCGTACAGGAGAAAGAAAAAAAAGAAAAGACTGTTAGGGTTTCTAGAATTCACTCTTTCCAGGATCTTTTTATCTCGATACGAACCAACTCCTCCCTAAAACTTTAAAATAATCCGTTTTTACGTATCCCCTTTGGTCTAATTACGCACGGATCCTCCAGAAGGTTAAATTTCAGAAAACCCCACTAATCCCTTTCGTTCTCTTTCTAAAGCGTTTTAGGGTATTACAATAACCTTCTCCTTTGATTCGGCTTGCATGTAGCTATGTATGGGCTTGTTACTTGTAAGTCTTGCGAGTACATTTTTGTACTCATTTGCATTGCTTAATTGTTGCAGAGGAGGTTGATCCTCAAGGGATCGACTATTGTGAGACCGACTTCATGTAGGACGACTAGTTTGACGGCCCGGTCGGTTGCCTTGTGAGTTAAAGGCAAACCGGTTGGCTTTTGTTTATCGCCATCTTATGGCCTTTGTTTCCGCTGCTACTTTGGTTATTTATCTTGTCATTTGGCCGGTTGACCCTACTTTTGTAATATGAACTTGTATGTTCTTTAAGATGTAAGCTTGTAGACTTGGTAATGTAATGACTTGTGTATGGAATAGATGCTTAATTTTTGTATGGGGTATGTGTACTGCAATTCTGGAAAGTACATATACGCCGAGAGTCGGGATATTTGATTTGTAATGCTAGAGCCAATTGGATGGTTAAGTATTAGAAGTTAAATACCCCGAATTTTCACACTGGCTCTCCATCTCTCTCCTTCCCCATCTCAGTCTTCGTATCTCTCTCACCTCTCTATCCCTCCCCTGACCCTGACGCCGACAAATGGCTTGTTGCTTGATTTTATACATGATCGATCTCGCTCCATCGGCCGACTTATACTTGGTAGTTGGTTTGCTACTTGCTAGCAGATCTGCAACGGAGGATCAAGAAGAAGCAATGGAACTGCATGCAGTAGGAAAACTAACGGAAGAACGTCCAGCTAGCTAAATTTAATTTTAATTAGTTTAAAATGTTTTTATTTCTGAAAGTTTAATTAAGCTTTAAATAATTCAATAAAATTCAACTGATTCTTTTTATTTTAAAATTTTTAAAAAAACACGAAAATTAAGATATTACAGGCAGCCGCTCTCTCCATCTCTCTCCTTCCCGATCTCTATCTTCGTCTCTCTCACCTCTCTATCCCTCCCCTGACCGTGACACTGACAAATGGCTTGTTGCTCGATTTTATACATGATCGATCTCGCTCCATCGACCGACTTGTACTTGGTAGTTGGTTTGCTAGCAGATCTGCAACGGAGGATCGAGAAGAAGCAAAGGGACTGCATGCAGTAGGAAAAAGAACAGAAGAACGTCCAGCTAGCTAAATTTAATTTTAATCACGTTAAAATGTTTTTGTTTCTGAAAGTTTAATTAATCTTTAAATAATTTAATAAAATTCAATTGATTCATTTTATTTTGAAATTTTCAAAAAGACGCACAGCAGCCGCTGTCTCTCCATCTCTCTCATTGCCCGTCTCTCTCACCTCTCTATCCTTCCCCTGACGCCCACAAATGGCTTGTTGCTTGATTTTATTCATGATCGATCTCGCTCCATCGGCCGACTTGTACTTGGTAGTTGATTTGCTAGCAGATCTGCAACGGAGGATCGAGAAGAAGCAAAGGAACTGCATACAGTAGGAAAATGAACAGAAGAACGTCCAGCTAGCTATAGGGTCACTCTCGTACCGTGCTAGCTAGAAGAAGTGAAGGAACAAATAACAGTAGCGAATGAACTGCGTTTAAGTTCTCGCTCTCTCTCTCCGATCAGGGTTTTTTCTATTAACGGGGGGTCCGATAAGTCCGATTTTGCCGATTTTCGGTTTTTTTTGGCAACTTTCGGCCGAAATTTTCAAATCAGAATTTAAATTTCGAAAAATTCGACCGAAAAAGTCTGGGATTTGAAATCAGAAATCAGAATTCAGAAAGCATGAGGTTGCTAACTAGCAAATAATAGCAATAACAAGCAATCCATCAATTGTTAGCTCCCGTTCCACTGCCGAGAAATCTCGTAGCCCAGCCGCCGAGGGGCCTGGCTCTGGCCGCGATTGGGAGGGGGCAAGCGACGCGAATCCCCGGTAGTGGAGCCGAGGACCGAGGAGAGCACGGGAGCTTGGGGAGGAAGCAACGCCCGGTGGACGAACTCGGGAGGTTGGGGAAGAAGCGGCGCCCGGCGGACGAGCTCGAGAGCTTGGGGAGGAAGCGGCACTCGGCGGACGAGCTCGGGATGGGTCACAGCCGAAGGAGGAGCTCGGAATGGGTCGCCACCACCCCAGGATGTCGCCGTCCACCTCCATATACCACCGGATTTGGGTAATCGGAGAGATCGGAGGGGAGAATTGAGGGAGGAAGAGACAGAAGAGAGGATAGAGGAGCCGCCACCGAGAGCCCGAGACCACATGGATATGCCGCAGAGATAGATTCTAGGGAAAATACTAATGGGCTGTTTTGGGCTGGGTCCGTATTCAAATAGGGCCGACTTTTTCGGCAACGACTTGGATTCTTACCGGGCCCCTCCGATACGGCCGATTTTTTTTGAAAATCGGTGATTCTCGAACGATTTTTTGAACCCTGTCTCCGACGGTGGATGGGTTGGCAACTTGGCATGGACGAGGAAGGATGCAGCCATGAGGTGGAAGATGAGAAAGGAAGAGAAAGGAAGAAGGCACATGGGCTTTATGGTCCTAAATTTTTCTATAATGGCATATCTCAGGGAATGGGCAATCTGTACTCGCATTTCTCCAAGAAAAAACTTTACAGTGCTAGATTTCAAAACATAGGACTCTACATTGACATATATCTAAATAACACGTTATTAATTGTACTACCGACTTCTGCGACCCATATTCATTGATCGAAAAGCCTATCTTGGATTTTTGATACTTCTATTAATTGTACGACACCATATTCATTGACTTCTGCGACAAGTTATTAAGTGGGCTTCCGACTTCGCACACTCGCACTGACTGTTTCTAAAGCTGGACTATGCCCCGCATGCTGATATTTACAGTACTGGTTCATAACTATGATATCGTCAGATGTCGAAATCTTGAAGACAGCAATCAAAGTGTTCACCTGGCCGCTGGGCCTGTCCATAGAGAGGTTTAATTGTTAGATAATCTTTGTAGGAGTCCGTTTCAGTTTTAGTTTTCTTTTTTTGCTCCCGTGTCCAAGTCCGTTTCGTATTTGAGTCCAATTGTAACTCAGTTAACTCAGCCTTTATAAGGGGTTATGTACGTGAGTTCTTTTGAAAAGATTGAGAGGAGAAGCAATAGAAATCAGAAAAACGCTGCCGTACGCAGCACCAAAAAAAAATCATATCGCTTCTTGTCTTCGATCTTCTATTCGCTTCCAGCATATACGCGTGCGTTGATTTTTTCCAGAGTGTACGTGAGTTTATCAGAGCTTCGTGTGAATCATGTGCTACATCCAAGGATAAGAGCATCCAGTACA
Organism: Phyllostachys edulis; assembly: GCA_036346405.1. Classification (NCBI taxonomy): domain Eukaryota; kingdom Viridiplantae; phylum Streptophyta; class Magnoliopsida; order Poales; family Poaceae; genus Phyllostachys; species Phyllostachys edulis. The sequence goes on from CM070563.1 coordinate 32,950,473, forward strand.
TGTGCGTGTCCTTCACCGAGGATCAACTTCCAGAATGCTAGCGCGTGTGCTTCATCCGACGAGTTGGTTTCCAGCGCCATAAATTTCTGCCGAGCGTGTGTTCGGTTTGGTTTTGGGCCAACAATTGGTATCAGAGCGAGGTGCAAGAAGGCGAGGTGCGAGGAGAAGCTGTGCGACACGGACGGACAACGCGCACGAGGTGTAGCGTGTCATGTCGCAGCAGATGCCGTCCACGCAGAAGTTCGTGGGCAGTGACGACACCTCGGATACGGCGGCATCCAAGGCACCGGCGAAGGTGGGTTCGGTAACCCTCCAATATCCATTGCTCACTGAGACCAACTATGGCTCTTGGGCGGTGAAGATGAAGGTGTTCATGCGCGCACAAGGGGTGTGGGCGGCGGTGGAAGGCAAAGAGCTGGTCGATGAGTGCAAGGACCAGATGGCTCTCGCCGCCATATTCCAAGCCGTGCCCGAGGCCATGATGATGGTCTTGGCCGAATATGAGACGGCCAAGGAGGCTTGGGACACTCTGAAGGAGATGCACGTCGGCGCTGACCGCGTCAAGGAGGCACGAGCACAGACTCTCATGAGTGAGTTCGATGTAATGAAGATGAAGGAGACGGAGTCCATCAATGACTTCGCCATGAAGTCGACCACCATCGCCAATCTAGATTCGTATCCTCGGAGACAAGATGGAGGAGCGCACCGTCGTAAAGAAGTTTCTTCGTGCCATCCCCGACAAATTCTTGCCGATCGTCTCCACCATTGAGCAATTTGCTGATATGAAGACGATGACGATGGTGGAGGTGATTGGACGACTGAAGGCGTACGAGGAACGCACAAAGGAACGGCGGCGTGACGAGGAAGGTGGGCATCTACTACTCACTCGTGACGAGTGGGAATCCAGGTTCAATAAAAAAGGCGCCAACAACTCTGGCATGAAGAATCGCAAGATCGACAAAGCGAAGATTCGCTGCTACAATTGTCAGGACTACGGGCACTTTGCTTCTGAATGCCGTAATCCCAAAAAGGAGAAAGCGGAGGCACACTTAATTGTGGCTGATGCTGAATACGAGCCGGCGTTACTCTGATGCTGAGTCGTGTCCGTTGAGTTGAGTCCGGGATGTTGAGGAGATGTGTTCGCCATCTTGAGTCGAGTCCGTGTGTTACTCAAGTTGTAGTCGTGACCAACTTGAAGTCCGAGTACGAGTTGGGCAAGTCGTAGTTGAGACCGACTGTCCTGAGTTGAGTACGAGTTGGGGTGCAAGTCGTAGTTGAGACCGACTGCCTCAATGAGTAAGAGTCCAAGACGTGTTCAAGTTGTGCCACCGTCTTCGGACAAGTAAGTGTGAGCCAAGTTGAAGTCGAGTCCAACTGGCAACGTCCAAGACGTGTTCAAGTTGTGCCACCGTCTTCGGCCGAGTGTGTGGGAGCCATGTTGAAGTTGAGTCCAACTGGCAGCACACAAAATATAAGTAAGTATACAAAGATTAGGGAGTGATTGTTAGATAATCTTTGTAGGAGTCCGTTTCTGTTTTAGTTTCCTTTTTTGCTCCGTGTCCAAGTCCGTTTCAGATTTGAGTCCAATTGTAACTCGCTTAACTCAGCCTTTATAAGGGGTTATGTACGTGAGTTCTTTTGAAAAGATTGAGAGGAGAAGCAATAGAAATCAGAAAAACCGCAGACGCAGACCAAAAAAATCATATCGCTTCTTGTCTTGATCTTCTATTCGCTTCCGGCAGATATACGGCGTCGTTGATTTTTTCCAGAGTGTACGTGAGTTTATCAGAGCTTCGTGTGTATCATGTGCTACATCCAAGGATAAGAGCATCCAGTACATGTGCTTGTCCTTCACCGAGGATCAACTTCCAGAATGCTAGCGCATGTGCTTCATCCGACGAGTTGGTTTCCAGCGCCATAAATTTCTGCCGAGCGTGTGTTCGGTTTGGTTTTGGGCCAACATTAATTACATCAACCTAGATACACATATATACAACCGTCCAATAAACGCGATCGGTGCAAATTTTGGGAGTGTGTATGAAAATGTTTTATAACCCCAATATATTTATGAAAAAAGAATTTTGAACTCAGTTCAAACTAGTTTAAACTACTTTTAAATTTAGTGCAACTATAGTGATTATATACCATGAAACTAGCTCAAACTAGTTAAACTGAATATGGATTTAATTTTTTTAGAGTTTGACATCTCAAATACACTTTTTATGGGTATGGGAAGATACCCACGTAAAACTTTTCGAATCTCAAAGCACAACAACGGGTATTGATTTAGGTGCCTAGGCACTATCACTACAACAAAAACATACCTATAGCAACGTAAACCTCGCAATGGAAAGCATAAGCGTTGCAGGACACTAATTGTAATTACACTGCACATAAAACTCGTTGGGCTAGCCCACCATCTCCCATGTCCAAGGAAAAAACTGCCCACATCTAAGCTTCTTATCTTGAGTCCGAGAACACTCCCCATCCCCCATCTCATTCCTTCCTCTTCCTCTAAAAATGGATCCCCATTGCCAAACCACCACACATGTCGGCCACGCCAAAAAAAAACCCTCCCATCGCCGCCTGCCTCCACGCACGCCCCTCACTCGCTGCCGCCCTCCCCTCACCTCCCTAACCATCCTTCTCCCTCCTCCCCTCACTGCCGTGCTCCATTCCCCTCTGCCCACCGCAGCCTAGATCTGATCGCGCGTCCTCAAGATCGCGCCGCCTCCGTGTGCGCTACCACCCCGCATGCACCAAGCACCATCCGAATTCCACCGCCGTGTGCGCAGCTACCTCCGCGTCGCCGAGCACCTTCAGGTCCTCGCGGCCTCCGCATGCACTGAGCGCCCTTCTGGATTCCGCCGCCTCCTACTCCCCTTCGCCCCCCTTCACCCGCGCCGTCCCCTGCTACCCTTCATTTCCGCCGCCGTCTACTCCCCTTCGGCAACGCCCTCACAACTCCCCACCTTCCCTTTGTCCGCACCGCCACCGCCACCCTCACCTCACCATGGCGCCCCTTCCTTCGCCCGCACCTCCCGCCACCCCGCCAAGACACATTGAGGGCCAAACCAGCCATCTTCCAAGCCAGCCTTCTGTAGACGTCAAAAATCAACACAAGGAAAACGGCACCAGCGCGCAGTACCTAGGCGGAGCGAGTCGTGGTACAGCGTAATGATGATTTTCCCTAGCTTGGTCTTGAAACCCAGCTGAGCAGCAAGCAGAGAGAGGTCGGGGAAGGAATAGGACTACGGGAGGAAGCTACGATAAAAATAGTAGATGCAAATTGTATTGATCGATTGGTTATGATTTAATCGGCCATGACCCTCTTCTATTTAAAGGGCGGCATGTCTTAGCCGTCGAAGCTCAGGACTCCTAAACCAAACCAAATGTTTACAGATATGATTCGGTTATGATCTCCAAACCTTCTATAATTGACATATCTTTCCTATCTGGTCACGTAAATTCTCTTAAGGAGCTCCTGCAGGGAGGTCTTGGACGCTTGGCGGGAAGTCTCGTGGGAGGTCTTAAGGAGGTCCTCAACGGTCTTGATGAAACCACGCGGATGCTCCTGGGAGGTCTTGAATGGTCTTGATGGAGCTACGTAGCGCTTTTGGGGAGGTCCTGAACGGTCCTGATGAAGCCGCGTAACACTCCCAAGGAGATCTTAGAGAGCCCTGATAAAGCCGCGTGAGCGCCCTCAAGAAGATCCCGGACGATCCTGACGAAGCCACGTAGCGCTCCTGAGGATGTCTTGGGTGTTCCTGATGAACCGCATAGTGCTCCGGAGGAAGTCCTGAATGGCTTTGATGAAGACGCGTAGCACTTTGGAGGAGATCCTGAACGGCCTGGATGAAAGGCGCACGAGTTCTCCTGGAGAAGTCTTGTGCAGCCTTGATGAAACCACGTGGGCGCCCTTGAGGACGTCCTGGGTGGCTCTGATGAAGCCACGTGGCGCTCCTGGAAAATCCCGAGCGGTTCTGATGAAACCGCAAAGCACCCCTGAGAGGTCTTGGGCGGCTCTGATGGCGACACGTAGCACTCCCGAAGAGATCCTGAACGGCCTTGATGAAGTCGCGTGAGCGTCCTCGAGGAGATCTTGAACGACCCTGATAAAGCTGTGTAACGCTCCTGAGGAGATCTTGAGCGGTTCTGATGAGACCGCGAATCGCTCCTGGGGAGGTCTTGAGCGGCTCTGATGTAGTCACATAGCACTCCCGAGGAGATCCTGAATGGCTTTGATGAAGTCGCGTAACACTCCCGAGGAGACCCTGATCGGCCCTGATAACACCACGTAGTGCCCTCGAGGAGGTCCTGAGCAACCCCGATGAAGGCGCGCGAGTGTTCTCGGAGAGGTCTTGGGCGGCTCCGATGAAGCCACGTAGCACTCCGGAGGAAGTCTTGAGCGGCCCTGATGAAGGCGCGCCAGCACTCCTGAGGGGGTCCTGAGCGGCCCCGATGAGACCACATAGCACTCCTGGGGAGGTCTTGGCTGATCCTGATGAGGCCACGTGAATGCCCCTGGGATGTCTTGGGCGGCCCCGATGAGACCAGGTAGCGCTCCTGGGGAGGTCTTCGGCGGCCCCGATGAGACCACATAGCGCTCCTGGGGAGGTCTTGGCTGATCCTGATGAGGCCACATGAATGCTCCTAGGATGTCTTGGGTGGCCCCGATGAGACCACGTAGCACTCCTGGGGAGGTCTTGGGCTGCCACGATGAGACCACGTAGCGCTCCTGGGGAGGTCTTGGCCGATCCTGATGAGGCCACATGAATGCTCCTGGGCTATCTTGGGCGCGCTTTTCCTTGTCCTCACGACCTTCTGCTTTACAAAGACCACCTCTTGGACGTTTTACAAGGGTTACCCTTTTTGAACCAAGACCTCCTGTTTTACGAAGACCACCCTTTTGATTGTTTTACAAAGACCACCCTCTAGGTTCTCCTAGGAGGTCTTTGCAGATGTTTTCTAGGACCACCCAGGACGTCCCCTAGGACCTCCAAGGAGGTCTTTTGAAGAGGTTGTTCAGGACCTCCCGGGCTGTTCACCGAAGTACTGTAGCGAGGAGGCCTTCTAAAGTCGAGGAGGTCATTTTTGGAGCCAGGACCTCCTAGGAGGTCTTCGAAGAGGTCGTCCAGGACCTCGGGAAGTCTTTGAGGTCAATCTACCTTCCGATTCAAAACCAAAATTAGTTGAATCAGCGGTAGCTTTAAATTCTTTGTCGTCAGACCTAATCAGCATTGCAACGACCATTATAGATGCCAAATCTTGTCATCAACACATGCCCCCCTATTTTTTTGGTAAACAAACGTGTTTGCCACAAAACAATAATATCTTCAATTGCCTTTCAGGACGATGATTAAACAGTGGCCTTATGTATGCTTATCAGGACGATGATAACAACTTATCGGCCATGTGCGCTTCTTAAGCATCCTACCAAACACTCAGATAGTACTTTTTCAAATACTTGCCATTAAGCGCTTTAGGCAGCCTATCTCCCTGTAAACATTGCACTATATAAGAGTTTCCAGGAACAATCTCCACAACCTTATATGGACCTTCCCAATTCGGAGACCACTTCCCAAACTTATTATCTTTAGATCCAATGGGTAAAATTGTCTTCCAAACGAAGTCTCCTATTTGAAACGATTTTTCCTTCAGTTTCTTATTGTAGGCCTTGGCTACCCTTACCTTATCCTTTTCAATCTCCCTCAAATCTTTTAATCTCTTATCTGCAACCTCATCTATCCTATCCATCATCAAGTTATGGTAGTCTAGGCCGAGAAATCATTTTGCCTGGCCAATCTAAGGGCACCCAGATTTACCTCAATAGGTAAAACGGCCTCTTGTCCATATACTAACTCAAACGGTGTCACCTTAGGATGCTCCTCTAACTTTTTCTTAATAAGCTTAATCAAGGTCTTATTACTTGACTCGGCTTGACCGTTGGCCTGAGCATAATAAGGTGAAGAATTAAGGAGCTTGATCTTAAGCGATTCGGCGAATTCACGTACTTGATGGGACATAAAAGATGAACCTTGATCAATAGTTAAAGTCTATGGTATGCCGAATCTATGAACAATATGCTCCAAAATAAAACCAATCACCTCCTTATGTGTCATGTTTTTAAGAGGAACAGCTTCTGTCCATTTTGTAAAATAATCGGTGGCTACTAAAACAAAACGATGACCTTTAGAAGATGTAGGGTGTATTTGGCCGATGAAATCTAAACCCCAACCACGGAACGGCCATGGTTTAACAATAGGATGCAACATAGCAGCGGGTGCCAATTGCACATCACCAAACTTTTGACATGACTCACACCCTTTATAATATCTAAAACAATCTTTCAACATAGTCGGCCAATAGAAACCAGCTCTTCTCAATAGCCACTTCATCTTATGAGCCGACTGATGTGTACCACATATACCTTCATGCACCTCACCCATAGCAACTTTAGATTGATCCGAACCTAAACATTTTAAAAGTAGCCCATCTATAGTTCGGCGATACAACTCTCTATCAAGCAATGTATATCTTAATGCTTGTCGCTGAAGCTTTCTATCAACAGATTGACTAGGGTTTTCTAACTAACTAATTAGAGATCTTCTCCAGTCATTAGGTTCGGCAAAACTTGATGTTTTCAAAATATCCGAACCGCAATCATGTTGTTCAGCTATACAAATTGTAGCACCTTCTAGCATCGTTTTTCTATCACGAACAATTTACCTCTTTTAGCTTGATAACCAGATGCTTATTGTGCTAGATTATTTGCCCTAATATTCTCTTCTCTAGAAACATGGCTAATAGTAAAATCGTCCAAAGTTGCTATTATTTCAAAGCACTTTTCCAAATAAACATTCAATGATCTATCAAAACATTGATAATTTCTAGAAACTTGCTGGACAACTAATAACGAATCATTGAATGCTTCTATATTCTTTACACCCATAGACTCTAAAATCTCTAACCCTAACAAAAGAGCTTCATACTCAGCCTGATTATTGGTACAAAAATACTCTAAGCGAACCGATGTTTCAAAAACAACCTCTCTAGGTGAAATTAAAACAATGCCAACACCTTGTCCTGCCCTACAAGCCAAGCCATCAAAATACAATTTCCATGGACGAATATATAAATACTCAACCAGCCCTACCTCATTATCAATCCTATGATCAACAATGAAATTAGCTACCACTTGGCCTTTCATAGACTTCAAAGATTCATAAGCCAAATCATACTCTATTAATGCATAAGCCCTGTTGTAGGTGTAAAAACCAAACACGAGTGAGGGGGGTGGACGTCGGCCGTCTGACGGGCCATCGTCCAGGAGGGTAAAAAATGACACGAGGATTTATACAGGTTCGGGGGTCCGAGAGGACCGCCCTACTCCTGTCGGTGAGCCAACGGGGGGTTACCTCCGGAGAGGGAGCCCCCGAGGGCTCACCAGTTTGAATAGGTTGCTTTATTGCTCAAGAGAGCCATCCTCTTGAAAGGAGGGATACATGGGGTATTTATAGGCTCTTGGGCCTGTACAAATGACCAAAATACCCCTTGGGGGATAGCTACACTATGAGTACAAGTGAGGGGTATTATAGTCTTTCATGAGTATAACTGCATTTCTGTGATCTGTGTGCGAGTCTTCTGCAAGGTGGGGTCCATTAGTGTGATGGATGAATTATTCTTACAACACTAGCCCCCCTGCCCCTTGGCGTTTTAGGGGAAACGTCGAAAGGGGTAGTCTTGAATTGTGCCTTTTATGCAGAGATTGATATTTCAAAAAAGCCCTGGTGGTTTTGAACGATAGTTGCATTCCGACGGGTGAGGCTTCCCAAGTCTTGTGGGCGTCGCAGGGCATGTGGTGTCGCCAGGCGCCACAGGGCGTGTGGTGGACGACAAGGGGCCGCGTGAAGCAGTGGAGACGCTGAGGGGTGCCGCACGAGGCGATGGATGATCCGGAGGTGTGGGGGCCCCACAAGGGCGCAAGGGCACGATGAAGACGCGCGAGGGCGCGAGGCCGCCGCGAGGGGTGAGGGTACCGCGGGAGCGAGGCCGCCACAAGACCGTCGCGAGGGGCGAGGGCACCGCGAGGGCAAGGCCGCCACAAGACCGTCGCGAGGGGCGAGGGCACCGCGAGGGCGTGAGGCCCTCGCGAGGGTACCACGCGCGCGAGTCCGTGAGGGCGTTGCGGGGGCGCGGGGCACCCAGCACATGCAGGGCGCTGGAGTTGGCAGGGAAGGAGCGAGAGAATCTTAGTTGATGTCCCACTTCCAAAACTCTAGGCACTCCGCCATGTTGACGTCGCACTCCAGGAGCGGCGCCGGGTAGCGGTTGGTGTCGTAGCACATAGTATGGAGCATCTGCCTCTGCCGGAACTGGCGCGTGGCCGTGCGCTTGCGCGGCATCGTGATAGCGTAGTCAGCGATGGATTTAATGTTGAGTCCGAGTAGTTGTTGAAGTCTGTAGAGTTTTGAGTTGGTGCTCTGTCCAGCAAAGGAAAGGGTGGCGCTGCTGTACAAGGACCAAGGCAAGGTGCTGCCTCAAGAGAAGAAGCTATCACGTGAAGGCACAGAGGGCAGAAGGCTGGAAGCACTGCCTGTTGCTTTGGTTTGTCACTACTCCCTCTTTTGGTTGTGCTTTTTTCTTTTTCCATGTGAGGCTGCGACTAAGGCAGCACCCTATGCTTTGCTTAATTCCTCTTCACGTGAGAGCCTTTGGCTGAGAGTATTCATGTAAAATAATGAAAGCTATTTAATGCAAGGGAGACCAGGGCATGGGAATCCAAGGCAAGTGCCCATTCTTTCAGTGTTCTTAAGGAATCCAAGGCAGTGCCGATTTCTCTCTCTATTTCTTTATTCCAAGTTATCTTTCCAATCTGCTATCTCCTCCAGCCGAAAGCAAGAAAGCTAAGGAGCTTCTCCATTTGTTCTTCTCTCTTCACTTCTTCTTATCTACTTTTCTTTGCTCTGGCCAGTGAAGCTCTTGGTTCTTCAATTGCCTCCCGACCTGGCTTCTCGCTCACATCGCCACTGGTTCGCCTCCTTGCGCCGCTCGGTGTGGCTCGGCTTGCGTCGCACCCCTGTTCTGCTCGCTCGTCGTCGCTTCGCCGCTCCACAGCTTGCCTCCGCCAGCTGCTCGCCTCTGACCTTCGACAGCCGCGCTGCGCCCGCTTCCTGCAAGGCGTGCAAGATGGCGAGGCGGCACTGCTGTGGAGTCCCGAGGTGGCCTCGAGGTCCCGCCAAGTGGGAGGCCGAGAAGGGCCCTGTGGCGCGAAACCGGGCAGCCGGAGGTGGGGTGACGCGCACATGGCGAGGTGGCGCTGTGGTGGAGGCCCGGAGGCGCGCCGTCGCCGTGGGGCGGCGTGGTCAGCGGGGGCGGAGACGGCGATGGCGGAGCTGCTGCGTAGCCTCGGCGACCTCCGCGGCCGCAGAGGAGCTTCGCTGGCGTGGTCGACCTCGACCGCAACGTGGACGAGACCGACCGACAAGCTGCACTTCCTCGCGCGCCGTGAAGGACGCTCGATTACACCCGCCCATCGCGCTCCTCCTCCACGAGACGGCCGCGACCGCATCCTCGGCAGTGCTCCGTGCCAAAGGGCTCCGCGTCATGGTGAACGTCGACCATCGGCCGCAATCGCGCGCGTGGAAGGACGCAGACGCTGTTCCGCCGATGCGCTTCATGGCGGAGGACGAGGCGGCGGGCCGACTTCAAGGGCGATGCTTCGAGTTCTGCCGCTCGGTCGGGCGAAGGCGTGCCTCGGCATAGCGCTTGGTCAGACTGAGTTGGGGCTCGCGGTGGCGCGGCTCGTCCACTTGTTCGAGGGGCACCGCCGACGCCATGAAGTCGGTTGAGCTCGACATGGAGGATGCCTTGGGGCTCATCATACGGGCGCCAGTCGGACTCCATGCCGTGCCGACGGCCCGGCTCACCTACTCGCTGCAATGAGGCCGGCGTTCTTATGAACTGTGTGCGATGTCATGATTGCCACGATGCTATTGTGAATTCAGCTATAAGATCTCCACGCATGATATTTTTGTAGCATAGTCAATAACTTGTTGAGCAAGTGGACGGAGAATCAATGCGTAAATTGCTCATTTATTGTACTAACTACAGTATCAGATTTGCAGTTCGGTAACTTCTGTTGTTGTTTGGCCACTGGCCGATAAGCTTCAGCGCGAGGACACGCAAGGGCATGGGGTGCGCGAAGGCTCAGGTGCGAGGGCACGCGAGGGTGCGAGGGTCCAGAGGCCCTGAGGGTGCGAGGCCCCGAGGGCACGAGGCCCCGAGGCCCCGAGGGTGCGAGGCCTCGAGGGTCCCGAGGCTCCGAGGGCACGAGGGTGCGAGACTTCGAGGGTCTCGAGGCCCCGAGGGCACGAGGGTGCGAGGCCCTGAGGGCACGAGGCTTCGAGGGTCCCGAGGCCCCGAGGGTACAAGAGCATGAGGGTGCGAGGCTTCGAGGGCACAAGGGGTGCGAGGCCCCGAGGGCGCGAGGGCATCATGAAGGCGCGCGAGGCCCCGAGGGCACCGTGAGGGCGCGAGGCCTCGAGGCCCCAAGGGCACCGCGAGGGGCGCAAAGCCCTGAGGCCCCGAGGGCACGAGGCCCTGAGGGCACCGCGAGGCCTCGAGGGCGTGAGGCCCCAATGGCGTGAGGGCGCGGCGCCACGAGGGTGCGGGCTCACAGGGCGCGGGGCACCATGAGGGCCCAGGTGTATGTGATCGTTTGTCTTCGGTTGAGCTTGTAATCTTCGGAGAACCGTTGTGCAGATCGCCAGGGCACTCGAACATCCGGCTGCAGGGCGCCGGGCGCCGCGAGGGCACGGGGTATAGTCAAGGATGTCTGTGTAACACCTGCGTGTAGTGTGCGAGTATCCAACAGGCCTCAAACCACTTCTAGTGGGTTGGTGGCCCAAGCGCCCGGGGCAAAGGGCTCACGCCCACCCCTTGTGCAGACTTGTCGAAGTATAGATCATTTTCAACGGGAGGTGGTCAGATTCCTCGACAGTGTAGCCCCCCTATCCCTTGGGCACTTGTAAGGGCGCCCAAGGGGCAAATAAGAATGCTCAGGTGTGAGGGTACGCGTGAGGAAACACGAGGGCTTCGGGCGTGAGGGCACGCGCGAAGGCACACACAAAGGCACGAGAGGGTGGTGAGGGCCTTGGACGTGAGGGCACGCGTGAAGGCACGCGAGGGCTTCGGGCATGAGGGCACGCGCGAAGGCACGCGAAGGCGCATGTGAGGGTACACGAAGGCGCACGAGGGTGCCGGTGCGAGGGCACGCGAAGGCACGCGAGGAGGCAAGGTGGCCCGATGTCGACGAAAGGCGCTGCGGCGGCCCTCGGCGGCCACACGAAGTCGTCGCAAAGGTGCCCCGAGGCCGGGGCTTGTGCGGAGGTGAGTTGGTAGGATTCTTCAACATTCCAGCCCCCCTGCCCCTTGGGTGCCTGCAAGGACGCCCGAGGGGCAAAGAAGAATGCCGAGGTCTTGTATCCTGTTGACGAATATGCTTGGCCAAAGACTTGGCCAAATTCCAGTTTGACGGGAATGCAGGCACTCGAGACTTTGCCAACATCTGACTCGGTGCAGCGCGAGGCACGAGAGCTGAGGAATATGCGCAAGGGCACCCGTGACTTAGCCAATTTTGGCTTGGTGGGTACGTGGGTGCCCAAAGACTTAAGCTTATTTTGTACTCCATATCGTGTGAGTGCTCCACATGAGGGCAGGTACCAAATTGCCGCTTCTCGTTGGCCCTTCGTGTGGGGTGGTTTTTGTTGCTCCATCCCTGAAGACGAAGTACTGAATGCTGAGGCACCCCACCGAGGCACAACCCTCAGGGCAGGGGGTGCGTCCGAACGAAGCCTGTGCAGGCAAAGTCATGGACGCAAGATCAGCCCACCGAAGCACAGCCTTCTAGGCGGGCGGCGCATCGGCACGAAGCCTATGTAGACGAAGTCGTGGACGCAGAGCCGCCCTGTCGAGGGATAACCTTCGAGGTGGAAGGCATGTTGGAGCGAAGCTTATGTAGGCGAAGTCTTGGACGCGAGGCCGCGGAGCCGAGGGATATCCCTCGAGGCGGGTGCGCGTCATAGCGAAGCCTATGTAGGTGAAGTCTTGGGTGTGAGGCCGCCGAGCCGAGGCATAACCTTCGAGGCAGGCGGTGCGTCGAAGTTAAGCCTATGTAGGCGAAGTTGCGAACGCGAGGCCGCCGAGCCGACGCATAGCCTTCGAGGCCGGCGGTGCATTGAAGCGAAGCCTATGTAGGCGAAGTCTTGGACGCGAGGCCGCCGAGCCGAGGCATAGCCTTCGAGGCCGGCGGTGCGTCGAAGCGAAGCCTAAGTAGGCAAAGTTGTCCTCCTCTTGCTCCGTGGCTAGATGAGAATTGTTGAAGTAGAACTCCTCAGAATGGTCGCGGTCCGAGCTAGAAACGTTGCAGTGACAGGTAGATAAAACGAGCGTCTCTGCGGGAAAGAGAGAATGATTAGCACTTATTTCTTGTAGCAAGATAACATTTATTTGACATGAGTATTGATCGAAGTGTTGCCGAGGGACTAGTAGAGTCCCATCACTTTCGATACTAAGATCTCCGAGGTGATAGCCTTATGCGAGCATGATGGTCCTTGTGCAATATTCGAGCCAAGTCGACGGTACATGATTCGAGCTGCCAGCGAGACTGAGTCATGGACATATCAAAGGGGTGGCCACGAGACTAAGTCGTGGGGCACCGAATGGCCCATAGGGGTGGTAGCCCCCTAGTGGACTTGGAGGCACCCATGAGGCCAACTCATGTGTATCTTGAAGGTGTGCCCACAACACTAAATCATATGCACATCGGAGGGGCGTCCACGAGACTAAGTTGTGGGGTACCGAATGGCCACTAGAGGTTGTAGCCCCTAGTGGACTTGGAGGTGCCCATGAGGCTAACTCATGGGAACCTTGGATGTGTGCCTTCAACAGTAAGTCACGGGCACACCAGTGGCGCCCACGAGGCTAAGTCGTGGGGCGCCGAACTATGAGGGCGATGGAGCCCTTTTACCCCGTAGGTGGGTTTTTCGTGGTGATCGGGAATGCATGAGAATGGTTAACCCTTGCGAAGCAATGGAGCTATGCCTGTGGGGACCCGGAGGTCGTTCGGCGCGTGGCCTGGAGTCTAAGGAGGACGAGTCCTCAGCACATCCATCAACTTGGTACTGGACCAAAGTTGTCGCTCATGCCCTAGGTCTAATAGGACACGAGCCGCCATGGTGGAGGCGACGGACGCCCAAGTCACCATGGACTTTCGCTAGGGGAGACCGTAGAGGTCGTACGCCCTACGCACCACGAGGGTGGTCGCTCATGCCCTAGGGCCAGTAGGACACGAGCTGCCATGGTGGAGGCGACGGACGCCCAAGCCACCACGGACTTTTGTTAGGGGAGACCGCGGAGGTCGTACGCCCTACGCACAACGAGGGTGGTCGCTCATGCCCTAGGGTTGGTAGGACACGAGCCGCCATGGTGGAGGCGACGAACGCCCAAGCCACCATGGACTTTTGTTAGGGGAGACCGCAGAGGTCGTATGCCCTATGCACCACGGGGGTGGTCGTTCATGCCCTAGGTTCAGTAGGACATGAGCTGCCATAGTGGAGGCGATGGACGCCCAGGCCACCATGGACTTTTGCTAGGGGAGACCGCGGAGGTCGTACACCCTATGCACCATAAGGGTGAAATCCCTTGGAGGGAAAGTGTCTTGAGAGCCCATACGAGATTTATATGTCAGGACTGTCCCCTAACAGTAGCGCGTTAGGGGGCAGGCCTCGTAGCGAGCCTTCATCGCTCATGCCGCATGAACGTCATGTGTCCTAGGGGTGATGGTTGGCCTCAGAATCCTTAGCCTTCTGGCTGCGAGGGTGCCTTGAACTGCTCGCCCATTGATGGGCCTCGCATCGACTCGCACAAGGGAGGAGGATGCGCATGGGAGCCCCAGGGCATGTAGGATGTTGCCATCCCGAGGTGGATGGCCCTGATCTCTGACAAGAGTGCTCGGCTGGGGCTCCTTCAAAGAGCAGATGGGTCATCCACGAGATCTTGCCTTCAGGAGCCGGAGGAGGTTTCGTGGACTTAGAGTATTTTTTGGTAGGAGACATAGCCTTTCATCGATTAGCTACGTCCCCACGGTCGGCGCCAATGTTGTAGGTGTAAAAACCAAACACGAGTGAGGGGGGTGGACGTCGGCCGTCTGACGGGCCATCGTCCATGAGGGTAAAAAATGACATGAGGATTTATACATGTTCGAGGGTCCGAGAGGACCGCCCTACTCCTGTCGGTGAGCCAACGGGGAATTACCTCCGGAGAGGGAGCCCCCGAGGGCTCACCAGTTTGAATAGGTTGCTTTATTGCTCAAGAGAGCCATCCTCTTGAAAGGAGGGATACATGGGGTATTTATAGGCTCTTGGGCCTGTACAAATGACCAAAATACCCCTTGGGGGATAGCTACACTATGAGTACAAGTGAGGGGTATTATAGTCTTTCATGAGTATAACTGCATTTCTGTTATCTGTGTGCGAGTCTTCTGCAAGGCGGGGCCCATTAGTGTGATGGATGAATTATTCTTACAACAAGCCCATTTTCCGATTCTACCACTTAAAATCGGCTGTTGCAATATATATTTAATAACATCGGTTTGACATGCAACAACACAAGTACTAGATAGCAAATAATGTCTCAACTTGGTACAAGCATAATACAAGGATAAACATAACTTTTCAATGAATATATACCTCATTTCAGCTCCCAGGAGACGCCGACTCAAGTGAGTAATCACATATTCCTTGCCATTTATTACTTGTGTCAAAACAGTGCCAATGACGCTTTCCTTTGCAGCAATATATAGCCAAAACAGCGTCCCAGCTTGAGGCGCCCTCAACACAGGAGGTGTAGACAAATACATTTTAATTTCCTCAAATGCCTGTTGCTGTTCTGCCCCCCAAGTAAATTCGGTCTCTTTCTTTAACCGAAGTATAGGAGTGAATGCACTAACCTTTCCAAACAAATTTGATATAAACCTCCTCAAATAATTCACTTTTCCTAGAAACTTTTGCATGTCCCTTTTACACTGTGGCGCCTTTACCTTCTTAATAGCCTGTATTTTGGTAGGGTCTATTTCTATGCCTCTCTCATGTATTATAAATCCTAAGAACTTACCAGCCGACACACCAAAGGCACATTTGAGTGGATTCAGCTTCAAACCATATCGACGCATTTGTTCAAAGGCTAGACATAAATCGGCTAAGTGATGATCCATACCATCCTATTTAACAACTATATCATCAATGTAAACCTCTAGGATAACGCCAAGTAGATCATGAAAAATTAAGTTCATAGCCCTTTGATAAGTAGCACCGGCATTCTTTAAACCAAAGGTCATGACAGCCCACTCGAACAAACCAACAAAACCAGGACATCGGAAGGCCGTTTTAGACATATCTTCTTCGGCCATAAAAATTTGATTATAACTAGCATTGCCATCTAAGAAACTAATTACTCTATGTCCCGAAGCATCATTGATTAGCATGTCGGTTATAGGCATAGGATATTCATCTTTAGGGGTAGCTTTATTTAAATCTCTAAAATCAATGTACACTCTCAACTTACCAGTACTCTTCTTCTCGACAGGGACAATGTTAGAAATCCATTCAGCATACCTACATGGCCTAATAAAACCAGCCTTCAACAATCAGTCTATCTCCTCTTTGATCCGATCATACATGTTTGGATTAAATCTTCTAGATGGCTGTTTATAAGGCCTAAAACCAGATTTAATAGGCAATCGATGTTCAACCAACTCTCGGCTGAGCCCTGGCATCTCATGATACTCCCAAGCAAAGCAATCA
This sequence comes from Phyllostachys edulis, assembly GCA_036346405.1. Lineage (NCBI taxonomy): Eukaryota > Viridiplantae > Streptophyta > Magnoliopsida > Poales > Poaceae > Phyllostachys > Phyllostachys edulis. The sequence continues at coordinate 32,966,336 of CM070563.1, forward strand.
ACACACTCTCTAAGCAATTTTATCACTTTGCTCTTACATGCAGCAGACATGTTTTTGTTTACAAACGTCGGCCTAGAAATAGTCTCATCACCTATATCAATCTCCTCTAATGGGTCAGCCTACGAGAAACCTTGTCCTAACTTTTCTACTTCATCAAAATCATCAATAGCTTCACAGATATCATTCTTGTTCAACCGATATTGCTCTGTACGCTGTTGCAACCATTCTAAACTATTTTCTTTATTCATTTATAACATCATATTACTAAGCCTAGCTACGGAGGCTGGCTGCATAGACATGGGTACAAAACCATCTTTAGTAACACTAAGATAATCATAACTGGAAAGGTCTAAACCCGTCAAACATTGAACATCTCCATGCTACCAATCAGCTGAAGCATCGGCCAGCGCAATACAAGTCGATGTGTCCGCTTGGACCGCTTCTATGTCATCATCAATTCATTGCACTAAAGTTTGGTGCTGGGTAGAAGGAATGCAGCGATTTGCATGTATCCAATAATGACCTAATAAAACACTATAATTACCTTGTATGTCAACGACGAAGAAGGCCGTAGGTAGAGTCACCTCCTCGTAGCCTAATACGTGCAGAGACAAGATGTGATTTATAACTTTCCCTTCCTCAAATAGTGCCATACCATCCTTATTCTTCTCCTCCCAATAATACCACGCCGCCAAGCACATAGACTACATCACTGCCGCCTGCCTTCCCAAGTCCGTGCGAGTGCCACTGCTGAACCTCCTCTGCCGATCTCTCCCATGGAGTGCTTCTTCAAATCGCCATCTCTCTCTCTCCTGATTCGTCCCTACCACCACCTCATAGCGTCGCTGGCTTGGGGACGGCATCCACGCTGCGACCAAATCCCTCAAGATCTCCTTCGTCCTCCACGCCCACTCTACTTTAGCAGTCGCGCACCAGGATCCCGATGCCCAGGGTTTCGCCACCATGATGCCATCGACCACTACCGACGAAACTTCGCCGCAGATGACCTCATCGGAGGTCCACCATCCTCTTGACTTCGTGTATTTTAATTTCTCTCTAGTTCTCCCTTGTATTGACCCATTCTTCATTTTTTTTCTCTCTAGGGTTTGGGCTCTGTGCGTCCTTGCGGTGTCGCCCTTGCTTCTTTGGAATCTTTCCATGTCGTTGGTCACTCCTCAACCGCAGACATTCTCTCCCAGCTCGGCTGGCATGGGTGCCAACCTCTACTACTCACCCGGCTTCATCGCCCTCAAGTAGGTAATCCCGCCTCCCACACCACCACAAAGATAATTACTCCCTGCCCCCAAGTCTTACTATGTGCCTGCCTTTCTCTCTATTGAAATTTCTGTATGTGTTGTCAAGCAGTGCACTACATGGTCACTTTTGAAATATTCTTCACACTTTGGTGCTCCTATGATGTTGTGCAAGCCGTGTTTGAACTTGTACTCGTGGGATTGGGTGTGAGTGACTAGTGTGTTGATCTCTTTTTCTTTCTAGATGATCTCTAAATATTGGTACTCATCATGCTTATGTTATGGCTTGTGATCCCGTGATTTAGATGTGCGCACCAAAATTATGCTTGTGCTTATGCAATCCATCTACCAATCTCTATGGTACCAAATTATCCTAGAGATCGTGTTCAAGTCGTTGACTATACATGTGAAAATAGATGAATTGGTTAGATCAAAATATTTAACTTGCCTTAGCTGATTGTGTGAGGGTGTAACTTGTTCTTCTGCACTTGCATGTCAATGGTATGCACCTTCAGGAATAGATCGGGGGCATAGCCTACTGCCTCCGCCACTGCAGAAATAGGGGCAATTACACGATGCCCCTTTGCTTGTTTGACACGACCTTCCCTGGTCCAGAAGGCAACCAACATTTCGAATTCCTTGATTTTCCTGATTCTGTAATGTTTGTCTTGATTCCATAATTCTTAATTTCTCCTACACTCACCGATTCTAAAATTTCTGATAGTTCAATGTGACAACATGTGCGTGCTTATGTAGTTTCATAACTCATATAAATGAGAGATGGATCTTCAGAATTTGTGCATTGCAATGAGGAGAAATGTAAAGCAATGAGTTTACAGAAGGGTTAGAAGGGTTAAGAAATTTTGGCATTCCTTTTAAGGTGATGATACCACTCCAGCAAGTATATACACTTTTGCATTTTGGCATTCATTAATTAAAGCTTGCAATGAAACACTAACAGACCTGTTATCTAATTTAATCTAGTTTTGAGTTGATGCAATATTTCATTTAGCTCCCTATTTTGTACATTTATATTGGTACCATAATTTGAAATGTTATTCAAGAACTCTTGGTGAAGACAGTTTCTGAATTCATATTATTATTACCTCACATGTATATGAATCATAGTCTCCACATCTCACATTTATCAGCATGCATAGATATGTAGCTACATCTGAATTTAGTTTCATATGAATTATTTTCTTGGAACTTCAGGTACTTTTGAATTGCTGAAAGCTCTGTAAGTTTTTTTTTTATATTTTGTGGAGGTTGCAAATCTTTCTTAGAAACAGAAGGATGCACAATGTTCAGCACACAAACTCTTGGCCAGGTACCTTGCTTGTAATACCCCAAATATCAATTGGAGAAAATATTATTCGGGAGAGGGAAATTTATTCAATATCGATTATAACAAAGTTTAGAGATGGAATTAAGTTCAAAATTCAGAATTTTAGAAGAGGAATGGGCCGCCAACCCATATTCGAGAGGAGTGGAGCCGGCCATAGTGGCCTAAGGCCCATGAGTGGGCTGGCAGCACATTAGAAGGCAAGGGAGGGGAGGGGACCAAACCCTAGCCACTCTTTGCTACAGTAGCCACCGCGCTATAGTAGCTTAGCTACAGTAGCCGCGTGCTACAGTGCTCCGCCTCCTGCTGCTCCTCCTCTCCCTGGCGCCACCCTCCCTGCTGCTGGCCATCGGGAAGAAGAAAGGAGAAGGGACTAGGAGAGGATCATCTTCTTGGAGGTTGATCATCGTCTTCTCGCGGGTCTACAAGGGTAACGAAGTGTCTTACCCACTATTTAGTTCAATTCATTCTTGGTAGATGTCGTTTATTGATTCGTCGTTAGTGCTGTATTTAGAAACAGATTGCTGTTCTCTGTTGTATGTTGATTTTCGTTTAGATCAAGCCGAAATAGGATTTGTGATCTCTTAGAGAGTTGTAGGTTATTTCGTCAGGTTTCCATAGCCTTTGAGTTCACCTGAATCCGAGTTGTGGTTTGAGAGTTATGGCCTTTTGTTTACTGCTGTCCAGAACCTCGATTAATTCTCAGCAGTCACTTTGTTTAGCAAGTTGAATATTTTTAAGGTATGAATCAGGATTCCTCCCTATTATGAAAATTTTAGTTTTTTTGTCTTAGCTTTCCATAGCCGCCAAGATCACCTAATTCCGACGTACGGATCAAAAGTTATGTTCGTTTCATTCTTGCTGTCCAGAATTCTGACGAGATTAATCTGTTGATTTGTCTTTTAAAATAAGTTTATGTTAGAGGCAAATTCAGTGTAATACCCCGAATATCAAATAGAGAGAATATTATTCGAGAGAGGGAATTTATTCAATTTCGAATTTCTCCTAACAAAGAAAGTATCCAACAGCGGTTATGTAATATCCTGTTTAACATTAGAGAATTAATTGAAATGAGAAAGATATTTAACAGGAATTAAAAAGAGAAATCAGATTTTTAGAGGAGAAATAATCTTGGGCCTTCGGCCCACGTTGTTTGGCCCAAGTGGGAAGTTGGTTTAAGAAAGGGGCAACCAAACCCTAGTCACTTTTACTGTAGCACGGGCACTGTAGCGCTGCCGCCACTGTAGCACGTTGCTACTGTAGCACGCCCCTCCCCTCCGGTGCTTCTCCATTGTTGCCGGCCATAAGGAAGAGGAAGGAGAGGGAAGAAGAGAGGGGAGGAAGAAGAAGAAGGTGGGGGTGATCTTCGCGAGGACTTCGCGAAGGTTTCAGCGGCATCTCGCGTCGTTCTTGTGGGTAAATTCATGATCCCAATTAGTTTTGATAGATAATTCGTATTCATTAGATGTTCTGAGATTTCTGTAGTAGATCGGTTGAATCTATCTTCTTGTTGACGCGCGGTTTTGGGTTAGATCTGAGCAGATTCAGGGATTAGTGTCTCCTGAAGATAGATGAGAATTTTCGTTATCTTTCCAGAAAGTTATAATTCATAATTTTTGGATAAACGGTTAATTAGTTATGAATTTCGCAAGACAGAGTGCTAAATTAGTCTCAGGACTTGTGCAGCGAACATAGATCTATAAATTTGATATGGGAGACGGCCAAATTGGATCAGTTGGTCTGCTTGAGAGTTGTAGGTATTTTCATTATGATTCCATAAAGGTAAATTTCATAATTTTTGGATTTATAGATAAAAAGTTATGAATTTTAGAAGCTCAGGCTGTAATCTGCCTCTCTGTTGTGGACAGAAGAGTTTTACTTGACTATTTACAACATTTGTTGCACAATAGAAATATTTGAGATAATTTTATTGAGATAGTTGGTTTCCTGTTGTTTCCAGAGAGTATTAGAACAATGTGTTTGGTTGAGCCAAACAAAAGTTATGAAATTCACAAGTTAGTAGTACCGGGGATGGCAGATCGGTTTTCGGGATTAAAAACAAAGACTTAGATGAACTAGTTTGATCTTTTGGTCACCTGAGAAGTTGTAGCTAGGCTTGTGTAGGTTCTATGAAAATTGGATTCATGGATTTTGGAGTTTTGACTCAAAAGTTAAGAATTTTTCCTTAACAGCTGTTCGTTTGGACAGATTTGAGAATTTGAGAGAGTTTTGATTAATTGTTGGGATTGCGTTTAGGGACACTTGTTCTCTTTCTGTTTCGCTGCATTGCTGTACACTTTTGTGCGGTATACTTAGTTATTTACGGTTGCCAGGTGGTGGTGAACAACGGGGCTAGAGCGTTCCATCGTTGTCTTCCGTCTCATGGTTGAGGCAAGTACATTTGATTTGTCTTGCTTGCCTTTTTGTTCCACTTGGTTGATTAATAAGCATTGGGTAATTCCGGTATTACTTGTTTCCCTTCATGATTGATATACCATGTTTCTTCGATGATATGTTTCGTCAATGTATCCTTTCGCTCGCTTCGGTCATGTTTCACCTTCGGAGTGGGTAGTGAAGTCCCATCATTCCAACATGGGCAAGTACCTCAATGTTCCTATAATCATGAATTGAATGCATGTCGTTGATTTTGTATTTCTAAGAGCCACGTTAATATTTAATTGTTCGTGTTCAATCCATTTGTGCTACCTCCATGAATAGAGAGCCTGTATTTTCAATGTTCATATGTCATACCATGCATCCATAATACATGTTTCAATCCACGGGAGTGGATCAATAAATAAGACCCATCAATTCTAGTATGGGCACGTAAGACCCACCATTCCAATGTGGGCAGTTTGGGACACCCGTACGAAACGTTCTTCGTACGGGGCTTGGGTCCCCGCATTTCGTTAAATACGGGCTTAGGTGAACACCGACGGGTGTGTCACCAAAAATACCGTATATGCATGTGTGTAGTCCTTCATTTCATCCACATCATTCATTCCATTCATTCAAGTGTTCGCTTACGTGCTTATTTCATACACTTTAATGATGTTCACATGATCATGGTTGTTATGTATTATTCATTTATCGTACTTTGCTTGAGTCTCGGACTCACTCTTGCTTTGTTTGTTGTTTTTTAGGTGATCTTTGAGGTTGGCTCCATGGGGAGGAATAGACACACACTACCTTTTCACTTCACCTTAATCAAGTCCAAAGATTTCATTTTAGTTCAATTTAATCATTCATTATTGATGAACTCTAATAATAAATGTTGGATGTGGCTGATAACTCTTCTCCATTAAGATTGGTTAAGAACTATGCGTGAACTTAGTTCATCCTTGATATAGTTGCTTGAGATCAGATTATACTTCTGCGATGATTCTGATATTTGTTGATTTCACTATTGTCTTGATATTAATGATTGTTGGAACCTCCGGTATAGCTAACTATACAGGGGAGGTTCTGCCGAAATTTAGAATTTTATCGTCTGTTTTAGCTTTGTTAACATGTTAGTTTAGTAGCATTCCAGCCCTTGTAGGACTGGGGTGTTACAGTTGATATCAGAGCGGGCTTTAGGTCCATGGTTAATAGAAATATATTAAAATGACACACTATGCACAGTAGGTGGGGTTTGGGTAATCCATTGCATCCGCATTTCTAGTGGTATGTTTCAACATGTTAAACTATTCTTGAATTGCTTCTGTACTATCATTTTTGTTGTTAATCTATGATCTGCTATGATCTTCTATATCTATAAATTTATTCTATGATTACTATGAGATGACCTTATATTCATAATTGATTATATTGGTTATGCGTATTAGTAACGGACGTTGAGAAGTTGAGATCGTGGTTGTTGTCCTGGGTTTTGCCAGGCTACACCACCGTTCGTGGTATGGGAATAGAGAAGTACTTACCCTCATTCCATAGTTATGTGTTGGGCATGAGTTCTTTAATGAAGATGTTGTCTTCCTTGAGCTTGTATTTTGTCTTCTGGTTGTAGTTTCTTGCCGTTGATGAACTTCCTTTGATTGGTGGTTTAATGAAGTGGGCAAGTTTCAATTGGTCTCTATTTGTTCTTTGAAGCAAGTATTGTTCTTTCGACTAGTGTGATATTTTAGCTACTTGTGAATGTCGTTAGTTTGCAAGATTGATCTTTTCATGGAAGTTCTGTTTTTATTCCCTGTTGGAAATCGTAACTCATTTATTCGCTTGGTATTTGGGCAATGGAAGGTTTCTTTTGCAAGTTCTTTATTATGTGGAAGCTTTGGCCTTGCGTATTTCTTTTGGATTAATTCGAAGATTGAAGTTTAGTACCTCTCTTCTATGAAAGAGTGTGATAAAACCCTTTATTGTCATGTTAAACTAAGAGGTTTTAATTAAATGAATTAATATGGTATGAGTTATCAGGTTGGGACATTAGCGTGGTGCAAACCAACGATTCTTAGCTAATATCTTTAGAGATGAAGTTGATTAATTTCAAGTTGTCCTGTAGTAATCTCTTGAACATTGTTGAATAAGAATTTGTCTATACATGTTTGAGACTCATGGAGTTAATTACGGGTGTGTTAGGCTATTGCCTCGGTAACTATTAATCTTGACTCTGTCTTCTATTCAAATACATGATGATTTTGTACAAATGCTAGATTTGCCTGTTTTTGCCATGCTAAATTATTGTTATATGTATGGAGAAAAGGATGATGGTTGTTGTAGTGACTCACAAAATCTTGTCTTATAAATATTCCATTGTTGAAGATTAAAGATATTTCATTCTAATTTCTGAACAGAGATAGGACTATGAATGCTTCCATGATTAGATAATCATCAGTTGTTAGTATTAATTGTTAGAGTGCTATTAGTGTGTGCTTTACTAGCATTGAGTGTCAGTAAGGGTATATGAGCGAAATCTAATAAGTGATTTAACCTGGTGGGTTTTATGAGGTTGTCTTGTTCTAGAGTGAGCTTGTTAAAAAGAGGTTTGCTTCAGCTTTGTGGCTTTCGCACTAGATTTATTTCCTAGAATGAGTTGTTATTACAATCTTATATGGTGATGGAAATTCTATAACATGATTTGTTGTGTTCCTTTTGGAATATTTATTGATGTGATGATAAGGTATAATGAATGTTATCAAGAATATATGTTATTGATGTTAATAAAGTGTTCAGTAATGTGAGGGTGATGTTGATTCTTTTATGGAGAATGAATTTTGATCGTCTTTTGTGATATCTCTTAAATGAAAATATTTCAAAAGTTGCACTCATGATCTCTTGGTGTTCAATATTTTTGTGGTAGTTGAATTTTTGTCGAGTAAAGCATCATGTTGCAAAGCTCTATTGATTCTTGGGTGATTCAAGTGACTTGGTCTTGAAGGCTCGTTTGTTCCTATCGGTTAAAGTTTGATATTCCCTTCTTGTGAGGCTTGTGCCTCAATTGTGGTCCTCCCTTATGTATTCTGCGATCATTGCCTAATCGATTTTTTTTCCTCGGTCCTGTGTTCGCTATAGTGGTGAATGTTTTTCTAGATGGTGAAAAACTGTTTTCATTTGCCTATTCGTTTCACATGGGTCTTCAAGTGTTTATTAATTGTTGTTGTGTGATCTTGGGTTGTGAGCTATTTGAGGAGCATTAGAGGATGAATTGATTTCGTGTATAATTCTTGGAAAGAATCTTAGTATACCCAATGGTTGTCTTTGGGTGAATCAATTGCATTGTTGCAACTATTAGAATCTATAGTGATTTGTGGACCAAGATTCTTTGTTCATTTTGTGGTGTAGCGTAACGAGGAGAGATTAGCAAGGTAATCTAATCGTTAAAGCAATTTATGAGATAGTAGAGATTATGGGATTATTTGTCAGGTATGGCTTGGTCTCAATGAGTAACTCTCTTGGAGTTAGAATCTTTCAAAAGATAATTTGGTTAAGAGTATAATTGACCATTGACCTTATTGGTCGAGTATGGTTAGGTTGTGGGAGTTTTATTCATCGAATCTGATGATTTCCCTACCCTTTTACACCAGAAGTTCATTCTAGGGGTCCTGAAGGTTAAATTTTTGGGCTTCGCCTTTTATATGCTGGGGCTTTGGTCTCTCAGGGATTTTGTGTAGCGAAAGTATAATAAGGGTGGATTCCGGATTGTGGGATGATCTTTGATAGGACCCTTTTGATGTAGTACGTGAGAATACGTGATGTCAACCATGATTTGGTTATTATTAAAGGATTGAGGTGATATGATTGAATGTGAGATTTATTTTGAGATACTTTAGGAGTCATCCGTCAAAGTAATTCCGTCAGTAGAGGAGTTGGTAAGAATAAGTCTTGTGGAGTCAAGAGAGCCTTCGTTTAAGCGGGTGGTCGATGTATTCGTTCGAGCTTGGCATTGAGGTTTCCAATTTAAGAAAACGAGATAGTGTCATATGATGAAATCGAAATTCATAATTTGAGAGAAGTTATATTCCTAAAAGAGAAACTGAGAAAAGGATGTTTCCTCAGGTAGTGAAGCGTTTTCTTGTTCTTGTTTGAGTTTTGTGTTGTTGACTGGAGTCTTCCGCACTTTGAGTTGGCGCTTTGTTGGCATGTTTGATTCTTTCCAATTCAGGCAAACCAAAAGAAGTATTTGGTTTGGGCATTCGAGTGATTTCTCCTTTGGCTTTCGTGGTATTCAATCGTGAACTGCCTATTTAGAAAGTGGGATTGTTTTCGTGATGAATTGTCAAATTTGGATTTGACCCTTTTGGTGGAGAGTTAGCATTGTGTGGATGCGAGGAGAACTCTTTATTTTCAGTTGGATTCTCTTTGTAAAATAGTTGTTTAAGAACGAGTTCTGTTGTGCATTCATGATTAAAGGAGGTGTTCTTTGTTAGATGAATAGTTCGATTTTGAGCATGTTGTGTGCTTTCGTACCAAAGGGAAGTTGGACCAAGTACATTGGTTCGTTTTCGACGATTGCAGAAATTAGGAAGTTGGCGTATCGCTTTGACCGTCTTGGGTCCATACTGTTGGGATACGGGTAAGCTACGATAGCAACAAATCAAAATTTCTACCACGTAAACCAGGAAGCTAAGCAAGAAGATGATCACAGATCGTTACCACTAGACGCGCAGAGCAGCGGAAGAAGTGTCGGAGCAGCCTGGTCCGACGAAGAGCGCGTCGATGTACTGGTCGTAGTCGATCGACCAGCGTCCTCGTTGGTTGATCGTCTCCTTCAAAGACCTCTGCGGTTCCTTGCGAAGATCGCGGATCGCCCTAAGCGCAACAACGAGAAGCGCCTCTATGGTATCCACACGTCCAGGGAAGGAACAACCGTACGCCGGTGTGCTAGCACCAAATCGCACGGGGAGGCTTTCAAGAAGATGGCGGCTAGGGTTTCGGAAGAGCAACTCACGTCCTCCCCCAACAGCCTCATGCATCTCCTTATATAGGCCCGTGACGGATCCTATCCAAAACCGCTTCTTTAATCAGATTCGTCGGGTTTGTTCCAACCCGTTAAGTGTGTGACCCGTTAGGTTCATGTGTAGTTCGGTTGTGACTCTAAACCCTTTCCGCCACGAGTCGAAGCGGTTCCTAGCAGGACATAACGATTCCGAATACACACAAATTATATCGGACGAACCTTAATGCAATATAATCTATGACCAGTCCTCATCACTTACGACCGTGTCCTATCTCTATACTGACGGTTTGTATTTGATCACGACCAACTCGTAACTCCTTACGACTTGGTTTCACCACTCTGTGATTACGTTCGACCAATCTACGACTTGCTTGTATCTCCATACGACCATCCAGAATCGGTCGAACTAAGCACCTACTCATGTATTCTCCCTTTGCCTCACGATATCCGGTTGAACTCCGGGTGAGATGTTGTGTCATCCATGGACTGCTCAATGCTTTCTCGATCGAGTATCGGATAACCTTATGTGGTCGAACTCTTCGACCACCAAAGGGCATGGCCATGCACTTTCTTTATCCGACCACTTCAAGGGCCCGAGATATCTCTCTGTTATGTTAGGAGGGCAAATCCATATCCGACCAATCACATCCTCTCGCATATTTCATAGCATACCCAAAGCTACCTTTATAACTACCCGATTTAGTAGCGTTTGGCAACCCCTAAGAGTGCTATTACACATGTAGGAAACCATGCGATCTCGTGTCTAAGGATTATACATCATCATTGCTTGAGACCAACTAACGACACATAGAATCATAACAATCTCAATAGTGTCTCAAGGTGGGTCTTATCCAACACCACGTTCTCTAACACGTGTCCACATTATTGATTCGATATCCTTATATCCATGACCGTGAAACATGGTCATCAATCAATGCATGTGCTAGTCGAGAGTCACTAGTGTTCCACCAAAGACTTTCGACCAAGGATACTTTTAGAACGACATCATCATAAGTTAAAAAGAGCTTCACCAACAAGTCACATACTCGTTAATCTTCATGACTGATGATTCATTCAAGGAACATATTATCAAATATTGTGAACATAATGAAATATAATCATCTCTATGATTGCCTCTAGGGCATATTTCCAACACATACGCGAAGTACGCAACGTCTGGTGTTCTGGTACTAAGTGAGCAACTGAGCAATTCAAAGCTTGGGATTTCGTTAAAGACGTTGACCATCGAGTAGGGTCTTATCTTCGATTCTCTTCTGATGAGTGTACCTGAAAATGCTGGGTTGAGTGTTAGGACAGACGTCGTTTTACGTCTTTATGTTGTGGTCTCGCTAGTCCGAGAGAGAGGCCACTTGGGAGTTGGAGTTTCGTATGTGCGAGCGTTATCCGGATTTGTTCACTTCAGTGCGTGGTTACCGCTGATAGTTCTCGCCAGGTTGTTCTTTCGCAGAGTCTTTGTGTGAGGATTCGGCCTAACTCGCTTAAGGGGGTAGAATGTAATACCCGAATATCAAATAGAGAGAATATTATTCTAGGAGAGGAATTTATTCAATTTCAATTTCTCCTAACAAAGAAAGTATCCAAGAGCGGTTATGTAATATCCTGTTTAACATTAGAGAATTAATTGAAATGAGAAAGATATTTAACAGGAATTAAAAGAGAAATCAGATTTTTAGAGGAGAAATAATCTTGGGCCTTCAGCCCACGTTGTTTGGCCCAAGTGGGAAGTTGGTTTAAGAAGGGGGCAACCAAACCCTAGGCACTTTTACTATAGCACGGGCACTGTAGCGCCACCGCCACTGTAGCACGGCGCTACTGTAGCACGCCCCTCCCCTCCGGTGCTTCTGCATTGTTGCCGGCCATAAGGAAGAGGAAGGAGAGGGAAGAAGAGAGGAGAGGAAGAAGAAGAAGGTGGGGGTGATCTTCGCGAGGACTTCGCGAAGGTTTCAGCGGCATCTCGTGTCGTTCTTGTGGGTAAATTCATGATCCCAATTAGTTTTGATAGATAATTCGTATTCATTAGATGTTCTGAGATTTCTGTAGTAGATCGGTTGAATCTATCTTCTTGTTGACGCGCGGTTTTGGGTTAGATCTGAGCAGATTCAGGGATTAGTGTCTCCTGAAGATAGATGAGAATTTTCGTTATCTTTCCAGAAAGTTATAATTCATAATTTTTGGATAAACGGTTAATTAGTTATGAATTTCGCAAGACAGAGTGCTAAATTAGTCTCAGGACTTGTGCAGCGAACATAGATCTATAAATTTGATATGGGAGACGGCCAAATTGGATCAGTTAGTCTGCTTGAGAGTTGTAGGTATTTTCATTATGATTCCATAAAGGTAAATTTCATAATTTTTGGATTTATAGATAAAAAGTTATGAATTTTAGAAGCTCAGGCTGTAATCTGCCTCTCTGTTGTGGACAGAAGAGTTTTACTTGACTATTTACAACATTTGTTGCACAATAGAAATATTTGAGATAATTTTATTGAGATAGTTGGTTTCCTGTTGTTTCCAGAGAGTATTAGAACAATGTGTTTGGTTGAGCCAAACAAAAGTTATGAAATTCACAAGTTAGTAGTACCGGGATGGCAGATCGGTTTTCGGATTAAAAACAAAGACTTAGATGAACTAGTTTGATCTTTTGGTCACCTGAGAAGTTGTAGCTAGGCTTGTGTAGGTTCTATGAAAATTGGATTCATGGATTTTGGAGTTTTGACTCAAAAGTTAAGAATTTTTCCTTAACAGCTGTTCGCTTTGGACAGATTTGAGAATTTGAGAGAGTTTTGATTAATTGTTGGGATTGCGCTTAGGACGCTTGTTCTCTTCTGTTTCGCTGCATTGCTGTACACTTTTGTGCGGTATACTTAGTTATTTACGGTTGCCAGGTGGTGGTGAACAACGGGGCTAGAGCGTTCCATCGTTGTCTTCCGTCTCATGGTTGAGGCAAGTACATTTGATTTGTCTTGCTTGCCTTTTTGTTCCACTTGGTTGATTAATAAGCATTGGGTAATTCCGGTATTACTTGTTTCCCTTCATGATTGATATACCATGTTTCTTCGATGATATGTTTCGTCCAATGTATCCTTTCGTTCGTTCAGTCATGTTTCACCCACTGGAGTGGGTAGTGAAGTCCCATCATTCCAACATGGGCAAGTACCTCAATGTTCCTATAATCATGAAATGTTGAATGCATGTTGTTGATTTTGTATTTCTAAGAGCCACGTTAATATTTAATTGTTCGTGTTCAATCCATTTGTGCTACCTCCATGAATAGAGAGCATGTATTTTCAATGTTCATATGTCATACCATGCATCCATAATACATGTTTCAATCCACGGAGTGGATCAATAAATAAGACCCATCAATTCCAAGATGGGCACGTAAGACCCACCATTCCAATGTGGATAGTTTGGGACACCCGCATTTAAACGCTTCTTCAGACGGGTTTGGGTCCCCGCATTTCGTTAAATGCGGGCTTAGGTGAACACCGACGGTGTGTCACCAAAGAATACCGTATATGCATGTGTGTAGTCCTTCATTTCATCCACATCATTCATTCCATTCATTCAAGTGTTCGCTTACGTGCTTATTTCATACACTTTAATGATGTTCACATGATCATGGTTGTTATGTATTATTCATTTATCAGACTTTTGAGTCTCGGACTCACTCTTGCTTTGTTTGTTATTTTTTTAGGTGATCTTTGAGGTTGGCTCCATGGGGAGGAATAGACGACACTACCTTTTCACTTCACCTTAATCAAGTCCAGATTTCATTTTAGTTCAATTTAATCATTCATTATTGATGAACTGTAATAATAAATGTTGGTCGTGGTGATAACTCTTCTCCATTAAGATTGGTTAAGAACTATGCGTGAACTTAGTTCATCCTTGATATAGTTGCTTGAGATCGATTATACTTCGCGATGATTCGATATTTGTTGATTTCACTATTGTCTTGATATTAATGATTGTTGGAACCTCCGGTATAGCTAACTATACAGGGGAGGTTCTGCCGAAATTTAGAATTTTATCGTCTGTTTTAGCTTTGTTAACATGTTAGTTTAGTAGCATTCCAGCCCTTGTAGGACTGGGGTGTTACATTCAGGGTTACCACCCAACTAAGTTATTTTAGAAAATTTCGTAACGATTCCATAATGTTAAAGAATGCCTTAATCGGAGTTGTAGATCAAAAATTGTGTTATTTTTTTTACTGTTGTCCGTTTCGTCGGGACAGATTCTGTCTTTCAAGTTCATATGCCTGTAGTATATTTATTTTGGCCGAATTGGGTTATCTCACCAACTAGGTTTTCGTAGATATGTTCATTAAGTTTCCATAGAATCTAGGCTCACCTCGTTCTGAGTCCCAGATCGTTAGATATGAGTGATTCCGTGCTGCTGTCCAGAAGTAGTTCCATGATTGTGTTTTCTGTTTTCAGATTAGATCTAATTAGTTAATTGTGGGTTGTCAGGAGGGTGTTGTAGAACGTTACTGGTAGTGTCCTGTACCATGTTGTTCTTACTTCGAGTACTTACTTGTGTAGGTGGAGAGGCTTCGGGTTTAGGGGCACCGTCATTGCCTACTCACGCGTCACAACGCCAAAGGCAAGTACTTTGATGTTCTTATGATTAGAAAATGCTGAATGCTTGATGTTAATATTGTGTTTTCTGTGATCCATGAGAATATTTAATGTTTATGTTCCTTCCATATGTGTTATCTCCATGATTAGAGAGCATGTCTTTCAATATTCATATTTTATTCCATGCATCCATTTTTCATGTTTCATCCACGGGAGTGGATTAAAAAGACCCATCAATTCTAGTATGAGCACGTAAGACCCACCATTCCAATGTGGGAAGTTTGGGACACCCGTATGAAACGTTCTTCATACGGGATTTGGATCCCCGCATTTTGTTAAATGCGGGCTTAGGTGAACACCGACGGGTGTGTCACTAGCTATACCGGTATATGCATGTGTGTAGTCCCTTCATTTCATTCAATTCATTCATTCTATGCATTCAAATATTCGTTCTGTGATTTATTCATATTCTTCAATGATGATGGCTTGATCATGTTTGTTGTATGTCCCATTTATTCACTGTACTTGCTGAGTCTCGGACTCATTCTTGCGTTGTTTGTTTATTTTAGGTGATCATTGATGTTGGCTCTATTGGGAGGAAGTAGACACGCACTACTCATTCACTTCACCCTATTCATGTCCAAGATTATGATTTAATACCATCTTTCATTCGTTATTGATGAACTGTAATAAATAAATTTAGTTGGTGAATGATGCCTAGTGCTATGTTATGGTTGATTGAGTAGTACTTGTGATCTTTGATTACACCTTCGATATAAATTGCTTGGATTTAGACTATATTCATACCATGGTTCTATGGGATGTTAATTCATTTATGTCATTAGATAAGATATTGTTCAAATTCTTCCGCATTATGGTTGTGTGTTAGATTATTTAGTTGACATCTTGGCTTCCGAATAGCTAGGGTGTTACATTGCTACTTCTTCTCTTCTCTTTAGTATATTTTTTTAAGCTGTTAACTCAATGAACATATAGTGGGTTTATTCATAAGAAGATAAATATAAAAGATAGTTGTCTTCTCGTGTAAGTTAGCGTTTTCTTTTTCTCTTTGTTTATCTCTCTTTTTGATATTAACGATATGAGTGCTGCAGCAGGGGACAGTAAACATGGTTGGACCATGGTTAGGACAGCACACATGGCACGACTTGGATAGAGGCCCTTAGCATTGCACTCACGGTTTGGTTAGGTTGATCAGCGCAAAGACCTGATTAGTAAATTGAAGATTAACAAAATTTCATTCCAAAAGTTCCCTTTTTCTCTTTACAAGGCTCATCTCTGTATAGCATAGGGTTCTTGACCTTGATGATGAGGTTATTCTTTTCCCATACGCAAGGAAAACAAACTGCAGATGCAGCATCACAAGAGACAATTTTTTATCTTATTGGCAAATGCTCTTCGTAACTGCAGATGTTCATAATATTAGTGCATGCTCTCTGAAGGAGTAAAAGGGATCAACTATTACACCGTTCAACAAAGTGTTAAAGGCATGATGAACCATTGCATCATGTCAATAACATGTTTGTCTTGACGTGGAAAAACAGTTCATAGGACTTGGTCTTAGTCCATACATGTCATGATCAATGGCATTACTTAGGCATGCCGACTTGTCCCTTACAGTTGTATGTCTTGAAAAATATATGTGATTGAAAAATGTCAAGTTTTATGGAGTCATAAACCTAAGTTGGATCGTTTCAAAAAAAATGAAGTTGGAAGTTAGGATATCATATATTTCTAGTCTCACATCTGCCATCCAAATAATCTGTACTATGACTCAGAAGTACTACATAGTCCTCCATACTACTGGCGCTTCTCTGCCTTGCTTCTCCCTTGGGCCATGGAAACAAGCTACTCCGGTAGAGAGGTACAGGAAGGAGCATAGACATCAGGCATACAAAGGCTACAAATTTTGGATGGTGCATGTCGATCTTGCAATTGCGAAATTTGAAGAATTGATACGGCCATACAAAGGCTACAAATTGATTGGTCATGCAGTAGGAGTTGATATTGTGTGGCTATCAACTTATGTACGGTGCTCCTTTTAGCTTTGTTACTTTAATATTGTGATTTTGTTTCTTCTACTGGTGCATTAATGGACTCTATTTTTTTTATTGTAGGTTCATAAGATAAATGGATGATGCTATGGATGACATGTTCAATGCAAGGTGGAGAATTGTGACATAGGCGTATGATCTTTATTACATTTAGATTTAGATTTCATTCTGTTAGGAAATGATGTTCAAGTAAAATATTTATATCATGTCTTATGTGGATGGTTCTCGTGTAATGCAACAATTTGTTTTTAATATATGAGTGTTCTTTTAACCATGCTATGACCGATAATGATTTTTTACTTTGACTTCTACACACTTATAATCGTTGCAAGAACCTAATTATATTCATACAAAATAGTAGAACTCATCTGTATGGCAAGTACCAACGCTTCTATGCGTTGTGACAATATAATTATATCCATTGTTAAAATAGTAAAAGTCATCCATGCATGGTAAGTACCAACGCATACAAGTGTAGTTACATCCTGATTATATCCGTTGCTACTTCACAACGCCTTTTCATATCTATTTGTAATAGACTCTCGCAACGGCCTTAATGGCAACGCGTAGTAAATGCGTTGGTATAGACCGTACTAACACTTATTTGGATTTTTACCAACGCATATATGCATTGTTAAAGGGGTGTTCATCTTGTAGTGTATGGTGCATGAATATATATATATATATATATATATATATATATATATATATATATATATATATATGTATGTATGTATGTATGTATGTATGTATGTATGTATGTATGTATGTATGTATAGGACGCTGTTTAGATTCTCGAGTATGTACTCTCACTTCCAATATACCACTTAAACGAACATATTATACTTCTTTATCACTTTCAAGATACTTAAATACCAATTATAAGATACTCTAATGCGACTTGATTGAAAAAAATTTATTGGAGCCCTTTATTTTTTGCGATATACCCTTTTTCATATAGAAAAGAAGTATATATACAATTTTTGCCATAAAAAGTGAACTTTAATGAAATTTTTCATGAAACTCACTTTGGGGTATCTTATACTCATCATTGGAGTATACTCAAATTGATAAAGAGGTACCATCATACGATTTAAGTGGTATATGAGATGTGAGAGCACGTATCTCAAGAGCACCATACCATTTTCATATATATATATATATATATATATATATATATATATATATATATATATATATATATATATATATATATATATATATATATATATATATATATATATATATATAGTGCTAATGAGTAATTGAGTGCTAAGGTGCTAATGACAATCTTGATCGTTGGATCTGGATTGAACAGCCAAGATTAATGCGGGCTCCTACGTCCAAACTATTTAATCACTACGCATGCTTCCACCTCCAATGTGCCTTCATTAATGCGTCTTCATTAAACACCCTGCATACTCCCACCTCCAATGCCCTGCATTAAACACCATGCATGATCCAACAGTCAAGATTGTTATTAGCACCTTAGCACTCAATTAACTATTAGCACTAGATATGTTATATATCTAGTCAACAGTGTAGAATAACTTATTGTACGCTCAGGTGGAGAATAGTATCTCTGTCTCTCTCTCTCTCTCTCTCTCATTGTACGATAAAAGAGATTTACTGCAACCACCACATGATTTTACTATCATCTTAGCCAACTTGACAACCAACTTGCAAACAATTTATTCCTTGTTAGTACATGAATGTTTCTTTTCATGTTTTAGCAATAACTTTTGATTGGAAGCTCTGATTTATGAACAGTTTTCACTGATATCTTGGTGACGACAAGTGTAACAGAATGATATAACTCTCACAAATAAAAACCACTCTGTGCATTTACTAAAAGAGTTTAATGTGTCACTAAAAGAGATTTATTACAACCTCTACATGAATTTACTAGCATCTTAGCAAACATGTACATACGCGTAGGTAACCCAACTAGCAATCAATTGGTTCCTTGCTAGTACATGAATGTTTATTTTCTTGTTTTTGCAATAACTTTTGATTGAAAGCTCCGATTCACTAACGGTTCTCACCAGTAGCTTGGTAAAGACAAGAGTAACAAAATGATATAAGTCTCACAAATAAAAAAATTGTGCGTTTACTATAACAGATTTATTGTATCACTAAAATGGATTTACTACAACCTCTGTATGACTTTACTCCCATCTTAACCAACTAGTATGGACACATAGACAACCAGCTAGCAAAACATCAGTTTCTTGTTAGTACATGAATGTTACTTTTCTTGTTTTAGCTATAACTTTTGATTGGAAGCTCTGGTTCACGAACGGTTTTCACCAGTATCTTAGTGACAACGAGAGTAACAGGATGATATAGGTCTTGTAGAATAAAACCTCTTTGTGAGTTTACTAAAAGATATTTACCGTATGGCTAAAAGATATTTACTGCAACCTCTACATGACTTTGTTGCTCTGTTACAAACATATTTACTGGACTCCATTCTTGTAGTTTACTAGCACGTCCAACCCATGCGCGTATGAAACAATCATAAAAAAATATACACATGGTGATACATGCGCTAGTAAAATTGCTATCACAATTACTTTCGACCATTATGTTATATTTTACTAGCACACCTCGCCAAAGCTTGTACTAGACACGTGACATCATGTGTGGGCGTTGTGGGTTAGTGGGCAACATGGCTTGCTCAGGCGAGGCGTCTGTCATGGTCAGGTGGTGGCATGTGGGCCACACGCGTAGTAGGGCCGGCTTGGTGGGGCGCAGTGGGCTGGCCTGAGTGTAGAATAAACTTATTGTACGCTCAGGTGGAGAATACTCTCTCTCTCTCTCTGTATATACATATATATTCTTTTACACAGTACATTCAATTCAACACAGGTCATTCATTCTTTTTTATCCAATAGTTCAGAGTAGCTAATATTTAGTTGTACTATATGTGGTAGTATGAGTAGTAGAATCCTAAAAGAGGTAGAATTGTAATTGTCTATGTGGGAATCATATGACACAAGAGTAATATTTTCAACCCTAGTTAGATAAGTCCATAATAACCCCACGAAAAAAATACAAAGAAATGTCTATTATACCCTTAACAAATTAATGGTCGATTTGATTTATCTGCTATCATATACTATTTGTAGAATATACCATAAAATTTCCTATATATATATATATATATATATATATATATATATATATATATATATATATATATATATATATATATATCACTACAACATATATATCTCTCGCAAAAGTGCAAATTAAGGCATATACAAACGATGCTTATATTGTATGAAAAACTAGTAATAGTAGTCCATCGTGACCGTGTCAAACTTTGAGGCTTCATATGAAGTACTAGAAAGTAACCCGTGCCAAATGGTGTGGTTGTGGCTGTTGTACGCGGGTGAAAAGGATTTAGCCCCTTTTTTTTAAACATTACTATCTAACATGCTATAGCACATAAGCCAAATTTGCGCAAAACAAAAGTTGAATATACAATATTAGAGTTTGAGGTGATGGTTGTAATTCAAGGATTTTGTTGAACTCTTCACTTCATGTTTCATCATGCAATATGTCATGTTTCATCGCGACTAAGTCGAGACTAAATGAACCTATACTATCATGAAGAGTGAAGAGTTTCCAATTGAACTATGTTGTGCTTTTCAGATGAAATATGGTTATTCGAGAATCCTTCCCCTTTCAATACTTACAAAGTGCTTGATTTGTATATTACAGTTTTATCAAACAGGAAAACACCCAATGGTTCAGTAAAATCGCGCTTAATCACTCAATTCGAATCTTTTGCTAAATCATATTTAACAATCCTATCACGGTAACCCACACTGATATTCTGGAAGTAAAGAGCACGTGTTGTAAGGATCAATCTTCCTGCGAAAAAGAAGGAAAACATCAACAGAGCATAGCTAATAGAGTAACTTTAGATATAGTGTCATGCTGGAGCAGCACACATGCTTATTATTTTAGGGGCACAAAATCTGCATTTAACAAAAGAAGATAATCAACACAATAATTTCAGATGTAGTGACATGCTGGACCATCATATATACCTTTCATTTTAGGGATACAAAGACAGCACAAAAATAACTCTCTCTACAGGTATATTCTACAACAGATATTATCATAGACAATGGTTCCTTTTGTACTTCTTTTGCAAGCCTTATCTGTAGGCCATTCTTTGTGATTTCGGGTCTTTCGATAGTAAGGCTGAAAGATTTATTTGCATAGTGAAAGCATGCAGTATAAAATCAAATAATCACTGATATGTTGGTCTCGGTGATTCAATGAAAAGGCAAAACCTACAAAACCAGCACTCTCAGTTCTATCCTCACTAGGCAATAGTCGCATAGGCCACAAAGCCATCACAGAAATAACTCTCTCGATAGGTGTATTCTACAACAATTATTATCATAGACAATGGGTGTTACATATTTTGAGTAAATGAAAGTATCCTCAGTTAAGTGAATCATAGCAAAATGTTCTAACATACAGAATTAGGACCATACTTATTAATATAACAACTCAAGAGTAAGTAACTCTGCAATTATGACCACTTATAGGAAACAATCATGTAAGCATGTAAATTTAGCGCTCAAAACGAATAGGAACTCACTCTTCTGCACAAAATCTGCATTTCACAAAAGAAGATAGCCAACACAATAATTTTAGATGAAGTGACATGCTGGACCATCATATATACCTCTCATTTTAGGGATACAAAGTTAGCACAGAAATAACTCTCTCGACAGATATATTCTACAAGGATTATTATCATAGACAATGGTTCCTTTTGTAAATCTTTTGCAATCCTTATTTGCAGACCATTCTTTGTGATTTCGGGTCTTTCAATAGCAAGGCTAAAAGATTTATTTGCATAGTCAAAGCATTCAGTATAAAATCAAACAATCACTGATATGTTGGTCTAAGTGATTCAATGAAAAGGCAAAGCCTACAAAACCAGCTCCTCTAAGCTCTAGCACTACAAAACTGGATTCTTATATGACATTGTTCCTATAACATTAGAATCGCCAATTATTAGTGTCATGGGGAAAAGAATGTGCAAAAAAGAAAAAGAAAAATAGTGGTAGTTACAGAAAGGGCTACAGAACAAAGTAGTCAAGAATGGAAGGGCATACTTAGCAAAGCATCAGTGAATGCAGATTTTCCAACATTTGTTGAACCCTGTAAGGATGTATGAAATACACCAAACATCACTATACCAGCTGAGAAGTAGACATGTAACTCCTATTGTTTTAAGTTCTATGATTTGAACCATTAAATGTGCTTAGTAAAAAACAAAAAAACTAAACATGATACACGTCCTATTGAACGTGTAAAAAACTATGAAATGGGTCTGGATCTTCCTGTATTGTGACTAAAAAAGGACATCTAATTGATCACAATCAATTCATCATTATGTGCATCAAGCTATCAACAATGACCTGATTAATATATGAATGCAGTTTGTTAAGTTTCCATAAATGGCATCAATTGCGATGTGGAATAGCATTCATCAAATAGAAAAATACAATGCCATGTTGATATCACTCGAGAATTCATAGAATTCAGAAGGTAAGCATAACAAATGCCGCTCATAGGTTTTTTGGTGGGTTTTCTAGCATAACAAACATTTCAACCAAAAGGCGTGCAATTTTCAACCAATTTCCCTTATGCAATTCAATTTTGATTGGACGAAAACTATGCTTGAGAACTCGAATATGTGCTCACCATAACTTACTATACTATACAAACCTGGCATGCTACCCTGAAGGTTAAGGTTGCATGCTCATTTCACTTTACCAAGTAGGTTACCATTATGTTGAGTAGAGGAGGTTAAGATGGAAGAAATTTGACTAACCTCTGTCAGCCCAACCATACTAATCTCAGGATGAGTGAAATAGGCAGCCGGGATGCTTAGATGATTTAGGATGTTGTCCTTCCCAGAGACTTGCTCAACAACTGTATTCAGATGAGCAATTACTTATAAAACAACTACATTGATTTGCAGCAAAACATGTATAGAAGTAAAAAGTGAAAAAATTATCTACTTGAGATTCCTTGTGCGCTGGCCGCATGAGCAAGCATGAGTTTACCATTGGCATCTCCAATGCAATAGAAATTCAGGACCTACTTAGTAAAAGATGTTTATGTCGCAATGAGTCATGCTCTGGAGATATTTTTGTAGCAAAGGAAGATAGCAATAATAATGATGCATGATACTCCCTCCATACTCAAATAGATTCAATTGAGTCCGTGCAGTCAAACTTTTAAAATTTTGACCACTAATACACACAAAACTGTTTTTGTTTGCCACATAGAAATAATGTTAATAGATTTTCCATAAAAAGTAATTACACATCATTACATGTTTTAGTAATTTGTATTAACATATAATTCGAAAAAAAGAGTCAAATGTATGTATTGGTGACCGTGTCAATATTTGGAATGGAAGGTAAAAGAAGAGTGTGTAGGTAGCATGTAATTTAATATACCAGATTGCCATTTGCATCCATAACGTGCATCCACGCGTCAACAGAAACAAAACCACATTGTGTAACAACAATGATCAGAAAAAACGTATTATTTCTATGCTATTATATTTAAACTTTGTATATACTGGCAGCAAGCATTTTTATGTACGCACGTTTTTGAAGCCAAGTCCTTTGGTGAATGGTGCCCTTCCGGTAGCTATAAGGGCCGCGTCCACCTGTAAACAAAAAATCCGACTTTTTCAGATGAAATTAAGTCAAATCCCACTTTTCTAGATGAAATTAAGTCATTTTAAGAAAACAGCAGTGCTGCATGCATCCACCTGTGAACACAAAATCCCACATTTTCAGATGAAAATAAATTGTAAGAAAACAGCAGAATGTTGCTTAGTCCACCATCAATAACATCCATGAGCTAAACAATGATTTTGACTAATAAAAGAGAAGCTGAAAGAAATAATGTGAATGTCTGACTCTCTTGTATTGAAAATAGTACCAGCTTAAGGATGTTACTACTGTCCCTGACCAGCACTTGTATACTGAGTGATACTTCTCAAAATATGACGTAGATGGGCCGGGTGATCCGACGGTGCACAATTTTTTGCCGATGTAGATGGACCGGGTGAGCTCCCTTTCTTCCATCCTTTAATGTTAGTAATTTGCTACCAGAATTGGACTCTAGGACTAAAATGTGTTTCTCCGTTGTCCGTATCATTAACAGCGACAATTTTGAAGATTGGCTTTCGGTAGCTATCAGCTGACTGTTTTGTCAAAAAAAAATCAGCAAAACTTTTGACCCTCGGCTCATCCTTGCGATAGATTCTTTAAGATTGATTTGTACATCCCACTAGCCACGAGGCCTCTTGTTAATTGGTTTGCTGAGGTCGGAACTTTACTTCTTTCTTGCGGGGTCGGAGCTTGTACTTCTCATAAAAGTTTTGGGATGTTCAGCATCTCTCTTTATTAGTAATTACATTGGTATGTCTCTTACGATAAAATTAGAATAATGATCAGAGTAAATTACACAGTGACTATCCCTCCTTGCTGCAAGTGGCGAGGTAAGATGTAAGGAAGCAGCAAGCAGCCGTGTCGGCTATCAAGGCAGTTACAGGGTTGATTGGTGGCCTTTCTCTTGCTGCAATCGGACTCGACGGTGGAGGTACTAGCAAGCAGAGAGGTAGATCTAAGGAAGCAGCAAGCGGCTGTCGAGGCGGATACATGGTTGATTAGTGGTGGCCACCAATGACACCAGATTGGATTGACGATTGTTAGTAATATTTGTGATGGCACATCTAGATTTTAGAAAGAGTTTATTTTGCATAGTCCTACAGTATTTATGCAGTATTTATTATAGATACTAGAGTTTGTGTGGTATCCCTTCAAAATACGTAGAATCATTTACGGATACGAATAGACGTTTGCTCTTAGTAAAAGGGCACCCCTGTAATCAAATTTTGTGTACAGGAATAAGAGTAATAGAGCAAGAGAAAATCAGAAAAGTTGTTGTTGTTCTGGTGGCACAAAATTTTTTTTGTATTCTTACGTTCGTGTTCTAGAGTTTCATTATCTTCGTGTGTGTTCGTCGCCGGTTTGGACCAACAATTGGTATCAGAGCTTGAGTTCTTAATCCGTGTATGCCGAAGATCATGCCGTGCTCTCTGGGAAGTGGTGTCACCGGTGACAAGGCGACGTTGGGTGCGATGGTGAAGGGGAGTTCCGCCGTCTCACTGTATTATCCGATGCTCACAAAGAGTAATTATGCAATATGGCCAATCAAGATGAAGGTGTACATACGCGCTCAAGGAGTGTGGAACGTGGTCGAGGACGGCAACATCGGTGGAACACAAGATGAGTTGCGTGTTGCTAAGGTGAAAGTTGTGTTGGTACTAGGTGGTTGCGGTGCCGTATTTGTGTGTGTGTCTGTGGAATTGAGTCTGAGATGTTGCAGAGATGTTCGCCGTCCTGAGTCGAGTCTGTGGAGTTGAGTCCGAGACGTTGATGAGATGTGTTCGCTGCTCAGTATTGAGTAACTGTTGGGCAAGTCGTAGTTGAGACCTACTGCCTCAATAAGTAAGTGCACAAAGATTATCGAGTGATTGTTAGTAATCTTTGTGCATATAGTATATCTAGATTTTAGAGAGAGTTTGTTTTGCGTAGTCCTACAGTATTAAGATAGTATTCATTATAGGTACTAGAGTTTGTGTGGTATCTTTTCAGAATACGTAGAATCTTTTGTGGATACGAATAATCGTTTGTTTTTAATAAAAGGGCACCCTTGTAATAAGATTTTGTGAATAAGAATAAGAGCAATAGAGCAAGAGAAAATCAGAAAAACCGTTGTTCCGGCGGCACAAAAAAAATATTGTGTTACTTGTGTGTGTGTGTCCGTGGAATTGAGTCCGAGACGTTGCAGAGATGTGTTCACCATCTTGAGTCGAGTCTATGGAGTTGAGTCCGGGACGTTGAGGAGATGTGTTCGTCGTCCTGTATTGAGTAACAGTTAGGCAAGTCGTAGTTGAGACCTACTACCTCAATAAATAAGTGCACAAATATTATAGAGTGATTATTAATAATCTTTGTGCATATGGTATATCTAGATTTTAGAGAGAGTTTGTTTTTGCGTAGTCCTATAGTATTTAGATAGCATTCATTATGGGTACTAGAGTTTGTGTAGTATCTTTTCAGGATACGTAGAATCATTTGTGGATACGAATAGTTGTTTGCTCTTAATAAAAGGGCACTCTTGTAATAAGATTTTGTGAATAAGAATAAGAGTAATAGAGTAAGAGAAAATCACAAAATTCTTGTGTTACTCGTATTCGCGTTCCACCCTGCTGTGTTCGCTTATCTTCATTTTCGGTTTAGACTAACAACGAAGAAGGTGAGCACAGTGGCCCAACTGGAGGTTGCGCGAAGGCGAGGACGTAGAACACTCGCAACGGTAGTTGAGGACGTAGAAATTCTAGAATCCTGGAGACGCAATTGAGAATTTGAAACGAGGTGGTGGGGCTGCTAGAGATGTGCAGCAGCAGGAGGTTACCGAAGATGAGGTAGCCCAACGCCATCGTCGGTACAGAAGAGGTCGAAGGGGAGTTCATAGGTGTCACCCCGGCGCAGAGCAGTAAGCGGAAGGGCAGCAGCTGCGAAGAGCTCACAGGTGTGGTGGCAGCAGAGAGCGGGATTTGGGGTAAAGAATGCGGCGGCAATACTGCAATTGGATGGCCACACGGATAGCACGCTTTGTCATGACAGTGGTGGAGAATTGGGGGCAAATGGTGGTTCACAATTTTGGACGTAATCGTTCGAAAATCGGTGAAAATTGGTTCTATCGGCCACCCTCGGTTAAATTTCAAACCGGCAAAAAAAACAGATTCATGAGATTTTTGCCAAATATAAAAGAAGTTCAGAACTACATCTAAACACATAAGAGCATTGTTATCTGGTGGTAAGGTTCATAGGTTTAGCAAGGGCCGGTCTTTTGTTTGACCTCTCATAACTGCACAATTTTTGTTCTTTAAATTTTAACATAAAAAACAAAATTTGATTTGAAAATTTCGACTGAATTTAGCCGAAATTTTCTGATTTTCAGTCGTATCGATCCTACCGGTGACCTCTGGTCAAAAAAATTCCGGTAATCAAAACCCTTGC
This sequence comes from Phyllostachys edulis, assembly GCA_036346405.1. Lineage (NCBI taxonomy): Eukaryota > Viridiplantae > Streptophyta > Magnoliopsida > Poales > Poaceae > Phyllostachys > Phyllostachys edulis. The sequence goes on from CM070563.1 coordinate 32,993,148, forward strand.
GGAGGTGAGAGAGTAATTGGTGCGAGGGAGAAGAATGGGATGAAATGTGGGACCCTTTGAAGGCTAATTTGACCCTTATGTGGGGCCCATTTGCAGCGTTTCATTAGAAACAATTCCGCCACAAAATTGCATTTAGGCTGGTGTTATGTGAATGGATTTGCAAAACCTGCTGCGAAATAAAAAATAGGACAGTTTACCTGGTACAAAGGGTAATTTATCATAATGACTAGCCAAGTGTCCGTGCGTTGCAATGGCTTTCAAATAAACATAATATAAGTAACTTAGAAAAACCAATATCATAATGTAATTATCCTACAAATGAAAATTTCATACATAATTTGCATCTAATCAATAAGCCACATATAATCTTATCATAAGCAACAAGCACAGATAATTTACTTATCTACAGAAGATCTTTCAAGTAATTTATACATATATACATATCTATCCACAAAATATCCTAATAGCTCAAAAGGTAAGGAGGAAAGATGGTATTGCATACTCACAACCACCACCAAGCCCCTATTTTATAATAGTAAAGATTATATTTGCGTCGACGTGGTCAAAGATTATTACTATTACCCCATTGTCATATTGGGAATTTTTTTAAAAATAATATTATTTTTAAAGATAATTGAAAAAAATAAATAGTCGCTCCAAAAAATCACAAATCTAGGCTTCTGTCGCCGTTTGAACTGGCAACAAGCTCCTGTGACCCTGTTTACTCCCTATCGCTAGTTCAACTAGGGATAGGAAGTGAACAGTGTTCTTGTCGCTGGTTGAACTAGCGATAGGCATCCATCTATATAAACCGCCATAAATCAGCTGAAATGTCATTTTAATTTCAGAAAAAAAAAAACAAAAGACTCGAGGAGATGTAGACAAGAAAGGTAGCGAAGCTCTGCCAGTTTGTCATGGAGGAGAGAGAGACGGAGCATCAGATCCGATCGACCATCTTGCAGGTACATGTTTTTGCAACTTTGTACATTATGTCAAAACCTTGTCGTTAGCAAACAAAAATAGCGACATAGAATTAAGTAGATTAGATAATTGTAGTCAAATTATGTAGTATATCATTTGAGTCGTGTATAGTCTACTTCATCGTGCACATATTATGTAGTGCATGATTTATGATATATGTGCAGAAATAGGAAGACGTCTATTACAAATCTGTAAAAATTGTAGAAATAAAAATAATCCTAGCTTTATTTAGCTTCCCATTTGTGCGTGGTAATTATATTGTTAATACCGAAAATTAAATTTAAACTAGTAAAATAGCATGACATATTTTAAAATTGTAAAGAAAATCTGGAGTTGCTACATAGGTTACATATAACGAAAATAATCCCAACTTAAATTTTGTTTTTATTTGTGGCTGGTAATTAATTTGCTGATGCCACTTCTTATTACCTTATGTACATGTTTCGTAGTCTTTACAATGTGCGCAAGTTAATTTTAGGATAAATGTGCAAAAATAGGAAGACATATATTATAAATCTATAAAAATTGTAGAGTAACTAACTAGGGTAGGTAGAGCATAATCAAAATAATCCCAGCTTTATTTAGCTTCCCTTTCGTGCGCGGTAATTATATTGTCAATGCTGCAAATTAATTTTAAAATAGGAAAATAGCATGACACATTTTAAAATTATAAAGAAAATCTGGAGTTCTACATAGGCTACGTATAACCAAAATAATCCCAACTTAAATTTTATTTCTATTTGTGGCTGGTAATTAATTTGTTAATGTCACTTCTTGTTACCTTATGCACATATTTCGTAGTCTTTACAATGTATGCACTGAACTTTTAGGTATGACGGACCCAAGACACGCTACGCAGTGGCTGTATGAGTTGTTTGACCTGGTGATTGACGCGCGTCACCGTAATTGCCTCAGTACCATCCTCCCCTAGGAGGGCGAGGCGGCGATTGAGCTTGGCGCGTTACGGCTACATACGCCCATCAGGGCCTGGAGGGTGGACCCACACTGGGTTCCGAGGTACGTGCCATTGTGACCTTCATGTACTCAATTGCAGTCTGACTACTTTGGGTGGACTCAAGTTTATTCTTAATCCTTTCGACGTAGGTTGAGAGCGGTAGGCCTCCTTCCACTAGCGAGGATGGTGGAGATGACGTGGGAGGATAACTAGGACTACGCAGGCGGTGGTCATTCATCGAGGCGCTTTTCGTACAACTGGTGCCTCTTAACGGCACTAGTTGACCGTTGGATGCCAAAGACGCACATGTTTCACCTTCTGATACGACCAAAAGTACTACCAAAGCATTGGTTTGCATGCCTAAATTGTAAACTAATGCTAGAACTCAAATGGGTGTCATTGGTGTTGTTTTGCAACAAAAGGTATGTGAGAGCCGGGGCGATTTAACTTGTAATGCTTAACCCTCCAATTTGGTCCTAGCTTCACAAATTAAATTTTCCGTTCTCGGTGTATTATGTACCTCCCAGGAGCTGTACACATACACCATCACAAACATCAATATCAATCCATACACAAGATCTTACAATATCAAAACTTTATAATTTACAACATATTAAACTTACAAGGTTCAATTTCATACAAAAGGGCCGACCGGCCAAATAACAAGATAAATATCAAGTACGCAGCGGAAAACAGTGAATAAACTAAAATAAAAACATGAATTAACCATAAATAAAGTCCAATGGCTTGCCATAACCCGTAGGGCAACCAACTGAGTTCAAACCATAGCAAATCAACGTTCCTACACAATCTTTCCTTACCTGATTCGATCTCACACCTATTGCCCAGATTAGTAATAAAAGCAAATAGTGAGTACATAAATGTACTCCGCAAGACTTTACCAAGCCTATACATAGCTACATGCAAGCTCTACTCAAAGGAGAAGGCTATAGGGTTCATTTTCAGCACAAAGCAATATTTCAATTTAAATACAATGTAGTAGATTCAAATGGTAAGTGAGCAAATATTTTTAATACTTTAAATAACAGCGAGTAATAGCATTAGACATCAGCAAAACATCTACAGGTGGCTGCCCCTGTAGCACACAAACATAGCATGAGAGCCACTCTCAATACTACCCGATCAAGTTTTAAGTTTAAAATTCCAAAATGTTGAGTCTAATTCTTGCACGACCTAACCAAGCATTGTCATAACCAAGAACGTGGCTACTCAAGTAGATTAAACCCTGTAGGGGTGTACAACTTTACCCACATGTCAAACCGCTCCTTTTGCCATCGGATAAAGCACACTTCCGAAGGTATGCCGGCAGAGCTAAGTCCTACGAGACACTTTCCAATGGAATGAATTAATCAAGAGTCGCATGTATGGGGGTTAATCCTCCATGAACCACCCATCCTGGGCTCCTACGGGGAACTCATACGTTGTGTCGGAGACATCGGTCTAGCCTTAGCAACTGTCGATGCTCCTCGGACGAGGGAACCTAAATCTGGAACCCACTCCGCACATACCCAACAACAACAGAATATTTTTCTCTTACATCTACCACCAGCGACTAATTAATTAACACCTCCCAATGTACTGAGTCAAGAGGGTTCCTGTATGCCCTCATGTGGATGCACGCAATAGTGCTTGGATCAGTGACACAAGTAATTCGATTCTTGTTGACTCGGGCACGAGCCACACACCCAATAACCACACCAACAACCATTTACCCGAGTCCAAATCATTTTATTTTTATTTTTAGTTTTCCAAATATAATAACACAGGGTGCTAGATATAACATAATAAAAATAATTTATGTGATCAAGGTCATCGACAAAGTCGACAACCACAAATCTACTGGAAGCTAAGCATGACACTGAATAAACATAAATAGACCATATATCATCCACTGAGCACTAATCATCAGCAGCAATATTAACTTAGGCTAGTGGCAGAGGATCAACAATTTTAGGGAATTCATGCAATAGGATTAACTACCTCTAATCGCAAATATAACTTGACAAATAAAGCACGCGTACATACAGTTGCAAAACAAGATAATAATTTTTGAATTTAATAGGATCAACATGCATCAACAGAATGGGTGCTTGCCTTTGCTTGCTGGTACTCTGGACATTCACATGATCATCTCTATTGCACTCCCGAATCATCGTCATCTAACGCTAAGTACCGACAAAGCCAAAACACCAAATAAACACCAAAATTCCAAAAGTCTCCAAAAATTATGAAATTAATACAAAAGGTAGATTATGATTTAATATGAATTTAGAAATAAAAATGAAGGAGGTTTTGACTACCTGATCGAAGGAGGTTTCGACTACCTGGTCGGAAGGAGTTCGACTACCTGGTCGAAAGGTGGTTCGACTACCTGGTCAGAAGGAGGTTGAAGGTGGTCGTAGAAGGTCACAGGTTGCAAGGGGTCGAAGGAGGTTCGATTACATCCTATAGCGACAGCGTGATGAGGTCTAGCGGTGGGCTCTTTGGGCTCTCACGCCAAATTATAACCCGGCGATTCCTGGAGCTAACCAACGTGCGCATGAGTGCATATGAGCTACTAGGAGCTCACAAGAGTAGAAAGGAAGGTTGGAGATGCACGGTGGATGGCCGGCGACGAAGACTCAAGGCGGCGATGATGGTGCTACCGTGGATAGAGTGACCTTGGCAAGGAGGAAGGAAAAAGAAGCCAGATGAAGCTCAAGTGGGTCCAAGAGATGCTCTGAGAGGAAGTAATTGGAGAGGAGCAAGGTAGTCAGAGTCGAGATCCTAAGTTGGATCGATTTGCCTCCAGTAGGATTGAATCATAGTATCGAATCGTAGAATCGGTGATTCTACGGAATTGTAAAAATACACATATTTAACGTCTATACTATAAGTTTGTATGATTCTTATATGGTTTACCACTTACTTATAACCAAAAAAGGGACAAAACACTTTTTATTGCACAACAGAAAAGCATAATGGTACTGACATGATGGGTGATATAGTTCTGAACTACAGGAGAACACCCAATGACCATGACTAGTTTACTACAATTACATGAGAAATATTCACAACTTTTGTAAATCAATATCTAATTGCAACGCTTTCATGTTCCTTAAAAGCAGCTAGACATACTTCAAGAATAAAAATAGCTTATCATTATCAAGCTCAAGATTGCTCATGTCATAATATAGATATTTGTACTAGCATTACCACACTGATATAATATTTTGCATGCTCCTTATTTATTTATAGTTTCATTCTCAGAAATTAATATCAACAAATTTTGTTCTAAAACAAAATATCAACAAAGCCTGGCCTCTAAAAAACATTGAAAAAAAATTGTCCTAAGTCTCTAACGACACTACCACGATTCTACTCTACGATTCTACTCTTTGGATCGTGACTCTACCATGATTCTACCTAATTCCAATTCACAGTGCGATTTGGATCGACAGGCTGTCATGGGTTCGTAGAATCGTAAGACTCTACGAGTAGGATCATGATTTTAACTACCTTGGAGAGGAGACCACCAGGTAGGAAATGGCGCCGGTGGTGGTGGTTTTGGCCGGGCACGAAGAAGAAGACGATGGCGCAGCGTTCCTGTGGGCAAAAGGTTAAATTGAGAGAGAGCAAAAGATCCTTGGGGGCTAGAACACAGGATGACGCGATTTTTTAGTGAAGAGACTCATCGGATTGGCCGGAACGGCAAGTGAGGGCGGCGGCCACGAACCGAGTGCCACCGAACATGAAGAAGACACTTTGCGTTTCTGGTGTTCTGGCTGCAATGAGGGATAAAGGAGGTGACATGTAGCAAGATGACATTGAGGCTGTGTAGAAAGACATGAAGAGGGAGGCCCAAGTCCTTTGGTGCGGCCGGGGAGGTACTTGTGGCAGGGCAGAGCTTGATACTCGGTCATGGAGCTCGTTTGAGCTAGGAGCAAGGAGAGGATGGAGAGCGAAGGGTAGGAGGTGGCAAAAAAGGAAGCTAGAGAAGCTCCGGAGGCTTTAAATAGGGAGGAGGCGGAGGAAACAAGGTGGTCGGACGCGGTAGCGGCATGGGCGACGCTCGAGCGAGTGCGCTAGACGTAGGCTCATGGCACACATGCGGGGGAAAGCGGCCACGTGGGCAAGGCTAAGGGCGAAACCACTGTGTTGTGGTCCAAAACTGGGGGCGGCCTGATGCGCTAGTGTCGAGCTCGTGGCTGTGTGGTAAAGGCGCTCGCAAGCTGGTGTTGAGCACCAACGAGACGTGGAAGATGATCCCTAGCGGTGGGGTCCACCAGTCGGTGAGGGAGGGAAGGTGGCTCGGTGAGTTGGTTAGGTGTCTAGGTCGGACCTAGTCGGAGGGTATGGTCGAAACCGAGTGGTTCTGGTCGAACAGTCTGGTCAAACCCGAGTGGGCTGGTTAGAAATGAGTGGGTTGTCGAAATCGAGTTGCTGGTCGAAACCGAGAGGATGGTCGAAATTGAGAGAGTGATCAAAATCGAGTGCTGGTAAAAATCGAGCACTGGTCAAAATTGAGCGCTGGTCGAAATCGAGTCGAGTCAACTCGATTGGTTTGATCAAGTTGATTTCAAAAGGCTGAAAGGGTTACGAATTTTTAGACAGAGTTTCCGAGCTCCTATAATCATGAAAATTTTAGGGGAGTCTTAAGACACAACTAAGATCCTTGTATTATTTTTCCAGGGATTTTAGAAAAATATTTTTTCTGTGGAAATGTTTTAAGTCTCTGGTTTAGGTGTTTGACCAATGACTAACTAGTTTGACTAGCCTTTTTAAAATAGCAAATTAATTCTAGAAATTATGAAATTTTCTAGGTGAGTCAAATCGATGTTCCAGAACCTAGGAAAAATATTTATAAGCACTATTCACATGATTTGTTTGTATTTTAAATTCAAATTCAAATAGAACAAGCAAATAAAATAGTGAACCAAATAACCTCCAAAAATTCCAGAAAAATTCCAAACAAGCAACAGGGCATATAAAATCCAAATACAATATTCCCAGCTAGGGGTATTACTATATTTTCAAAATAAAAGATAGTTTGTATTTCTGAGATAAAGAATGTATATTTGCAAATTGATTTTCTGAGAATTCTTTTGAAAGTACCTCAAACATTCTAGGAGCATATGAGGTTTTAATATTTATAATTTGAATCCCAAAATAAAAATTCCCATATTTGAAGCCTTTTTAGTTTTACCACAAGTTCAATTTGAGCTTTTGAATTGGAGAAGGAGTATTGGTTTACTAGGATTTTAATTCTAGTCTTCAAAATCAAAGGATTTTCAACATAAGGTTTACACAAAAAGTTTTTTAAAGTCCAAAATTTCACAAATACACATTAGATGTTTAACCAATCTGACTTAGGGATTTTGGGTTGTTAAAAGGTAAAACAAAACATTGTGAAGGCCGAGAGGGTGGATGGGGTTGCTGGCCAACGAGAGGGAACGTGCTCTCAGGATAAAACCCTAGCGCATGCAGGCGGTCAAGAAAGACATGTGGTGACATGGTAGCAAGGGTTGCATTGGCATCAATGGAAGCATCAAGTGCATGGAACAAGTTCGCACAAGAAGCTAAGAGAAGGAAAGCCCACGACGTAAGAGAAACCGAGAGGGAGACTTGGCCATGCATGGGGAGGATGCTAGGAACATGGCACGTGGGTTGGTTCAGTTTGGATCCAATTCGGACAGCCAATTGGTGTTTAATATTTTTATTCCAAAATTAGAGTAGTTTAAATTTTGAATTAAAGTAGGAGTTTGCAATAGGATCTGGTTTCGGATTACTGTTCACGCGACTGTTCACTAACTCGGATATTGTTCACCCGCGTGTACTATTCATCCAAGATATTGTGCTTGTGTGGGAGGCTATATAACCCCCCCCCCCAAATGGTCGCACCATGTAGGTGGACAAGTCATGATTTAGATAATAAAAATCAGAAAAGTCGGTTTGGCACATATCGTGTGTTCGTGAGTTGTGAGATGAGTTGAGAGATTGCAAAAGAGTTAAACTAAGAGAGAGATCAAGAGATTGCCATCTATTACTAGTCTTGGGTGCAAGTCAAGAACACTTCTGTTCTTGGATTGAATCGCAGCATCTATTGCTACTTCCTTGCAATTCAATCTAGTAGATTGATTTGTGAGTTGTGTTGATTTCTTGCAATTCAATTCGTTCAAATTGGTTTGTGAGATTGTTATTCTTCCTCAAGCTATCTAATTCGGGTACTATTCATGTTGTGTGATACTGTTCACACGCGTGTGTACTGTTCACCCGAACTAAAGAGAAGGAGACGATGAGCTATTGATCTTTGAGTGTACCATGAAAGATTGGGCCAACAATGGGATTCATCTAATCAACTAGGTGGATCCTTATCACCTTCCGTGCAAGGAGATAGTGTCGACCCTTCAGGACGTCACCTTCCTGATCGGGTTGTCCTATGTTGGCTTCCCTATGGCAGCATATGACATCTCGGCCATATGGCGCATGGATCTCCTAGTGAGGTTCTAGGATGTGCTACCACCAGGCAGTGGCCACAGAGAGTTTAGTAGCACCCACGGGCCAACGCTGAGGTGGATCTGCCAGATCTATGTAAGTCTTCGTAACTATGATCCTCTCGCATTAATTCATTTGTGAACCTTGCTGACGTGTATATGTCTTCTTGTAGCTCGAGCATATGGCGGAGAACGTAGCCGACAACACTGTTAGGAGGCACTTCGAGGCCTACTTATTATGGCTATTTGGATGGTTCATGTTCTTGGGGTCCCACGGCGACAGCGTCGACAAGCACTACACCCAGTACGCGCGTGAGCTAACGGACTGGCCGGTGGCGGAGATCCAAACCTATGCCTGGGGTACAACAGTGTTGTGTGTGACAAATCGTGGACCGTGCGACGCGTGCCACCAGGTGCAGGACAGCTCCATCCTCTTTGGATGCCCACTGCTTCTTCAGCTGTGATCCTTCGAGCACTTCTAGATCGGACGACAACAACTGGACTTGGGAGCGTACACAGTCAGCTTGTACACCGAGGATGACGTCATGGACCGGCCAACCATGGGCACGGTGTGGTGCCGCTAACAGGTTAGTTTCAGGGTCATTTATTATTTTTTGTAATGTAATCACAATTACGTATGCTAAGTTTTCATTGTTCTATTCCACAGGTCACCTATACACCGATCACTACGCACGCGTCCTACCCAGACTATATTACGATGTTCAATCAGCTGACGGATGACCACGTCATCTCGATACCGTACACTCAGGAGAGGGTGGACGCGCTCACTCGGAGGACTATCAAGCCTGTGCATGCGAGACTACGTCTACTGGTACACGCGAAGGGCCTTAGTACATGAAGTCTCCTGGAGGAGTACCAAGTGCAGCAGATCATGCGCCAGTTCGGTCTACGATAGCAGGTCCCAGCCCCCTGGGGGCAACGAGTGCTGGCGCACATCCATGGGTAACTTCACGCTTTACTTCTTTTGTACAATCTGCGTTACGTACCGACCAAATAATTGTCTTGCCGTCCACAAGTACACTAAGAAGGGGGTACCTGCTACTACCTCCTGGGCAGATAGGATGTTCTCTTGGGTTGAGGGCTGGCTTAGCGCTTACAGCGACATCGTCCAGGAGGATGCTCCCTATGGCCCCAGGACGTACACGGAGTACATGGAGTGGTATGCTAGTCGGACGAGGCTTCACTACGTCCGGGTCATGGATGACCCACCACGACACGAGGCTGTGATGTCCGACACGTACCCCACCAAGCCGGACTCCACATTCCACCGCATGGTATGTATTAAACAGTCCATACTTCATATTTAATTTGCAAGATTTATGTTTCTAACTTGTTGATTACGTGTACAGGTGGATCTACACCGGGAGGTCCTCGAGTTGGCAGCCTCTGTGCATCAGAGGATGCTCAGGGAGCACTTCCCCCGGCGACGCAGGACATCAGAGGGGTCCTAGAGCGGATCGTGGAGAAGGCGAGACGGGGGATCTAGATCATGACTTGTCGCACATCGAGGGACCCGGTGTACCCACTAGTGCGTGGACGAGGCGTCAGCCATGGTGGTTCACAGCCACGAGCTCCTCACCCGGACGTGGCGAGTGAGTCCTCGTGGCACCATGGTGCGAGCACCTCGGGATAGTTTGCAGGTGAGCATGAGACATTCACTTCCGCTTGTTAATTTCGAACCCCACTAGTTACTAACGGCAATCTTCTCTTGTAGGTCTTGAGTTGCACCGGTACACGGGGCAGGGGTACGCTGAGTCGTCGGTGACTACCTTCGTGCCACTAGGTATGACTACCTTGCTTTCTTGCATAACGTCCTATTTCGTGGGTTTTGCCATGATTACATGCGTAATGTAATGTTTCACAGCTCCTACACAGCTTTGGGACGAGGGGGACTTGTCACACGATGAGGCATGCTCTGATGACTACTACTTGGACCAGCGTGACATCCAGGTCTCTGTGGGGGCTTCACAGCTGCACGATGCGCCGGGACCGACCCAACCGATGCAGGACCCCCTCGTGACACCACCTCTGGCTACTTGCTCCGGTCGGGTACCTTAGCAGCCTGAGCCTCTGACGTACTTGCACCAGCACCCGCCGTCGCCCTGAACGAGGCCAGGGGCGACACGCGGGGTACACCCTAAGAGGGGCCGCAAGTAGATATTGTTCCTCTAAATATCAGTCATGCCTTGTAAATATTAATTTCTGTACAACTATTATTATGCTAGTCTCGGGTGCACACCATGACCATGTGAGGGTGTCTGCATCAGGACACCCCACATCACCCTCTTTCTACGCCTTGACTCCCCCACGCCACCTTTACAGAATGATGTGGCAACACACTGTGACGCTTACTTTTCATAGTGACAAGACCACACTCCACCACGCGACCTTTTTAGAGTGATAAGACCACACTTCGTACGATGATAGAAATTAAAACATGACCGCAATGTCCACAAGTAACAACAATTTGCAAACATGAGGGTAGTCCGACACGTCAGGACGACGTGACCTGACGAGGTAGCTTGGCGCAGTGACGTGACCCAACAAGTCTACTTTCCGTAGAGACGTGACGCAACGCTGCCACAAGATTCCTCCTTTGGGCTGCTATCTCGCAGACACGAATTTCCTTCGACCGAATTACAATTCAGCCGCGTACATAGGCCCGGCTCGGCATATAAGTACTACCCCTTCCACGGCGGGTTCTCAGGATCAAGACTTCAACACAATCTCGCTCAGATGGAGAACCAATGGGACGAGATCCGCGAACTCGCAAGGGGTGCTGTGGCCCGGGACGAAGAAAGGGAGCGTGCCAGGAGGGCACCTCCCCGCAATGACGCCCCCCGGAGCAGCAACCCTTACCTGAACATTCTAACTGAGCATTCGCTGCAACACCCGTCTGAGGGGGAGACGCCACCCCTCTGTTGGTGCAGGCACACATGCAAGTTTTTCAAGTCCAAGTAGCGGCTCAGCCTAGACATGCATTACTAGGGTTGAGCGAACTACTCCTTTGACTATCTCGACTGCCGGTAGCCAGTAAGGACTAGTTACAGTATGTTCGCATACCATTTCTCTTTCAAAGTACGCTCTAACAACCTCTCCCGTCTACCTGTAATCCCCGGATCCACTATGTGGCTACCGCAAGTGGATCAACCAAGGGATCCACCCACACGACTAGTGGTGTCTCGACTACGAGGAGTGGGATGCCAAGAGGGACTGTGAGAAGAGGGAGGAGGAGCGCCGCAACGAAGAGCGCAGCGAGTGTATCCGGCAGGAGACGTAATCTCATATTAAGGCGTGCAGATGCAGGGAGCGCGAGGCTCACGAGAGGGAGCGCGAGAGAAAGATGGAAATGGCGGGCAAGGCCAAGGTGGCTGGCGAGGAGTACAACACCGAGCTCGCAAGGAAGGGCAAATGGACCCGGTCCACACAGTAGATCGGGCCATTCCCTAGTAGTCCCCTATCCTACCCGCCAAGTTTTTTACTATCCCTTGAAGGCATGTATACTTACATGGTCCGGATGCTTGTGTCGCAGTGTACTATAGTAGTAGCGAGGATGACTAAAGCAATTAGCCGAACAATCATGCCATCTCACCATGTGTAACGTGCTTCTGTCTGCGGACTCTAATGTATTTTTAGTTCTGTGCCTCGCACTTTACCTTCGGTCGATGGAGTAAATTTCCTAGTAACAAAAAGTCAAGAACATATAAATGTGAACAAAAGGGAGCAGTAAACAAAAGGGAGCGTGCGATTGAAATAGGGGAGGGAGAAGACAGAGGGACAAGCACCTTCATCTACGCCCCTGTGATCATCATGGGGTCGACTAGCAACCTTGGTGCGTGCACCATGGCCTAGTACGTGAAGGTCCTACTACCTTCTTCCTCCCACAAGTTGGTAAGGAAGAGAAAATCAACATTGTTGTCTGTCATGGATAAAGAAGGAGATCAACAACTACACTCTTTAACAGGGTCTTGTAAGCAAAATCATGCATTTCTCTGCTGATATGAGCACGTTAGGAATAGGATAAACTCACTTTAAGAAAAAGAAATGACCTAGTTAATTTCATGCCAATATGAATGCTATCACAAGAATAAACAAATCAATCTATCGAAGCGCTTCACTTGACAGAGTATCACCTCTTGCATAACATTTCTCATGTACGTGCACTGCATATTATGTAAGGAAAGAAATGTGAATTTGCCATTACTATCATAACTATGACAAATCGCACTGATATTACATAACATTAAGAAAAACGTTATAACACTTAGTTTTTTTACAAAACAAAGTGATATTTCAAAGCATTGGCAATCACATATTACAACTATCCGTGCTTTCCCATGGCTACGACCTCAACGTCTCCCATGTGGACTGCCTCGAGTCGGGCGGCCGGATAAGGTCCCCACGGCGATGTCCAAAGTGTCGATGTCCCTTCGTCTTGAGGATTTCTCGTGGGGAATTTCTTGAAGGTGTGCCTAGACTCCCTATAAATGAAGCACTTCTTCGTACAACGTCCGGTTTCTGCTTTGTCCATATCGTTCCTGATGCATCGTACCTGTCGCCGGCCAACCTTTTCCTTCAGCCTATCAATGTTCGTGGCCTAGATTAGTTGCTCCCAGGCCGGATGGCCAGTGAAATGGCCAACCACAGTGTAACTATACATCTGCGCACTCCAGGTTTGCATCACCTCCTCCTTGTTGAAATAATCAGAGAAGTACTACCCAGGATGCTACGCCACTGTCGAACATGTGGCCATGATGTGGGAGTAAGGTCTATGCAGAAGAAGGAGCTTGTTGCAAATACATACGCAACTAGCGTGGTGTAGCGTTTACTTGTGGGTGATCCTCTCGCAGTTCATTCCGCGGCGTCCTTTATCCCTACACATTATCTCGAAGGAAAGCTCCCTTGTGCCCATCTTGAATGTCTGGTGCATCTCACCCTTCTTGCTCTTCTCCTCCTCCATGTACTTGGTGATCATAGAGGAGTAGAGTACTTTGTCATTTGCTATGGCGAACGACGCGTTGTTGCTTCTGTCAACAAAGTAGTTTATGGTACCACGGAGAATTGCCTCCACAATACCAACCAAATGGATGCACCTTGTACCGTGCATGATCTAGTTGTACACCTCAGCTAGATTGGTTGTCATGACACCATATCGAGCACTACTCATGTCATGTAGCAGCGACCACTCCTCCTTAGGCTCGTGCTCATTCTAGTCCAAGAAGCATTTCACTTGCGCCCCCGTCCTCCTTATCACACTGGGACCATCTGTGGGTAGTTGTGGCAATGCTTCAGGGGTCTGGTCAGCACATGGGGTGGCCCTTTTCGCTGCCTCCCTTCTGTGCGTCTGGATCCGCTCATCCAGAATCTTTCAGAGTGCTTCAAACTTTCACTGCTGGTTCTAGTTGCACAGCCACTTGAACAGGTTCATCAAGTCCTTATTGTGGAACTACTTGTAGAAGTTTGCACCCAAGTGTCTCATGCACCACCTGCTCTGTAGATCTGCCCATGGATGTGTTTGTTCTCTCCTTATTGTAGCTGAGTTATTGCACTCAGTAGGCCCGCATACCGATCATGTATAACACATATGTTGGGACGACCATGTACAACAGAAATCCTCACATTCCTCAGGAACCACAGCTAGATGTCCGTATTCTCGCTTTCAACGAAAGTGAATGCCATGGGAAGAACTTGATTGTTCCCGTCTGTTGCTATTGTTGTCAGTATCTGGCCCTTGTACTTTCCAGTCAGGAATGTGTCACCCACGCACAAGATTGGATGGCAGTACCGGAATGCATTTATGCATGGACCAAAGGCAAAGAATACTCGCCGCAGTACCCTCTTATTGGCCTACTTCGGATGTGTGCAATCTTGAATGTCGACATGAGTGCCGAGATTCCTAACTTGTATGACTTGGAGTAGCCCGGGGAGGTTGTGGTACGAATCCTGAAAAATGCTAAATCTTGATTCTAATGTCTTCTGTTTTACCCTCCAAGCCTTGGTATAGCTGACTGTATACTGGAACCTTGCCTCAACCGCTTGAATGATGGATCGTGGCTCAAAATCTAGATTATCCACGATCTCACCATACATGAGGTTGGCGATGAAGCCTAATGACAGGTTTCGGTGGGACTGCACTGACTTAGCGACGACGCATATGTAAGAGACCACTATATAGCAGTTCCAATAGGTGTCCCATTTAGGATGAAATGCGTGCACTCGCCAAGGGCATCCCTTTATACCACACTTCACGTCGTGGAATCTTGGGTTAGACTTGATGACTGTGAATGTGCGCCGTACCGACAAGGCCCAGAATTTAACCGCCTCCTGCACGGCCTTCTTGTATTTGTACATAGCTCCTTGTCTGATCTCGCTCTGGTCATACTCCTACGGCACACGAGAGCCTTCATTGAAGACAAGGTTATCGAACTTGTATGTGTTCCACTCAGATGGATCCGCCTGCTGGTCCACATCATCCTCATCGTCGGATCCTTCATCTTCTGATAATGCCATATAGTCCCGGTCTTCGAGATCCATCCTTTGTACTACAGCTTCTAGCTCTTCACCCTCGTCAGCAAGCCTACTAGCTTACTTGACTGAAGGAGCTCAACATAAGCCTGAGCCAGAAGAACCAAATCCCACCCTTCCACCTTTGCCATGCGTACATATGACTGTCATGACCATGTTCCCTCAAGCTGCACTAACTCTCAATATGAAGGTTGTGCTGCTCAGGGGGCAAGGCAACTCAATATCAAATCATACACATCATGATCCACTTGGAATGAGTGAAACAACCACCACATCACAGCGCCCCATATACGCCCCTCTGCTCTTGGTAGCCGCATGGTCGTCGATTGGAAATAACGTAAATCAATTCCCTCAGGACCCTCCAGAATAGTCCTCTAGCCGTAGTAAATTTTGAAATTAGTGACGTCCGACATATTTGACGCACTGCACTGTAAAGAATATTTCCACGATTAACCACATATCTAAAACTACACTACCTAGCGAAAAGTATTATATACAATATACTGCACTACGTAACCGTACATCTAAAATTATATAATCCATTCGGTTAAAAAATTACCTGACAGGTGGGCAACCGGACGGGCAGCGCTTCACTAGCTTTTCCTCTCCTCTACTTCTCTCCCTTCCTTTCTTCTCTTTTTTCTGACTAAAAGTGAGTCATGTGCCGAATTTTAGGGTTTCAAGGGTCTTTTATAAGGGAGAGTTTGTTTACTTTCTGTCACTAGTTGAACTGACGACATGGAGTTAGACCGGTGACAGAGAGTAAACAGGGTCCCTGTCGCCAATTGAACTACCGACAGGAGCCTGCCGTCAGTTCAATCGGCGATGAGAACCTAGTTTTGTAATTTTTTGGGACGACTATTTATTTTTGTAATTATCTTTTAAATAATAATTTTTTTTTTAAAAAAAAATCGTCATATTGGAGGAGCTTTGACTGTTAGCAGCGGCTTGACTTGATGCAGATCACTTCCGGAGCCTTTTTACAGGGCGATCGAAAAAAGCACAGAGTATGAGTTGGACCATCCACAAACGCGCCGGCGCGGCTGCCAACCCAACCAACGCCATGGCCGTGCCGTCCTCCGCATGCACCACCTCCATACTAATAGTACTATTTGTACCTCTCTTCTCCCTTCCGCACCGATGCCGTGCGTTTGAGCAAATGAACTACTCCTGCAACAACGTCAGCAGCTACGCCGCGAACACGACGTACCACTACAACGTGCGCGCCGTCCTCGCCTCCCTGTCCGCCAGCGCCCCCAACTCCACAGCAGGCTTCGCCACCGCGTCCGCTGGCGAAGGCAGGCCGGACACGGTTTGGGGCCTTGCGCTCTGCCGCGCCGACACCGACGGCGCCGGCTGCGCGTCCTGCCTCGCCCTCGTGCCGGCCGTCGCCTTCAACGAGTGCCGGGGAGACAGGGACGTGACCGTCTTCTACGACCGCTGCCTCCTGCGCTACTCCTACGTGGACTTCACGGCGAGGCCCGACAACACCGAGGTCCTGATCGGGAGTCCCAGCGAGGACCGCGTCACCGTTGACGCCGGCCGCTTCGACGCGCTCGTGGCCGACCTAGCCGGCGCGCTGTCCGACTGGGCGGCGTTCAACTCGACGTTGAGGTACGCAGCCGGCGTGATGGCCTCCGGCGAGGGGTTCACGTCGACGACGGAGGACCTGGTGCACAACATCTACGGGCTGGTGCAGTGCGTGCCGGACCAGGCGCCGCCGGCGTGCCGGGCGTGCCTCGAGGCGCTCATGGTCGACATGGCCAAGGTGTTCGGCAGCCGAATGGGAGGGCGGTTCAACGCGGTGTGGTGCAACTTCCGGTACGAGACCTCCCTCTTCTACGATGGCAGTCCAGCGGTCAAGCTCGTCGCCCCGCCGTTGTCGCCAGCAGCGCCGCCTCGGGAGAACGGTATTGGGCCTTGATTACCTTTCTTTTCCGTTTATGTCAAACCATCTATCTGTTGTATTATTAAAGCGACATTTAAAGAAGTCTTCGATCAAAGATGCTACAAAAAAAAATTCAGTTAATCGGAGAAAAAACAGAGATAACAATACTTATTTGGGTTAATTTGGGTGGGTCGTATTATAACGCTACGGACTAATCGATATATATATATATATATATGAGTAAGAAATACAATAATATTTTCAACAAAAAGCATTAAAGTTGTATAACAAATAAAATTCAATTTTAAATATAAATTTGTTGGGACTGTCTATTTATAAGATAACTAAAATTTTCTTAAGCATTAGTCACTTTTTTATCTATTGGATCAATATCCAATCATATGACATATGCAAATTCAATAGTCACAACAATTAACTTAAACTTAAGAAAATTTCAAGTGACTTAAAAATAGTAAATCTGAAATTTGTTATAGCATCTAGCCCCGCATTTACGTTTTAAGAGAAAAATGCATGCTACACGCATGACTTTTTCATGGACAACAGAATTACAAACTGATAACTTATGCCGCACACACTTCACCCGTAAACACGTTAACACAAGGACACCAGATCTGAGTTGCAATTTCTCTTAGCATCGCTATAATACAAATAGGGCTGCTAACAGGCCGAAGCCCAGCACAAACCAGGTATTTTGTTTCTTTAATCCAATCCAGTCCAAGCCCAAAACTAAGAAGCCTATGTCCAATCCAGGCCAAACTAAAGACTTGGGCCACGATCCAATCCATTTACATGCACAGCTGACAGCATCGTAGCATCTCTCCATTCTGTTGTTCCGTTCCAAAACTGCAGTAAAATAAGTGATGATTAACTTGTATACTGATACATTTGTGTGCTGGAATTAACACATAGTACCATTTTTTTTACTTGGCTGGCATGCATGCATGCATTTCCTTGCTTTGGCTGGCAAGCATGTATGCATTTGTGTGCTATAATTAACATACAGCTGTTCTTCATACATAAAGAAAACAATCAAATACAAGAAAAAAAATCAGCTTGATATGATTCAGAATGCTTCACCTTCATCATCCATGTGATCACTCAGCCAGTCTAATTACAATTACTCACCTGCTTTGAACAACTTCACATCTTCTCTCTTGGCTTCCAAGTTTCAATCTGTACCTGGGAAAAAATAGATAACTTTTAAGGCAACTACTTAAATAGGGGAACATATTTGGTGCACATAGGTGCTTTGGTGGACATATGCACATACACAATTTGGCCCCTCGATTCACGAATCTACGGCCGAGATTGACGACGCAATCCCACCTTCCCCCAGGCAGATTGAAACACACTTTTGCGAACCCCCCCCCCCCAGGGCAGATTGAAACACACTCAGTTTAAGTGGGAGGTGGGATTGCATTGTCGATCTCGACTATAGATTTGTGAATCGAGGGGCCAGATCGCGTATGTGCATATGTCCACCAAAACCCCTATGTGCACCAGATATGTTCCCCTTAAATAGTACTTAAGATCAATAAAAGAATAAACATACAACTAAGCAAATATCTCAACATCTTATCCTCAGGAATAAATATCAACTATCGAACACAAGTAGCCATTGTTTGAATAATCAGAATCGAACAGCAGTGCTGCGTCTTCAACCAAATGCTTGAAGTGTTGCCGAGCTTTGGATCGATGGCGTTTAGATGAAGAACTACCTAAGACTGGAGCAGCACTTATTTCCTCAGATTCAGAAATTGCTGACATCATGAATCTCTAGCTCTATTAAAAAAAAATCGTAAATTATGGACTGTCACATATTTCTATCACTTGAATATGGTTGTCAAACATTGACCTTAACTTAATAGGTATTATACAAAGAAAGAAATAAGGTTAATGCTAATGTACCATAGAGCATGCAGAGAAAATAACAGAGATTGCCTAAACCATGCAAAACCAAGTACACATAAACAGGAAGGATGTGTAAATGTTTGGACAACTTCCATTTGTACAGATGAACATAGTAATTTGATTACTGAATAAAATAGTAAATGTTCTGAAAAGATTAATTGGTTCATGCTGATAATTGCTGAATAGGAAACAAATAACTATCACTTGTAATTGTATGATCTTTGAATCAAAGTCGGTTCATCTCTATAAACAAAAACTGTAAATCATTTTAAAGACATCAGTGGAGTAAAAAACATAAACATTATAATGTTCTCTGGTGATGCAGCAAGCATTCATAGACAAGACTATTCATTAACATGAGAGTCCCCAGAAATAGTTGGTACTAGTAACTACTGATTACTAGTGATTACCTACTGTCGCATCCTCGGTGGAGAGGAAGGAGGCGGCGGCCGAGATTCCATGTCAGAAACGACGGAGGCGGAGGAAGAGCTAGAGAGCGACCTTCTTCTGCTTCCCACGCCTAGTCAAGAACGAGTGAAAAACATGGTAAATCCATGAGAAATCGTGACAGACCAACCAAATCCGCATAAAATCAAGAACAAGTGGCTAAAAAGATCACCTTTCGCTCGGCGCCAAAGGCTTAGTGGTGCCGGCCGCCGGGTTCCAGATTCAATAGCCACCGACGGCGGCGCGAGGGTTCTTGGTAGCGGCCTGACGATGGAAGCGGACGGTAGAGGCGCGAGGGTTTCTGATTGTGGCGGAGGCAGAGCTTGCGAGCGGCGGAGAAAGCAGCGAACGATGGAGGCGCATGGTGCCGGCGCGAGGGTTCCACTCCTCGGCGTCCTCGCTGAGTCGAGAACTCGCGACCTTCTGGGAGGAATCGAGGAAGCCTCGAAGAAGTGGCCAAATCGGGCGGTACGGCCCAGCCCGGCCGGGCTAAGCACGGTCCATTTAGGCACAGCCCCGCCGACCGGGCTAGCTTTTATTTGGCTGTTCTTCACAAATTATTTGAAATTAATTATTTCAAAGAATTTGGATCTTATTTGGTGTTCTTGAGTTCAAATTCCAATGAAATCTTTCCAAATCCCAATCTAAATATCTTATATTCAAAATTATAATTCTAATTCTATTTTGAGCTCAAAATCCAAATCAATCCTAAAATCCTAAATCTAAATTCAATTTGCAATGCAATAACAAAAATCAAGTCCAGTATAAATTCAAATCTCAGCTCAAATTCTATTCAAATTCAGTTTTGGGCCAGAGCCATTTCTCTGTTTCATTTTCCTTCGGCCCATTCCTTTAGCCCGGCCTATTCCTTCAGCCTGGCCCGTCCGACCCATTCCTTCAGCCCAGCCCGTCAGGCCCATTCCCTTTCCTTCTTTCTTCCTCTCGACTCCCCATGTTTCTCTGCTCCCAATCGATCAAGTCGGACACCACACCACGTCGATCGTTTCACCGCCCAGAGCTCAAGCATTCAAGCGCAACGTCGTATTGAACACCGCCATCAATTCTCACCACCCCGTCTCTTTACTCTCTACATGTCGCAGCAGTTCTCGACACCTCCTCTGTCTTTCTCTTCTCCCGCCAGCACTGCCAGCTAGCCGAACCGCCCGTGTTGCCACGACAAAGCTTTGTGCCTCAGTTTGGAACACATGTCTTCATGACGCGCATTCATGTCAGTCATTTCTTTCCACCTTAATGTGAATTGAAACCGCATTCCAAACCGGTGCCATCAATCCCACACATGGCCGCGTCCCTTCCATGCCATCTCAGTTCCATAAACTTGAGTCCCAAGACCGCATCACACCCCTTCACTCACTTGCAAACCCACACTGCCTCTCGTGTCCTCATCGTTGCCACGTAGGTCGACTTCCCCAAAGCTGGCCGTCGCTCTGCTGCTTCGTCTCGTCGTTTCTGCGAGTTTCTACCGAATCCATTCGCGTCACATTATGTTCCGCATCATTCTCATCCAATCCCCTCGATCAATTTCGTGTTTCCTGCAACTATTGGCCAGAATGGAGCCCATCGTCTTCGCCATGTTCTAAGCGTCGTCGTCATCAACCTCGTTATCCTTGATGAGAATCGCCACAATTCATTCTACCAGTAGCACCGCCTCCAACCCCTCTAATTCTTCCCCACCTAAATTCGGTCGTTGCACTACCGTAGCAGGTCGCCACCATCTTCCTCAACGCTAGCCATCGTCACCCCGCTGCCTCGGACCCCCTTTGGCCCTCCCGTATGACCTAGTGTACTCCCCTAGCCGTTGCTGTGCTCATGCACGGTCCACCTCCCGAAGAACATTGCTGGAGAGCCATTGTCGTCGTTGTTCGTGCCTTGGCCGCCACCCCGATCGTTGCCAGCACTGCCACCGTGCGCCCTCGCCCGCGATGCCACTACCTACCAACTCCCTGAGGTTGCCTGTCACCTAGTCTCCTCGCGTCGCCGTTCATTGTCGCCGTCTAGAGCTACCGTGCTCACCTCCTCTGTTTTCTCTCTCTTTTTCTCTCTATTTCACTAACAGGTGGGGTGGACCCCCACCCGTTAGCCTCTATTCCTTTAAGAAAATAAATCCACGAGGGAATATTCCTTTCTTTCTCATTTTCCAGTATTTTCCTTCCTGGCAAATATTCCTAGAGCCCGTCCTCTAGCGTCGCCTTGGATGCTAACCTCGAATTCCGCACCTTTGCGTCGCACTGGCTCCAAAACCCTAATCCCTACCACATCGTTGTGTATCCACTGGATCTGTTTGCATCACAATGTGTTCCTGGTTCCTACCTTCATGTCCTCTCAGGCTATTCGAGCTAATACGCCCTCATCATCGAGATCGAGCACATCATCCTTACCGCCATCCATGTGCCTTTCCATTGAAATTCACCATCTCCGGTGAGCAACTGTAACACCCCAGTTTTCAGAATCGAGATGTTCATTTAATTGAGCAATTTGTAATTTTTTTACTGTGTTTTAAAATTTTTCCATCATTTATTTAAAAGGTTGCATTTAAAATTAAATCGAATTGTTTGAAAGGTTGCCTAAAAATTAATTGTTTTGATTTCTTGCTTTCGCATGCATCAAAACCATAACATGTTATTCAGTCATACTGTTGCTACTCCTCCGGTTCGACCGGCAGTAGACAAAACGCGCGTGTGCCATCCTTTCTTCCCATTTTCTTTCCCTACATATTCTCCTCCCCAACAGATAAAACCCTTCCACCCCATCCCCCTTCACCCACTGTCATTCATTCCCCCAGTTGATCCACCCACTGCCATTTCTTTTTCTCCCCCCTCCAAACAGAACAAGTTGTGTGACTTCCCCTTCCTCATGAACTCAAGCTCAAACCGTCTTCTCTCCTCTCAATCCCATCCAAGAACCAAAAATCGCGCAATGCATGTTACACCATGGTGTTCGTCTTCTCGAGAGCGTTCTATTTCTGTGATTCGTTCCTGCATGAAAGGTCGTTTGAGGATTTTGGGAGAAGAGGGAAGGAAGAGGCTAATGCACTGTGGCCATGGTACTGTCAGCAGTGTTCGGTTGGCAGTGGCTCGCTACGGCCGAGGAGAAGGCGGCAGTGAGGGGGAGGAGCAATGGAGGTGCCACAGTGGCTCACTGCGGCCAGGACATCGAGAAGGAGATGACAACGATGCTTGCATGCGGTGGGGCATGGCCATGGTGGCCAAGAGCTGAGCCGAGGATGCTTTTGGAGGCCAGGAGCTTGGTGGCGCGATGGAGGGCCAGCATCTGGGAGTAGGTAGCGGCTCGGTGTGCGGTGGCAGCTTGGTGACGGCCGAGGGCGGTGACAGTAGAGAGGGGCCAGGTGTGGCGCACAGGCTGGCGGTTGAGAGGAGCAGAGGCAAGGAGCCGCTGGTGGCCCAAGCGACGATGGCCTGTGGCATTGGCAACATAGGTTCCAGTAGAGGCGTCGACACTGGAGGGCGGTGAGTGTGGTGGCAACTTAGTGGAGTGGCACGGCTGAGGCAGCCCATGGTGAGGCATCCAGCGGGCGAGGAGCAATAGTGCTGTGGCGCCGAGGAAGTGGAGGTGAGCCAAGGCGGTGAGGCCGAGGCACAACACGGTTTGGTTGGAGAGGCGACACACGCGGGTGCCAACGGCGCGGTGGAGTTGCGGTGCCGCGGCTTGGTGCTGGGGGCGGCTACTTGGTCCAGGTGGTGTAGGTGACACGGTGAGGTGGCTAGTTTGGCGACAGCCGAGAGGGGGAGAGAGAGGCGCTGGAGGTGGCAGCTGAGGCGTAGAGGAGAGGCACGGCCAACAGGGCGGCGTCGATTCAGTGAGGACCGGGCGGATCCAGTTGCACGGATGGAGCTCCGGTGGAGAAGTGAGGAGGAGCTTTGGAGATAGAGAAGGAAGAGGAGAAGGAAGGAAGGAAGAAGAAAGAGAAAGAGAGAAGAAAGAATGGGGAAAAGAAGAAGAAAGGGGAAAAGATAAGCTAGGGGAAAAGGGGGGGGCTATCAACTGGAGAGAAAAAAGAGGGAAAAGAGGGAAGAAAAAGGAAAAAGGAGTGAAAAGGAAAGAGGAAAAAAAGGAAAAGAAAAGAGAAAGAAGAGAAAAGAAAAGAAAAAGGAACAAAGGAAGAAAAAGAGAAGAAAGGGGGAGGTGCAGACCTGGGGTGGTTTCGACTGATGCGCACGAATGACCGAGAGAGATGCGGATCCGACAGCAATGTTGGTGATTGTGCACAAGCAGCCGAGAGAGACGAGTAACCGGTGGTGACGTTGGCAGTTACGCACGAGTGACCGAGAAGAAGACATTCAATAGTGGTTCGCATGCCATGTGCTCGCGGTAAAACCCTAGTATTAATTGTGTTGTCGCTTCCTCGGTAGTTAGTTGTGCATGTTGCCTAGTCGTCATAAGCATGCCATCTTTTTATGCATGCTTAGTGTAAAACACGTCTGGTAGCTTAGAACAGTATAACTCCCCGGTTAGGTCTTATTGTGCGTAGGTGTGATCTAGTGGTGTTATGTCGGTGGATGCGATTAATTAGATCATTGTTGCAAATAATTAGATCGTTGTAGCGAAATATGTGTTTTGTCAATCAGTGGATGCCGGATTAATTATTTTACTAGATGACTAGATCAAATAATATTAATTTGGAAGTTGCATGGGAATTGGTGGTGAGCTTCAGATGTTAAATTAATTGGAGTTTTCCCCTCGAGTTGGATTAGTGGGTTTAGGATTTAGGACGTATAAGGATATGATCATTGATACTCGATGGACCGCTCATGTGATGGTAATTAGTGGAAAATGGAGGTTGAATAATAGGATTAATTAATCATGAGCAATTTGGTTGGATGTCTTAAGTAATAGTTATGTGAGTCATAGATGTTATAATTGGGAGAAACTAGCAGTTGATTATTTGATCGCGGACAAATAATTGGAGTACCATGTGATTGTTGGATAAGTCATATGTGCCGAGTCAATGGATTTGTGTTCTCACTTCATTGGTAAATGAGTGATTATGAGTTGACGACGGAGGTACATATATGATTCGATTGGTGGTATGGATACTGTTTGATTAATTAGTGAGCTATTAAATGTTGGATGTGCAATTAAATTGAAAATCTCATTAGGTATCGGTTAGTCAAATAATCCTCGATCGGTGGAAATTTGGTGTATATGATTATGATTTGTGGAGGTGAGACTAGTAGAGCTAGATAGGTAGCGTTTGCATAAATAGTCTAGTGGAGTATGATTGTTGGATTGAGCCACTGTCATATGCCCTTAATTTGGTGGATTTCGTACAATTACTGGATGAAGTGTGTAAATGGAAGATTGTGAGTCCAGGCATTGTTTGTTGGATTGTCTACATTGATTATACATTAGTAGATGAATGCGAAATTTAGATCAAGATATGGGAATGTGATTGGATAGTATTATGCATGTGATTGGATTAAACACCTGAGAATCGGTTAAGTGAATTATTATGAGGGGATTAGATCCATAAGGTTGTGCATAGTGAGTAACCTTAATTGGTGATAGTGGAGTAATACATGCATAATGATTTGGATCAAATTGGAGGATTTCTCATAGATTACTATATATGATGGGGATCGTGAGTTAGGAGAAGAATAGAAGTTAGTTTCATGAGTCCTAAACCCCGTTAGCATAAAGTGTTGTTTTTCTTTTTTCTAGATTTTTTTTAGCCAAGCTAATTCATTTCGCTAGTAGCTTTTGCATACAAACTCTGAATTGAGTGATTCTTATTTATAAAATTTTATAAAATCATGTGCATTCATAATTTGAAAAAAAAATTGTGTTTGATCTCTATTGGTTTTTATTTGGTATTTATTTGTGTTTTTGGCTTTTACCGAATAAATGCCGATGTACCGGAAGTATTTCGAGATTAACCTAGAGCAAGAAGCAAGTGTTCAACAACAAGGCAAGTAGCCCCCCTTTGATCATGTTGATCCTATGATTTCAAAAAGTTATCTTGTTTTTCATTACAATTATTTACGCATGCTTATCTTGAGTAAATTGTTATATTCGCGCTTAGAGATTAGTTGTCTTATTGCAATGAAATATTCCTTGGACTTGAACATCACTTCCATTGTCACCTTAGGAATATTTACCACTGGGTTAAGATAAATTAATTAGAATTTAGTTGGCATGTGTAGAAAATGCTTAGGCATGCTTATATCGATACTAGTTCTGGTAGGATAGGACAACTCAAGAAAATTCTTCAACTATGGGAAACATTGGTATATATGTACAGAGGAGGTACCTTTGCTGGTTTGGTTATCAAATGAAAACAGAAAAACTTGATTTTGATTTGGGCTAATGTTGGATGACACAGGTGTTGATGCACAAGATGTTGGTTTGTAGGTAGTTGGCTCGAGTCATTAATGATCGATATTTTGTGCCATAGACCCAAGTATATCCATGCAAACCACATGTACCAGTATGGGACGACCCTAGCATAATAAGTCATTGTGTTCTAGAAATCAAACCATGAGTTAGTAGCCAAGGGGATGTAGCCTGGGGCTAGTGCAGGCATGGAGGTGTATCCATGTTCGTAGGGATCTTGACCGGTGTAGGCAAGATTTAACAATAGAACGTTGATCATTGGGATGACGGAGGGTGCTCCCCATCCTAAAGGAGGTTGATCAACGAGTGGGGTTTGTTGCTAGAACAGATGATGTAAAGGCTTTGTCATAGACTCTCAATCGGATACCGATGGTATCGCGTGACATGCATGACATGGTGGGATGTTTATGTCGTGTGTGTAAAGTTGTGCAAATCTGCAGAGTGTAACTCTATTTAAATAGCTGTGTCCCTAGTCATGGACATTGCTTGGTTATATCACACACTAGTAGTCTTGTGTTTTCTAAAATGGTTCGAGTGACGTATGGATGGGGAATCCATGCGTTGTTGTTCGGCAGAAGGACTTTGTCATTGTTTTAATATTTTGGCAGGAGGCCATTTGTTTAATTATGCTATTTATACTTACTTTTATTTTATTATCAATGTCAATTGCTTTTATATTCATCAATTGCAATATATTACTCTCTATTACAAAATGCAAATTAGCTTTGAGCAAATAAAACTAGATACTACAGCCTTCCTTTGACACAGCCAAACATGTAGCTAATAGTGTTTGATGTAAGTCTTGCGGAGTACACCTTGTATTAGTTGAACATTATTAGAGGGAGAAGATGGAGACCCGAAAGCTGGTTTCTTTCGTGCTACAAGTGGGTGTCACGTCAACACGATCTAAGGTTTAACTCCGAGTCGGTTGCCTGTGGAATGGGGGCATATCACAAGGGCCCGCTGGCTTATTCTTATCTTTAACTTCCGCTGCGATTTACTCTTTTATATGCTCATTTGGCCGGTCGGCCCTTTTGTGTAAAATGTGGTCAATATGACCAATGTTCAGTTGTTTAATATAATGTAATAATCTGTTGTATTTATTCGTGTATGGATGTGATTTGAATGTTGTAAATGTGTGTGCTAGCCACTGATCATGAGACTAGCACAGTAAACACATAGGATTTCGGGATTAAATTCCCGGGGTCCGACAACATCCTTATGCACCATCTACCCTATTGAGTTTGCCTCAATCTGTTCTATCCAATGCTTCTATCATCTTCGCCGGTGAGTCTCTACTCCACCGTGACTTCTGCATCCCATTCCCTCTCCGCTACCTGTGACGCCATCCCTGACGATCCCATGGATGACGTGTCATCCCGTCCTCTAATTGCAGTACCGCCTTTGTCATCTAGGCGACCCGCACCACTGGGGAGTGTTGTAGCTGCCCGTACTATCGTCGAAGCCATCCCCCTCGCGCGTGCTTGCTGAAGCCACTTCCATGAGGTCCGTCCCAAAGTCTACTTCATGAAACCCTACTGGACATTAGCACTGCCATGTCATCATGCTGCTTCAGCCGCCACGTGTCCGCCATGTGACCGCTCTGCCAGCACATACGTGTCCGCCCAGGTGTCAACTAAATCTGATGCAAACCCTTCTTTCTGATGTCCCGATCCCTCATTTCATTATCTTCCATCGCTCACTGACATACGAATCCTGTATGTCAGCATCGCTGTCCCCTAAACTCACTCCATTATGGACCATAGCCTTTCTATGAACTTGGTCCATGGACAAATGACCCACTCGTTTGTCCATATCCTTTTAATTAAATAAATCTTGAGAGAATATTCTAGGGAATATTTTCCTTTCTTTTCTCAATTTCTAGCATTTTCCCTCTCGTCCAAACTTCTAGAAGCTTATTCTCCTTCATAGGAACTCCGATTGATCCCGTTCTTCTTCCTAAATTCATATAAATTCCTAATTTGTCCATCAATACTACCGTTATAATTTTTCTATTTAATTTGTTTTTCTAGTTTTTTTTATTTGTTTCGTTTCACCTGTAATAGAATCCATCGTTGCCAAAGTGAACTCAGAGCAACCAGAGGAAGTGACACCTACCTATGACTAAAGCAAGTCTCCTTTGACCATGTTGTTGCTACCGCAAATCTTATTTTTATACTGTTCAAAACTATTATGCATTGTTGTTTACATAAAACAATGAATTCAATTCATCGGAGTGTTAGTTAATCCTAATTTGAATTTACCTTCCTTTGATGTTGTTATCTATGAACCATTATCGCCCAAGTATAGTAAATCCACAGTAATGATTACATTATTGATGGATTAGTATAAAACAGTAGAATTTCTTAGACAAGCTATATCAGTCATGATCATCCTGTGGGTAGGAATTATTCAATACCCGTTTGTCGAACCATTTGTTAAATGTATGGCCGTATGTATTGGCACTGGTTTGCAAATAAAATAAAATGGTGAAAATCTATCTTAGACTTGGGCGGGTGGTAAGTTCAGGCAGGTGCAGATATAGCATGAGAACTTGTGATGTGTTAAGTTTTGCCCGAGTCATATTAAGGGCCGACACTTGTGTCTATTCAAACTGAGCACTACCGTACAACCACATGTCCGGAATGGGACGGACCCATCCAAATAATTTACTGAGTTAAAGAATTAAGATCGTAGGCTGTAGTTGGTAGGTGTTATTTGGGTTGTGCAGACGATGGTAAATGACATCCATGTCTGTCGGGACTTGCGCCAAATGATAGTAAATGACGTCTGTGTACGGGCAAGTTATCCCCCACAACTATGAGCTCTCTTGATGATGGTAAATGATGTCCATATATTGAGGGGATATCTCATAGGGCATGCTGATGTAAGGATAATGTATTGTAAATGTCTTGTGATAATCACTTAGTCACACACCTATGGAAGTGTGTCTGATGGACATTATAAACTGATTATCTCATGTGAGTAAAGCTGTACAACCTCTGCAGAGTGTAAAACTATTCAAACAGCCGTGCCCACAGTCAAGAATGGGCAAGGTGCATTTTTACATGGTAGATTTTGAGTTTGTTTTCAAAAAAATAAACTTTAGTAAACCGGGAGTGGTTAGTGTTGGGTCACGGGGTAGGCTACGATAGATACAAACAAAAATTTCTACCACGCAAATCAGGAAGCCAAGCAAGTAGATGATCATAGATCGTTACCACCAGACGCGCAGACCAGCGGAAGAAGGGTTGGAGCAGCCTGGTCCAACGTACAATGCGTCGATGTAGTGGTCGTAGTCGATCGTCCAGTGTCCTCGCGAGTCGATTGTCTCGTCCAACAACCTTTGCAGTTCCTCGTGAATGATTGCGGATCGTCCTCAAGCGCAACAATCCTAGTAGCACCTCTACGGTATCCACACGTCCAGGGATGGAACAACCATACGCCGGTGTGCTAGCACCAAGTCGCACGGTAGAGCTCTCAGGAAGATGGTGGCTAGGGTTTCGGTGGTGATTCACTCGTCCCGTCCATCCCCACAACCTCATGCATCTCCTTATATAGTGCTCGTGACGGATCCTATCCGATCACGTTTGACGAATCATATTCGTACTGGTTTGTTCCAACCCGTTAAGTGTGTGACCCTGTAAGTTCATGCGTAGTTCGGTTGTGACTCGGAAACCCTTTCCGATCACGAGTCGTAGCGGCACCTAGCAGAACATATCGATTCTCGAATACACACAAATTATATCGGACGAAACTTTATGCAATATGATCTACGACCAGGTCCTCATCACTTACGACCAGGTCCTATCTTTATACGACCAATTCGTATTTGGTCATGACTAGTTCGTAACTCTTTACGACCAAGTTACGACCACTCTGTGATTACGTTCGACTAGTCTACGACCAGCTCGTATTTCCATACGACTAGTCCGTAACTGTTCGAACTGAACGACCTACTTGTGTATACTCCCTTTGCCTCACGATGTCTGGTTGAACTCCAGGTGAGATGTTGTGTCATCCATGGACTATTCAATACTTTCTCGATCGAGTGTCGGATAACTTCACGTGGTCGAACACTTCGACTACTAGTGGCATGGCCATGCACTTTCTTTATCCGATCACAACGAGGGGCCCAGAGATACCTCTCCTGTTATGTTAGAAGGGGCAAATCCCATATCCCACCAATACATTCCTCTCCATGTTTCACAAAGATACCCGAAAGCTACCTTTATAACTACCCGATTCATGTAGCGTTTGGCAACCCCTAAGAGTGCTATTACACATATAGGAAACCATGTCGATCTCGTGTCTAAGGATTATACATCATCATTGCTTGAGACCAACTAACGACACATAGAATCATAACAATCTCAATAGTGTCTCAAGTTGGGTCTTATCCAACACCATATTCTCTAACATGTGTCCATATTATTGGTTTGATATCTCCATATCTATGACTCGTGAAACATAGTCATCAACCAATACATATGCTAGTCTATTCATATGTGTCCTCATATGTTTCCGACCGGGGATCGTATAAGAATATTTATCGCAGAAATATAGAGTTTCACAACCAAGTCACATACTTGATAATAAATATTAACAATATTATTCTAGGAACAAGATAACACATTATCCAATGTCATGAACATAATGAAATATAATCATCTCTATGATTGCCTCTAAGGCATATTTCCAACAGTTAGAACTCTCGGGTGATTATTCTGGTGGCTAGAGCCAATTGGGTGGATGGAGCCCTATTCATCAAACCTTGGCGAATAGAGCCTCGATACTAGTAGTTGGTGGCTAGAACCTTCAATAGTGAAATAATTAGATTAATTATTGAAACTACTTTTTTTTTTCAAATGTATGCTTTGTGAAAACTATTGAAACTTACAATATTGCTTTGTGCAAAAGAACCATATGAGCCCCATTGTTAAGTCTTGCCTATTGTATTTTCCCCAAGACTTGCATAGTACTTTATCTACTTAGATTAGGGGTGGATATCGAGCCAGGTAGTTGTCTTACCGAGCTTTTCTCAAAATTGACACAATTTGATTTAATATTATTTTATTTATAGTTTGAAAGTATTTTTAGAACTGAGCTAACGAGCCGAGCCAGAGTGAAATCCAATTTCATTCGAAATTGTCTCATTTCAGTGTTTAACCAAATAACGAGTCTAATTGGAGCAATTTTGAACCGAGCCAACGAGCCCCACCAATAAGCTTTTTTTCGACCCCTAACTCAGATACTACACTCAAAGCAAATCTCAGAAGCCTTCAATAATGCCGAGGAGGATTACGACTTCTACGCTTCTGGCTTTGACAAAGATCATCCGGAGTACTAGGTTGCGCTCCCTAGTCACTTGGAGTTATTTTCTCCAGCCGCTGTTTATTCGAGTTGTTTAGCGTGAAAGAGCAGCAATTGTAAGTTTCAACCAAAATGTCATTACTCTTTTATTAAATATTATGCAATAGTTTTACGTTACAATATATGTGTTGATATTCAATAATGTAACTGTGTGCACTAGCTACTGATCCAAGGACTTGTGCTGATATACACAGAGAGTTCGGATTCAAAAATCCGGGTCCCAACACCGGTCCGGCAGACACGACATGCCTAGCTGGTCTAGCCCGCTAGGTCGGAGTGCCTACCCAAACACATCACGTCACGTTATGCCGTGCTGGCCCAGCTTGTCTACAATGTTAGACCGTGTCATGCCTGTGCTGGGTTAACAGTCCTGTGCCGTAGGCTAGCCTGGTAGTCACGACCATTTGGACAGGTCTCATCTCCCTATTGCCTTCTGATAAAAAAAAAAAAAGAATGAGACCTACAGACAAATCTGGTCCAAAAAAGAAGGGTCCAAATTTGGTCAGTCCAATTGCTATTTTGGGCCAGCCTGGTTCAAAAGGCTCGACAGGCCTAACCCTGTTAGGAGCCCTAGCTACAAAGCTCTTACCATCCGGCCGGGTAACTTTTCCTGGAAAAATCGGAGTTGGTTACCCGATCTTACTTGACCTGCTTAATAATCAGAGCCATCCTTTTTTCCCCAAATGACAGCGCATATACAGGTCATTTATTTTTCTTGAAATTGTTCATCTTAATTACTATGCCTTGGATATCTCTACTTAAAGTAATATACTTAAACTGATCATTCCGACCATTTTCCTGTCAAGAAAATAGACGACTCCTTAAGTCCTGTCCTGACTACCCTGGTTATAACTGTCAACTGTCGTGGATATGTTTTCTCCATAAAAAGATGTAAATTGCGTAGCATGTATTTTCTCTGATTTACCATAAATAATATGCATTGTGTGAATGTACCTGCAGGAAAGAGGAGTAGGCGCCCAGAAAATGTAGCAATGGTGGTTGCCTTTGTCCTTGGTGCTGTAGTTATCCTCCTGTCCGTGTCCACCATTTACCTCTGGAGAAAATTACAAGCGAAACAATGTCAGTATGATTGTATGAACCGCAAGCACATTCATGGCTTCCGCATTTTCTGTTTTGCACAACTAATAACGCATATCACCTTTCTTATATAAATAGATCGCCCCACTGCTTCCTCCAACTAAGATTCTTCAGCAATGCGCGTTTCAGTTTTTTTTTTTTTTAGAAAAAAAACAGTCGATTGTTCCTCAAAAGCATCAGCAAATATTCTTAGCCAGAAAACATCGAAAATATGGCAAAAATGAGTTAAAATGCAAATGACCTGAACATACTCATACTTCGGCGCCGATGAAGAAATGCGTGTTTATGCAGATGCCGAGAAAGATGACGGTTCAGGGCCATTTCTCTTTTACCTGCCAACATTAAGAAAGGCAACAGGGAATTTTGCTGAAGAGAACAAGCTTGGGCATGGAGGATTCGGAGCAGTATACAAGGTATATATGTGCTCGATTGCCACAGCAACTTATAATTAATGTAGCGGTATGATTTAGAACAACCTGATGAAACATTATTATCTAGGACGTACCAATGAAAGACAATACTGATATGATCTGAAATAAACTCTTTGATTCTTTTCAGGGGTTCTTGCCGGATGGACGGGAAATAGCTGTGAAAAGGCTTGACAAGGCATCGGCGCAAGGTCTCGAGCAGTTGAAAAATGAGCTCATGTTGGTTGTCAAACTCCGGCACAACAATCTTGCAAAACTTCTAGGTGTTTGCATCGAGGGGCAGGAGAAGCTGCTTGTGTACGAGTACCTGCCTAATCGAAGCCTCGACACCTTTCTTTTTGGTACCAACAGCTTCACAAACTTCCTGCATTTTACTATCAATACTCAATACTTGCAAATCTCTACTACTTAAAAATTGGAGCTAGCGGTTATCCGTCCTCCCCCACCCTCTTTAGCATTTGTTGGATCAGCAAGCAGAGTACGACAGTCCAGATTGATAGTTGACGACCAACATGTTGAGACTATGATTTTTTAATCTGTAGCAAAGCATGGGCATGAGCATGGTTTGCATGATCGATCTTGCAGACCCGGAGAAGCGCGCAATGTTAGACTGGGATACGAGGTACAAGATCATACATGGAACTGCGCGAGGTCTACTGTACCTTCATGAGGATTCACAGATAAAAATCTTACATCGCGATCTCAAGGCCAGCAACGTCCTTCTAGACGCCAGCATGAACCCAAAGATCTCGGATTTCGGCTTGGCAAGGCTCTTCGACGGCTCCAAAACTACTAGCATCACAAGCCGAGTCGTCGGAACACTGTAAGCAAAGAGACTTAACTGACTGGCGCATCCCTTGGCACAGCATTCCATTTCCATACCTTTTGTTTTTTAAGGAAAACAGTAGGAAAGGATCCTACTATATATATTTAATATTAATTCCATTTCCATACTCTGAACTCAATCTATTGGTTTCTTCTCTGGCAGAGGGTACATGGCGCCTGAGTACGCAGTACTTGGGCACTTGTCAGTCAAGCAAGATGTTTACAGTTTTGGAGTTTTAGTCCTAGAGATCGTCACGGGAAGGAAGAACACTGATACCTTCGATTTTGTCGAAGATTCCAACAATCTGCTGAGCTATGTGAGCACTACCTAGAGTCCTACTTTCCATATACAGCATAATGACATTGCACGCAGAAACTATCATGGATCATTGCATATATATACTTTTCTTGCACTTATCAGGTATGGGATCACTGGTTGAAGGGAACACCGCTGGAGATCACAGATGCGTCACTGGCCAGGCAAGCCCCGGAGAGCGAGCTGCTGAGGTGCGTCCATCTCGGGCTCCTCTGCGTCCAGGAGAATCCGGCAGATCGGCCTACTATGCTGAGCGTCCTTGTCATGCTCCACGGCCAGGCGTCGAGCTTCGCTTCGCCATTGAAGCCGGCGTTTGCCTTTGCGCATGGTGGAAATGAGACGATCTCAAACCGAAGAGCGGTCGCGTCCTCGGTAAACGAGGTTTCCATATCAGAGTTTCACGCTAGATAGATGGGTGCTTCACGTATAATGGAATATGCATCGCACCCATCGTGAGACAGTTAACTATGCTACCTAGACCTAGATGCAGTATGATACAGTATGTGCGGCTGTTTGACCGCCACCCGACGAGGCGATCGCCACCACGATTTGTCCAGTCCTCCATTAACTTTCACAGGTTGCAGCCGAAGCCCATCAATTATTCAACTTCTCCGCACAGCTGAACGCTCTCCACGATGCGTTGCACCTTGTAGAGAGCCCGTACAGAACAGTAGGGGGCTGTGATTGTTAGTTGAAAACTTGCAGTGCACTCCAGTACACGCACATGTATAGCAACGCTAACCAACGATATCTATCTCATGATTATGGTTGTACATCGGTTGTTGATACGATTCCAGGTAACTAACCTCTCAACTATATATTACTACTTAAACAAATATATTATACTTTTTTTATCACTTTCAGTATACTTAAATACCAATTATAAGATACCCCAATACGACTTGATTGAAAAAAAAAAATCATTGGAGCCCTTTATTTTTTGCTATATACCCTTTTTCATATATAAAATAAGTATATGCACGGATTTTGCTATAAAAAGTGGACTTTAATAAAAAATTTCATGGAACTCCCTTCGGGGTATCTTATAATCATTATTAGACTATGCTTGAATTGATAAAGGGGTATTATCATACGATTTAAGTGGGAAGAGTTGTGTCTATAAAATCCCCGCAATATGTCGACTTAGGGGTTTTACGCTCTTAGACTTTCCTTCAACTTTCTTCTATCTTCTTACTAAAAACCAACAATGTTGGATTCAATCACCAACTAACTAGTTTCTGATATGAGCGTGAAGAAGCTCAAGAGTATGGAGAAAAGCGAGATGCTTCCTAAGAAGACCTTCATTTCTTGAAGATTAGCGGTCAGAAAGCATTTTTCGAGCGGCAATAAGGGAGAAATCCCTGTCTTTCTTGCATACAACGAGTGCGGGTTTAGGTTACCAGCGCACTTGTTCCTCTCCAAGGTTCTTGAGTATTACGGAGTTGAGTTGGTGAATCTCGCTCCTAATTCGATTGCCAACCTCAGCATCTTCATCTACATTTGCGAAGTGTACCTAGGGATTCCACTAGATCTGAAAGTCTTTTAGTATTTCTACAAGATGGCAAAGTCAAGGAAGTCGACGGCGTCGCCTGGGGAGTGCGCTTTGCGCCTCCACAACGGGAAGGCTGAGGAGTACATCCGTATGTATTCCAAGTCTTTGTGGTCGTCATGAAAGAAGAGCTGGTTCTACATAACGGTCACCAAGGGAGATAGCCTTTGCTTTGCCAGTAAGGTGGCGGCTGAAAATCCGCGGTGGCAATCCTCCGCGAAGAAGGA
The DNA here is from genome assembly GCA_036346405.1 of Phyllostachys edulis. Lineage (NCBI taxonomy): Eukaryota > Viridiplantae > Streptophyta > Magnoliopsida > Poales > Poaceae > Phyllostachys > Phyllostachys edulis. Next base: position 33,028,576 of record CM070563.1, read on the forward strand.
GGAAAAGGTGGGAAGATGGATTGAAGCCATCAACCACCTTAGTGTCAGAGGCTTGACTTCTTGGCATGTGGTGAAAAATTTCTCCATGCGCCGAATAAGTCCTCTGATGCTCCGGGAGCATACCGTGCTTTGGTACGTTGGTCGGGATGATTCGACCAGGGATTCTTCAGAATGTAAGTCCTTTCTTTGACCAGTCTAATTTATTTTTGTTTGATTATTTTCTTACCTTTCTCTCTATTTTTTTAACAGCCCTTTCACCTGAAGAAATCAGGGAGTGGATCAAGATGATCTACGCCAGGGAACCTGGTGATAAGGTTGACGTTCCCTGGATTTTAGCTGCAACCTCTCCAGAAGAGAGGATAGAAAGACTTAAGATAAAAAATAATAACGTCTTTTCATCATTGATGTATTTTCCGATCTGTATGTCATAACACCCATCTTTTTTAATGTGCAGTCGATCGGGTCAGAGAGCAATGAGCTTATCAAGAGCTCGAATCCAATCGACATTCTGACCACTTCTGCCCCAATGACCACTCAAGATGTTGGCCCCTCGGAGGTAGAAAGAGCACCGAAAAGAAATATACTTTTTAGATGAAGAATTTCATCGCCAAACTCCTATAGCAACTGTTCCGGAGGTTGACGAAACCACGATCCCTGAACAGATGGTTGAGGAAATTATCTCCAACCAAGTGGCCGGGGAAATTATCTCTAACCAAGTGGTCGGGGAAATTACTTCCGACCTCTGGTTAGAGGATGTGAGGGGTCTAACCAGCCCTACCGGATCAGAACTGGCGAAATCGATCGAAAAGAAGAAGAGGAAGGCAATCGCTCTGGACTTTGCTTTAGGGCGTTTCAACTTCAAAACCAAGAAGACTAGGTATGTAAAATAAAAAATCTACATAAATCCATACATTTTGATTTTCTTGTATTCTGAAATTTTTATCTTCCCTTCTTCTATTTTTATAAATCCTCTGGTGTTCTAATTGCTTCTGATCAAAGCACCCTTCAGAAGGAAACTCCTGAAGAAAGGATGGTCGACCTAGCCCCCGAGTGGGTGGAGGCACCAACACCTCCTTCTACCGCTCAAGAACCCTTGACGGCTCCGACCCTGTCTAAGGGGACAGGAGCTGAAGAAGAGTCCTAGTAGGTTCTATCTTCTACTGGGACTGATCATGAGGAGAGGAGTGCTTCCCTAGTTAGGAGGTCTCCTTATCCCAGTGATATCCTTAACCGACCTCGAATCTTTGATGATAAAAGACTCGAGGATGCTTGGAGGAAGATCTCAGACCGTCAATCAAAGACAGGTCCTAGGATCATTTACTCCAATTATGCAGACAAGGTGGTTCAGGTAAATACCTACAACCACACTTATGGCTTTTTTATGAACTTTATTTAAAACTTAAAGAAGTTTACTATATATGTTTTATAGCATATGGTGGATAACGTCGTTGTGGTCGGAGAACTGACCCACCGAATAACTTTCTTGGAAAAGAAAAACTCCGAACTAAAAAGTAAGTACTTCTCGACTTCTTCCTCATTTTTGTTAGTTTGTTCCTCGTTATTTCTTAACTCTCCTCATATCATAATTGACAGAATTTGAGGTATATAAAAAAGAGGTTATGGCTAAAGAAGTCATCATAACTCTGCTTGAAAAGAAGTGCAAAGCCGAATATCAGTCGATCGAGGATTGGTCGACCAGGTTCAATGAGAGCTCCTTCAAGCATAAGGAAGTTATTGAAGCTTTCAGGAAGAAGACTCAATATAACTGGTCAAGCATAAGGAAGCTATTGAAGCTTTCAAGAAGAAGACTCAATATAACTGGTTATAAACCTGACCAGTTGACCAGTTTACTTTGTATTTTAAGTTTATTTCTTTAACTTTGATCTACTCGTGTAGAGCAAGCTCAAAAATTAGAACGAACAAAAAAAGCTCTTGAGTTTGAGCAAAATAAGGAGATGGAGCTCGAGAGGAATCTTAAAGAGAAGATCCTTGCCTTCAACAAGATGCTTTCCGACATGGGGTCGGAAGTATTTTTGTCGTCTTTAAGAGAAGCAACTGAGAAGGCGAACTGTCTTGGTCGACAGCTTGAGACTCTCCAAGGTCTGCTCGCAACCTCTCAGAAGAACCATGCGAAGACTATGAGAGACATTGTTGTGGATGGAGTTAGTTTTGCTTTGGCAAACCTTAAAGCCACCAACCCTTCCATCAATCTCCAAGCTCTTGAAGCAGACTTCAACTACTCGGAGGAGGATACGGCAAAGATCTTCGAAGGAGTGAAACCTTTCGGAAACAAGGTTGCAGAAGAGATGAAGGTCGAATCTCCATCTCACGGCGACCAGTCAAGTGGCTCCGAGGAGTAAATAGATGTAAAAATATTGTAATGTAAAAAACTTACTTTTTGTCATCAGTAAAGCTTATGTTTATCTTTCAACTTGTTGAGTATATATCTCCTAGCCCCTGACTGCTTGTGTAGTAGAAAAACTTACTAAAGAAGCAATAGACCAAGAAAAAGAGCACAAGTTGCGACCAATGTACAAAGTATATGTTGATTATGTTGTAAAAATGATCTAATTAACACTATGAAATTAGTTTGGTCGGAACCATTGTATGATTTCGATAAGTTTTAGATCTATTTCCATGATCGAAATACCATATGATACATTGTATGGTCGGAAGATGTCATAAGACTTGTGTTGATGATAAGAAAATATGCAAAAATGTATGCATAAAAAGATAAGTGTTCTCATTTATGTACTGTTGGACCGAAAAGGCGACTAGAGGGGGTCTACAAGTACAGCGGAAGACTTGTATTGAATCTAAACCAAAATCCCCAAATCAAAAGATCAAATGAGGTTCAAACCCTAAAGGGCGGTCAGACTGGCGGCTTATGGGCGGTCAGATCGGAGGGCGGTCTGACTGGCATTATAACTTCGGTCTGACCGATTTCGTCCAGAACAGAAGAACAGCCCGAAAACTCAAACCTCAAAACGATCTAACTTTTGATTCGTGAGGGCAAACTCCACGAAACTTGACACACACTTTCTCAAAGATATTTGGAACCTATTCCAATCGGAGATCGTGAAGATCCAAGCCAAAGTTCCTATCTTTTTCATTTTGAATGAAGGTGGTTCAAAAACCGAGTCAAAACGAAAATATGATCTAAAAACTTGCTCGTGGGTGATTGATGATCAAGATGATCCTAGATGGGTTCCCACATGTCACAGCAAGTTAGATCAAGGCAAGAAACCAAGCAAAAACTTGCGGATCAAAGAAAGACCATAAATCACCAAATAGAGATAAAGAAAGCAAATAGACTCATCTTTGAGGGAACTTTCTTTGGATTGATTTGATATGGTATTGGTTTACAGCCACTCCATCAATGGAGGACAAAGACTCAATACATGAGCACGAAATCAAATCCAACTCTCTAGAACCCTAACCTCCACTAATCCTCTCCCTAAGCAAACTAGGGATTCAAACACAATGAAAGGGTTGAGGGGGTGTAGCCACCTCCCTTCTCTATTTATAGTGGAGGCTTAGACCTTCTAGAAGATTGAACCCTAATGGGCTCCCGTTAAGGCCCAAAACAAACGGGACACATACGCACGCCTTTTAAAGCGTCGTCTTCATCTCTTGACCTAATCCTCTTCACCTTGCGCCATCTTGCGCTGTGAGTTGGCAAAAGGTCACCAAAGCGGTATTTGGTGAAATTACCAAAATACCCCTTCTCGATCTTTTGCAAAGACCGAGTCCCAATCGTGAAGCACCTCCCATGCTTTGCCACGTAGGTTGATCCAAATGCTCTCATCATGTCGGCAAGTCTCTCCATTCGACTCCCAATCAAACCACCATGGCACTTGCACCGACCCCCGCCGCTTGATCCAACTCGTCGCACCAAATTGCCGTTCGGTCACCTTTGTCCTCTTGCGCTATGCTTGACTCCATTGACCTCACCCGCATCTCCGATCGTTCGACCTCGGCTCTCCAAGCCTAGTCCCGATCATCCTCGCCGCTGACCGTCATTGACCTCTAAGCAACCTCGCACATCAATAGACAAAGAAATCGAATCCAGAACAAGTTCTTCACAACTTGACCCACGCTACCAAAACATGCATCATGCAACACATATGCCATGAAACCCATGAACTTGACCTAACCCAACAATCATCGCCACCGGTTGGCCGATGAAACAAGTGAAAACCGGTCGATCGCCACTTTGGCGGCCCGACCGCCTCGACTTAGCCAAAATCCACTCGAGGCGGGCTTGGTCTCGATCGCCAAAATGGCGGTCGGACAACCGCCAACGATCAAGACCGACCGACAACATTCTCAACTTTGCCGAAAACGCGTGTTTCGACAAAACCGTAGTTTACATTGCCAATTGTAACATCATCCTAAGATCTCAGGCATATCCCCATGATATCCACATATACATTATCTAAACTGGTCATAAAAAGTGCTAAGAACCAAAGACATAATTAACACTTCGCAAAACGTATTCGTTCTCAAGTTTCGACTGGTAGCAAAGATCGTAAGAAAAAGACCGTCACTAGGAAACTCATACTAGTGGGCTGGACCACATGTAGAGAGGAGATATTTCAACTAGGAGGCTTTATGTGTCTCGACCAGTTGGAAAATAAGAGAAGAACAGAATATTGAAGTGAAGAAAGAAAGTCATTGATGCCTTAAGCATGTAAGAAACTATATCTAGTTGTCTGTGTGATTTTCTTTTACTTGTTTTTTCTTTGAGAAAAGAGTGTGTGGTCATTCGTGAGAACCATCTCTGTGACAGTCATGATAAAGACCCTTATGGCATTTGACAAGTATATCAAAGCCAAAAAGTAAAAGATATCCTTTAAAAGGATGTTTGAGGGTAATTGTGTAACACCCTAGCTATGCGGAAGCCAAGATATTACCTAAAGTCTAACATAAAGCAACAATACGATTTAATTTCAACATTCTATCAGCTAAAAACATGTAAAGTTCATCTTACAAGAGAATGACTATAAGAATTGAATTGGATTTCAGCAACATATCCAAATTCTAAATATCCATTCATAATAAACCATTCAAATTAAAACTATCAAGAATCTATACAAAGAATATTAAGCATTCACTAGTTCAACCAAGTCATAATGAATGATAACCTCAACCATGCGAACTACATTATTACAATCCAGTATTATCAAATGAAAGATGATAACAAGTTCATTAATTAATAGTGAGAGGTGAAGTGAATAAAGTGATCCGTGACTAATCCCTCTCAAGCATGCCGTCATCAGTGTTTACCTAAAACACACAAACAATGGCAAGAATGAGTCCACGACTCAACAAGTACAACAGAATAATATGGAAAAATACTGAATCAAGAACATAACATTCATAATGTCTGAATATGAAACAGAATGGTAGAAATCTTATGCGAGAGTGGAATGCATGCTCTTCACTTCTGCTTATACCGGTATAGCTAGTGAATACTCGTCGGTGTTCACTCAGGCCCGCATTATCTAAAATACGGGGATCCAAGGCCCGTATGAAGAATGTTTCATAACGGGGATCCAATTTGCCCACATTAGAATAGTGGGCCTTACGTGCCCATATTGGAATGATTGGTCTTTACTTCCCACTCCTGTGGGTGAAACATGAACGAACGAACGAATGAATGAATTCATGGATATGAAAGACATAATCTTAAGAAGCATGGATTAACATCCATGAAAAGAAACAAGAATTATTGGAATTACTCGAAATCCATAGAACTTAATCGTAGCATGAGCATCAAGCATTACAAACAGATATCAGTAAATACATTTCACAATGTAATTGCCCATGTTGGAATGATAGGACTTCACTACCCACTCCCGTGGGTGAAACATGAATGAATGGACGAATGAATATGTTGACCGTAAACATATTATCAAAGAATCATGGTATATCAATTATGAAGAGAAACAAGTAATACCGGAATCATCCATTGCACATTCATCAATCAAGTGGAACAAATAGCAATCAAGACAATTCAATTGTACTTGCCTTTCGTGTTGCGACATGTTAGGAGACAAGGATGATGCCACTAATCCCGAAGCCTCTCCTTCTACATAATCAACTTACTCAAATAAGAATGACGTGGAAACGAGACTCTACTCGCAACGCTCTAACTCGTTCTCCCAAACCCAAGATTTATCTACTTGTTCTACTCAAGCTAGACATCATTCTAATAGGAAACTACACTGGACAACAGTATTAAAAGTTACATAACTTTCACTCTGAAACTCGTAAAAGAGTAAGCTCAGATTCTCTGGAAAGGTAGTGAAATCCTCTACAATAACCTAGTTGGCGAGAATCTCCAATTTGTAAGACCAAGAGGTTTTTGGTCATGATATTTGATGATGAACACATTGACAATAAGCTAGACTTAGTCTCGCCTAATGATGAATACATTGTCTCGAAATTGTTTGTGCTCTTCAACTGTCTTGCATTTGAGTTCTGCGGGCCACTGAAAATCAGTTCTTGTCGATTATCGGTAGTACCGCTTTGTACATGCGAACTACCGGCGCGGTATGACCGCGGTGTGCTGCAGTAGTGCCACGTGTCTTGTTAGATCCTCGATCCGAGCGCCCACGTGGCAAAAAGGGCTTTGTTCTCAAGTTTTTGAGCTTTTTCGTGTTTGCGGTATCTACGGCGTTGTTTTCACGGAACTACCGCTTTGCGGTAGTACCGCGAGTAGTTTACTGATAGTACCGCAAGTCATTTTCTAGTGCGTTTTGCTCGGTTCGTTAGATCTTGATCTAACGGCTGATTTTAAGATGAACGTTCGGACCGTCTGAACTCCTTAAGGAATGTGAGCCTTTGATCTAAAATCTAACGGCTGTTATTGATGTAACGTTCGGACCGTCCGAGATGAAAGCATTGTGAGTCGTTGATTTGAGATCCGATTTAATGAAATCATCTCGGACTTGCTACAAGATTTTAAGATCTCGACGGTTGGAAGCACGGTCCGATCGGCCCATGAATTTGGAGCGTCCACGTGTCAAAGGACATTGTTCTGTGGTCTTTGCGGATGTTTGTGGAGCGGTAGTACCGTGGGTTTGCCAGCGGTAGTACCGCACTTGGTTTTTTAGAAAGAGAACTTCTGACAGGTACTGTTAAGTCAAATTCGGTTGTTCCGGAGCTGAGGAATGGAACGACCGCAGGATGGTAATACCGCAGGTTGGTTGGCGGTAGTACCGCAAGACGGTAATACCGCAAGTGCGTGGTATGGATTTTCCAGAAGCGATGTTTTTGGAAGTTTTGGAAGATTTTGAGATTTCCCGATGAGCGGTAGTTCCGCAGTGTTTTGAGCGGTACGACCGCGTGTGCGGTAGTACCAGATGCAATGGCGATAGTACCGATTGTACTCTGGAAAGTTGTCGCTTTGGAGTATTGACTGCAGATTTGTTGATTTTATAAGCTTTATTTTGTTGCAAGATGCATGATAGTGTTTATGGGTGTGAGTGAGCTAATGGATGGTCAAGTTGGAGAACTTGTGCCAAGAATTGGTTTCCTTGATCTGTGCATGTGCAGGATAGGTGTTGAGGACGAATCACGGTCGATGACGGGATTAACTCGGACTAGGATGGGGAATCTGAGGTCTTGGAAGTCATGGATGTCGAGAAGTGGTTTGGATCGCACTGGAGCATGTGGAGATCAAGGGGTGCATGCTGGAAGCTACGGTATGGAGTCCTGGAGGCTTATGGCATGGAGTTTTTGGAAAGACAGTTTTGGAAGGAGTTCCAAAACTGGTTGTTTCGAGATAGAGTCTGTATTGGTGTCATGTTGGATGTGAATAAGACTCTAGCCTATAAGAAGAGGCAGAGGGTGCACTTTGTGGGTATGCAGATTTTAGGGTTTTTGGACGATAGCTTGTTTTGCTGTTTTGCTATGGTTTAGAGGTCCTTTGTTTTGGGGCTTTGAGGGTGATTGTTTGAAAGCCTTGTAGACACAAATCAAGAGTGATATATAAAGTTCAGATTCGTTCAACTTTGGTTCTCGATTTGTTGATCTTGCTGTGCGCCTGAGTTGGAATTAGGGGGTCTATTCGCTGCAATCATTCAACCCCCCCCTTCTGATTGCCATTACGATCCTACAATTGGTATCGAGCAAGGTTGCAATGGCATCGATCGAGATCGATTCTCGTAAAGCCACCGTATTTCGATGGATCTGACTACATCTATTGGAAGACAAGGATGGAGGTTTTTCTGCAAGCTCAAGGTAATGTCATCTGGCAAAAAGGTGAAAATCCTTATGAAGTGCCTGCTGTGATTACTAATAATAATACTGCTGATGTTGAAGCAAATGCTAAGGCTAGAAATATTTTGTTGCAAGGTTTAAGTAGGAATGAGTTTGTTAGAATTGCCAATATAAAATCTGCTAACAAAATTTGGACAACTCTTGCCGATTATCATGAAGGTTCAAAATCATTAAAGGTGTTCGTCAAAATCAATTCAAAAGGAGTATTCTAAGTTTGAGATGAAACCGGAGAATCCGAGATGCACTTTTGATCGCTTCAATAAAATCATTAGTGATTTGCAACTGCTGATGTGATTTATTCCGATTCGACAATGCTAGACAGATTTTGAATGCTTTGGATATGTCTGCTTGGGAGGTCCTAGTCACTACAATCAATCACTCTGTTAATATGGAAACACTCACATTAAATGATCTTTATTCCAAGATGAAAACACATGAGATTGATATTTTGGCCGTAATAAACAAGTCAAATTCTTTGGGTTTAGTGACTAACCAAATCGACAGTTTATCAAGTTCTTCTAGTTTCTCTTTATGCTTTTGAGTTCAATTTCGATGAACAATTGGAGAAGATCCCGGAAGAACAACTTGTCCTCTTCTCAAATAGGGTGACTAAAGCAATTAACAATGTCAGATCAAGGAGAAGAGGAGGACCAATTAGATGCTTTGAATATGGTGAGCCAAACCATATTAAGGTGAACTGTCCCAAGCTGAGAGGTAAAGAAGCTAAGGATGACAAAGCACCAGCTCGGCGTTCAAAATTCAAATTTGATTCAAGCAAGAAACAAAATTATCGAAGGGCTGTCAACAAGGTGCTTTCAGCTCTTGAGGAGATTGGGTTAAGTGATGTTGATTCAGATAGCGATAATGAGGATGATCACAAGAAGGCAAAAGAGGTTGATTTCACAGGGATGTGCTTTATGGCAAGTAGTGAAGAAATTAATGATAATGATGATCTCTATAGTGACCCTGATGAGGTAAAGCCCTCTTATGCTGATTTATCGCGTGCTGTGCTAAAATTAACAAATGAGCTTAGAAAATACAAAAAGAAAGTGAAGAAACATGATCTTGTTGTTGATAGTTTGAATTCTGAAATTGATAGATTTAAAGCTGCTATTCCTGATGATGAATCATGTCAAGTATTGCATTCTGAATTGAAAGTTGCTAGATCATTACATGCTGAATTTGAAAAACTGAAACTTGCTCATGATTCATGTGATGATAAACTGATACTTGCACATGCTGAAATTAAAAAACTGAAGTCTAGTTCAATTTGTTTAGAAACAAGTACTGTGAATGCTCAAAATATGACGTGTTCAAATTGTGAACTACTAGAAGCTAGATTAAAGTCATCTCAGGATTCTATACAACAAATGCTTTACCATGAGACACTTTCTTGCACAAATTGTCCTAAACTCACAACTGAAATTGATGCTTGGACTAGACAATTAAGTGAGTTTGCTGAAAAAGAAAAGATGGCTCAGTCTGTTGCTTTTAAGAAAATCTTGAATGGCTTTGTTAAGTGCACAGCTTGTCCTGAATTGGCTAAAGAGAATGAATATCTTAAAGACACCTTAGAGAGGTTTTCTTTTGGCAAGAAAAATCTGAACATGATTCTAGACAGATCAAGAGTGAGTTCTAAAAAACAAGGTCTAGGTTTTAATTCTGCTGTTCATGCCAAGAATCACCCTCCCAAGGTTCTTAAGCTTCTAGAACCTGGAAAATTCGAAATTGAATCTGAACCTAAACATGTTGTGTTTAAATCTGCTGGTTTTGCAAAGGATCCTTCTCTCAAAGTGAGTATTGTAAAAAGAAAAACTACAATCTCTCATTTAGATAAATATCAATGTACTCACTGTGGAAAAGAAGGACACTTGGTTCAGTTTTGTTTTCGAAAAGCTAAGAAAGAAAAGAGAGATAGGCTAAGAAAAGTTTTTCAAGCTCCTTTTGTTTCCACTAAACAAACTGCTGCAGGTTTAGGAGTTTTTGTACAATCTGACCAACAATATACTCAAAACAGAAATGATTTTGTTGCTCCTACTCGACGTGTGTCACAGTATTGGGTTCCTAAATCATGCATTTCTAACCCCAGTACTGTGAGATCGATAATTTCTTCAATGTAGGTACGACAGTTGAGGAAGGGGAACATTTGGCTAGTTGATTCAGGATGTTCAAGACACATGACAGGTGATTCAAAATGGTTCTCCTCCCTCATTAAGGCATCCAATGATGAATTGATTACTTTTGGGGATACTTCAACTAGAATTGTGATGGCAAAAGGTACTGTGCGCGTAAATGACAAGTTCATTCTCAAAGATGTTGCCTTGGTAAGTAAATTGAAGTACAATCTGCTCTCTGTTTCACAATTGATTGAAGAAAATCTTGAGGTATGCTTTAAGAAACATGCTTGTAGGGTTTTAGATGCTTCTGGTGATCTTGTCTCTAACATCTCTAGCTTAGGGAAAGTTTTTAAAGCTGATTTCAATTATTCTTTTTCTCCTAATGTTAGATGTTTAGTAGCTTCTGAATCTATGGATCTTTTCTTTTGGCACCGTAGATTAGGACATATTGGTTTTGATCATCTTGTTCGAATTAGTGGAACTGATCTCATTAGGGGGCTGCCGAAATTGAAAGGTGAAAAAGATTTGGTTTGTTCTCCTTGTCGGCACGGTAAGATGGTTGCTGCTCCTCATGTTCCTATTTCAGTAATTATCACAGATGGCCCTGGACAATTCGTGCATATGGACACTGTAGGTCCCTCAAGAGTTCAATCTGTTGGAGGTAAGTGGTATATCCTTGTGATTGTTGATGATTACTTTAGGTACTCTTGGGTGTACTTTATGGTGTCTAAGGATGAAGCTTTTGGTTTTTTCAAGGATCTATTTCTCAGATTGAATAATGAATTAAATGGTGCTGTGAAAGTAATAAGAAGTGATAATGGTACTGAGTTTAAGAATTCCTTATTTGCTTCCTTTTGCTCTGAACAAGGTTTGGAACATCAATTTTCCTCTCCACGTGTTCCTCAACAGAATGGTGTAGTTGAGAGGAAAAATAGAACCTTGGTTGAGATGGCAAGAATCATGCTTGATGAACATGCCACTCCTAGGAAGTATTGGGCAGAGGCAATCTCAACTGCTTGTCATGTCTCAAACAGAGTATTTTTGAGAGCCTCTTTGCACAAGACTTCTTATGAGCTGAGATTTGGCAAAAGGCCTAGTGTCTCTCACTTCAGAGTTTTTGGTTGCAAATGTTTTATTCTTAAACATGGTAATCTGGACAAATTTGAATCTAGATCAAGTGATGGTATTTTTCTTGGATATCCTCTTCACTCTCGTGACTATCGAGTGCTTAATCTTGAAACAAACAAAATTATTGAGACTTGTGAGGTTACTTTCGATAAGGTTAGTCCCTGTTCTAGAACTAACATTTCAGGTACACAAGTTCAGGGGGAGTCTGAAAGCATATTTCTTGATGAAGAAGATGATCTTGATTTAGGTAATGATCCTTCTCCCATACCATCAACTCTTCAAGATGATGCTCCTACTATCGTTGTTGCGCCACCATCGAAGATGTTCAAAATGTTGAAGCTAGTTCAGAACCTTCTGCACCATTGAGAATTCAGCGAGTTCATCCTCCAGAACTGATGATTGGTGACATTCATGAAAGGGTAACACGTTCTAAATTTACTTCTCCTGACTCACATGCTCATTCTGTCTTTGTTGCCTCCTTTGAGCCTAATGATGTAAGTCACGCTTTATCTGATGAGTCTTGGATCAATGCCATGCATGAAGAATTAGAAAACTTTGAGCGTATGGACCTTAGTTGAACCTCCTCATGGACATAATGTAATTGGAACTAAATGGGTTTTCAAAAATAAACAAAGTGAGGATGGTGTTGTTGTGAGAAATAAGTCTAGACTTGTTGCTCAAGGATTCTCTCAGGTGGAGGGTCTTGATTTTGGTGAAACTTTTGCCCCTGTAGCCAGACTTGAAGCAATTAGAATTCTTTTAGCCTTTGCTGCATCTAAAGGATTCAAATTGTTTCAAATGGATGTTAAAAGTGCTTTTCTAAATGGCTATATTGAGGAAGAAGTTTATGTTAAGCAACCACCTAGTTTTGAGAATCCTAAGTTTCCTAATCATATCTACAAACTCTCAAAAGCTTTGTATGGTTTGAAGCAAGCGCCTCGAGCTTGGTATGAGAGGCTTAAGCTGTTTTTGCTAAAAAATGATTTTCAAATAGGCAAAGTAGACAAAACTCTGTTCACATTTCGTCATGGCAATGATCTATTACTAGTTCAGATTTATGTGGATGATATCATCTTTGAGGGCTCCTCTCATGCTTTGGTTTCCAAGTTTTCAGATACTATGAGCAGGGAGTTCGAGATGAGTATGATGGGGGAGTTAACTTACTTCTTAGGATTGCAAGTAAAACAGACCAGGCAAGGCAATTTTATTCATCAAACCAAGTATACTAAAGACTTGCTTAAGCATTTTGATATGGCAACTTGCAAACCCATCTCTACACCAATGGGATCAACAAGCGTTCTTGACCCGGATGAAGAAGGTGAGGTAGTGGATCAAAAGAATATAGGAGTATGATTGATCTCTACTCTATTTGACTCGCTTCAAGGCCGGATATACACTTTGTCAGTATGCTTATGCGCCGATTTCAAGCTTCACCTCGTACATCTCACCGACAGTCAGTGAAAAGAATTCTCGGTATCTCCAATCCACTTTAGAATTTGGGCTTTTCTATTCATCTTCATCCTGTCTTACCTTGAGTGCATACTCCGATAGTGATTTTATGGGTGTAGGATTGATAGAAAAAGCACATCCGCACATGTCACTTTTAGGCACATCTTTAGTGTCTTGGTCTTCACAAAACAATCTTCATTGCTCAATCAATCGCCAAGTGAGTATGTTCTCTTCTTTGCTAGTTGCTCTCAAGTTCTTTGGATTTCTTCTACTCTTGAGATTTTGGTTTAGAATTGGGTCTTGTTCCACTTTTTTATGACAACACTAGTGCTATTCACATTGCTAAAACCCAAAGACAACATTCTAGAACCAAACACATTGATATCGATTTCACTTTCTCGAGATCATGTGGAAAAAGGTGATATTGTTCTCCACTTTGTTGAGACCGATTTTCAATTGGTGATATTTTCACTAAGTCGCTTGATACTTCTCGATTTGTTCGCTTATGAGTGAATTGGGTGTTGTTCATCCTATGGGCTTATTTTGAGGGGAAGCTGTTTTGTCAAAATTTCAGAAGCTTTAATTATTAATTAAGTCCCAGCCATTGAAATCAAAAGAGTAGTAGAGCTTCCTTTATTATATTTATTCATGTGCTATGTAGCTTTGATCTGGACTGGTTTAATAAACTTGCTACATAAAGAACTAAACCTTGACATGGCTGAAATCTTTGACTAGCTTGATTATTGGTATCACTTTGTGTTGGTCATTGAAAAAGGACAAGCTTGTTTGTGAGTCTTATTTTAAGTCTTGGATTTGAAGCAATAATGTCTCTCATTTCAATCCTCTGTTGCTCACACAATTTGGCATGTCATAAAAGATAAAGGGTTGAGCAAAAGAATATGAAAAGATGTGTGCTTCAAGCATGCCATACATAGCTGTGTATCAAAATAAAAAAGGAGGTACATAACATTACTCACATGAAAAGACGTGTGCTTCAAGCATACCATGCATAGTTTTGTGTCTTTACAATAAAAAAAAGAAATGCACAAAAAGTGCTTCAATCAAAAGAAGTATGCTTCAAGCATGCCACCCTGGAAAAGAAGTATGCTACAAGCATGCCACATGCAAATGAAGATTGAAAGTAAAGCAAGAGGATGTTTCATGAGACTGTAGCTCATCCAGATTTAAAGTTTGTCTCACTGTTTTGTTTACACTTTTTGGTGACTTCTTTAAGTGGTCTTATAATCTTTTTAGTCACTGTGTGAAATGCTTGTCATGTTATTAAAATTGACTCATCATAGTTACAAACTTGTCTGGACATTGCTATATGGTATATGCATTTATATGATCTTGTTAGCTCTACTCAACCAAATTGGCTTGGCTAATCCAGTAAATTTCCTTGCAAAGCTTCTGGACTTTTACTCTTCCTCTCCTTCTCTTTCTGCTCTTGATGATCACATTGCCAAAGGGGGAGAAAACTAAGAGAAAATCTGCAAAACTTTGATTTACTAGTGTTAAAGGAAGTCTTTCAGCTGTAGCTCACTTTGCTTGGCAGTTTTGACTCTTTGTCACTTCCTTTCCCTCACTCATCTTTGTTTATTGAAAGTATTGTCAATGTAGTCATCACGGGGGAGATTGTAAGACCAAGAGGTTTTTGGTCATGATATTTGATGATGAACACATTGACAATAAGCTAGACTTAGTCTCGCCTCTTAATGATGAATACATTGTCTCTGAAATTGTTTGTGCTCTTCAACCTGTCTTGCATTTGAGTTCTGTCGGTTTCGCTGAAAATCAGTTCTTGTCGAGATTATCGGTAGTACCGGCTTTGTACATGCGGAACTACCGTCGCGGTATGATGCATGGGTGTGCAGCGGTAGTACCGCAGGTCTTGTTAGATCCTGATCTGGAGTGTCCACGTGGCAAAAAGGGCTTTGTTCTGAAGTTTTTGAGCTTTTTCGTGTTTGCGGTAATACCGGCGTTGTTTTCACGGAACTACCGCTTTGCAGTAGTACCGCGAGTAGTTTACGGTAGTAACGCAAGTCATTTTCTCTAGTGCGTTTTGCTCGGTTCGTTAGATCTTGATCTAACGGCTGATTTTGAGATGAACGTTCGGACCGTCTGAACTCCCTCAAGGAATGTGAGCCTTTAATCTGAAATCTAACGCCGGTTATTGATGTAACGTTCGGACCGTCGAGATGAAAGCATTGTGAGCCGTTGATTTGAGATCTGACGAATGAAATCATCTCGGACTTGCTACTGAGACTCTTAAGATCTGATGGCTGTGAAGCACGGTTCGATCGGCCCATGAATCTGGAGCGTCCACGTGTCAAAGGACGTTGTTCTGTGGTCTTTGCGGATGTTTGTGGAGCGGTAGTACCGTGGGTTTGCCAATGTAGTACCAAGACTTGGTTTTTCGAAAGAGAACTTCGGCGGTATTGTTAAGTCAAATTCGGTTGTTCCGGAGCTGAGGAACGGAACGACCGTAGGACGGTAATACCGCAGGTTGGTTGGCGGTAGTACCAAGAAGATTCGCAATACCGCAAGGGCGCGGTATGGATTTTCCGAAGCGATGTTTTGGAAGTTTTGGAAGATTTTGAGATTTCCGATGAGCGGTAGTTCAAGAAGAGTTTTGAGCGGTACGACCGCGTGTGCGGTAGTACCGGATGCATAATGGCGGTAGTACCGATTATACTCTGGAAAGTTGTTGCTTTGGAGTATTGACTGCAGATTTGTTGATTTTATAAGCTTTATTTTGTTGCATGATGCATGATAGTATTTATGGGTGTGAGTGAGCTAATGGATGATCAAGTTGGAGAACTTGTGCCAAGAATTGGTTTTCTTGATCTGTGCATGTGCAGGATAGGTGTTGAGGACGAATCACGGTCGATGACGGGATTGACTCGGACTAGGATGGGGAATCTGAGGTCTTGGAAGTTGTGGATGCCGAGAAGTGGTTTGGATCGCACTGGAGCACGTGGAGATCAAGGGGTGCATGCTAGAAGCTACGGGATGGAGTCCTGGAGGCTCATGGCATGGAGTTTTTGGAAAGACAGTTTTGGAAGGAGTTCCAAAACTGGTTGTTTCGAGATAGAGTCCGTATGGGTGTCATGTTGGACGTGAATAGGACTCTAGCCTATAAGAAGAGGCAGAGGGTGCACTTTGTGGGTGTGCAGATTTTAGGGTTTTTGGACGATAGCTTGTTTTGCTGTTTTGCTATGGTTTAGAGGTCCTTTGTTTTGGGGCTTTGAGGGGTGATTGCTGAAAGCCTTGTAGACACAAATCAAGAGTGATATATAAAGTTCAGATTCGTTCAACTTTGGTTCTCGATTTGTTGATCTTGCTGTGCGCCTGAGTTGGAATTAGGGGGTCTATTCGCTGCAATCATTCAACCCCCCCTTCTGATTGCCATTACGATCCTACACAATTCGACCAAACTCTAAGTCTAATAATCAGATGAACATCTAGAACTATAATCTGATAGACAGACTATATAGTAGTATAAGAAATTTAATAACTTTTGAATGGATGAACCAAATTTTAAGATGTTTAACAATTTGGAAATCTTAAGAAATCTCCTACGACAATTGTGTTGGGTGAACTCCCTAAATCAGCCATTAACATAATTTTATTTTAATAATCAAACCGACTGCTAATAATCGTTAGAATTCTAGACAACAGTAATAAAATCGACGTAACTTTTAGACCACAACTCAGAATTGGGTAATATTTGAACCTATGGAAAGCTGAAAATGAGCCCCACAATTCTCTAGGAGACAAACTCCTCCAATTTGGAATCTAACTACACTAAAACTGATGCACAAGTTATGGACAAAATTCTAGAATTAATCGCAGCAGAACGACGATCCCCTAATCATGGCAATTTACGAATCTAATTCGATCTAACCAGCGAGAAATCATTCATTACCCTTGAAGACACGCGTGCCCACTGAATTCCCCTGTGAGGTGCTCCTCTCCTCTTCTTCTCCTCTCTCCCTCTTCTTTTCTCCTTGGCTGGCGGCACCCGAAGGGTTCTTTTCCCTCCCTCCTTCTTCTTGGACAGCAGCAACGGAGGTGGTGGTACTGTAGCAGCGGCATGGTATTGTAGCAGGAGGGGTGGTACTACAGCACCTAGGGTTTTGGCTACCCCTAATGGGCCAAGGCTATGGGCCTTTAGCCCAAAATTTAATCCCCCTTCAAGAGAAATTCTGAAAACCCTTTTTAATTCATAATAAAACGGTTCAAATTCAAATATAGTTCTAACGATTGAACGAGGTATTACAAATTGATCTTCTCCGATGATTTTAGACAACAATAATATGTGACCAAGTAATGGATAATTGAAATATAAATAACGTCACTCATCGAAAAGTAAAGAAATAATGCATCTTTATTGAAATTTGAAAATGAAAAGAAAATTTATACATAGAACTTACGCAATTGATCAATAATAAAAGAATTAGACAAAACACACCCGTCTGACATGGAAAGTCGTACCGAACCTGGTCTGGTTACTTCTACCACAGTGTATGGACCTTCCTATTTAGGAGAAAGCTTGTTGCGATTTGCCTGTCTCTAGATTTTTCTGAGAACAAGATCACCTACAGATAGACTGCGAGGTTGCACCTTTCAATTGTGGTACCTTCTCATGGCTTGTTGGTAAACTACCAATCGTATCAAAGCTTTGTTTCGCCTTTCTTCAAGAAAATTGATATTTTCGAGTCGTTGTTTTGTTTGATTGTTCTCGTTGTAACAATCAGTTCGAGCAGAGCTAATTTTCAGTTCCGAAGGAAGCATGGCTTCAACACCGTAAATCAGACAAAATGGTGTTTCACAAGTCGCACGACTATTCATGGTCCGAACGACCAATAGTACAGAGGAAAGTTCTTGAGCCCAAGCTCCTGACTGGTCTATTAATTGAACGAATACTCGTCGTTTTACTCCTTGCTTAAATTCCTATTTTAAAATTATAGTTAATCCTAATAGATTTGTATAACCAACTTTGACATTGAAATATCCATACGTTGTCACCTTAGATAAAATCTAGTTGGTACAATAGTATAAACTAGAATGTTTTTGGGAAAAACTAAGCTTAGCCATGCTTAGACCTGAAATATTTGGTTTGCAAATTTACAGCCAAAAATCAAAAGTGGTTTAAATTGTATCCATAGCATTGGTGTGCCATGGAAGTTTGCAAATTACTTTGAAAAATAAAATAAAATAAAAATTGGTTTGGACTTAGGCGAAATAGATAGTTGGTGGGTGCAGATTTATACATGAGCTCAATTTAGGAAATGATTAAGGCCTAGGGGTTATTTCTGGAAGTCGCCCAAGTTGGTTAAGGACCAGTCTTCGAGCCACATCTTGCAAAGCCATTTTGCACTACCACAAGTTTAGTATGGGACAGACATGGCCAAATAATTTGCAACATTCCACTGTTAGTTGTGACATGTTGATGTGCGAGTGTCGGTTAGACAGTATTCCCACTTAGCACAAGAGGGGGCTTCCGACGGGTGGTTAGCTGAAGGGAAGTGAAACCTTAGTGTGCATAACAACTTTGGGATGAAGCATCGTAAAAGTCTTTTGATAATCACTTAGTCACATGCCTACAGAAGCGTGTATTGGCTGACATATTAAGTTGATTATCTCTTGTGGGTAAAGTTATACAACCTCTGCAGTGTGTAAAACTATTCGAATAGCCATGTTCATGATCATGGACATGCTGAGCAAGGCCACTCAAAGTTAGATTTTGATTTTGTTCTTAAAATATTTTATAAAACAGTTTATGACATGGATTGGTGTCCATGAGAAAAATATGGGTTGAAACCCCAGGTTGGTGCCCGTATTTAAGTTAGTATTAGGTTGGTGCCTATACTAGCTTTATTAATTTATTTAAAACTCAACTTTAGATATTGTAAAATTTGAGCTTTCGAACTTAGCTATTGTATTTAAAATGTCAAATATTGCTTTTGCACAAATAACCCTATAAGCCTTCCTTTGATAATATCCAGGCATGCATTAACTCTGTTATGGGTGTAACTTGCGGAGTACATTCTGTATTCACCTTTGCTTAATAAAAATATTGTTCAGAGGAAGAGGACTTCACTACCATTGTGGATCTTGATGACTAGGCCGCTACACCCAGTCGATTGTCTGTGGTAGTTTTGTTGGGCTCTACTACTTCTTCTTCATCTTCCACTGTGTTATTTTATTGTCGGCTTGTAAGCCATTCCTATAATAAACTCTGATAATTATTAATAAAATTGTGCAAGATGTAGATGTTATCATATTTGTTTACCGTGTACGCTAGCTACTGTTCCAGGGACTAGTATAGAATACATAGAGAATCTAGGGGTGCTACTCCCGGGTTTGACAAACATGGAATCAAAGCCATATCGAATGTAGGTCATGACCTAGTTAGAATGGCCGTTAGGTGGAAAACTTCAAAACTTATTTTATATGGGAAGAAAAATAAATTGTGCTATTCTCATCTTTGGTCATCTTTCTAGCCTTACGTAATTCTCCTCTCACCATTTTTAATGTTAAATGGATCCTCTTTCCCTTAATTTTTTTCTATAGATGGTCAACACGATTCTTACCATTATGTTCAAGACAACAAGACATGGAGTCATCAAGAGAGCATCGTAATGCAAGATTCATTGAAGACCATGAGCAGAAGATGTGAATTTAGCCAATCCATATAGTCTAAGTTTGCCAAGGCTCATTCTGTGTCTTGAGTCATTTCACCAGCTTACAAGTATCGATCGAGTATAATTTTGTATTGTGTCTTAACTTGTATGATATATATTTCTTTTGGTACGACGTACGCAGATATTTCGATCTTGTGTGCAATGTTTGCTTAAGTTGGTAGACTTGTCTCCTCATAGCTTTCTTTCTCATCCTTTGCTCTTCCCTCTTCTCTAACAATCCATTAGACAACCTAACCTGTCGATGCACAAGGGACCCGAAGGACTAATCGATATTTCAAAATTTCAAACAACTCAAGACCCTTGGACATGAAGCCAACTTAAAGATAGACTCTTCCTATCTCTTTCCAACCTCCCAATTCATTCATCCTATCTTCGTCTCTCCTCACTAGTCTCTCTAAATCTCGGGGATGAGATTGCTTTTAAGGGGCTAGTTTATAACATCTTGAAAATTTTAATTTTGGAAAAATAATAATAAAATAAATAATTTATTTGTATTTACGTATTTTCCAAAATGTTGACTCTTTTTCTGGATTTTCCTTCATTTATTAAAGCTTTTCCTAAATTTCTAGCAATTAAAAATTAATTTCTGTTCGAAAATAAAAACTAAATTTATGTTGAAAATATTTTATTTAAGCTCAAAATACCCTATTTATCTACCCTGAAATTTTATAGAATTTTTGGAGCCATATTGCTAATTTTTCTAGCTTAGAAAGATTTTCAAAATTTTAAAATTAATTACTAGGCCGCTATGCCACTCGATTGCCTGTGGCCGATTTGCTAGGCTCTACTACTTCTTCTTTGTCTTTCGATGTGTTATTTTATTATTGGCTTGTAAGCCATTCCTGTAGTAAAATATGATAATTATTAATAAATTGTGCGAGATGTGAATGTTACCATATTTGTTTACTGTGTACACTAGCTACTGTTCTAGAGACTAGTGTAGAATACATATAGAATTTGAGGGTGTTACTCCCGGGTTCAACATGTGTTTTGTCCGTCGACAGAAACTGCTAAACGTAGAGGATTATGTCAAAAATGAGTAGTACAACAGCGAACAGGCTGTGAGCATGTTAAGGAGCATATGATGGGGGTGGACATCATGCGCGTAAAGCTAGTAAGTAATTCCTTTTATTCAACCGCACATCTAGTAGATATCGCACATGATCTAGTAAAGACATGTCATACATCATGTAGTCCCTTTTTACTGGACATGTATTTTACGAGTTTTTATTTCCTTGTAGCTCTTCCTCCTAGTTCTACATAATCAGAACTAGTCCGTTTGCTACTTTAACATAGTGCAGAAGCGTGTGGAAGTGGTGGACTCCAACGACTATAAGCAAAAGGGAACAAAAGTGCAGGACCACCATGATTCGGTGAGGAAAAGGATTATCCCTCATCTATGTGCAGCCTTGTAGTCCATTACGAATGGGAAATTCCCGATCGTCGTGAACTAGAGGGCGCACACCATGGTGACGCCGAAGTAGGTCCTAGAGAACGACTGCACATTCTTCGTAATGAAGTTCTTGGAGTTCTGGGATGGCGAAAGCGCGATGCTAGCCACACACACTACTACAGAATAGGCTATATTGGACGCCCGTCTGTGTTGTAATTATCACAGACGGTTATTATTAAGAATCGTTTGTGATATGTAGCGATGCCTAGAACCGTCTGTGATATGTAATTATTACAGACAGTTTGTAGATAGAACCATCTGTGATAATCGCAGACGTCACAGACGGTTATTGTTAAAAACCGTCTGTGAATTATTACAAACGGTTCTTAACAATAACCGTATGTGATAGTGCAAATGTCAAAGACGGTTCTTAATAAGAATCGTCTGTGATATATAGGCATTAAATACCCCGCCGTCCTGACAGACCCCCATGCCCCTGGCGACTCCACCCCCTTCCCGTTTGAGCCGCCACCCCTGCTGCCTCCTGTAACGTCCCATTTGTCCTGAGTCTTTTAAGCTTTTAAAATAAAAATAACCATTTGGTTTTGATGAGAGTTCAAAGCTTAACTTGAGATTTTAAAAGAGCTTTAACTTGACCTAACTAAACCTAGTTGTTTGGTGTTCTTTGTTCGTTGGAGTTCCTTACTGTTCTTTGGCTTTTAGCCTCTTTTCTTCGTTGGCCTTGTTTGCCCTCTAGGCTAGCTTTTCCCTTTAGGTCTCCATCTCTTTCTCTAGACCTTTCTCTTGCTGGACATTCCCCTTTGTCCAGATTCTCCTTTTGTTGGACATCTTCTGATGTTCAGATCTATCTCATCTTTCTGACCTTCCCTTCTTCTTCCTCTTTCAGGACCTCCCTTGAGTTCCTCTTTTTGGACCTCTTACCTTGGATCTCCCTTTTGGAGATATCCTCCCTTGGATCTTCCCTTTTACCCAGATCTCTCCTTCACTGGGATCAAAGGGTCCAGACCTTCCCCCCCAGCTGGACCTCCTTGTAGGTTCAACCTCCCTTGTTCTCTGGACCTCCCCTTGTAATCTTTTGTTTGGACTTCCCCTAGCTCAGACCTCCCCTTTGTTGGTTTGAATCTCTTTCTGTTCAGACCTCCCTTTGGTCTAAACCTTCTTTTCTGTCTAGGTATCCTTTGATCTAGACCTCCTTCTCCGTTTTGGACCTCCCTGGGGACCTCTTAGTGTTCATTTGAACTCCTTGAGTTCATCTGGGCATCCCTGAAATCCTTTTGGACCTCCCTGTGCCCATATGGATCTCCCTGTGCCCATATGGAGCCCCTTTTGATCTTTCCGCGTCCAATCGACCCTCCCTGGTGTTCAGTTGGACCTCCTCCAGTCCATTCAAACCCCTTGGGTTCATTTGGATCTCCTTGAGCTCTTTTTGGGCCTCCCTCGTGCTTGTGCGGTGCTACCGCTTGCTTTGGCGGTACTGCCGCTTGTTCCTTCGGAACTACCTCCCTTCTATTGTAGTCGTACCGTTCTGAGCCTAACCGCTCAGACCTCCCCTTGCTCAGATCTGACCGTTAGGACCTCCTCTCTGGAGATCTTAACCGCACAGACCTCCCCTTGTTCAGATCTGGCCGTTAGGACCTCCTCTCTGGAGATCTTAACTGCATAGACCTCCCCTTGCTCAGATCTGGCCGTTAGGACCTCCTCTCTGAGATCTTAACCGCCAGACCTCCCTTGCTCGAGATCTGGTCATTAGGACCTCCTCTCTGAGATCTTAACCGCACAAACCTCCCTTGCTCAGATCTGGCCGTTAGGACCTCCTCTCTGGAGATCTTAACCGCTCAGACCTCCCCTTGCTCAGATCTGGCCATTAGGACCTCCTCTCTAAAGATCTTAACCGCACAGACCTCCCCTTGCTCAGATCTGCCCGTTAGGACCTCCTCTCTAGAGATCTTAACCGCTCAGACCTCCCCTTGCTCAGATCTGGCCGTTAGGACCTCCTCTCTAGAGATCTTAACCGCTCAAACCTCCCTTTGTTCAGATCTGGCCGTTAGGATCTCCTCTCTGGAGATCTTAACCGCTCAGACCTCCCCTTGCTCAGATCTAGCCGTTAGGACCTCCTCTCTAGAGATCTTAACCGCACAGACCTCCCCTTGTTCAGATCTGGCCGTTAGGACCTCCTCTCTAGAGATCTTAACCGCACGGACGTCCCCTTGTTCAGATCTGGCTGTTAGGACCTCCTCTCTGGAGATCTTAACCGCTCAGACCTCCTCTTGCTGAGATCTGGCCGTTAGGACCTCCCCTTTTAGAGATCTTAACCGTCCAGATCCCTCCTCTGTTTGATCTAAAGGTTCAGACCTCGTTAGGTCTAAGATCTCCCTAGCGCTTGGACCTACCGCTGGCTCTTGCGGTTATACCGCTTGAGTTTTGCCTTTCTTGCCTTAGGACCGTTTGATGCATATCGGACGGCCCAATCTTGTTGGAGCGTTCACCCGGTCTGAACGTTCCATCCTTTCTGTGCCCTCTGATCCACATCGGATGGCTTGACCTTGTTGGCTCGTTCGCTTGGTCCGAACGGCCCTTTGCCTTGCTCCGCCCGATCAAGATCTGACGGCCCCTGTTCCTCCTGCGCGTCCTTGTTTCCGCGGGCCTCCCTTTGCTCTCGGTCTTGGCTGTTTGGATCTCGCTTGAGGATCTAACCATCAGGACCTGCTCCTTGAGGATCTAACCGTCAGGACCTCCTTGTAGTCTTTTGGACCTCCTGTCCAGAGGACCCCCTTGTAGTCTTTTGGACCTCCTGTCCAGAGGACCCCCCTGTAGTCTTTTGGACCTCCCGTCCAAAGGACCTCCTTGTGGCTGTGTCTTTTGGACCTCTTGTCCATAGGACCTCCCCGTTGTTGTGTCTTTTGGACCTCCTGTCCATAGGACCTCCCCGTTGTGTGCCTTTTGGACCTCCCTGCCCGCAAGACCTCTTTGCCCTTCGGACCCCTCGTCTTTTGTGTTTAGACCTTTGTGGTCTAGACCTCCTCCTGGTGTTTGGACCTTTGTGGTCCAGACTTCTTTCTTTTGTGTTTAGATCTTTGTGGTCTAGACCATCTTCTTGTTGTCTTAGGACCCCTTGTCCTCAGACCTCCTTGGATGTCCTTTGGTCATCCTTGTCTGTCCTCTTTCGACCTCCTCGCAGGACCTCCTCTCAGGAGCTCCTTGTAGGACCTCCTCTCAGGACCTCGTCTTTGGACCTCTTCTTCGGGTCCTCCCTTCAGACCACTCCTTTGACCGGTCTGCTCATCTCTTGACTGGCCCCGCTTGTCAGTCCGATACCTTTCTCAATTCCTCCGCCTTGGTTCTTTGGCACATTTGATGAGGGTTGAAGTCACATTGAATGTTGCCACCTACCTTTGTCCTCTTTTCTACTTTTTGTCACCTCCTTAGCCTTGTTTGTGTCCATTGTGGTACTTGTTGGCAGTGTACCTTTTTTACCAATACTTTGAACCTGGTCACCTCCCTTTTATGGTACTTCTATCCCCCGTTTCCCTTTAAATAGAGCACTAGGGGGCGTCCACTCCCTCCCTATTCGTCATTCTTGAACTCCTTCCGGTTTTGGTGAGCTTCTCAAGCTCCCCGGTCCGAACCTCTTCGGCTTGGACCTCCCTCTTGCTGGATCTCCCTCTCGGACCTCCCCCTCTCAGTGGACCTCCTTTCTTTTGTTTTAAGTAAGTTCTTTTGGATTTCTTAGAGCTCCTTTGTTTATTTGGGTTCTTTTTGTGAACGTGTAGATCTCGGTTGATTGCTGAGGAGCTCATGGTTCAAGCTACACCAGCCGAAGCTTTTCCCTTCAATAGAGGCAAGTCGTGGACCTTGATCATCTTGATCCCATTTTACAAAAAATATTTTGATTTATTAAACTTGCATGGCTATCTTTATAGAAACAGTTTGGGCAGTAGCTATGTTCCACTTGACATTAAGCCCCCTTGGATTTTGGTACTTGACATGTTGATATGATCTCCCTTGGACACCTTAGGATGGATATTTTAGTTGGTATCTTTTGTTATTGCCAACATGGGACCGATTGCTTACTGCTTAGTCTCGCTGTAGAACCGTGGGTCTTGTGAATCATGCCTCATCAATTAATAATCTTGACTAATAGAACTATGGAACCTGTAGTTGGTGCCACTATTGTGCAACTGTGGTGTAATACCACAATTGTGTCTTTTGTGGTGCGAGGCCACCTTATTAAAATTTGCAGTGCCAGGGCTGGGTAGTCCAGTGGCCGGGGAGAACCTCAAATCTGTTTTATGCTTGGGCAAGTGGCAGGAAGTGAGTAGTGGGTGCTCCGGGGCTGGTCCCCAGAGGAGTCACTTTGGGTTTGTGGAAGTCTTGCCTGGGCAGCAATTAAGGACTTAAATTTGTGTCTGTAGATTCGGGTTATCCGTGCAACCACAAGGTCATTTTATGGGGATGGCCTGGGCTGAATAATTAGCAATGAGCTGGCTCGGTTCTGTTGTGGATGAGCGTGCTGATTCGCTGGCGCAAGAGGGGGCACGAATCCGGTGGTATTTGCAACCCAACCGGAAGCAAAACCTTAGCGGGCAACTCCGAGTCAGTCCAAAGCTTCGTAAAGGCCTTGCCACGCTCTCTAGACTGCTCACCTATGGAAGTGAGCAAGGGTCTTTCCGGAATCCGTCCCGCTAGAGAGATCGTGGATTGTGGGTAAAGTTTTACACCTCTGCAGAGCGTAAAATCTATTCGAATAGCCAAGTCCTTGGTTATGGACATCTCCTGGAGAAGTGGTGCAAGGGGTAGCTTTTGTGAATTTGTGTCCCTGGGCGCGTCTGCGAGAAACCGTGGCTTTGCCTCGAAGAGACCTTGGCCGGCTTTAGAGGGGTCATGGTTGGCTCGAGATGAGGTCCAGGGGTTGGTTGGGAGCTCTAGAGTGGGTGCTTCAGGGTGGTCGTGGTTGAGGTCCTGATCATGGGTGTGACCAGACCTCCCACGGTTGGTCTTTGGAAACTTTGGAGTGGGTGCTCCAGAGTGGTTTTGGAAGTGAGTGGGTGCTCACGACCTCCTTGGAAAAAAATGTATTTATTTATTATGGTTTTAACTCGAGCATTTCAATCTACTTATATTACTTGTTGTCAAAAATTGCTTTTTGCAACTAACCATACAACTCTCTTTTGGCAAGCCTTGCATAAGTATTATTGCGTACACTTCCCACGGCTTGCTGAGTACATTCAAAAGTACTCATGGCTTTTGCCCTCTGTTTAAATCAGCAGTGATGGAAGTTCCAGGGAGCCCAAGGCTCAGTGAAGAAGAGGTCTTTGGAGACCATGCGACCTAGGAGACATCCTCCACTCGATAGCTGGTGGGCTGATCGGTTGGACCTGCACGTGTTGGTTTTTGTCTCCGCTGCTAGTGCTCTTTGTGGTACGCCCAAGTGGCTAACCCCTGTAAGAAGCTTGACCGAAAGGTCTTTATTAATATATGTTGTTTTGCCCTTGTTTCTCTTAGCTTGTTGTATGGACATGATTGCACCATTGTTTGTCTGTGCGAGCTAGCTTGTTTTCCACAGGGGTGCTCGGTCAAGATAGACCAAGACCTCCAGGAGGTCTTGAAGATCTCCTGGGAAGTCCTGGTAGACCTTCTCTCGGGTGATGCTAGCGGTACTACCGCTCCTCCCTGCGGTAGTACCGGTGCTCGGAATATTTTGGGCGGTACTACTGGTCCTCACCGAACGGTAGTACCGCAACTCAAAAAAAAAATCCAAGGTGGTTCCAAGCATTCCCGAGAAGGTCCTCACACCTCCTCTCCATTGCGCCACCTTAGAGAGAAGGAAGGGAAGGAAGGAGGCAGGGAGGAAAAGGAAAGGAGGAAGCTAAAGAGAGGTAAAGGGAAGGAGGAAGGGAGGAGAAGGAGAGGAGGAAGAAAGGGAAGAGGATCTCGCAAGATATTTTGGATTTTCGTCGTGAGCTCTGAGGGTAATGATCTGTAACCCTTTATATTTTCTCTAGGTTAATCGCTAACCAATTTTAGTATATTTGGTAAATAGGAAGAGTAGTTGCATGCATTAATCCAATTTAACACTAATTTGTTATGTGTGTAGCGTAGATAGACCGAAACTAGATGTACGATCAAAACCGTGTGAGTGAAGAGTACATTAATGGTGTGTCTGCTTTTAAAAGAGCCGCCGAGCAGGTTATGTTGAAGAAGGGGATAAAACTTATGTACTATCTATGCATTGATTGCGGTAATCTGAAGATGTTTAACAACCCAGCAGAGATTGAAGTGCACTTGATTCGAAAGGGTTTCAAAAGGGGGTATACATACTGGATCAATCACGGTAAAGAGCAGATTATATAAGAAGTTAATAATAACGACATCGCTATGGAAGTCAATAATATGCCGGATGTGGACTGTACTTTTGATGAGGATAGGTTGTACGATGACAATCTGGATCAGATGCTACGCGATGCAGAAGGGAACTATAGTGAGAGAGAGTTTGGTAAATTCGAGGGCTTAATGGAGGACTTGGGGAAACCTTTGTTCACTGGCTGCAAGCTAGAATACACAAGGTTATTATCCATACTAGAACTGCTGAAATTGAAGGCAAGCAATGGTTAGTCCGACAGGAGTTTCACGACGTTATTAGGTCTCCTAGCGGACATCCTTCTGGAGGGAAACGTGTTGCCCAGCACCACCTACCAAGCCAAGAAGGTTCTTTGTCCATTGGGAATGGAAGTAGAAAGAATACATGCATGTCTGAACGATTGTATCCTCTATCGTAAAGAGTATGCATACATGTATGTTTGTCCCGTGTGCAAAGCATCCTGATACAAGCATAAGAATCACTCTAATAACAGCGAGAGCATCAAGGTAAAGCAAGGACCTCCTACAAAGGTGTTGTGGTATCTGCCTGTAATCCCACGTTTGAAGCATTTATTTGTGAACCGAAAAGAGGCAAGATTGTTGCGTTGGCACTCGGAGGAGTGTAAGAAAGATGGAAAGATAAGATACCTAGTTGATTATGCCTAGTGGAGAAACTTTGATTGGACCTTCCAAGACATTGGTGCAGAACTGAGGAATATAAGGTTAGGGTTGAGTACAGATGGAATGAATCCTTTCGATAACATGAGCAGCCGACATAGCACTTGGCCCATGAATCTATGTTTGTACAACCTTTCTCCTTGGTTGTGTATGAAGCGCAAGTACATTTTGATGTCACTACTTATCCAAGGGCCGAAGCAACCGGGGAACGATATTGATGTGCATCTAGCACCATTGCTAGAAGATTTTGTGACACTGTGGAACAAAGGGGCAAAAGTATGGGATGCGTACGAACGAGAGAACTTCACTTTACATGCTATGTTGTTTTGCAACATCAATGATTTTCCTGCTCTTGGTAACTTGTCGAGGTTCAGTACAAAAGGCCGAGAGAAAGGAACTGTGATAGAGCTTGCATGGTGTGAAAGTTCCATCCGGTTACTCCGCTAGCATGAAGAAACTTGTTTCTTTGGAAGATTTTAAATTAATTAGTATGAAGTCTCATGATTGTTATGTGCTGATGACACAGATGCTTCCTGGTGCAATTAGAAGTATTTTGCTGAACAAAGTCTGAGTGGCAATCATGAGGCTGTGTTATTTCTTTAACTCAATTGCTCAGAAGGTCATCGATCCCGAAGGACTTGATGCTCTGTAGGCCGAGGTGGTGACGACTCTATGTCATCTTGAGATGTATTTTCCTCCATCATTTTTTGATATCATGGTCCATCTCATTGTTCACCTTGTGAAAGAGATAAAGATATGCGGCCCTGTGTTCCTACATCATATGTACCCGTTCGAGAGGTACATAGGAATTCTCAAGTCCTACGCACAGAATTGATCTCGGCTGGAGAGCAGTATCATCGAAGGTTATGCAACCGAAGAGGTTATTGAGTTCTGCGTTGACTACATGGCTTAGGTGGAATTGATAGGTGTGCCTCTATCTCGTCATGAGGGGAGACTAGAGGGTATCAAGACCATTGAAAGGAAAGCAATCACTCCCGATTTGGACGCGTACACTTAAGCCCATTTCACGGTTTTACAACACATGACCCAAGTGTAATACTCTGATTATTTCTAAGGAAGGAAGCATGCAAAAGAGCAAATAAAAGTCTTAAATAAGGGTTTTCCTACATTTGTCCACCAACCGGAGCCTCAGGCCTTGGTCCAGGAGGCCCAAGTGTGGCCGGCCAAGAGGGTGGGGGGGGGGGCGTCTCCTCTCCCCCAAAACCCTAGCCGCCCTTTCTCTTCTCCTCATTTGCTTCCTTGGCCGCCACCTCCTCCCCCTTTCTCCTCCTGGCCGCCACCCCTCCCACTGGTCCCTTGTGCCTCCACCTCCCTCCCAACCAAGATCTCCTACTGCTTCACCTCCCCGCACTGCCGTCTACGCGAACCGCCACTTCCCTGCTGACTTGTGGCCGACTGTGGGAAGGAGAAGGAGGGGGAGGAAGCGAGGAGAAGAAGAGGAGAGGAGCACCTCGCGGGGAATTCAGCGGGCACATGCGTCTTCAAGGGTAACGATCATCTCCCCGCTGTTTCTATCAAGTTAGATTTGTAATTGCCATCGTTTAGAGAATCGTTGAATTACTATGATTAGAATCAGTAATCTGTACCCTGTTTGCTCGTCAGTTTTCGTGTAGTTCAAGACCGAATTGGAGGTTAGGGTCTCCTAGATATTTGTGGGTATTGTCTTCAGATTTTTGTAGGTTTAAAGATCAGTCAATTCAGAGTTGTAGATTTGGAGGTACGTTAGGATCTTTACTGTTGTCCAGAAAGTCTGACGAATTACAGCAGTCGGTTTGTTTAATAAATAGGGTCTTGTTAATGGCTGATTCAGGGAGGTCTCCCAACACAATTGTCGTAGGAAATTTCCTTAGATTTCCAGATTGTTAAAGATCAAGAATTTTGGTTCAGCCATTTGAAAGATATGAATTTTCTTATACTGCTAATTATTCTGTCTGTCAGATTATAACTTTAGATTTTCAACTGAATATTAGACTCACATTTTTGCAAAATTAGAGGATCTCACCAACTAGGTTATTGTAGATAATATTGTTATATTGCCATAGAATCTGAGAATGCATTTTTATGACTTACAGAGCCAAAGTTATGTAATTTATACGACCTATGTCCAGTATGGGTTCCTGCTAGTTTGTAGTCTGATTTGAGTTGATCAAATAGTTAAACATTGGGTTTGGGAAGGCATGGTAGAGCATTGTGAGTAGCGTCATGTTACCATGTCGTTCTTATTTTAAGTAACTTAATTGTGTAGGTGAAGGATCTAGACTTACCATTATGTGTTAATGGAGGTTTGGTGATTAATGACAAATCTAATTGTGAGACTAACACTTTTATTGATGTACATATTGAGTAGTCTTATTTGGATATAAAGGTGAAAACCATGAAGGCATCAAGTGATTAATGACAAATCCAATTCATTGGATAAACAAAAGGACAAATCCAAACAGTCTTATTTGGATATAAAGGTGAAAACCATGAAGGCATGCAAGTGATTAATGACAAATCCAATTCATTGGATAAACAAAAGGAAAAATCCAAACAGGTATGCATTCATAATGATAAATCTATTTGTGAGACTAACTCTTCTATTTGCCTTATCTTATGATTACTCTCGTTTGGATATAAAGAATAAAAGAGGTATGCATTCTACTTTGTATTCTTATATCTTATTGCATTCCTCGGATCCAAAATATAAGTTGAATTCCACCAAAAGGTTAACTTGAATATGTGCATATGTTCTTATTACACATTCGTGTATGCACACACATTTAGGGGGAGTTCATTCTATGTTTTGTGGTTTTAATAGTATTGATCCATATCCCTTTGTCCACTTATATTTGGGATCTTTACTTTGAAATGTATCCTTTGAATATATTTAACTCATGTAGTTAACATATTCATATGAGTATATGAGACTTGTGTAGTTCATATATTCTTGAATATATTTAACTTGTGTAGTTAATATATTCATGTGAGTATATAAAATTGTGTAGTCTATATATACTTATATGTGAGTATACCATAACTTGTGTAGTTCATGTGTACTCACATATCCTTGAATATATATAACTTGTGTAGTTAATATATTTATGTGAATATATGAGACTTGTGTAGCTCATATATCCTTGAGTATATATATAAGTTGTGTAGTTATATATATTCATAAGAGTATATAAGACTTGTGTAGTTGATATATACTCATTGTCTCTTTACATTCAATTTATTTGTAATTGAAGTGATTATCATCAATTACTAAAGAGGGAAAGATTATGGTATCTTGTCCCACCATTATGAGTTAATGGTATGGTGTGGTAATTAATGATAATCATACTGTGGAACTAACATTTTCTTTGAGTTGGATGAATAGGTTGAGTTCCATGAGATTGGATACTTTGGATGACATCATGTGTTGATTGTCATCAAGTCAAGGTTCGGGATGAAGGATGTCATCATGTGTTGATGAGCATCAAGTCAAGATCCCGAAGTGGAGAAGATCATCATGTGTTGATGATATTGAAGATGAAGAGCTTGAAGTAAAGGAAATCATCGTGTGTCGATGATGTTCAAGAAGAGGAGATGATCATGAGTTGATCATCAAGTCAAGAAGAGATCCATCATGTGTTGATGGAGATCAAGTGAAAGAGATCATCATGTGTTGGTGATCATCAAGTCAAGAACCCGAACTTGAAGTAAGGATGTGCGTCATAAAGCTTCAAGAGGTTGTGCAAGGCAAAGGTATGACTAGCTAGGGTTAAGGATGTGTTCCTAGTATTTTACCGGTCTTGGTGTTTAGATGGAAGACCGGATTGCTAGTATAGGTTACCGTACTATTAAGAGGGGTCTTGACTAGTAGCTTGAGTTAGTCATGTGTTGATAGCTCATTGTGTTTGCTCTAGCTCATCTTGGCATGATGCAATTATTTGCGAATGTCTTTTGCAAATAGTTGAGGCATATGCATAACCCTTGTAGCATGTGACTATAATTTGCAAATGTGTTTTGCAAATGGTCTAGGTCCATGCACCTTATCCTTGTGACATGATGCTATTTGTTTGCAAATGTGTTTTGCAAATAGTTGAGGCTCATGTATATTCCTTGTAGCATGTGACTATAATTTGCAAATGGTTTAAGTCCATGTACCTTATTCCTTGTGGTATTGATTCTAAAAGTCGGCAAATGTGTTTTGCAACTTGTTGAGAATCTTGCCTTTAATCCTTGTTTTCATCACGCATCAATTTGGCATATGTGTTTTACAAATTGAGTTGAAGCGAATGCAAACTATGCTTTCTCTTGAGAAACGGTAATACCGGCATGTATTGTGCGGAACTACCGCTGTGCGGTATGACCGGTGGCTCCTTGGTGGAACTACCGCAACCCTGTTGAGCATGTGTTGCTCCTAAGGTGCGGTAGTACCGGCTTTGTGGTCGCGGAACTACCGTGGAGCGGTAGTATTGTATGTGTTGGCGGTACTACTGGGTGACGTTCGGACCACCGAGCGTGTGACGTCCGATTGAAATCAGACGGTCAAAATCAAGTGGGACGTTCGGACTGTTCGAACGTCTCTCCGATCGTGTGGTTTAAACACGCGGTCCGAACGGCCATTTCAATCCTAGCCGTCCACGTGTCCCAATCCGTGTTTGAGTGGCTGGACCTGTGGAGCGGTAGTACCGGCGCTGTGTGCGCGGTACTACCGCACTTCGGTAGGACGAATTATGAGCGGCACATTATTTCCAGAACGTGTGTTTGTGAGCTGTTCTGGATGTTTTTGTGGTGCGGTAGTACCGGCTCTGTGTGAGCGGTACGACCGCAACCCGGATGTACCGATCATGTGTTGGCGGTACGAAAATTCCAGAACGTGTCACTTTTGGTCCTTAGCTGTGTGATGTGAGAATTCATCTTCAGTGGTGGATGGTCATTTTTATTAAACTGGGAGTCACGTCGGCGCGTGAGACAAAGAGACGCATTGGGGAGCCAAAGTGACATTGATGCGCTTAAGAGATCATTTTGGGCGACGCTTAATAGAACTTTTGCTCACACACAAGCTTAACCGTAAGAACATACTTATAGTGTATTAAAACCAATTCATACATACGGTAATTACAGAATCAACAAGTGACAATAAGGTTACTACTACCTTATGGTAAACGCACACGAGAAATTCAGTAAAAGTTATAATACAATAATACTACTTGTAACATGAAGTAATTTTGTACACAGGTTTACGGCGAGTAACTATTAGGTTTTTTTTCTTTTTTGAATGCGCGCTGAAGTTGTGTATAATAGGGGGGGCACCATCTGGGTGTTTCCTCGCACTACAGCAAACCATATTTTGTCTTTCTAGCGGCGCGCTCAACCCTAAAAGCCAAAAAACCCAAGTTCTTTGGCGAGCTCTACCGTCCCGTATTCCCAGCATGAGCAGAGGCGATCTTCATTTTCAGCACCCTCTCACCCCCTGCACTCCTCAAGGTTCGAGGAAAAATAGAACCCTCCAGCTTTTTGTTTGTACTTTTCTTCTCTCGAAGTGGAAATTTCTAGGGTTCCACATAGTAAATTCACCCCAAACTCCATAATCTTTCTACCCTGGGCGATTTTTCCTCCCAAATTTGAGCACAGGTTAGAATTTGTGAGCGCATTTTTCTCTCTAGATTATAAGTAAATCACACGATCCCCTGTTTGGTTTTTTGTTTGCTTTGTATCCCTGCTCTAGTAGTAAATGAGGACATTCGATGACGCTGTAATATCCCGTTTGTCGTTAGTGGGTGCAATAAAAATTAGAGAGGGAATTAAGAGAATTAAAAGAGAAAATTCAGAAATTGAGAGAGGAATGGGCCACGCAGCCCATAGTCAAGTGTGGGAAAATAGCCATAGTGGCCCATGGCCCATGGAGAAACTGGCCTCCAACTAAAGAAGGAGAGGGGGAACCCTAGTGGAGCTACAGTACTCCCCCTAGCCTTTGCTGCTGGCCAAGAAGAAGGAGGAAGGGAGAAGCCTCCTTCGGGTGCTGCTGGCCAAGGAAGAGAAAGGAAGAAGAAGGAGAGAAGGAAAAGCGGAAGGAAAGGAAGGAGCCTCGCTAGGTCTCCACGTTCTTCATCTCATTCTCCAAGGGTAGCAATCAATTTTCTCCTCTTTTGTGTTCAGTCTTTCCTGTCGAAAGAGATCCATGCAGTAGATCGGGTAATCTGCAGTCCTGTTGATCTGTAGTTTTGGATTAGTTTAGTGCGAAATTAGGGTTTTGAGTCTCCTAGATATAGGTAGATAATTTTATTAGCTTTCTGGAAAGTCTTGGTTCATATTATTTGGATGATTATATAATTAGTTATGATTTTTACAATACGAGTGTCTATTCAGTCCCTGAGTTCTGGGCAGCAAATATGGTTTTGTAAATTACAATTTGAAAATGGACGAATTTGGGATTTTGATTTGCATGAATTAGATAGACAACTTTATAATGATTCCAGAAAGTCCAAGATCACAATTTTTGGACAAGATTAATAGGAGTTATGAATTTTTGATCTATGAGATTCAGTTCTGTCTTTTTGTTGGGGACAGTCGGAGAAAAATGCTATGTTAACAAAATTTGTTGCACAATAGAAAAATTAGACTAAATTTATTGTGGTATCTAATTCCCTATGGATTCCATAATGTCTTAGATCACTGTTTTTGGATGCACCAATTAAAAGTTATGGAATTTCTAAGTTGATTTTACCGAAGATGATAGAACTGTCTTCGGAGATAAAAACAAGTGTTTAGATGAAATAATCTGTACTTCCGATCAGCTGAGAATTTGTGGGCATATGTGTGTAGATTCCAAAGAATCTCAATTCATGATTTTTGGAGCTATAAATTAAAAGTTATGGCTTTTCTATGGTGACTGTCCATTTTGGACAGAATGGTATTTGGGAAGTAGTGGTATCGTTTCAGGTTGCGAATAAGAGCAGATGTGTTTATTCGATTATATTGCTATGTTGGGTGCAACTGAATGGTATTCTTAGTATGCTTTATGAATGCCAGGTGGTGGTGAGAACCTGGGAATAGAGACCTCTATTCGTCGTCACCCATCACGCGGTTGAGGCAAGTGCAACAGTGTATAGTATATGCGGAGATAAATTCATGAAAATTGCTATGGTTCACTTGTATGAAATTTTATTTATGATTTTGCTACTGAGTGTTATTCTCTCATGATTGATTAAGAATATTATGTTCATTTGCATCATGGCATTCAACTTTGAGCCTTGGACTACATGGTAGCCAAGAATTTATTCATTTGAGGTCCCCGTCATGTACTGGATGGGCATGAGGTCCCCACACTCGTGGAGTGTGGGCTTGAGGTCCCTGTTCCTTAGGGCACAGGCTTGAGTATGCATCGACGGATGCACTACTGCGCATTTCCAGTAATTGCAAAGAAGGAAGAAAGTTGCATTCTTATCATCTGCATCGCATGAAAATAGAGGAGATTCATTTATGAATTCATTGCTGATGGTTATATGAGGATTTTCTTATACTCAATACCTGTTTATGATGCTTTATCTGTTACACTGTTGTACTTTGCTGAGTCATGGACTCACGCTTGTTGATGATGTTTTTCTTTAGGTTCTTCTCGAGGAAGCGATATGCATGGGAAGGGTTAGATCTTTGGTGCACTTCACACAAGATCACCTATGATAATTAAAAATAGCTCATTTGCTTAAACTTAAGTGAACCTGCTTTTACTTCTTTTCTAAGATTGTGCCCATGCTTCGTGATGATTGAGTTAAGTGTAATTGGAATAGTCAAGTATGTCTTGTGGATGTTACTGTTTATATTTTAAATTTTAGATCCTGATTTATTAAGCTCCTACATGATAAAATATCTCAAGTGTCTTGTTTAGACTTACATCCAAGTAAAACTCTGTAGAATCTTAATGAACCATTTATAGTTGGTAAGGAACTCTTCCCATTATGTTCAAATTTTCATTTGGATCGATTATTTGATGAGTAAGAAGTATATTTATGCCTAGGATCTTGCTATTCATTATATGGTATTCTTTAGCTTGGCTATGTGTAGCTTGGGATGGTTTAATTGTTTATTGCTGGCTTATTCGATGTTGAAAAGCTTGCTGAAATTTGGTAGTGAGTAGAAGTAAAGTGGTTTGATAAGGTAGTTTAGTAGTATTCCAGGCTCTTTGTTGGGCTAGGGTGTTACAGACGCACCCTCTAAGATGAGGATGGTCACCATCGAGGATAGCCAGACGGCACTTGAGATTTACTTAGACCCATCCCAAGCACAACCCATCGCCGCAAGAACATCAGATGCACCTGTTGCAAACGCTCGGGCTAGTGTTTCTCAGAAGAAATAGCCAAGCAAGAAGAGGAAGGCATTGCATCCAAAGGATGTCATCGCCTTTACGCCTTGCGATGACCCCACGCTCGAGTCCACCATGGTAAAGATGTGTATATATAACAGTAAATTCTTATTCCCATTGCAGTAATTTGATCATATCCCCAACATGTTATCTTTTTCACTTTAGTAGTAAACACAAGATATGTTTATAGTAATTATGTAGCTACAACGGTAGTAAAATCATGTTACATCGATGCAGGCTCTAGGCGACACGAAGCATGGACTCTGGACGACATGCATCAGGTACGCTCCTGCTCTCGTCATCGCCACCATCGGCGAGCTGACATTAGGGTAGTTGAACAAGGTTAGAGGCTGGGATTCGGTGGAATTCTAAAGTTCAACCTCAAGGGACTAGAGAGGATGGATCTTTTGTGCTTTCTAATGGATAGGATAGACCCGATCGAGATGGTTATCTGTACCGGCGGGGGAAGGAGCATCGCAATCACGCCCCACGCTGTGAAGTGCATTATCAGGATCCCGTGTAGGGGCAGTGATGCACTGTTGGTGACCCAGGGCGCTATCACCGCCGAATTGGCCAAGCTAAAGTGTCTCCTTGGGGTGCAGTAGAACGCCAACGTGAAGAATACAACACTGGTCGAGTGGATAAAATTTAGAGGCACAAACGCTCTAACAATGAGGTGTTTCTTCCTCGTCATCTTCAGCAAGCTCTTGTTTCCGACCACCAACATCAACATAATGAGAAAGGATGCATTGCTCACGAAGGACCTGGATAACTTCGCTGGCATCGACTAGTGCAAGGCCGTGGTAGACTGTGAGGACCCCCGGTTTATTCCCGTAAGACCGAGGCCATCCCGGTCTTATGGAGATAACTCTAGGCCTCAAGTTAATGGATTCCAAGTTAACTCCATCTAAGTGCGAAGTCTTTACTGAAACTAGAGCCCCGGTGATCATGCGTACCGCCCCACTGCAAGTACTACATGATTATCAGTTCTCTAAACAATCAAAGTCCACACTTAGTGAGTTAAAATGGAATCCATGAACAGCGAGCATGAGGTCATGTTGGCTCCCAAGATCAGCGACCAAAATACCCAAACTCACATACAACATTGATCACATCCATACAACATTCATACATTAATAGTTCAAAAGGCATAGATCAAAGTAGCTCAAGTCTACAACTATTACAAGTGGCCGACCGACCAAATTTAAATAAGAACTTAAGGTAGCAGCGGAAGCAAGTAAATAAACCAAAAGTCCAGCATGGTATGCCCCATAACCCATCGGCAACCGACTGGGAGTTAAATGATAGCACTACTCGTCAGTGTCGCTTAAATCGACACTCACAAGCTCATCGGGCTCACAGTCTTCTATACCCGGAACAAGTAGACAAACTGGTTGAGTACAAAGTTGTACTCACAAGTCTTACACAAAGGTAAAATCAGTTATGCATAGTGGGTATTCAAAGGATGGCATTAGTGGCTTTAGTTTTGTGAAAAACGCAACAATTTTTCCCACCTACACATACTAGTTTATCAATTGCTATTTTAAAACAGATTTGAAGTAGAAGTAAATCATGTGATAAAGTAATACAAGGATAAACAAATGAATCAAGGAAACACCAAGTGGCAGCCCACTTTGATACACTAAAATTCATGAACACCCGTTCATACCGAATACCAAGTTGTACCCACAAATTTTAATTCAAAGTCTAACAATAATAACCACATAACTCAAGCGATCGTCCATAACCGCAGACACGGCTATTCGAATAGATTTATCTCTGCAGAGGTGTACTACTTTACCCACACGACTCGACTAGCCCATAAGCCTCCAGATGCCTCCAAATAATGATACACTTACTTAGGTATGCCAGCCAGGGAGAATCGAGATACGGTCGTTTTCGGCAAGAAAATCCTATTGAGTTAAGTCCCCTTGCGAGATGTTCCCTTACTTAGTACAAGCATCTGATAGCACTTGCTAAGAGGCTCACAAGTTGTATTGGAAATACCGATGCAGTGTAAATATTAAAAATTGGTGCTCCCTTGCACACTATAGAAAATTACATCGGCTCCTACGGACAAATGATCAAACACAAATGTTCTTACACCACCATGATACTTAACACAATAAAACCTTCCCCCTACTTAACTGTACAGCACCCATATACCGCGTGTGGTAGCACGAGTTTTACTTGAATTAGCGATGTTACCAAAGTTCGGTCCTTGTTGGTCCGAACAATTCAACCACATACCCGATCTCGTGCACGAAGGCACCCTCACTAGCAACCACTTGTGCAGACCTCAAAACTCATTTAAGATGACAAAGCTTAACTCATAAAATAGATACAAAGATCTGAAATGAAAAGAATATAAGAAAATGTGTTTCCCCCATAATTGTTGGGTTAATCCTGATAATCAAACTACCGTTCTAGACTTGCATGGCTAAGCAAAACCGTACAATGAATCACACAACTTATCTTAAGCATGTGGTACTGAAAATAATTCAAGATTAACCTCAATGAATAGGATATAACTAACTACACATCACAAAAATAACGACATAACAAAATAAGCATGCAACAATTATCATTGCACTAACTTATCAAAACTGGGATCAAATATGATGCAAAAGAAATTTCAAATGATCCTTGCCTTGCTGGTAGATCAGTTGTTCGCTCTCAGTGGCGTACGATCCAATATCAATCGCTTCGGAATCTAGAGAAATAATGATATCGATAAACACCGAGAAATGCCTCAAAAATACAAAAATGCTCAAAAATGCATGATTTTTCTACAGTGGCTAGTATATGATTTTATATGAATTTGGGTGAAAGAATTATTCTATTTTGAGTTATTATGTGAAAGTTATAACAATTTAAATTTCAGATTTCAAATGGTCAAAGTTCATACAATTTAATTATTTGGTCAAAATTTGCAGAGTAGTGGGAGATACAAGGATTATATAGATAAATAGAGAATATTATTAAAAGTTCAAAATATCTGGGTTCATTTCATTTGGAGTTTTTATGAATTAGTTACGCATTTTCAAAGTTTTCAGCCTTTTCTATTGTAAAATTAATAGGTTTATGGATCACTTTCTAAAATAATACTTTCTGCTATAGAGACAAGTTTGAAACCAATTTTAAAATAAATTTAATTAAAAATGAAAAACATCAGCACTGGCTTCAATCATTTTGGAGTTGAGATGAATTAGTTATGCATTTTTGAAGTTATTCGTATTTTTTAGTACGTAAATTAATGGATTTCGAATTTCCTAAACCAATTATTAATTTTCTTACCGGGTACTACGCTAGCCACAGTCACTGACCAGCAGGCCCGTGAATAGTGCATTTTCTAATTAACTTCCGATGTCAGCGGCACGACCCACTAGATTTGGTCCACGCGTGCATGCGCACTGCGCACGCGCTTAAGTGGCTGGGCCCACAAGTCAGTCTCTCATGCATCTCTCTTATCTCCTCTGATTTCTGTGCACAGGGCCCGCATGTAAGTGGCACATTAAGGCGGCTAAGACATGTTGGAAATATGCCCTAGAGGCAATCATAGAGATGATTATATTTCCTTATGTTCATAATATTGGATAAAATGTTATCTTGTTCCAAGAATAATATTGTTAATATTGATTATCAAGTATGTGACTTGATTGTAAAACTCTATATTTTTACGATAATTATTCTTATACGATCCCTGGTCGGAAACTTATGATGACACATATGAATAGACTAGCATATGTATTGGTTGATGACTATGTTTCACGGGTTATGGATATGGAGATATCAAACCAATAATATGGACACATGTTAGAGAACATGATGTTGGATTAGACCCCACCTTGAGACACTATTGAGATTGTTATGATTCTATATGTCGTTAGTTGGTCTCAAGCAATGTTGATGTATAATCCTTAGACCTGAGATCAGCATGGTTTCCTACATATGTAATAGCACTCTTAGGGGTTGCCAAACGCTACACCACAACTGGGTAGTTATAAAGATAGCTTTTGGGTATGCTATGAAACATGTAGAGGAATGTGACTGGTCGGATATGGGATTTGCCCCTCCTAACATAACAGGAGAGATGTCTCTAGGCCCCTTGTTGTGGTCGGATAAAGAAAGTGCATGGCCATGCCACTAGTAGTCGAAGTGTTCAACCACGTGAAATGTCGACACTCGATCGAGAAAGTATTGAGCAGTCCATGGATGACACAACATCTCACAGAGTTCAACCGGACATCGTGAGGCAAAGGGAGTATACACGTAGTAGGTCGCTTAGTTCGACAGTTATGGATGGTCGATGGAGATCTGCTACCGTCGTGGATCGGTCGAGCGTAGTCCGGGTGGTCGTAACACAGTCGTAAGGAATTACTGAATGATCATGACCAAATCTGAATAGTCGTATAGAGATAGGACACGGTCATAAGTGATGAGGACCTGGTCGTAGATCATATTGCATTAAGGTTCGTCCGATATAATTTGTGAGTATTCGGAAATCGTTATGTTCTGCTAAGAGCCGCTACGACTCGTGATCGGAAAGGGTTTCCGAGTCACAACCGACTACGCATGAACCTATAGGGTCACACACTTAACGGGTTAGAACAAACTAGTACGAATACAATTCGACAAACGTGTTCGGATAGGATCCGTCACGAGCACTATATAAGGAGATGCATAAGGTTGTTGGGAGGTACGCGTGAATCACCACCAAAACCCTAGCCGCCATCTTTCTGAGAGCTCTATCGTGTGACTTGGTGCTAGCACACCTGTGCATAGTTGTTCCTTCCCTGGACATGTGGATACCGTAGAGGCGCTACTACGACTGTTGCACTTGAGGACGATCCATGATCTTCACAAGGAACTGCAGAGGTTGCTGGAGGAGACGATCGGCTCGCGAGGACGCTGGACGATCGACTACGACCACTACATCGACGCGCTCTACGTTGGACCATGTTGCTCCAACCCTTCTTCTGCTGCTCTGCGCGTCTAGTGGTAACGATCTGTGATCATCTACTTGCTTGGCTTCCTGGTTTGTGTGGTAGAAATTTTGATTTGTAGCTATCGTAGCCTACCCGTGGCCCAACAAGACATCACTTAATGCTA
The DNA here is from genome assembly GCA_036346405.1 of Phyllostachys edulis. Classification (NCBI taxonomy): domain Eukaryota; kingdom Viridiplantae; phylum Streptophyta; class Magnoliopsida; order Poales; family Poaceae; genus Phyllostachys; species Phyllostachys edulis. The sequence goes on from CM070563.1 coordinate 33,070,183, forward strand.
ATCATTAGCGTTTAACTCTTAATCATCACGCTACAATGTTTGCCTGTGTACGACAATAGGACTTCACCGTCCGCGAGTTTGTCCGGCGGCTTGCTGGTGCTACGTGCTGTGGCGGAGCCGACCAAGGACTGGGATAGCTGCGCAATAGCCATGCGCATCTAATGGAGGTGGTTTCAGTGCCTGAGGTGGACTACACCGGCGGCTAGCCGGAGTTAAGCGGTGGCGCTCATATGGCAAATGTGCAAGCAGCAATGTGAAGCTCCGTAGCGCAAAAAAAAGCAGGTGCCTGAGTGTCTAAAGGCTATTAGGAGGTTACCTGAGCTAAGTGGATGCTCGGGGAAGCCGGGAGCTAGTTGAAGCACTGTCGGAGCTGGAGAAGATGACGGTGGCGACACGGTCCAACGATGACAGAACGATCTGAGTAGAACTATGGCAAGTGAATGCTCGGGATAGCTCAAAGATTATTAGAAGATGCTATAGGAGCAAGGAATCGAAGAACAGCTTACTGAATCAAGGTGGGCGGTGAAAGGGTGTTCTTCGGCCGAAAATGGTCCAAGCTTCAAATTAACAAGATCCTGCCATGCATTGTTGAAATTGGTTGAGGGGAAAGCTTTATGATGTCCTAAGACACAATGTGACGCGCAAAGTTGAGGATAATACCTCCCGGACATGGAGAAGACAAGAATGTGTCCTTTGGAGCACGCTCTAGAAAGAAGTGAGAGCACAAAGATGGTCCGGAAGCTACAAGCAATGAGAGAAGCTCGCATTAGCAAAAATGGCGAGGACATTGAAGGTAAAAGAGAGGAGAACCACGCGGGCAAAGCTTACCCAAGAAATGAACGCGGGAGACCTCCTCTTTCCTCAGCCACCGAGATGAAAGATGGCAAATTGAGAGGAGTGTGAGGGGTTGTAACATCCCCAAATTAATAAATGATAATTAGTTTGCATTTCTTTAACATGCACAGTGTTTTTGAATCTTTTACATCATGTATTGCACTTGGGTTTGTATTTCAAATGTATAAAAATGAGGAGAATTTAAAAATTTTGAACATGCATTGGTTTTTCTGGAGCATTTGCATAATTTGTTGCTTCTGAAAATTTTGAACTCAAAGAAAACTTACACTTCAAATTTAAATTCCAAAAGAAAGCAAGAATAAAAACTTGTAAAAATCAACTAGAAATAATTTATTCAAATAACATAATAATTATCATGAATAAATATATTTTTTCCCAAATTTTTGGGAATAGTTTTAACCTTCAGAAAATTCAAACCCAAATCAAAGACCTATTCCAAGTTTGAATTTAAATTATATAAATGAAATCATAAACAGTAGGTTTTAAAATTTTATTTGGGAACTAGGTTGTCCCAGGAAGCCCCCTGATTTATTTTGGGATTTTAGGAAATTTATTTCTATTTTAAAAGCCCTAGTCAAACCTGACTTTTGTTTGGTCAAACTGATTTTAACCTCGGGCTCAGCACTGTTCAAAGGGCTCGAACCCTACACTGTTGCCCCGACCCGAGCCAAGTGACTTGACCAAACCAACTAGCCACACCAGGCACTTTTGAACCGTTCGATTGATTTTCAAAGGGCGAGATCTCGCACCGTTCGGACCAGTCCGAGCAGCACCCCTTTGATCTGGGCCGTCCTTTCATCATCGTGTGGTCCTAATTGAACCGACCAAGCCCAACACTGTTCCGACCCGCAACTCTTGGCTTAGCCAGACCAACTCGCACCGCACCCCCTTCGCAGTCGCTGCCAGCGGGCCCCACCGCGCAGGGTCATCTTCAACCTTGGGCAGAACTCGCGCACCACGCGCCGCGGAAGCTCTGCGCGCCTCCGTCTGTGCGGTGCAATGCCGTAGTCCCACCACCCTCTTCCACCTATCCTGGTGCATCGCCCGTTCACGCCATCCATTTCTCCGTCCTCAGAGCCGAACAAAACTCCCTCTCGCCCTCTATATCACTCACTTCTCTTCCCTGGCGTGGAAGAGGAGGAGTCTCTAGCTCCGCCTCCTCTCGGTAAGCTTCAACCACGACCTCTCCGACCTTCTTAGTTTTCCTCGCCGCACCCATTTTTCCCTTTGTGAGCCTGTGGTTTCTTGTGTAGCACCCGGGACACGGACGTGTCTTCTTCGTCACCGGTGCACGCTCTGTGGAGCTCCTTCGCGCCATTCGAGCACCGGTGAGTCCCGGGCCTTCCCGCCTTGTCCCTCAGCTCCGCATCGTCACGATGAACTCTCCTGCTCATTTAATTGCTCCTTATCGCAGCAACGAGGGAGAGCCGGGGTCGTCTTCCTCATCTGCGGTGAACCGCCGCCGCCCATGTACCGGCCACCACAGTACCACTCCGCCTCCATCGACCGGTGTTTCGTGTTCATGGTGGTGAGACGACGCTGACACACTCTTCCTTGAGCTCCCTCATCATCTGTAGCGCTTTCCCCACAAGAGCAGCCGCTTCGTCTCCGCCTCCGGCCACCTAGTGCTCGCCACCGACTACCATCAAGCTTCGCGTCACCGCCATCAGTTTCGCAATGTCGCGCGCACGAATCCGCCCTTGTTGAGACTTGAGCGGCTAACTGCCACGGCCGCCATCATCGCCAGAGAGCAGCGCCGAAGCTTCACCGAGCCGCCGGCTCATTAAGGTGATAATCCGCCATTAGGTTTAATCACGTTTTCACTCTGTGTATGACTGGTGGACCCTACGTGTAATAAGGATGTTTAGAAATCTAATTAAAACCCGTTTAAGACTTTGAGTCTTTGACATGTGGGCCCTTATGGCCAGTTAAGTAAATAATTTAAAACCGCATAGTGCGCTTTCTGTCTAGGGAAAACATATTTCTTATGCGCTTATTCCTAAAATACGCTATCGGTATTAGAAGACGTATTACTAGAATACGTTTTCCCCGTCATTCTCAGCTGGGGCTAGTCAATGTTGACTGAGTCAACACTTGACCTGGGTCCCGCCTGTAAGCGGCTGAGGCTAGAATAAATCTCAGCGAGAAAAGTGCTGAATGAATATAGAAATTCTGAAATAGTTTATTTTGTACACTAAAAATACAATTAACTTCTAAAATGCATAACTAATTCATTTTAACTTCAGAAACAGTGAAACCAATTTTGTTGTTTTTAATTTTAAATGAAATATATGTTAAAATAGGTTTAAACCTTGTCACTGTCACAAAAAAATATTTGGTGGAAAGTGATCTAAAATGAATTATTTTTACACTATAAATTCTTTGTTAAACTTTGAAAATTCAAAACTAAATCATAAAAACTCCAAAAATTTTGATTCAAATTTTATTAGCTCCTTTTAAATGTACTTTAATATAAAAATAGGTTGAACCATGTTACTGTTCCAGAAATCTCTTTTGGCAAAATTACTTTAGGTTTAGTATTATTGTTGCACTAAAAATTGTTTTAACTTCAAAAATGCCTAAGTATTTCTCTATAACTCCAAAATGAGTGAAACCAATTTTGTTGGATTCCTCTGTTAGTGTACTTTAATGTAGAATAGGTTTTGAGCTTGTTACTATCTCTGAAAATCCTATTCTACATATGACTTGTGCACTACTTTCATGACTTTGAAAAATCATAGAAAATTCATCTTAGCTCCAAATGAGGTGAATCAAATTCCATTGTTCATCTAATGTGGTGCTCTATCTACCATAAAAATTTAATGTACACCACCTCTCTAGAAATTGTTACCAAAACAATTAATTCTGATGAACAGTAACAGATAGCAATTTTATTGGATTTTCTTGAAACCTGATTTTCAAACTACCATAACTTTTGCTTAGAACATCCAAATAAGTTGATTCTTGTTGCTAAATTCATTTAAAATCATGCTATACCTTCTGTGAATTTTTCATGATTTTTGGATGATTTTGAATTTTTAAGTATTCTCGGTGTTATTCGTTCTTATTTGTTTTTCTCGATTCTTTCGATAGGTTCCGACGATTATATTGAAACCGAGAGTGATCCTCTGTAGCAAGAAAGTTATCTCCAGCAAGACAAGCAGCCCCCCCCCCCTCGATCATATTGATCCTATTACTTTCGTTACAAAATATCTTGTTTTCAACTTGTATGTATGCATGTTCTACTTGAATGATTATTTTTCGTTAGAGGTAGTTATTCCTAGTAGATGCATGAGCTGTAGCAAATGTTTATCCCTTGCCACTAGCCCTAAGTTATTATTCCCGCTGATGTTAGTGCTCGGTGGATGTTATATGGTCTACTTATGTTTATGCGATGTCATGCTTAGCTTTCGATAGAATTGGGCGGTTATCGACTTAGTCGATAACTTTGATCACACAAATCATTTTATTACACTATGTCCAGCACCTTGTGCTATATTAATTTGAAAACTAAAAGTGTAAATGAGATGATTTAGACTTGGGCAAGTGGTTGGATGGTGTGATATCGGGTGTGTGAATGTCTTGCCTAGGTCAACAAGGACCGAACATCTTGTTTCACCAAAACCAAGCATAATTGTGTGCTAACCACATGAGAGGGATATGGGACCTCTCTTGACTTAGTACTTTGGCGTGTGTTAGCTCCGGGTCACAGGAGGTTGTGTTGTGTTGAAAAAGGATTTATTCCATGTGTGTGTTGGGCATGACGGGATGGGTTTTGCTATTAAGTCCAAGTTCCCTACCCCGAGGAGCATCGATAAGTTCTCTCTCTGCCGATGACTCCGTCTAGCGTATGGGGTTTCCATTCCCATACGGGCGACTCGTAGTTAATACACAATATTGGAAATGTCTCGTAGGACTTAGCCTTGCCGGCATACCTTCGGAAGTGTGTTTAATCTAGTGGCAAAAGAGACGGTCTGGCGTGTGGGTACATTGGTACACCCCTGCAGGGTATAAACTATTCGAATAGCCTCGTCCTAGGTTATGGACACGCTTGGGATTGGATTTGCAGGAGTTAGACTCAACATTTTGGAAAGTTTAATGTAAAAACTTGTTCGGGTGGTATTGAGAATGGTCTCATGCTATGTTTGTGAGCTGCGGGGCAGCCACTTATTGTTGTTTAGATGTTGTCTAATAATGTTTATCCGCTGTTATTTAAAGTTATTAAACATGTTTGCTTACTTGCCATTTCAATCTATTACTTGTACTTCAAATCAAATGTTGCTTTATGCTGAAAACTGCTTAGTGTAGTAGCCTTCCTTTGACACAAGAGTGCATCTATATATTCTTTTGTTTGTAAGTCTTGCAAGTACAACTTTGTACTTAGCTGCATTGATTTAATTGTTGCAGAGGAGGTTGATCCCCAAGGGATTAATTATTGTGAGACCGACTTCGACTTTGACTTCGACGACTAGCTTAGCGGCCCGGTCGGTTGCCTTGTGGGTAATGGCAAACCATTTGGCTTTTGTTTATCGCCATCTTATGGCTTATGTTTCCACTGCTACTTTGGTTATTTACCTTATCATTTGGCCGGTCGGCCCTACTTTTGTAGTATGAACTTGTATGTCCTTTAAGTTGTACGCTTGTAATAACTTGTGTATGGAATGGATGCTTAATTTTTGTATGGGGCATGTGTACTGCAATTCTGGGAAGTACATATGCGCTGAGAGTCGGGATATTTAATTTGTAATGCTAGGGCCAATTGGATGGTTAAGTATTACGAGTTAAATACCCCGAGTTCTCACAGGGGTATTATCCCCGGGCGTTGACGGCAATGAAGGCGGCGTGAAGTGGAGAAGCTCCAGGAATGGTTGCATGCGGTGGTAGCTCACGGCGCTGACGGATTGCCAACAGTGCGGAGCAGGCGAGCGCGGCTGTGTGGCAAGGGACTCCTGCACGGGGAAGATGATGAAGCTGACAGCGCAGGCCCACCTCTCCAGCAACTCAACGCGCACGCGAGCGAGGGTTAAGTGGGTCGGTGTGGGCCGTTCGATCTTGATCGAAGGGTTGGCATTGCGCGCGATCGTTCGGACTGGGCTGAACAGTTACGAGATCTGGGCCATTGATTTTTAATCGAATGGTTCGCGCTTGGTGCAATTAGGTGGTTTGATCGAGTCAGGTGGCCGGGTCGGGCTCGAGCCCGAGGAACAATACCATCTGGTTTGGTCTGAGTTTGACTGATTTAATTTCAAACCATTCAACTTTGACCAGGCCACTAAAAATAGAAATAAACATCCTAAAAATCTGAAATAATTCAGATGGGTTCCTGGGAAGGTCTAGGGTCCATAAAAATTCTTAACCCTTACTATTCATGTTATATTTTGTTCAGTTTAAATCCAAACCCGAGATAGGTTATTGGATTGCATTTGAATTTTCTGAGGTTCAAAACTAGTCTCATAAATTTGGGAATAATTATATTAATTCTTGGTAATTAAAATAGTATTTGAATAAATTTTGTCTAGAGGATCAAAATAAGGTTTTGTTCCAATTTTCTTTTGGAGTTCGATTTTGAAGTGTAGGTTTCACACTTGTTTGAGATTTTCCTAGTGCAATAAATCTGCAAAAGTTTATAAAACATGACGCATAATGATGAGATGCATACTAATTATCATTAATAAACTTGGGGATGTGACAACCCCCCCCCCTACAAAAGATCTCGTCCTCGAGATCTGGGTAGGTCAGAAATTGGATTCAAAGATTCTGCTAGGAAATACAACATCTGTTGTTTTGATTTCCTTCAAAGTTAGTGCTAAGATATCATACAAGGTTACAATGAATGGTTATTATATTTTCCTTACCATTGCTTTGTTTAACCTTGTCTTTCCTGATTCGAAGGCACATCAAGCAGAAGGAAACAGATCTGGATATTCCTTTCACATAAGGTCTTCATGTTCCCAAGTTGCTTCATCTTCAGTATGGTTTCTCCACTGAACATTGATGAATTTGATGTTGCGATTCCTCATCTTGCACTCTGCTTCTTCAAGAATGCGAATCGGATGCTCCCGATAAGAAAGATCGGGTTGCAAGTCGAGTTCTTCCAACTCAGTTGCTTCGGTTGGAAGGCGAAGACACTTCTTCAATTGTGAAACATGGAACACGTCATGCGCATCTAAAAGTGATGGTGGCAACACTAATTGATAGGCCACCAGTCCGAATTTCCCTATAATTCGGAATGGTCCGATGTAGCGAGGTGCCAATTTACCTTTGACTTGGAAACGATGCATTCCTTTCATCGAAGAGACTTTAAGGTAACCAAGATCATCCACCTTAAAAATCAACTCACGACGTTGACGGTCGGCATATGACTTCTGACGAGATTGAGTCGTCCAAAGTCGCTTGCGGATGACACGAACTTGCTCTTCGCCATCCTCCACCAAGGTTGGACCATAGAATGGTCTCTCCGCAGCTTAGGACCAGTTCAAGGGCGTCCTACAAGCTCTTCCATACAGCGCCTTAAAGGGTGACATTTGTATGCTTGATTGGAAGCTTTTGTAATAGGAGAACTCCACAAATGGTAAGCACTTCTCCCAATTCTTGCTATAGGACAGCACACATGCTCGGAGGAGGTCTTCCAAAACTTGGTTCACCCTCGCAGTCTGTCCATCTGTTTGCGGGTGGTAAGCGGAGCTATAAGATAGATCGGTACCCATTGCTTTATGTAAGCACTTCCAGAAATGGGATGTGAACTAAGGACCTCGATCTGAAACTATCACTTTTGGTACACCGTGGAGACAAACTATCCTTAAGAGATAAAGCTCTGCTAGCTTGTCCCCGCTGTAGGTGGTCTTGACAGGAATGAAATGGGCAACCTTTGTTAGACGATCAACAATTACCCATATAGAATCGGTCCTAGTTTGAGTCCTTGGAAGTCCCGTAATGAAATCCATACTGACTTCCTCCCACTTCCACTTGGGAATAGACAAAGGTTGGAGAGAAATTGCTGGTTTCAAATGCTCAGCCTTGACTCTCTGGCATACAACGCACTTGGCAACATATTGGGCGATCTGCCGCTTCATTTGACTCCACCACAACCTCTTCTTCAGGTCTTGGTGCATCTTGGTACTCCCGGGGTGGATGGAGAACTTAGAGTTGTGAAATTCCTTAAGGATCAACTCTCTCAAGTTACGGTCACTAGGCACCACTAAACGATTCTTGAACCATAGGGTACCTTGCGCATCTTCGGTGAAGCATTTGGCCTTGCCTTGCTTCATTTCTTCTTGGATTTGTGCCACTTCCATGTCAGTCTTCTGGGCTTCTTTAATCTGGTCCTCAAGCATGAAATTCACACTAAGGGAAGCAAGAGACCCGTCCTCAATTATCTCCAGGTGCAGACGTTGCATTGCAGCATACAAGCTTGCCGAAAGGGGAGTTACTGACAAATAGTTGCATCGTGATTTTCTGCTCAATGCGTCGGCCACCACATTAGCTTTCCCTGGATGATAATGGAGTCCCAAATCATAATCCTTGATCAACTCGAGCCACCTTCTTTGCCTCAAGTTCAGATCGACCTGAGTGAAAATATATTTGAGACTTTTGTGGTCGGTGTAGATCTCGCAACGATTACCAATGAGGTAATGTCGCCAAATCTTCAGAGCATGAACTACAGCTGCAAGCTCCAAGTCATGTGTGGGTTAATTGACTTCATGAGGCCTCAATTTCCTCGATGCATATGCCACAACTTGGCCCTCTTTCATGAGCACACAACCAAGCCCGTTGTGGGAAGCATCACAGTATATGTCGAAGCTCTTGTGAATATCTGGCAGGATGAGTACCGGGGCTTTGGTCATACATTCTTTTAAGATCTGAAAGCTTTGCTCGCATTCCGCTGACCATTCAAACTTCTTTTCTTTCTTAAGAAGCTGTGTCATCGGCCTCGCAATTTTTGAGAAATTCTGGATGAATCTGCAATAATAACCCGCAAGTCCAAGAAAACTGCGAATGTCGGTGATGCTCTTGGGTTGTTTCCAATCAAGGACATCTTGCACTTTGATTGGATCAACAGCGACACCTCCATGGGATATTATATGACCCAAGAAACTAACTTCATGAAGCCAGAACTCACATTTGCTGAATTTGGCATAAAGTTGATGTTGATGAAGCTTTTCTAACACAAGACGCAAGTGCCGCTCGTGTCCTTCATCAGACTTAGAGTAGATGAGGATGTCATCGATGAACACAATGACAAACTAATCCAAGTACTCCATGAAAACCGAATTCAAAAGGTTCATGAAGTAAGCCGGAGCATTGTTCAAGCCAAAGGACATAACAGTATACTCGTACAAACCATAACGAGTAGAGAATGTTGTCTTTAGCTCTAACCTTGATCTGATGATAGCCCAAACATAAGTCAACCTTGGAGAATACTTGAGTTCCACTTAGTTGGTCGAACAGATCATCAATCCGTGGAAGCAGATACTTGTTCTTAACTGTGAATTCGTTCAACGGACAGTAGTCAACACACATCCGCAAACTCTTATCCTTCTTCTTGACAAAGATAGCCAGGCATCCCCAAGGTGAGGAGCTCGGCTAAATAAAACCTTTTTCTTAGAGTTCATTGAGTTGCTTCTTCAATTCTACCAACTCATTTGGAGGCATTCGGTACGGCCGTTTTGAAATTGGCACAGTACCGGGTGCAAGCTCGATAACGAACTCAACTTCACGATCAGGGGGCATGCCTAGGAGTTCTTCGGGAAACACATCTAGATACATACATACCACTGGTACCTTTTCTAATTCAAGAGAGGTACTAGCTTCTATGGCATAGAGGTGAGAATTGCCCACTAAAGGTGTGAAAATGACTCGATCGTTGTCTTCGCTTGTGACAGAAATAGATCATCGAGCACAATTGATTTGCCCCTATTTTTTGGACAGCCAATCCATCCCTAATATCACATCAATACCCACTGAGGTTATAATGATTAAGTTTGCCAAAAAGTCAATCCCTTGAATTTCCACTTTTACGTCCCAACAGACATGATCGGTTTGGAAAACCGATCCCAGTGACTGGATCTGATAAGGGGGCTGAAGAATATGCATTTCAAATTGATGATGTGCAGCAAAGGACTCTTTGATGAATGAATGAGATACTCCCGAATCAAATAAGACAGTAGCTGGAAAAGTATTGACAAAGAGAGTACCCAAAATGACGTCGGGTGCGTCGCTCGCCTCCTCTACAGTACTGTGGTTCACTCGGACACGTGTAGAAAATTGGGGAGGAGTAGACACTGCCCTCAGAGTTGGTGAGGGTCTTGCTAGAGCTGGTGGTGGTGTGGGAGCTTGATAAGTTTGGGGCATCCCTCGTTGCCTCGCGAGGCATTGATGCGCATAGTGGCCGAGGCGGACACAATGGAAACAAGTAATGTTGGGCTTGAATGCGCCACTGCCTTGGGAGTTTTTGCCCCCATTCTGCTGCTGTACCACCAGTGGAGACGGGCGTGAAGTCACCGTAGGAGGTCTTGGTGGCACCGGTGCTTGAGAATGGGGTGATGGAGTTGGTCCGGTGTGCTGCCGAGGGAAACTGCCGCTTGCTGAAATTTGGGCGGCCCTCTTCCTTTTTCTCACCTCGTTCAAGGCTATGCTCTTGTGCTCCACCACTATGGCCTTGTTGACCATGTGTGTGAAAATTCCTGAAGTCATGCATGGCGAGAGCTAGCTGCATCTCCTCTGTCAAGCCGTTGATGAAACGACTCTGCCGGCGAGCATCGGTAGAAACATCATCAGGAGCATAATGAGCCAAATAGTTGAACTCGAGTAGATACTCCATAACAGTCTTCTTTCCTTGCTTGAGGGCAAGGAACTGTTGTTGCTTAATGACCATCACACCATCCGGGATATGAGCCTCGCGGAAGGCCGCTTTGAACTCATTCCAGGTGGGAAGGTCTCCATTGGGTTGCATGGCGGAAAAGTTATCCCACCGTGCGCTCGCGGCGCCTTCCAGCTGGTAGCTAGCGAATAGGACCCTCTCAGTGCCAGTGCACTGAGTGATCGCCAGCTTCTTCTCTATGGTCCTGAGCCAATCTTCGGCCTCCATAGGATCCTCCGTGCTGGAGAAAGTTGGGGGATTGGTTTGCTGAAAATCAGCGAGTCCCCTGGGTGCACGATGATTGGTGGCTCCTCTGGTTGGTCCAGGAGTCGGGGAAGTGTTGCAGGCTATGGCCTCCAGAATCCGCATTTGATCCATGCGGTTTCTTTCAATTTGGGCTAAGATCTCAGCCATTGTGGGCGGTGGCGGAAGCTCTTCTTCCGATGGACCGCCTCACTGATTTTGCCTTTGGGAAGGCTCACCACGTTCCCCCCATGCATAAAGCTCGTCCAAAGCAGCTGAGTGAGTACGTGGGGGTGGTGATCCTTCCTCTTGCTGCTGAGCCCTTGATCGAGTGTTAGGCCCTGTCATCCTGTTGTCACATGAATGGTTAGAGAACAAACTAAGGATACACTCAAATGAGTGCGAAATAGTTTTCTGGACAGCAAGAGGAATAACTTAAACTAGCATGCAACATTGCAACAAAATGCACCTAAACTTCTCTAGTGCTTCGAGGAGGGGCTTGACGCTGTTGACCTTGTGGAATAGTAGGTAGAACATCAGCTAGGCCCTGTAGTCGTTAACATTTCTCCTGCATACAGATGATAAAAAGATGTGTGTTAGACATTGTACATCTAATTACTGCAAGTTGCTGGAGGTGATTACTTCTTACAAGCTCTATTCGTATGGCTAGCATCTGGCCTTTGTCATCCCAAAACTCCAAGAGCTTCATTCCAAAGAACGCGCAGTCATTCTCTAGGACCTGCTTCAGCATCGGCATGGTGTGCACCCTCCAGTTTGTGACGACAGGGAATTTCCCACTTGTCACGGATTGTAGGGCTGCACATAGACGAGGGATAATCCTTTTCCTCACTGGGTCATGGTGGTCTTGCACTTTTGTGCCCTTTTGCTTGTAGTCATTAGATTCTAGCACTTCTACTCGCTTATGAACTCTGTTGGAGCAGTAACGGACCAGTGCTGATTGTATAGTACAGGGAGGAAGAGCTGCAAGAAAAAGAAAAACCCGTAAAACACATGTCTGGTAAAAAAAGGAACTATACTATGTATGAGATTTATTGTAATGAAAAATGTAATTTCTTGGATCATGCGCGATATTTACTAGATGCACGATCGGATAAAAGAAATTACTTACTAGATTTACGTGTGCCATGTCCACCCCCAATATGCTCCTTCAGCATGCTCACTGCTTGTTCACTTTGTAATGCTCGTTTTTCACATACTCCCCTAAGTTTAGCAGTTTCTGTCGATGGAACAGGAGCTTGCTGCTATGCGAGTAAACATTTACTGTAAAAAAGGCTATTACGAAAAAACAACTTACTGATAGTTATATTGACGTTGGAAGGTCAGGAACAAGACCTTGCTGAAAATGACGAGGAAGAAACACCTCATCGTTAGAGTGTATGTGCCTCCAGTTTTTATCTACTCTATTAGCATCGCGTTCTTCACGTTAGACTTACATTTGCACTCGACGATCGCTTCGGCTCCGGCCACTCGGCGATCCACGAGCCCTAGGCCACCATCGGCGCGTCACTGTCGTCACATGGGATCCTGAGAACGCACTTCACAGCGTGGGGCATGAGTGGGATGCTCGTTCCACCGCCGGTACTGATAACCATCTCGACTGGGTCTATCATGTCCATTAGGAAGCACAGAAGATCCCTCCTCTCTAATCCCTCGAGGTTGAACCTCAGAATTCGACAAGTGCATCTGATGTTCTTGCAACGAAGGGTTGGGGTTGGGATGGGTCCAAGTAACTTGACAATGCAGTCTGGTTGTCGTCGATGGTGACCTTCCTCACCTTGGAGGGTGCGTCGTCGGATGTCCTCATTTACAGCCACAATGGGAATACAAGCAAACAGAAAACCAAAAGGGATTGTGTGATTTACTTCATGTGCGGAGTTGATTTACTTATAATATGTAGAATAAAAGCGCTCCCAAATTCTTACTTGTGCTCAAATTTGGGAGGAAAAATTGCCCACGCTAGCAAGATTATGGAGTTTTGGGTGAATTTGCTATTCGGAACCATACAAATTTCCACTTCACGAGAAAAAAAAATACAAACAGAAAGTAGCGAGATTCTATTTTTTTTTCTCTAACCTTGATACGTGCGGGAGGTGAGAGGGTGTTGAAATCGAAGATCACCTCTACTCCTATTGGGACGGGCTGATAGAGTTCGTCGGAGACCTTGGGTTTTTCATTTTTTAGGGTTGAGCGCACCACTCGATAGATAAAATATGATTTGATGTAGTGCAAGGAAACACTCGGACGGTGCGGCCCCCACGCACGTAATATACGCAACTTCAACACGTGTTCAAAAGAAAAACCTCTAACAATTACTCACAGTAAACTTGAGTATAAAAATTATTCATAGTACATACAATATTATTGCATTATATCTTTTATTGAATTTCTCGTGTGCATTTACTATAAGGTATTAGTATATTTACTATCACTTGTTGATTTCCTAATTGTTGTATGTACGACTTGGGTTTACTACACTACGAGTTCATTTTTACTATTAAACTTGCGTGTGAATGGAAGTTCTATTAAGCTTCATTTGAATGCTCTGTTAAGCGTACCAATGTCGCTACAGCTCCCGATGCGTCTCTTCGTCTATCGCGCCGACATTACTCCTTGTTTTATAAAAATGACCATCCGCCACCAAATATCAATTCTCACATCACTCTACTCTTTTCACCCTCCAACAAATCTGAATTTAAATTAAAAATGGATTCCCACTCTTCTTCACTGTCGTCGGCCATGATGGCCTAACTAGCCATTTTGTACGAGCACCTCTCCGTCCATACACTAGTGGATGCTGCGGAAGGACACTATGCTAACAGTGTCCTCCCTCCTCTGCACGAGGCTATGCTGGGGAACATGACAGCCACGTTCTGACGTCTGGACATCCTCCTATGCCATGTCTTCGTAGTGATCTCAAGCTTCCGACGGGCTAACCTCGCCATCGACATAGTCCTCCTAGACGATTTTGAACGTCTCCAGGAGACTTACCGCTGGTTCGACGACTACATCGAGGCGATGGGCGCATGGGTCTACAACACCAAGACCGTTCGTGCAAGGGAAGAGAGCCTCTAGGCGCACTTCAACTTGGTTCTTCCGTCTGAACAGCTTTGGGCGATGCTTGAATGAGAGAGATAGTAGGTGGATGTATTTTAGGCTACTTACACCGATCCTGAACCCTTTGATGTCGATAATATCGCTTACGAAGTTTTGAAGACCGAGATAGGATCCTACCTCGGCCACTAGAAACTTCATCTTTTAGGTCCCTACTTTTTTTTTAATCTTTTGTAAGAAGCGATTGGCCACGCTTTTTGGCCATATAGAAATACAAATGAAGATCTGTTTGGACTTCTATTTACTATTTATGATGAACATGTTTACTGGATCGCATGTTTATGATTACTGCCTTCAATATATATAGTCTTAGTAAAACATTATGAACGCATTTACTTGTAAACACATTCATTATTATTTCCCATAAATAAACATTTACTGTGTTGTACATACTCAGTAAAACAATACAGACATATTTACTTATGAATGCATTCACTTTTACTATCTTACAAATAACCTTTTACTACATTCGAACTACTCACTGAAACCAATTAACACAATTACCTTACAGATAGCTACCATTTATTGTTCTTATCACAGACTTCTAGTATTAAAAACAATAACTTGTCCACATGTGTGGTCCGGTGGTAAAAAGGGAAACACTATTACTTTGCTCCATTTACACATTTTACTGCCATACGTCTGCTTTTAGTTAATAAAAAGGGCTAGACCCCCACATGGTAATATGATAGTAAAAATGGTGTTTGTTTACTGTTACACACGCAGCATTTTACTTCTGATATGCTTGGCAACTGGCGTAAGAGGAGGATTGCGGCCGTGCGTGTACACCTGGACTGCCCACGCGTAGTGGTCTAGCTAGGCGTAGAGTGACTACTCTATGCTTAGCTAGAGAAATATATATATATATATATATATATATATATATATATATATATATATATATGTGTGTGTGTGTGTGTGTGTGTGTGTGTGTGTGTGTGTGTAATTATATATATACATATAAATATGTATGTATATATGTGTATATATATAGGAAGTCTTTTCCATACTCCTATAGTACATACTACACTTCTAATATACTACTTAAACGAACATAGTATACTTCTTTATCGGTTTGGTATATATAAATACCAATTATAAGATACTCCAATGCGACTTGATTGAAAATTTTTCATTGGAGCTCTTTAATGTTTTTGGTATATACCCTTTTTCATATATAAAAGAAGTATATATATACAAATTTGGTATAAAAGGTGGACTTTCATGAAATTTTTCATGGAACTTACTTTGGAGTATCCTATAATCATTCTTGGAGTATGCTCAAATAGATAAAGATGTATCATCATATGATTTAAGTAGTATATGAGAAATAAAAGTACCATACCATTTTCCTATATATATATATATATATATATACCATTAGCCAACTAATATAGACACACGTAGCCAACGAACTAATAAACATGGGCTCCTTGTTAGTACTAGAATATTTTTTTTCTTGTTTTAGCTATAACTTTTGATTGGCAGCTCCGATTCACACACGATATTTTTCGGTTGCTTGGTGGCGACAAGAGTAATAAACAGTTATAAGTCTCGCCAATAAAACCTCTCTCTACGTTTACTAAAATAGATTTATTGGATCGCTAAAAGAGATTTACTACAACCTTCATATGACTTTACTGTGATCTTTTTTTGAGGAAATTATTGTGATCTTCTTGTTCGTTTACTGCACCTTTACAAGACAGGCATTATCACACTTACTGTTACTACGCTCATTATGACTTTATTGCATCTTTATCAGAGATTTACTACCACGTTGAGCGCATAGGGGTAGGTGCAGACAGAAGCGTAGGTTGATTGTAAACTTTGAATGACAATATCTTCGAAACCATTTATTCTATTTATAATCTGTTTGAAGTGTTTTGCTATAAAAAAATGTTCTTAACAAAAAGAGATACATGATGAGTATGTTTTAAGGTTGTAAAAAAAAATTACTACACCGAAAGTTCGGATTTACTTTAACTAAGCTAGTCTTTTAATGCATCGTCTGAGCACCAAAAGGGTGGAAGGTGGTTGGTTTCTTTGACCAACCTTTGACCAATGTGGGATGTGGGTTTTGACCCATGAACCTCCTACGGCACATGATGGCAAGATTTGACATTTCCTGATATACCCGCTAGATGCTGCCTAAGCCGGGTTGCACCTCCTCCTTCGAATGTTGTTAAGCAATATTTGCACTTGAAGCCTAGCCCTACTGTCTCCCCATGGCTCCAAACATAATCGATGCCTCTTGAGATTCCAAAACAGCAAAAAAAAATCATGCATGCAAGTTCACAAACGAAGCATATATGCAAATTCACAAACGAAGCTTGTATGTAATTTCATAATACAAAGCTGGACGATCGAAAGGAAGCATGTATGTAATTTCACAAATGAAGCATGTATGCAAATGGAAGAAAGAGGTACATTATTTGTTTTGGACACAAGCATTTTGGGTTTGTCTATAGTGTTCTTCAAGCATTTCACAATTTTTTTTACAAGTGGACATGTAACTTATGCTTGCTGCAATTCAGTTCAGTGTTGTTGAATTTCATTTTCATTTTATCCAACGGCTATTTCTTGAATTTTAGTATGATACTCCGATGGCTTGAGATGCTTTTATATTATCGTGTTTGTAATGTCGCAAGTGGTGAAGTGAATGCTAGAACTTGTAAGACTCCTGATCCTGTCCAAATTCCCGTCCATTTTCATTTCAATTTCCCTAATATAGGTCTTGGCTTTGTTTCTCCATATTCTAACAGCGACATGGATTGCTGACCTGCAGCCAACTGCTTGTGATATTGGCAACCTCTTTTCGCGCTCCAAGAAATTGTTTGCCACTGTTCTGTTTGTGATCCTCTTCAGAACCAAATGGCAGAAAGAGGTACATGCAATTTAGCGAGCTTTCACTGATACAGGGGATGCCCGATCTTCACGACGTAGGATCGATGATAACTTTAGATACGTGCAACCTGACGAACCAATGGTGCCAACCACTGTTAAAACAACAACCTGTGACAAAAGATTTTGCCCAATCACATGCTCGTGAACCCGTCTACCTAATCACACAAAGTAGACGTGTCGTTGCACTTGCAAAACACAAGGAATCACAAGAACAACAAAACGTCACAACAGATTGGAACTCCCTACTCTAGTGGGGGCAATATTGCTCAAACCCTAGAATCAAGAGTATATTGATCTCTAGAAAAAAATATCACCTCCCCCTCATGGTGCACAGCGCCTTACAATATATAGTGCATATGGGCACAACTCAACTTGGGATTTGGCCATAGTTTGGACTCAACACAAAAACAGAAACTATAATTACATCCAAAGTCTCACGTGTACTCGGCTAAAGAAAAAGGCACGCAGGCTGTGATCAACTTGAAAGTTGTGACCAATTATAGATCAATTTCCAATTGGTTATGTTGAGTACTTGCCAAAACAGTTCGGTCTCATTTTCCCTTTTTATATAGATTCTGTAATACCCCAAATGTATTCGAGAGAGAAGAAATAATTTAGAGAGAAAAGCCAATTAGAAAAGGGATTTAACAGAATTTAGAACGGGGTTTTTGTAAAGTCTGGACAACCTGGGCTGTGGGCTCTTGGCCCACAGCATCTTGGGCCCAAGGTGGAGAGGGGGGCAACCAACCACAAGGGTGGGCCAAAACCCTAGGGCGCCACCCCCTTCTCTTTCCCCTTAGCCACCATACCCCTTTCCCCCTCCCCCTTGGCCGCCATCTCCTCCCTCCCTACGCCGCCTCCCCTGTAGCATGCAGCACTATAGCACCATGGTTACTGTAGCACGTCCTTCCCCTGCTACCACTCCCTCCATTGCTGCTGTCCAAGAAGAGAAAGGGGGGAAGATCTCCATTGGAGTGGCCGGCCAAGAAGAACAAAGAAGAAAGAAGGGGAGCAAGGGAGGGGAAGAGGGATCGCGTGGTGTTCCTCGCGTTCGATAGTAGTTGCTCCAATGGTAACCCCTGATCACGTTCGTTTAGTCGTGAATTCTTGTATTTTAGCAATATTGGTATTATATCGGTATTTTGGCAGTTTGTAGTGTATGTCTGATTTAGGTTTGTTAGCTGCAAAATCCGGTCTGGCCATCTCCTAGAGAGTTGTAGAAAACAACAATATCTTTTGGTAGGTTCTTGGATCAGGTCGTTTGGACGAGTGGATCAGGAGATATGATTTTCGTAGCGTTGTTGTTCTATGGTTCTATCATAATTCTGACAGTTAATGTTAATCGGTCATTAGCAAAAAGTTAATGAATTATTTAGAAGATCTCACCAAAACGCAAGTTGTAGGTATTTTTATAAGGTTTCTAGAAAGATATAGAACGTAAATTTTGGATAATTTTACTAAAAGCTACGTTAGTTTTACTCTTGCTGTCCAGAACCCCTGACGAGATTTAGTTGTTCTATTAAACTATTTTGTAAGGATAGAAGATGGCTGAATATGGAAAGCTCACCAACTAGGTTTATGTAGATAAATTAATAAGCTTTCCATAAAATCAAAGAACACCCCTTTTGGATCTCTGGATGAAAAGTTATGAATTTTAGAAGAAGACTGTCTGTTGAGGGGACAGATCGATGTCATGGGATTTGGAGTTTTGGGTTGCGCTAGGGAGTGTAGTGAGTTATATATTTGTTTCTAGCCATGTTTAGTCCAGAATTGTTATCTTAGAGTATTTGTTAAAATTATTCGGGTGGGGGTTTGGTTCCGGGGGCAGCACCCTCGTCGCGTCTTCCATCTTCATATGGTTGAGGCAAGTACAGTTAGTGAAAGAATAATTAGGGTTATTGTTCATGTTTGCTGGTATTATGTGTATATTCTCTACTCATGGATGCTAGAATGATGTGTATGTTGCTGTTCATGAATGCTAGAAGTATGAGTATGCTCTTTATTCATGTATGTTGCTGCAGGCTAATACATGTTTATGTTGGATAAAAGAATTGAATCATATGCGTCATGTTATCATCTTTGAGGCTTGGTCATGTGGTGACCAAGCATTGATTTTGAGGTCCCTGTCATGTATTAGACGGGCTTGTGGTCCCCACACTTGTGGAGTGTGGGCTTATGTTCCTATGCTAGAAGGCACAGGCATGGGTATGCATCGACGGATGCATACTCCGTATTACCAGTATATGCAAAGAGAACAGAAAAGTTGCATTTGTGCATTTGCATTACATGAGCATATGATTTGGTTTACTATAAAGAATTGTGGTTGGATGATAATGATATAGTTGTGTATTATATTATCTTATTAATTGTACTTTGCTGAGTCTTGGACTCACTCTTGCTGTTGTTTGTGTTTTTTTAGGTACCTTTTACGCGAACGTCATGCATGGGAGGGGATAGTCATAAGATTGGTTGTACACCATCACGAACTACTCATAATCGATTAAATTTGGAGTATGATTAAATAATTGAGCAAACTGCTTAAAGGACTTCTATTGGTTATGTCTTATGCATTTGATATTTTGTAATAGTATTGATTAGCGTATTATGATTATGTTTTAGATTGGATGTTTGGAATATTGATTATTGCTATTAGTATCTGTTAGAACCTCCCATATAGTTAACTATACAAAAGAGGTTCTACCGAAATTTAGTATAATGTCTTAGTTTTAAATTATTAATTTGTTATTTTATTAGCATTCCAGGCTCATGTTGGAATGGGATGTTACAGTTGGTATCAGAGCGGGCTGTAGGTCCGTGGTATTTGAATTATTAATCTTGACACACTATGCACAGTAGGTGGGATTGGGTTATTGCATTTCATTTACGTTTCCATTATATCATATTGATGATTGCTGATATGAATTTAGTATGATTGCTAGTTAATTAATTATTTTGGTTACGTGTGATGATGGTTGATGTTGAGAGGTTGAGGTCGTGGTTGTGGCCCTGGGCTTTACCAGGTTACACCACCGTTCGTCGTAAGAGAATAGATAAGTGGTTACCTCGGATATCTTAGTACAGGCGTTGATAGTGAGTATCTTTAGAAAAGTTATTCTCTTCTTTGAATTTGAATTTGGTCAACTCTTGTCCAGTTGTGCTTGATGAATTTCTCTTGGGTTATTAGTTCATTGCGGTTGATGGGTTTCTTTGAGAAAGGTTGATGTGTTTCCATTGGCTAATTTGTCCCTTAAAGTAATTATTGTTTTCCCAACTGTTGAGTTATTCTTGTGGCTAGTGAACTTGGTTAATTGTTAAGATTGACCTTTGTATTGGAGATTTGTCTTTCTTATTGGAAAACATGGCCCATTTATTTCGCTTGATGATTTGGATAATGAAAGTTTCCTTTTGCAAGTCCTTTAGTATGTGAAAGTTTTGACTCAATGTATCTCTTTTGGGTATTTTGAGTATTAAAGTTGAATGCTTCTCTTTTATGAAAGAAAATGCTAAACCCTTTAGCGACGTTTTGTTGTGTTTAGTGAGAGGTTGCAAGTATGGAATATAATGGACAATGTATGAGTCATCAAGTTGGGTTTGTAGCATGGTGCATAATCGATCTTAACCAAGATCCTTGGGACTAAATGTGATTAAATTATTGTTGTCATAGAATAATTACATGATGAACTTGTTTAGTGGTATGACTATACATACTGTGAATCTAAGATTTATTAAGAAGTGTGAGATATTAATGATTTGGTCTGATCATTAAGATTATAGAATTTGGTAAATTTATTGGATAATTTGGAGCGATGGGTCCTAATGGATTAAATCTACCCATTAGTGATGGTTATATGTTAAGGATGTGTTTGAACATTGCCTTAGAGGATATTAATTTGGAATTTTTATAAACTGGCTGTAATACCCCAAGTTTAATTAAGTAAGAAGAGAAGAATTCGGGGAGGGGAATTAATTAGAATAGTGATTTAACAGATGTTTCAGGGGGTTTTCTGAGTATTACAGATAACTTTGGTCAGTGGGCTCTCGGCCTGACATTTAAACCTAAGAGGAAGGCGGTGGCCACATATAAGGGGAACCTAGGGCGCCCCTTTCCTCCCCACTAGCCACCACCCCCTCCCCTCCCTGCACCTCCTCCCTCCCCGTCTAGCAACCATGGCTGCGCCTCCTCCCCATGCTGTGTATCCTCGCTATCGGCTAATTGGAGGAAGAAGAAGACCTTCTTTATGGTGGCGGCCTAGAAGATGGAAGAAGAAGGAAGAAGAAGAAAGAAGAAAGAAGGGGAAGGAGGGATCGTGTGGAGTTCATCACGTTCGACAGCAGGTTCTTCAAGGGTAATCCCGTTCCCCATTCGTTTGGTGGTGTATTTGATTAATTAGGCGACGTCGGTAACAGATCTGTTTAGGACAGTCTGTAACGGCCGAGATTTTGAGGAAGTTAACTGCATATTCTGGTCTAGCCGCCTCCTAGAGAGTCGTGGCCGACATCGCCAGATTTCCGTACAGTATTGGATCACATCGTTTGGATGAGCGGATTAGGAGTTATGAATTTTGTAGCGTTGCTGTTCGGTAGATCTGTTATAATTCTGTCAGTTATTATTAATCAGTCATAAGCAGATAGTTAAAGGATTATTTAGAAAATCCCACCATAACAAAAGATGTAGGTATTTTTATTAGCTTTCCAGAAAGCTAAATAACACGAAATTTGGATAAATATACTGAAACATATGATGATTTTAATGTCGCTGTCTAGAACCCCTGACGGGAATTAGCTGTTCTGTTAATCAATTTGGTAAGGGTAGAAGATGGCCGAATCTGGAAAGCTCACCAACTAGGTTTAGTTGGGGAATTTGTTAAGCTTTCCATAATGTCCAAGAACTCCCCATTTGGATCTATTTACTAAAAGTTATGGATTTTAGAAGGGGGGCTGTCTGTTGAGGGGGACAGACTGATGTTTTGGATTTTGGAGTTGGGATTGCACTAGAGAGTATAGCAAGTTCGCATTTGCTTCTAGCTTATTTTTGGTCCAGAATCACTATCTTAAAGTGCTTGTTAAATTAATTCAGGTGGGGGATTGGTTCCAGGGGCAGCGCCCTTTTCGCGTCTTCCATCTTCGCACGGTTGAGGCAAGTACAGTTAGTGGTAGATTATTCATAAGTGATTGTTCATGTTTGCTAGTATTATGCATATATGCGCTATTCATGGATGCTAGCATGTTATAAATGTCAATGATCATGAATGCTAGAAGTATGAGTAAGTTTTATTCATGTATGATGTTGCTGCGAATACATGTTTATGATGGTTTAAAGTTTTATTTATGTGCATTATGCTATCATATTGGAGGCTTGGTCACATGGTGACCAAGCATTGATTGAGGTCCCCGTCATGAATATGACGGGCTTGTGGTCCTCACACTCATGGAGTGTGGGCTTTTGGTCCCCATACTTGTGGAGTATGGGCTATGGTCTTTGTGCTAGAAGGCACAGTATGCATCGACGGATGCATACTCCACATTACCAGTATATGCAAAAGAGAAAGGAAAAGTGCATTTGTGCATCTTGCATAGCATGGACATATGAAATGTTTATTATAGAGATTTGTGGATGGATGATGGTGATTACAGTTGTTTATGCTATTGTCTCATTAATTGTACTTTGCTGAGTCTTGGACTCACTCTTGCTGTTGTTTTGTTTTTAGGTACCCTTTACGTGAGCGACATGCATGGGAGGGAATAGAACTAAGAGTGGTTGCACATTGGCACGAACCATTCACTTTTGAATAGATTGGTTGATGAATTAGTTTTGAGTAAACTGCTTAAAGGATTGTTTGTGATTACGCCTTATGCTTGGAATAATTTGTAATAAAGTTGATTAGAGGATTATGGATGCCCTTTTGATTATGATTTAGTTGTTTAGAATAATTTGGATGTTCTTTGATGATTAGTTTAAATTGGATGATTAGAATATTGAATGTTGCTAGAATAATCTGTTAGAACCTCCGATATAGCCACCTATACAAAGGAGGTTCTGCCGAAATTTAGTAAAAGACTTAGTTTTATTTTGTTTCTCTATTAGTTTAGTAGCATTCCAGGCTCATGTTGGGCTGGGGTGTTACACTGGCTACTTGATGATCGTACATAATTGCTAGATTGAAACATGTATATTAGATTAGATGAATGTTGAGGTGATACCTTGTGAAACCCTGTTTTTACAGGAGATGATGGCATTAAATCTTTAATTATATTTTACCCTAAACTATGAGCATAAAGTGGAATGTTGACTATGTGTTTATAAATGGTTATGTGACTGCAAATGGAAGTAGGACCCTATTTGCAAATGTGATAAATATAATTGCCAATTGTTAATTGTTGTAGGTGTAAAAACCAAACACGAGTGAGGGGGTGGACGTCGGCCGTCTAACGGGCCCTCGTCCACGAGAGTAAAAAATGATATGAGGATTTATCTGAGTTCGGGGTCCGAGAGGACCGCCTACTCTGTCGGTGAGCCAACGGGGTTACCTCAGGAGAGGAGCCCCAGGGCTCACCAGTTTGAACATGTTTCTTTATTGCTCAAGAGAGCCATCCCCTTGAAAGGAGGGATACATGGGGTATTTATAGGCTCCCGAGCCTGTACAAATGACGAAAATACCCCTTGGGGGAATAGTTACATTATGAGTACAAGCAAGGGGTATCACAGTCTTTTATGAGCACAATAGCATTTCTCGGGTCTGTATGTGTGTCTTCTAAGAGGCGGGCCCCGTCAGTATGATAGATGAATTATTCTTCCAACACTAGCCCCCCTGCCCCTTGGCGTTTTGGGGGAACGCCAGAGGGGCAGTCTTGAATTGTGCTTTTCGCGCAGCGGTTGATATTTCAAAGGAGTACTAGCAGATTTGAACTGTGGTTGCGTCCGAAAATGCACTTCAAAAATACCATATTATGCCCATTAGAATTGTCGGTTCGGCTCTTTGGCAGATGTGTGCTACAAATTGTTGGCTTCCAGTCACAACATTGACCAGACATTGGATTCTTTTTGGACATGGGCCTGCTGTCCCTGCACATTTCTGTTTCGATGCAGCTCTCTGTGTGAGGCCAGACTCTCACGACCATCAGCTGCAGAGGGCTCCTTTTGCTTTTTCCTTTTTCCATGTGAAGGCAGCACAACTCCACCGAGTGATTATTTAATGCAAGAGACATTGCTATAGGAACAGAACCAGCCCGTGGAATCCAAGGCGCTGAGTCCGGTAGTGCCATTTTTCTTAATCCTCTCACAAGTAATAAAGGGGGGCAGCTGCTCTCTAGCCTTTCCGGTGCGCAGGCCATAGGACCCAAGCTCTTTGGGTTTCCCTTTTCCATTTCTCTTCCATAGTGTTCACGGTTCTTCTTTCCTTCTCAATCAAATCCCCATTCCATTTCTCTCCCATGGTGTTCACGGTAGCAAGAGACCGGCTCCCTCGGCTCCCACGCCGCCTCTGAGCCATGGTGCCGCCTCTGCCTGCCTCACCTCCTGCCGCCCAGGCTCGGCTGGTTCGGCCCGCCTCCGGCCCTGCCCGCTTAGGCTGGCAGCTTGGCCTTTGGCACATCGCTGCCGCCAACCAAATGACCAAAGAACCACCGCCAGAGAAGAGGAGGGAGTCGTCACCGATCACCGACCATGGGCAGCGTCGCACCAAAACCATGAAGAAGTGGGGCTCGCGTTAGAGCAAGGCGAGGTTGGAGGAGCTTGGCGAGGTCGG
Organism: Phyllostachys edulis; assembly: GCA_036346405.1. NCBI lineage: Eukaryota > Viridiplantae > Streptophyta > Magnoliopsida > Poales > Poaceae > Phyllostachys > Phyllostachys edulis. The sequence goes on from CM070563.1 coordinate 33,094,921, forward strand.
CGGAGACCAGACGAGCGTGATGCACAGGCGGAGCCGGAGGAGGAGAAGCCAGCGCGGGGCGCGATGAGGGGACCCAAGGCCGGGGGTGCCTCGGGGCGGCATCGGGTGCCGTTGTGCCCACTTGAGCTGCGTCGTTGCCGAGGTGGAGGTTGAGGGGCCTGCGTTGGAGGAAGCAGGCCCAAGGCGCCGAACCACCGGCGGATGCACCATGAGGTGCCGTGCCAAAGGCGGAGATGCCGAGGTAGCCGTCGGGCTCCACACGCAGCGTGGTCGGACGCCGCTGGCACGATCTGGGCCTTGGCCTCCGGCGCGTGTGCTTCGATCTGGCAGGCGGACGCGCCGTGATGACCATTTTCATCAAGAAGCACCTCAGGGAGGAGGCCAGGGAGATGATGGACATCGGCGTCGTGCGCGCCGCTGACTACCTGCGCCGCTTCTGCTCGCTGCTCGGGCTAGGCAACCAGAAGGTGCGTTTCTTGATTCTTGGCGTGTTGTCCAGTGTTCTTAGCCACTATCTTGGACATGCATGTGAAGTTTGTGATGGACTTCGTTTATAAGTACTGATCATTCGTGATTCCATGCTTGATTCGTTGTGTGAAGTTGCAGGGAGCCACTACCAGGGCGTTGGGTGTCTCGTTCACTAGGGCGCAGGAGGAGTTTTCAGGGCGTCAGGTGTCAAGCATCCGCCTGCAAGGGCGCTAGGCGCAGAGCGATCTTGCCAGCGCGAGCCCTCGCCGAGCGCGCATAGGCGGTCGGCGAGGGCGCAGGGCGATCTTGCCAGGCGCAGGGCGGTCGGCGTGGGCGATCTTGCGCGCCTATGCCAGGCGGTCAGCGAGGGCACGAAGCGATCTTGCGAGTATGCGAGCCATTGCTGAACATCGGGGCATATGTGCACGCATGTATAGGCGCCGCCTTAGCGAAGGGTTTGTAGTGTAATAGTAGTAGCATTGGGACCACCCTTTTATGCAGCTAGCTAGCATCCTATGTATCTGAGCACACCCACCGCTTCTATGTTCATCTTTGAAGTTTGATTTGTGGTACTAGTTGTTCATGTATGAATCTTGTGTTTGCTTGTTGATGGTGAACAATAAGCCTCATTAGCGAGGGCACGGCGCGTGAGGGCATGCGAGGGCATCACGAGGGCCTCGGGCACGAGGGTTTCTGAGCCTCGGGCACGAGGGCTTTGCAAAGGCCTCGGGCACGAGGGTTTTGCGAAGGCCTCGATCGCGAGGGTTTTGCGAAGGCCTCGGGCACGAGGGTTTTGCGAAGGCCTCGATCGCGAGGGTTTTGCGAAGGCCTCGGGCACGAGGGTTTTGCGAAGGCCTCAGGCACGAGGGTTTTGCAAAGGCCTCGATCGCGAGGGTTTTGCAAAGGCCTCGGGCACAAGGGTTTTGCGAAGTCCTCGGGTGCGAGGGTTTTGCGAAGGCCTCGGGCGCGAGGGTTTTGCGAAGTCCTCGGGCACGAGGGTTTTGCGAAGTCCTCGGAGACGAGGGCAAGCGTGAAGGCATGCGAGGGTACGTGAGGGCTTCGAGCATGAGGGCATACGCGATGGCCCGATGTCGACGAAGGCACGGTGACGGCCCTCGGCAGTTACACAAAGTCATCGCGTAGGTGCCCCGAGGTTTGGGGCTCGTCTTGGAGGAGAGCAGTGGTAGGATTACTCAACACTAGCCCCCCGCCCTTGGGTGCTGCAAGGGCGCTTGAGGGCAAAGAAGAGTGTTGAGGTCTTGTATCTTGTTGATGAATATGCTTGGCCAAAGACTTGGCCAAATTCCACAGCGACGGGAATCACGAGCACTCGAGACTTTGCCAAATTCGACTCGGTGCAAAGACGAGGCACGAGAGCCGAGGAATATCTTAAGGGCACACCGTGACTTAGCCAATTTTGGCTTGGTGGGTGCGTGGGTGCCCAAAGGCTTATCTTATTTTGTACTCCATATCGTGTGAGTGCTCCTCGAAGATGAAATCTTGAATCTTTGAGGCAACCCACCGAGGCACAACCCTTAGGGCGGGGGTGCATCCGAACGAAGCTTTGTCGCGAGCAAAGTCATGGACCTTGAGCCGACTGTGTCGGGCGTAGCCTTCGAGGAGGAAGGCATGTTGGGCGAAGCCTATGTAGACGAAGTCTTGGGCCTTGGCCGTCAAGCCGAGGCATAGCTTCCGAGCGGCGGCGCGTCGAACAAAGCCTATGTAGGTGAAGTCGCGGATGAGAGGCCGGCGAGCCGAGGCACGCCGAGGCAAAGCGCGATCAAGCGAAGCCTATGTAAGCGAAGTCTTGGAGGCGAAGGCACCGAGCCGAGGCATAGCCTTCGAGGCGGGTGGCGCGTCGAAGTGAGGCCTAAGTAGGCGCAGTCTTAGACACGAGGTCGCCGAGCCGAGGCATAGCCTTCGAGGCCAGCGGTGCGTCGAAGTGAAGCCTAAGTAGGCGAAGTCTTAGACGCGAAGCCGCCGAGCCAAGGCATAGCCTTCGAGGCCGGCGGTGCATCGAAGTGGAGCCTAAGTAGGCGAAGTCTTGGATGCGAGGCCGCCGAGCCGAGGCATAGCCTTCGAGGCCGGCGGTGCGTTGGAGAAAAGCTCGTGTAGGTGAAGTTGTCCTCCTCTTGTTCCGCGGCTTGATGATAGTTATCGAAGTAGAACTCCTCAGGATCGCCGCAGTTCGAGCTAGAAACGTTGCAGTGATAAGTAGATAACACGAGCGTCTCTGCAGGAAAGAGAGAATGATCAACACTTATTTCTTGTAGCAAGATAACATTCGTTTGACATGAGCATTGATCGAAGTCGTTGCCATGGGACAAGTAGAGTCCCATCACTTTAGATATTAAGATCTTCGAGGTGATAGCCTTATGCGAGCATGATAGTCCTTGATCAATATTCGAGCTAGGTCGACGGTAGATGATTCGAGCTATGAGGCTGTGTCATGGACATATCAAAGGGGTGGCCACGAGACTAAATCGTGGGGCACCGAATAGCCCATAGGGGTGGTAGCCCCCCAGTGGACTTGGAGGCACCCATGAGGCTAACTCATGTGTATCTTGAAGGTGTGCCCACAACACTAAATCATAAGCACATCGGAGGGGCGTCCACGAGACTAAGTCGTGGGGCACCGAATGGCCACTAGGGATGGTAGCCCCCCAATGGACTTGGAGGTGCCTATGAGGCTAACTCATGGGCACCTTAGGCGTGTGCCTCGACAAGAAGTCACGGGCACATCTATCTTAATCACGAGGCTAAATCATGGGGCCTTGAATGGCCACAGGGGATGGTAGCCCCAGGTGGACTTGGAGGTGCCCATGAGGCTAACTCATGGGCACCTTAGACGTGTGCCCTCGACAAGAAGTCACGGGCACACCGGTGGCGCCCACAAGGCTAAGTCGTGGGCACTTAGAACTATGAGGGCAATGAAGCCCTTTTACCCGTATGTGGGTTTTTTTGTTATGATCGGGAATGCATGAGAGTGGTTAACCCTTGCGAAGCAATGAAGCTAGGTGTCTTGGGGACCCAGAGGTCGCTTCGTGCGTGGCACAGAGTCTAAGGGGGACGAGTCCTCAACACATCCATCAACTTGGTACTGGACCAAATTTGTCGCTCATGCCCTAAGTCTAGTAGGACACGAGCCGCCATGGTGGAGGCGACGGACGCCCAAGCCACCATGGACTTTTGTTAGGGGAGACCGCGGAGGTCGTATGCCCTACGCACCACAAGAGTGGTCGCTCATGCCCTAGGGCCAGTAGGACACGAACCGCCATGGTGGAGGCGATAGATGCCCAAGCCACCATGGACTTTTGTTAGGGGAGACCGCGGAGGTCGTACGCCCTATGCACCACGGGGGTGGTCGCTCATGCCCTAGGTCCAGTAGGACATGAGCCGCCATAGTGGAGGCGATGGACGCCCAGGCCACCATGGACTTTTGCTAGGGGAGACCGCGGAGGTCGTACGCCCTACGCACCATGAGGGTGAAATCCCTTGGAGGGAAAGTGTCTTGAGAGCCCATACGAGATTTATATGTCGGGACTATCCCCCTAACAGTAGCACGTTAGGGGGCAGCCCCCGTAGTGAGCCTTCATTGCTCGTGCCGCATAGATGTCATGCTTCCCGGGGGTGATGGTTGGCCTCAGAATCCTTAGCCTTCTGGCTGCGAGGGTGCCTTGAAGTGCTTGCCCTTGGCTGGGCCTCGCATCGACTCGCACAAGGGAGGAGGACACGCATGGGAGCCCCAGGGCATGTAGGACGTTGCCATCCTAAGGTGGATGGCCCTGATCTCTGACAAGAGTGCTCGGCTGGGGCTCCTTTAAAGAGCGGATGGGTCGTCCACGAGATCATTGCCCTCCGGAGCCGGAGGAGATTTCGTGGACTTAGAGTATTTTTTTGGTAGGAGACATAGCCTTTCATCGATTAGCTACGTCCCCACGGACGGCGCCAATGTTATAGGTGTAAAAACCAAACACGAGTGAGGGGGTGGACGTCGGCCATCTAACGGGCCCTCGTCCACGAGAGTAAAAAATGACACGAGGATTTATCTGAGTTCGGGGTCCGAGAGGACCGCCTACTCTGTCGGTGAGCCAGCGGGGTTACCTCAGGAGAGGGAGCCCAGGGCTCACCGGTTTGAACATATTTCTTTATTGCTCAAGAGAGCCATCCCCTTGAAAGGAGGGATACATGGGGTATTTATAGGCTCCCGAGCCTGTACAAATGACGAAAATACCCCTTGGGGGAATAGTTACATTATGAGTACAAGCAAGGGGTATCACAGTCTTTTATGAGCACAATAGCATTTCTCGGGTCTATATGCGTGTCTTCTGAGAGGCGGGCCCCGTCAGTATGATAGTTGAAGTGGGTGTTGAGCAACACTAGTGGTTGAGTGGATGAATGAATAAGTGGTCTCTGATAGCATGCCTTGCGAAATTGTTATTTGATAGCATGATCTTGTTAAAAGAGATTTGTTTCAAACTAGTGGCTTGTGTAATAGGTTTTCCCTAGATTAAGTAGTTGATGAAGTTTTATTAAGATAATAGAAAATTATGAAGTAATGTATTGTGTTTCTTTTGGAAAGTCTTAGGGTGGAGTAATAAGGTTTGATGATTCTCAAGAAGAATGTATGATATTGAGGTTATTAAAATTATTAGTAATGTGAGAGCGATGTTGATTCTTTCATAGAGAAAGTAATTTGATCGCCTTCTGTGATATCGTTTAGATGAAATGTTTTGAGTTTTAAATTTGTGATCTTTTGGAGTTCAAGATTTATATGGTAGCTGAAATTGCTTCGAGCATAATGATGTGTTGGAAAGTTCTACTGGTCATTAAGTGATTCATATGTTGTGGTCTTCAAATCTCTTCTTGTTGGAGTTGGCATGGTGATGCTATAAACAAAGAAAGTTGCTTTCTTTGTTAAAGGAAAGAGTGAAGTAGAAGTATTTGAGATTGAAGTCAGGTTTTGTAACTTGTGGTTTATTGAAGGTTGCCTAAAATTTCTGTTTTGCCCATAAGAGTTTCCCGAATTTCAAAAGCAATGTTTTATTCTCGTTTGAGGTTTGGTATTCTCTGCTTGTGGGACGTGTGCCCTTATCTATGACCTCATCTTTTGTTTTCCGAGATCATTGAGATTTGACTATTTCCCTTGATCTTGTATCCACTGTAAGTGGTAACGTTTTCCTATGTGCTAAAATTTATTTCTATTTACCTCTTCTTCTATGAAAGGATTAACCGATTTGTATTGCAAAGTCTTTTCGGATGTATAATGGCAACTAGATAGTGGTAGTCTAGTAGATGATTTTTGTGAGCCTTTAGGTGTCAAGTTGTTTGAGAGGCATTGAGTAATAAATTGATTTATTAGAATAATCCTTGGGGAGGATTTGATTTAAATAGAATGTTTGTCTTTGGAGCTAACTGATTACATTGTTGCAACTAGTAGAACCTATAGAGAGATGTGGTCCAAGATCTTTTGTTCATTTTGACAGAACATTAGAATTAGAAAGTACGAAAATCTTGATCAATTTATTGAAGTATCGCAATTGGGTACTCGGTAAGATTGTATAGAAGAATTATTGATGGTGTAGTTTAATGAGAATAACAGTGTGGAGAAATCCAATCACTGTGTTAATTAATGGGATAGCAAGGATTGTTGAGTTATTGTCAAGTATGACTTGGCCTCAGTGAGTAACCCTCTGGGAGTTAGATTATCTCTAAGGATAACTTGGTCAAGAATATATTTATTTATTGACGTTAGTGATTGAGTATGTTCGAATCTTGATCAATTAGTTAGGGTATTGCGATTGGGTATATTGTGGTCATGCAGCTGAATTTGATTGGTGTGGTTTAGTGAAGATCCAAGATTGGTGAAATGAATCGCCTTGAGCGGTTACTTGATTAGTGAGGAACGTTGATATTAATGACTGAGGTTATTGTTGAGCTGTGTGAAATTTTAGTAAACGAATTTGAGGATTTCTTATCAATCGAACCAGAAATTCATTATAGGAGACTTGGAGGTTAAATTTGGGCTTTGTATTTTTATGCTAGGACCTGGGAGGCCCAATATTATGTGTAGAAGTAGAAGAACACAAGTGGATTCCGAATAGTGTGTTGATTATTGATAGAATATTTTGGGTATAGTAAATGAGTATGTGTGATGAAAATTTCAAGTTGATTATCCTTAACAGAATGAGGTGATGTGGTTGTAGGTGAAAAATCTTTATTGAGGTGTTGGGAACCATTTGTCAAAATAATTCCTTTGGTATAGGAGTGGACTAGATAATCCTTTTGTGGATTATTAGAGTCTCTCTAAATAAGTATGGCTGTGCTTTCGGTTTGAGGATCATTTTGGGGTTGTCAGTTAAGAGGAAGGAGTTAGAGTGATGATTTGGAAACCTATGATTTGGGAAAAGGTTTATTTCTTAAAAGAACATCTGAGAAAAGAATGTTTTCTCGAGTAGAGAAGTGCTCTATTGGTTCTTGTTTGAGTTGGGTTTTATGACGGAGATCATGTACAATTTGAGTTGACTCTATGTTGGCAAGGTGGTTCTTTCCGATTTAGGAAAATAAATGAAGTATTTGACTTGGGCATTCGAGCGATTTCTCTTTTGACTTATGTGGTGTTTATTTGCAAACTGCCTAGTTGGAATGTGAAAAGGTTTTTATGATGAATCTTCGTTTTTGGATTTCAGTGTGTTGGAGGAAGGTTGGTTAAGAGTGGGTTGCATTGTGAATCTTTTGTTTTCAGTTGAGATCTGATTATTAAAGTTTGTTTAAAATAAGTTGTGTTGCGTGTCCCTGCTTAACGAAGGTTCTCCTTGTTAGGATGAAGAGATCGATTGGGAGATGGAACAAGAGTTCCATATGTTTATGTGCAAGTTCTGTGGTTTGGTCCCAAAGGAAATGATAGCCCAAAGTATATTTGGTTTGTTCTGAAAGTTGTGGGGATTTGGAAGATAGCAATTCGCTAGAACCGTCTCGAGTCCTGCAGCGGGGTATATAACGTTTTGTATGACCCGATGTTGAGAGAGCGCTTGAGGTATTTGGAGTGTGAGGTTTCATACGAGCCGTTGACCAGCGAGTAATACCGCATCTTTGAGTCCTGGCCGTTCAGTGGTTTTGGTTAGGTCGGTATGAGTGATGAGGCGTAATACATCAGTTGCATTAAGGTGCGGTGGTCCCACAAGTCCGAGAGGAAAAAACGACTTGGGAATTAGAGTCTCACATGTGCGAGCAATATCCAAAATTATTCACAGTAGGTACGTGGTATTGATGGTAAAATTTTAGCTGTGATGTTTCTTTGGTGTTGAGCATGATTAGAATTTAGGGTCGAATTCCGTTTAAGGGGGGTAGAATGTAATACCCCAAATGTATTCGAGAGAGAAGAAATAATTTAGAGAGAAAAGCCAATTAGAAAAGAGATTTAACAGAATTTAGAGCGGGATTTTTGTAAAGTTTGGACAAACTAGGCTGTGGGCTCCTGGCCCACAGTAACTTGGGCCCAAGGTGGAGAGGGCGGCAGTCGGCCACAACGGTGGGCCAAAACCCTAGGGCGCCACCCCCTTCTCTCCCCACTTAGCCGCCATACCCCTTTCCCCCTCTCCCTTGGCCGCCATCTCCATCCTCCCTGCGCCTCCTCTCCTGTAGCACACGGTACTGTAGCGCCATGGTTACTGTAGCATGTCCTTCCCCTGCTACCACTCCCTCCATTGTTGCTGTCCAAGAAGAGAAAGGGGGGAAGATCTCCATTGGAGTGACCGGCCAAGAAGAAGCGAGGGGAAGAGGGATCGCGTGGTGTTCCTCGCGTTTGACAGTGGTTTCTCCAAGGGTAACCCCAAATCACGTTCGTTTAGTCTTGAATTCTTGTATTTTAGAAATGTCGGTATTAGATCGGTATTCTAGCAGTTTGTAGTGTTCGTCTGATTTAGGACTGTTATCTACAAAATCCGGTCTGACCATCTCCTAGAGAGTAGTAGATAGCATCAGTAGCTTTCCTCAAGTTCTTGGATTAGGTCGTTTGGATGAGTGTATCAGGAGATATGATTTTCGTAGCGTCGCTGTTCTGTGGTTCTATCATAATTCTAACAATTAATGTTAATTGGTCATTAGCAAATAGTTAAAGAATTATTTAGAAGATCGCACCAAAACAAAAGTTGTAGGTATTTTTATAAGTTTTCCAAAAAGATAGAGAACGTAAATTTTGGATAATTGTACTGAAATATACGTTAGTTTTAGTCTCGCTGTCTAGAACCCCTGATGAGATTTAGTTGTTCTATTAAACTGTTTGGTAAGGATAGAAGATGGCTGAATCTAGGAAGCTCACCAACTAGGTTTATGTAGATAAATTAATAATATTTCTAGAAAATCAAAGAAAACCCCTTTTGGATCTATGGACGAAAAGTTATGAAGTTTAGAAGAAGACTGTCTGTTGAGGGGACAGATCGATGTCATGGGATTTGGAGTTTTGGGTTGCGCTAGGGAGCGTAGTGAGTTATATATTTATTTCTAGTAATGTTTAGTCTAGAATTGTTATCTTAGAGTGTTTGTTAAAATTATTCAGGTGGGGTTTTGGTTCTGGGGGCAACGCCCTCTTCGCGTCTTCCATCTTCGCACGGTTGAGGCAAGTATAGTTAGTGAAAGAATAATTAAGGGTGATTGTTCATGTTTGCTGGTATTATGTGCATATTCTCTACTCGTGGATGCTAGAATGATGTGTATGTCGCTGTTCATGAATGCTAGAAGTATGAGTATGCTTTTTATTCATGTATGTTGCTGCAGGCTAATACATGTTTATGTTGGATAAAAGAATTGAATCATATGCATCATGTTATCATCTTTAAGGCTTGGTCACGTGGTGACCAAGCATTGATTTTGATGTCCCCGTCATGTATTAGACGGGGTTGAGTCCCCACACTCATGGAGTGTGGGCTGATGGTCCCTGTGCTAGAAGGCACAGGCATGGGTATGCATCGACGGATGCACACTCCGCATTACTGGTATATGCAAAGGGAAAAGAAAAGTTGCATTTGTGCATTTGCATTGCATGAGCATATGATTTGGTTTACTATAAAGAATTTTGGTTGGATGATGATGATATAGTTGTGCATTATATTGTCTTATTAATTGTACTTTGCTGAGTTTTGGACTCACTCTTGTTGTTGTTTGTGTTTTTTTAGGTACCTCTTACGCGAACATCATGCATGGGAGGGGATAGTCATAAGATTGGTTGTACACCATCACGAACTACTCATAATCGATTAAATTTGGAGTATGATTAAATAATTGAGCAAACTGCTTAAAGGACTTCTATTGGTTAAGTCTTATGCATTTGATATTTTGTAATAGTGTTGATTAGCGTATTATGATTACATTTTAGATTGGATGATTGGAATATTGAGTATTGCTATTAGTTTCTGTTAGAACCTCCAGCATGGTTAACTATACAAAGGAGGTTCTGCCGAAATTTAGTATAATGTCTTAGTTTTAAATTGTTAATTTGTTATTTTAGTAGCATTCCAGGCTCATGTTGGGCTGGGGTGTTACAGATTCTTTCCTTGGTTTCCTTCTAGGCAACTCACATAATACACATGCATGCATGTAGACCTTTCCTTGCTTTCCTTCTAAGCAAATACATAACACACTTGCATGCATGTAACTCACGTAACACACATGCTTGCATGATGCATGCACCGAACCTCCATGCTACAGCTACCAAAGTTTTTGTTCAATGCTTCTTGCTCCATTGTTCTCGGTCTCGGATGCTTCTATATGTGTATAACTGTAGAAACAAAATATAGAACTATTAGGTAGTGACATATTCTCATTAGTAAGATTAAAATCATTTAAGAGTGAGTTCACCTGTTGGTTAATTGATTTAGCCCTTACTCGTGTAATCGGCTCAGTCGGGATGTCCTCATCTTCCTTTCCCTCTTGAAAAGGAGTCATCCTCAACTCTGATTCTTCCTGTCCATAGAATGGTGAAAAATCAGCAACATTGAATATAGAACTCACAGCATAATCATCACCCGGAAGCTCTATCTTATATGCATTGTCATTGATCTTCTCAAGTACTCTAAATGGACCATCTCCTCGAGGCATCAACTTGGACTTACGCTTGTTCAAAAAGCGTTCTTTGCGTAGATGCACCCAAACCAAGTCACCTGGTTCAAATAGCATCTTCTTTCTTGACCTGTTCGCCTTCTCAGTATAGTAGCGTGTCTTCTTTTCAATTTCCTCTTTAGTCTTGACATAAATTTTCTTCACATATTCAACACGCTTTGACGCCTACATATTAGCATGTTCATGTACCGGAAGTGGCAGCAAATCAAGTGGCGTGATTAGTTTAAATCCATACACCACCTCAAATGGGCACAATTGAGTAGTAAAATGTACCGCCCTATTGTACGCAAACTCCACATGCAGCAAACAATCTTCCCACTCTTTTAGATTTTTCTTGATCATTGTTCGTAGTAGCATTGAAAGTGTCTTATTCAACACTTCCATTTGTCCATCCGTTTGTGGGTGATAATTTGTTGAGAATAACAACTTTGTCCTAAGCTTGGCCCACAAAGTCTTCCAAAAGTAGCTCATGAACTTGACGTCACGATCTGAAACAATTGTCTTTGGCATGCCATGCAATCTTACAATTTTCCTGAAAAACAAGTCAGCTACATGCGATGCATCGTCGCTTTTGTGATAGGGAATAAAATGTGTCATTTTAGAGAACCTATCCACAACTACAAAAACTGAATCACTTCCCCTCTTAGTCCTAGGCAGTCCTAAAACAAAGTCCATACTAATATCCTCCCAATGTACACTAGGAACAGGAAGTGGAGTATATAAACTATGTGAATTAAGTTTAGATTTTGCTTTGTGGCATGTCACACATCGCTGTACAAACCTTTCGACATCCCGCCTCATTTTAGGCCAATAAAAGTGATCACTCAACATTATGAAGGCCTTTTCTCTCCCAAAGTGTCTCATTAATCCACCTGCATGAGATTCCTACAATAAAATCAAACGCACGGACGAATCTGGAACACATAATTTGTTAGCACGAAATAAGAACCTATCATGAACATGAAACTTGTCCCTTCCTTTCCCATCTTTACATTTAGAATATGGTTTTGAAAATTCGTGGTTGAAAGCATATAAATATTTCAAACTCTCTAATTCGGGTACCTTTACTTTCAATTGAGTTAAAAGCACATGTTTTCTAGATAAAATATCAACTACCACATTCTCTTTTCCTTTCTTATACTTAACAACATATGAGAAAGTTTCTATTAATTCTACCCACTTAGCATGTCTACAGTTCAATTTAGCTTGGCTTTTCAAATATTTCAAAGCTTCATGACCAGAGTGAATAACAAATTATTTAGGCCAAAGATAATGTTGCAAGTTTCAAGCACACGTACCAAGGCATACAATTCTTTATCATACACAGGATAATTCAATTGAGCACCTCCTAGTTTCTCACTAAAGTATGCTACAGGTTTTCTTTCTTGCATCAAAACACCACCAATACCTATCCACTAGCATCACATTTAATTTCAAAAGTCTTAGTAAAATCAAGCAAGACAAGCAATGGTGCTTCAATTAAACGTTTCTTTAGCTCTTGAAAAGCTTTTTCTTGTGGTGCACCCCATTCAAACACAACACCCTTTTTAGTTAACTCATTTAATGGGGTGGCTATGGTGCTGAAATCTTTAACAAAACGGTGATAAAAACTAGAAAAACCATGAAAGCTTCTAATTTGACTAACATTCATAGGGGTAGACCAATTCTTAATTGCTTCAGTTTAAGATTCATCTACCTCAATGCCTTGACCAGAAACAACATAGCCTAAGAACACAACTTTATCGGTACAAAAAGTGCATTTATCAAGATTAGCATAGAGTTTCTCATTTCTAAGCACTTCTAGCACTTGTCTAGTATGATCAATGTGTTCATCCAACGTTTTGCTATAGATCAAAATGTCATCAAAGTATACCACAACAAATTTACCAATGCATGTTCTTAAAACATGATTCATCAATCACATGAATGTACTAGGTGCATTGGATAAACCTAAAGGTATGACTAACCATTCATACAATCCAAATTTAGTCTTAAAAGTAGTCTTCCATTCATCACCAAGTTTCATCCTAATCTGATGGTATCCACTCCTTAAATCAATTTTGGAGAATATAACAGCACCACTAAGTTCATCTAGCATATCATCTAAACTAGGAATAGGATGACGATACCTAATAGTGATATTGTTAATAGCACGACAGTCAACGCACATTCTCCATGTACCATCTTTTTTGGGAACAAGAATTACAGGAACAATGAAAGGACTAAGACTTTCGCGTACATACCCTTTCTCAAGTAGCCCTTGCACTTGGCGCTGAATTTCTTTGGTCTCCTTTGGATTGGTACGGTGTGGTGGACGGTTTGTAAGTGATGCGTCGGCAACTAGATCAATTTCATGCTCTATTCCGCGCAATAGCGGAAGTCCCGCTGGTATCTCCTCCGGAAACACATCCTCAAATGCCTGTAAAAGAGAAGAAACACCACTAAGACGAGAGTTGAAGTCGTTAGTTGAAAGCAAAACAGTTGCATCTTTATACACAAGCACAAAGTGCATCTTTGATGGGTTATTGCTCACATCTCTCAAATCTGATTTTGTGGCTAACATAACCAACCCTCCCTCACTCTTACTTTTTCCTCTCATATTTGGCTTGTGGCTCTCACTCACCGATGTGTGGAAATCACTCTTTTCTTTCTTTTTACTCTCATTTTCAACAAGCTTCTTTTGCTGAAATTCAACATGTATTTGACTAGGAGTCATTGGATTAAGCTCATTTGTCTTCCTCTTCCACTTAAAAGCATATCTATTGGAACGGTCATCATGTTGCACACTTCTGTCATATGGCCATGGCCTTCCCAACAGCAAATAGCACACGGTCATAGGCACCACATCACACTCAACGATGTCCTCATAATCACAAATCTTGAAAGTAACATGCACCACAAACTGAACTTTCACATCCCCACATTCGCTAAATCATTGCACATGATATGGACGTGGATGTTTCAGCATCTTTAAACCAAGCTTCTCACAAAATTCAACGCTAGCCAAGTTATGACAACTACCTCCATCAATAATAAGTTTGATTACCTTGTTGTTTATCTAGGCTTGTGTTTGAAATAAGTTGAATCACTGCGGATGTGCATCTCCTTCTTGTGCAAGCATGCTCAAATTTTTAGTGACTACTAGTGCCTCTCCCGTTTCATAACTCAACACATCAATCCCATCACTGTCATCTGATGCATTTTCATATCTCTCCTTTTCATGACTGAGCTCAACCTCATCTTCACTTGCGAATTCATACTCTCCATCTTCTGTCACAAGCATAACTCGGTTGTTGGGACACTCTCTAGCTATGTGCCTATGCCCCCAAACACTTGAAGCATTGAATTTCTCTACTCTTTGCTGTAGCATCAATTGAAGATGTAGGGGATGGAGCCACCTTTTTCTCACTTGATGTAGGTGCTGATTTTGCAATCGAGGAAGAACGAGCATTAGTATTTGAATTAGTATTAGCTGAAGATGTACCTTGTCCCAAACTGAAGTGTACTTTGGTGGCATTAGATGAAGATGATGGAGCTTTCAAGTTGAACGATGTTGTTCTTGGTGCTGGTTTTACATCTTCTAGTAACTGCTTCTCCGCCTTTGTCGCTTGATGCACCAAATCAACAACAATATTGTAGGACCGATATTGCACTATGAATTTAATGTTTTTATTTAGACCAAACAGAAAACGCGTAAGGGTTTGTTCTTCATCTTCGTGCACATGTACCCTAATCATAGCTTGCTCTATCTTCTTACAGTATTCCTCCACCGAGCGACCTCCCTGTCTCAAATTCTGCAATTTATCAAAAAGATCACGTTTATAAGTGTTAGGAACAAAACGTGCTCTCAGCTCTTACTTCATTTCAGCCCATGATGCAATTGGTGATTCTCTATTATCTTCTCTTTGGTTCAATACTTGCTCCCACCAAATCAACGCATACCCATCAAACTCAAGTGATGCCATGTGTAGCTTCTTCTCTTCCGAATAATTGTGCATCTGGAATATCTTCTCTACCTTAAGCCCCCATGTGAGATATGCATCTGGATCGGAAGCGCCTTCAAATTTGGGAATATTGAACTTGACCTTCCCAAATTTTCCTCCATGTGCTACTCATCATGACGACGGCCATGACATTGATAGTTATCATTGCGGTGTAACCAAACGTTGTCACCGAAGTCCTCAATGTGGGCAGCACCGCCGCGTCCACGGCCACGGCCTCTCCCTTGGCCATGATCTGCGCCCAAAACACCTTCCCCATGCCCAGGAAAGGGTGGTCGAACCGCGTTGGCAGCGGCTTGACCCGCTTGAGCTTCTCTAGCGAATCGTGCATCCCTCTCCTCATCGGTCTTGTCAAGCTCAACGCCTTCTTCATGTACACCAACTGGGCCCCGCTCTTTGAGAAGCTCCTCTAGTATCTCCCTCCTCAAGACACTCATATTGTCATTCAACTAAGTCTTGAAATCATTTGTGAGCTTCTCAAGGTCAACTTGTGTAACATATACTGGTTCTCCTTCTTTTCCTGACATGGTTAGTGCAAACAACAAAGAAAAAACTATATATATGGATATGGAAGTTTTTATTTGTGGAAATCACTCAACCTTACCTTCTCTTACCAACCCAAGTTCTTATGCATCCTTGATGGAATTGAAGAGCTGCACGCACTTTGGTGACGGTAGACAACACAAGGTGATAGATTAAGCGAATTCAATTGCACTAGCACTATGAAACAATGGCTTATTTGTAGAGCTTGGAGGGGAATAGTATTTACCTATGCAATCTGAAATTCTAGATATTGTAAAGCTAGGTAACAATCCAAAGTAGAATTCAATGTCTAGTTACTGATCTTATGATATAAGTGAAGAACGAAGCAACTCACACGCAATGATGATGGAACTTAGTGCAATCAAAGGAATGAGCTAATATATAAAAATATAAGTTATGGAGAGATGCTAGCTAGTTGCTCAATGAGATAAAGTAGGGCACAAGATTGCTTAAAACGATGAAACAACACCATCTTAAATTTTTTGTCAATGATAGGGTGTGCTCACAGTAGTGACTAGCCAACCAATTTTTTTCTCTCTTTTTGTTTATTCTTTTTCCGTATTTTTTTTACCAGACCAATTGTCACAAGAGCAGCACTTAAAACCCTATTTTTGGCTATGAAAGAAAACAATTCAGATGTGTGCAAAGTGTAAAGGACCAGCCCTAGAGCAAATCAAATAGCTAGTCTCGAATAGGAGCAAAGTATTCACAAAGGATTGAATTGGCTCACAAAAGACATACGCGATTTGTTTTTTTTTTGCAGGGGGTACTGTATACGTGTACAGTAATAATCGTGTACTATAGTTATCTAGGTACTGTAGCTGCACGTGCAAAAGTTGTTTCCTTTTTTTTCTACTTCTGTCGCGGAATTTTTTATATTAATTAACCCTTTTTTTAATTTTATTTTAAAGTTAACTCCCAGCAAACTTTATTTCCAATTCTGACCCCTTTGGTCAAGCCACCACCCGTGGCGTGACCAAACAATATTGTTACGACAGCCCGTATCTGGGAAAGCCCTTATCACGCCACTACCAGTGGCGTGACAGTGTTGTTTGGTCACGCCACGGGTGGTGGCATGACCAAAAGTGCTATTTCGGGGACTTATCCTATGGCGTGACAGAGTTGTTTTGTCACGCCACGAGGGGTGGCGTGACCAAAGGGGTCAGAATTAGAAATAAAGTTCTCCGGGGGTTAACTTTAAAATAAAAATTAAAAAAGGGTTAATTAATAAAAAAGTTCTCTGTCATGACGAGAGAATCACCGCGTCTTTGCAAAGACGTGATTGTTTTTTTGTGCGATCTTGTAGCATCTTTGTGGCGCGTGCTATAGATGAGGACTGCACGTGGCTCTATTGGATTCTCGCGCACCGTAGAAATTCGGAACAGTAGTCGCGCGCACTATAGCACAATTACTAGCAGACGATTTTTTTGTGCCGGCTAATAGATTGGAAACAAGAAATTAAAGCTACGCAAAGGAAGAAAAGATCAGCGACTAAACACAATTTCTACTGGATCAAGACCTAACCAAACGCACTACAAATTCAGATTGAACTATAGGCTAAAGGGATTTTTTTGTGGCTTTTTGTGTATAGGGTAGAAAATAAATCTAACTATGGGTAAATTGATCTTACCGTGGCAACCAATGCTGTGATACCAAGATGATACGGGGGATGCCCGATCTTCACGACATAGGATCGATGATAACTTTGGATCCGTGCAACCTGACGAACCGATGGCGCTAACCACTGTTAAAACAGCAACCTGCGATAAAAGAATTCGTCCAACCACACGCTCGTGATCCCGTCTACCTGACCACACAAAGTAGACGTGTCGCTACTCCTGCAAAACACAAGAAATCACAAGAACAACAGAACGGCACAACAGATTAGAACTCGCTATTCTAGTGGAGGCAATATTGCTCAAACCCTAGAATAAAGAGTATATTAATCTCTAGAAAAAATATCACCTCCCCCTCATGGTGCGCAGCGCCTTACAATATATAGTGTGTATGGGCACAACTCAACTTGGGATTTGGCCATAGTTTGGACTCAACACAAAAACAGAAACTAGAATTACATCCGAAGTCTCACGTGTACTTGGCTAAGGAATAAGGCATGTAGGCTGTGATCTACTCGAAAGTCGTGACCAATTACAGATCAATTTCCAATTGGTTATCTTAAGAACTTGCCAAAACAGTTTGGTCTCATTTTCCCTTTTTATATAGATTCTTTCCTTGGTTTCCTTCTGGGCAACTCACGTAATATACATGTATGCATGTAGACCTTTCCTTGCTTTCCTTCTAAGCAAACACATAACACACTTGCATGCATGTAACTCACCTAACACACATGCTTGCATGATGCATGCACCGAACCTCCATGCTGCAGCTACCAAAGTTTTTGTTCCATGCTTCTTACTCCATTGTTCTCGGTCTCACATGTTTCTATATGTATAACTGCACAAACAAAACATAGAACTATTAGGTAGTGACATATTCTCATTAGTAAGATTAAAATCATTTAAAAGCGAGTTCACCTGTTGGTTAATTAATTTAACATTTGCTCGTGTAATCGACCCAGTTGGGATGTCCTTGTCATTCACAGTATACTACTTGAAACAAAAGAACTACTAGCTGCCTGACTTCTAAAATATTTTGTGTGGCGCTGATGCAGGCTATGCTAGCAGAATAGCGGATACGGGTCTGGGAACGAAGTGTTGAGCTGCCAGCCGAATCAAATCAATACAAAATATTCACGAAGACATTTTGATTTTTGAAATGATTAGCACATGCAGTTCCTTGCTACTAGTGAACTAGTCATCGAAAATTCGAAATACTGCACCACAATTCCACAATTCCATATACTCCAATGCAAAATTTCATACCTATGGTCGCTGTCGCTATGCCAACCCTTCCGTAGCTGTACCACCGCTGCCTCCGCCACCCTCCATGTGCCGTTGTGAGACGGCTAACCCTCCCGTAGCTGTACCGGAGATGCCCCGGCGGCCGTACCCCGTCACTGTGCCTCGGCCGCCCTCCCCGCTATTTCTTGGTGTTTCTCTACCCACGATGGAAGCTCCTGCTCCACATTGCTCCGACTGCTTGAATGCCCAGAACGTGCTCCACTATCCGCCGCCTCAGTGCTTGCCCTGAGCCCCTGACTGCCTACGAAGAGGAGCAGAGGAAGAGACAGAGCACCAACCAAATCGCAAATCGAGCTGCCACGGAATAGGGAGGATTGAGTCGGTGGCCGTGACCTAGGGCAAACACAAGAGGCGGCCAAATGGGCTATTTTGGTCCGGTCTTATTTCGAATTGGACTGGTTTTTTTTAAATCTGATTTAGAATTTAACCGAGGTACCCGATAGAACCGATTTCAGTGAAAATCGGCCGGTTACCGCAACCCTACCGGTGATTTCAGAGATGGTGCGGCTGTAGACTCATTGATTGTGACAGGCTTCTTTTAAGATGGTAACCTCTCCGTGACAGGCTTATCTTTAGATGTTAACTTCACTCTTGCAGCAATAGCATACGCCACTGCTGCCACTGTGGCTGCGTATGCAGCGTCGTATTCTTCTCTGTTACTCATTTGCCCTGACAATGTCAATTTCAGTCGGCTGCGCACTTCATTTCTTTCATCCTTAGGATCAGTGTAAACTCAAGACAGATTAAAAGTGTAGATTTTGATGGTTTATCTCTTCCAAAAATTGTGCCTTGCTGAGGTGGTATTGTTATAGTCTATCTGCCACCTTGATCTTCCTGTCCTACACCATAAAGCTGGACCCTGCAAAGAGAAAATCAGCGTCACAAAATCTTCAAGTGCTGAATAGTTGGTGGCTTGGTACTTTTGCAAAAGAATATAAACATATTTGCAGATACTACTGCCTGCTGTGATGACAAACAACATTCTTTTCAAACTCCGAAACAATTGAAAAGAACAATGGAATAAGTAATGGTAATGCTACATTACAAAGCACTCGTAATCTTACAGTTAGGCAGCCAAATGGAAGAACAGATGGAGCTCTAAAGGTTTCTTGCAAATGCTACCTCAGTTGTTTCATCACATCATACATGGTGCACAATTGAATTGTAAAATGAACCAAGGGCTCTTGTTAATATTGTGTTGTGCACTCCAAGCGCAAGATTAAGTTGTAAGCTAAGCATTGCACCATAAACTGCCTGTTAGCATGTATAGAGGAGGTTTAGAGAGAGAGATGGAGGGCAAGAAAGCAGTTGTCTTGGAGGCAAGCAAGTGGAATCGCTTTGCCCTGTTGAAGTCTTTAAGAATCCAGACCTTTTTGCTTGCAGTGTGATTGCTACTGTCATTTGATTCCTCTTCCATTCCTAAAAATTTGCTCCTCTTACCCTTTCGACTAGTTTTGCCTTGCCATACAAATTCCAGTCTAATGGCATTACCTGGCCTCATAATATTCAAGGAAATATAAGCTGGCAACTTAGTTTCTTGTAGCTTTAGAATTGTACATTTGTACATGCTAAGTATCGTTTGTCAATAAAGATTCTCAGTTCGACATACTACTCAGGACATGTTTCTGATAGGGTTTGTCGTCGGTATTCTCCTTTTGACACTTTTGGCAGTTTGCCATACGAACAACTGTATCAATTACCTATTTCATTTCAGTATGTACCAAAAAAACCCGCGTTAACCAATGTAGATCATAGTACATTTTTTTTGACATCCGAATTTTCAGAGCCTTTTGAAGCTTTAAAAATAAAATGAATCATTTGTATTTTATTGAATTAATTTAAAGCTTAATTTAAAATTTTAGAAAATAAAAATATTTTAAATGATTAAAATAAACTTCAATTAAATTCAAAATTATTTTATTCAACCTACTCGGGTTCCAAGGATTTTTGTGGAATTTGCTTGAATTTTCTAAAATTTATTTTTTTGGATTTTTCTGGATTTTTCCTTTTCCTTTTCTTTCTTTTTCTCTCTTACTTCATCTTCTTCCTCTGTCTGCGATGCTTCTCTGTTCTTTATCCTAAAACATCAACACCACACCTCCATTTTTCATTCTTTGCACTCGGAGCTCCATTTCCAACTCCGTCTCAAGCATTACGAGCCCCTCGTCATCACACACGTCTTGTAACACCCCAGCCAAACAAGGGCCTGGAATGCTACTAAATTAAGTAAATTTAAACATATTCAAACTAAAACATCTTACAAAAATTCGGCAAAACCTCCTTTGTATAACTAAGTATACCGAGGTTCCAACAGATGCATATATTATTAGCAATATCTCAACATCCAAAGTTCATCAAAGCATTCATAAACAATCAATTCAGCTAAAATATAAGCAAGCATAATCAAAATTAATCCTTAAGCAGTTTGCTTATTATTAAGGTATGAACTAATGATAATCATCTTTAAAAGAGTGTGTGGTAGTGAGTGCATCCTTAGCAATTCTACTCCCTCCCATGCATGCCGTTCTTGCAAATGGTACCTAAAAACACAAAAAAATAAGAGGTGAGTCCAAAGACTCAAAGAAATATAATAAATGGCATCAACCACATACAAACATGTAAATCAGCAATTAAACCTCTCAAACACACATATCAACCATCTTACACACGCATGCTATGCAATATGCTCAAAAGATGATCCTCTTCCTTCTCTTTCCCTTTTGCATTTTACCGGTAATGCAAAGTGCGCATCTGTCGATGCACACCCATGCTCAGTATCATCCGTGCAGGGACCATTGCCCATACTCCACGTGTATGGGGACCTAAGCCCATGCTCTTCAAGCATGGGGACCTTTAACCCGTCATTAACATGACGGGGACCTCAAGTTGCTTGGTCACCACATGACCAAGTCTTCAATAAGTCAACATGATGCATATGTATGAATTTCTCAAATTAACAAACATGCATCTGCAACAATAATGCATATGAAAATCATTTTCATACTACAAGCTCACAAACAAAGTCATCACAACTAATGAACAACCAAATCTAACACATGACTCATATCTCCAGCAATAATGCACAATACTAGCTATGCCGTCATCACATCTCAGAGCACACAATTTCTCATAACATATACCCAAAGATTGCCATTCAACGATAAAAATTATAACCATCATTATACTTGCCTCAACCGTGCGAGAACGGTGGACGCGAAGAGGGCGCTGCCCCTGGGATCACGCTCCCACCTGAACATAATGATAACCCAAACTAAGACAAGCATACTGGACCAAAAGCATAAATAAGAACACAATTGAACTCGCTAAACTCCCAAGCGTTTCCAATCTTCCAATTTCTACCGATCGATTTGGTGTTCACTGCAGACAGTCAACTTCTAAAATACATAACTTTCTGCTCAGGAGTCCAAATAAGATGTTCTAATACTTTCTGGAAAGATAATTAAATTACCTAAATAAACTTAGTTGGGGAGCCCTTCTGATTCTGCAATTTACTTCCCCTACCAAGCCAATCTATAGAACGTCAATTATCACGTCGGGTTCTCTGGACAGTACACTAGAATTATCATAACTTTTGCTACGAAAGTCCAATTCTTACGTTCTGTAGCTTTCTGGAAAGGTGAGGAAATTACCCATCTTTTTTATTATAACGAGATCCTCTGATTTCGTATTTAACTAATAGATTAATTCAGATTTCTACAGACTGTCAGGATGTTGACAGATTAACAGGACAGCGGCACTAAACAATTCATAACTTTGTAACCGTTAATCGGATTTGGGCGTTCTTGGCAGCCGCGGAAAGCTAAGGACATAACCCAACTATCTCTAAGAGATGTCTAGGACTGATTCCGCCTTTAAGTACATCAAAACATCGGTCTAATCCAATCTGTCCTGAGCAGACCTAAATACCGACATTGCTAAATTAATTAAATACGCATCTAATCGGGGGAAAAGAGGGGTTACCCTTGATGAACTGCTGTAGATGACGATGTAGCCGCGATCCTTCCCTTCCCCTCTTCTCCTTCTCTCCTTCTTCCTCTTCCTTTCTCTTCCCTTGTTCCTTGGGCGGCAAGAAGGCGTGTGGCTTGGCCAAGGAGGACGGCATGGAGGGGGCGGCATCAACGGGAGGCGTGCTACAGTGCTATAGTGCGGCGGCGGCACTGTAGCACGGGCATCAGAGCATCCCTGGGTTTCCTCCCCCCCCTCCTTTTTGTTGGTGGCTACTTTCCTCATGGGCCATGGGCCACTTTGGCTAAATTCCCCTTATGGCCACCACCACCTCCCACCTTCGGCCAAATACCAATGGGCACGAGGCCCCGGCCAGGTTGTCCAAATTTCATTGTAAAACCCTTCTTTAACTGCTTAAATAATTATTTTCTATTTAGTCCTTCTCCTAATTTAATTATTCTCTCCTAATATTCTTTCGAATACTTTTGGGGTATTACATTCTACCCCTTAAATAGAATTCGACCCGAATTCTCCTTGTCGTTCTACTCAAGAACAACCGCAATGAAGGTATCCAACAACGAACACGTACTCAACGTGAACAACTCGAGTATGCTCGCAAGCAAGATTTCAACTCAAGTCATTCTCCTCTCGGACTTATGAGACCACCGTACCTTGAGGCGGTGATGTACTACGCCTCGTCGCTTGTACCATCCTAATCGAGATCCACTCAACAGACAGACTCAAGATGTGGTAATGCTCATTGGTCAACGGCTCTTACGAAACCTCAGACTCCAAATACCTCAAGCATTCTCTCAACATCGGTTCATCCAAAACATTATATAACCCATTCCAAGATTCGAGACAGTTCTAACGAATTGCTAACTTCAAACATCCCCACAACTTCCAGAAACAACCCAATGTACCTTGGGCTATCCTTCCCTTTGGTACCAAACCACAGAATTTGTGCACAAGCATATGAAATGCTCGTTCTATCTTCAGTCGATCTCTTCATCCTAACCAAGAGGGTCTTCGTTAAGCAGGGACACGCAACACAACTTATTTTAATCAAACTTTAATATTCAGATTTATTTGAAAACAAGGATTCACAATGCGATACCAATTTTTCTCCAAAACACTCAAATCCAAAATCGAAGATTCTTCATGAAAACCTTTTCGCACTCCAACTAGGCAGTTTGCAACTAAACACCACATAAGCTAAAAAAGAATTTGCTCGAATGCCCAAATCAAACACTTCTTTTATACTCTTAAACCGGAAAGAACCACCTTGCCGATCATAAAGTCAGATCAAATTATACATGATCTCCATCATAAAAACCCAACTTATATAAGAACCAATAGAGCACTTCTATACTCGAGAAAACTTTTTTTTTCCAGAAGTTCTTTTAAGAAATAAATCCTTTCCCCAATCGCAGCTTCCAAATCATCACACTAACTCATTCTCTTAATCACAATTCCAAAACGATCATCAATCGAAGAACAACCATTCCTATTTAGAGGACTCTACTAATCCACAAAAGGATTCTCTAGTCCACTCCTATATCAAAGGAATTACTTTGACAAAAGGTTTCCAACATCTCAATAAAGATTGTTTACCCACCACCACATCACCTCGTTCTGTTAAGGATAATCAACTTGAAATTCACCGCATTCACACTCATTTACTGCATCCAAAGGATTCTATCAAAGATCACCATAACTCTTGGTATCTAATCATGGGAAACCAAGATTCTAGCATAAAAATGCAGAACCCAAATTCAACCTTCCAATCTCCTTCCATAAACTTCTAGTACAATTGATAGGAAATCCTCAAATTTGCTTATCAAAATTTCACACAGCTCAACAATGACCTCAATCATTAATATCAACATTCTCACTAATCAAGTAACCGCCCCAAGGCGATTTATTTCACCAATCTTAGACCTTCTCTAATCCACATCAATCCAATCCAATTTCACAACCGCAATATACTTCTTCGCAATACCCTAATTGTTTGACCAAAATTCAAACATACTCAATTATTAACGTCAATAAATAAATATATCCTTGACCAGGTTATCTTTAGAGATAATCTAACTCCCATAGGGTTAATCACTAAGGCCAAGTCATTCTTGACCTTAACTTAACAATCCCTGCTGTCCCATCATTTAACACAGCTATTAGATTTCACTACACTACTACTCTCATTAAACTACATCATCATAATTCTTCTACACAATCTTCACCAAGTACCCAAATGTGATACTCTAATAAACCGATCAAGATTTCCATAATTGCTAATTCTAATGTTCTGTCAGAATGAACACCAAATCTTGGACCACATCTCGCTATAGGTCCTACAAGTTGCAACAACAAAATCTATTATCTCCAAAGACAAATATTCTTTTTTAATCAAATTCTCTCCAAGGATTATTCCAATAAATCGATTTATTACTCAAAACCTCTCAAACAACCTGACACCTAAAGGTTCACAAAACCATCTACTAGACCACCACTATCTTATTGCCAAAACACAACCGAAACGACTTTGCAATACAGTTCGGTTAACCCTTTCTTCGAAGAAAAGGCAAGTAGAAATAAATTTCAGCACAAGAGAAATAATCAAATAGCAATGATCTCGAAAAACAAAAGATGTGATCATAATTGAGGGCACACGTCCCACAAGCAGAGAGTATCAAACCTCAAACGAGAATAAAACATTACTTTTAGGATTCGGGATACTCTGTTGGGCAAAACAAAAAGTCTAAGCAAAATTCGATAACTGCGTGTTACAAAAACTTGACTTCAATCTCAATACTTCTACTTCACTCTTTCCCTTAACAAATATAACGACTTTCTTTGGTTACAGCATCACCATGCCAACTCCAACAAGAAGAGATTCGAAGATCACAACATATAAACTACTTAGAAACTAATAAAACCTCTCAACACGTCACTTTGCACAAAACAATTTCAGCTACCACATCAACATGAGGTTTGAAAGATCACAAATGCGAAACTAGAAACACTTTCGCCTAATCAATATCAGGCGAGCGTTCCATTTCCTTTATACAAAACATAGAATATCATCATCATAACCCTCATCGACAATCACACTAACAATGAGGTAATACACTATTAACGAGAATCCTCATAGCCTACTTTCCCATCGTAAACCTCTCCAAAGGAGACACCAAGCACAAGGTTGAAACAACCCTCTTTATCAAAATCATGCTATCAAATAACAATTTCAGGAAGACACACTCTCCGAGACCACTTATTCATTCATCCATTCAACCATAAGTGTTGCTCAACACCCACTTCAATTGTCATTAACAATCGACAATTGTAACTATCACGTAAGCAAATAGGGTCCTACGTTTATTTGTAATCACCTAAACCATCTATAAACACCGAGTCAACATTCCACTTTATGCTCAAAGTTTAGGGCAAGATAAAATTAGAGATTTAATATCATCATCTCCTGTAAAACAGGGTTTCACAAGGTACTACCTTAACATTTATCTAATCCGATATACATGTTTCAATCTAGCAATTGTGTATGACCATCAAGTAGCTAGTTTATGAAAATTGCCGGATTAATATCCTCTAAGGCAACATCAAACATATCCTTAACATAACCGTCACTATAGATAGATTAATCCATTGGGACCTATTACACCGAATTATCCAATAAATTTAACAAATCTCACAATCTTAATGATCAGACAAAATCATCAATATCTCACACTTATTAATAACTTCTTTAACTTCAATTGGGTATAACCATACCCTTAACACAGTTCATCAAGAACTACTACAAGACACCATCAAATTAAACAACTTTCCTTCCAAGGATCTTAGTTAAGATCAAATATGCACCACACTACAGACTCAACTTGATAACCCAAATAACAACCATTAATTTCTTTGATTGTAACCTCTCGCTTAACCGTGACAAGACATCGATAAAGGTTTCAACGTTTTCTTTCATAGAAGAGAAGCATCCAACTCCAACACTCAAAATACCCAAAAGAGATACCTTGAGTCAAAGCTTCCACGCAATAAAGGACTTGCAAAAGGAAATTTTCGTTATCCAAATCATCAAGCACAATAAAAGGATCAAGTTTTTCTAATAAGAAAGACAAACTCCAATACGAAGGTCAATCTTGACAATTAACCAAGTTCACCAGCCGCAAGAATAACTCATCGGTTGGGAAAACATTGATTGCTTTACATGGCAACTTAAACCAATGGGAGCTCAACAACGTCTCTCAAAGAATCCCATTAACTGGAATGGACTACTAATCCAAGAGAAGTTCATCAGCCACAACTAGGTAAGAGTTGACCAAATTCAAATTTCAAGAAAGAGAACAACTCTTCTAAATATACTCGCTTTCAACGTCTGGACTACAATATCCAGTGTGGACACTTCGCTATTCCTATACCACGAACGGTGGTGTAACTTTGCATGCTGACCGGGACCACAACCACAACCTCCACCTCTCAACGTGGGTTATCCCCACATAATAACCATAGTATTATAATATAGATATATCAGTTCATCTCATAACAGAATCATCAATACAACACAACAGGCGTAAATGAAATGTAAAACCCATCCCCAACTACGATTGCTTAGTGTGTCAAGTTTAATATTTTCAATACCACGGACCTACAGCCCGCTCTGATACCAACTGTAACACCCCAGCCAAACAAGGGCCTAGAATGCTACTAAATTAAGTAAATTTAAACATATTCAAACTAAAACATCTTACAAAAATTCGGCAGAACCTCTTTTGTATAACTAAGTATACCGAAGGTTCCAACAGATGCATATATTATTAGCAATATCTCAACATCCAAAGTTCATCAAAGCATTCATAAACAATCAATTCAGCTAAAATATAAGCAAGCATAATCAAAATTAATCCTTAAGCAGTTTGCTTATTATTAAGGTATGAACTAATGATAATCATCTTTAAAAGAGTGTGTGGTAGTGAGTGCATCCTTAGCAATTCTACTCCTCCCATGCATGCCGTTCTTGCAAATGGTACCTAAAAACACAAAGAAAATAAGAGGTGAGTCCAAAGACTCAAAGAAATATAATAAATGGCATCAACCACATACAAACATGTAAATCAGCAATTAAACCTCTCAAACACACATATCAACCATCTTACACACGCATGCTATGCAATATGCTCAAAAGATGATCCTCTTCCTTCTCTTTCCTTTTGCATTTTACGGTAATGCAAAGTGCGATCCGTCGATGCACACCCATGCCTGTACTATCCGCAGGGACCATTGCCCATACTCCACGTATGGGGACCTAAGCCCATGCTCTTCAAGCATGGGGATTTTTAGCCCGTCATTAACATGACGGGGACCTCAAGAGTTGCTTGGTCACCACATGACCAAGTTTTCAATAAGCCAACATGATGCATATGTATGAATTTCTCAAATTAACAAACATGCATCTGCAACAATAATGCATATGAAAATCATTTTCATACTACAAGCTCATAAACAAAGTCATCACAACTAATGAACAACCAAATCTAACACATGACTCATATCTCTAGCAATAATGCACAATACTAGCTATGCCGTCATCACATCTCAGAGCACACAATTTCTCATAACATATACCCAAAGATTGCCATTCAACAATAAAAATTATAACCATCATTATACTTGCCTCAACCAGGCGAGAACGGTGGACGCCTTGGGCGCTGCCCCTAGGATCACGCCTCCCACCTGAACATAATGATAACCCAAACTAAGACAAGCATACTGGACCAAAAGCATAAATAATAACACAATTGAACTCGCTAAACTCCCAAGCGTTTCCAATCTTCCAATTTCTACCGATCGATTTGGTGTTCACTGCAGACAGTCAATTTCTAAAATACATAACTTTCTGCTCAGGAGTCCAAATAAGATGTTCTAATACTTTCTGGAAAGATAATTAAATTACCTAAATAAACTTAGTTGGGGAGCCCTTCTGATTCTGCCATTTACTGCCCCTACCAAGCCAATCTATAGAACGTCAATTATCACGTCGGGTTCTCTGGACAGTACACTAGAATTATCATAACTTTTGCTACGAAAGTCCAATTCTTACGTTCTGTAGCTTCCTGGAAAGGTGAAGAAATTACCCATCTTTTTTATTATAACGAAATCCTCTGATTTCGTATTTAACTAATAGATTAATTCAGATTTCTACAGACTGTCAGGATGTTGACAGATTAACAGGACAGCGGCACTAAACAATTCATAACTTTGTAACCGTTAATCGGATTTGGGCGTTCTTGGCAGCCGCGGAAAGCTAAGGACATAACCCAACTATCTCTAAGAGATGTCTAGGACTGATTCCGCCTTTAAGTACATCAAAACATCGGTCTAATCCAATCTGTCCTGAGCAGACCTAAATACCGACATTGCTAAATTAATTAAATACGCATCTAATCGGGGAAAAGAGGGTTACCCTTGATGAACTGCTGTAGATGACGATGTAGCAGCGATCCTTCCCTTCCCCTCTTCTCCTTCTCTCCTTCTTCCTCTTCCTTTCTCTTCCCTTGTTCCTTGGCCGGCAGCAAGGGCGATGTGGCTTGGCCAAGGAGGACGGCATGGAGGGGGAGGCGGCATCAACGGGGAGGGCGTGCTACAGTGCTACAGTGCGGCGGTGGTACTGTAGCGCGGGTACTGTAGCATCCCTAGGGTTTTCCCCCCCCCCTCCTTTTTGTTGGTGGCTACTTTCCTCATGGGCCATGGGCCACTTTGGCTAAATTCCCCCCTTATGGCCAGCCACCACCTCCCACCTTCGGGCCAAATACCAATGGGCCCGAGGCCCGCCCCAGTTGTCCAAATTTCATTTGTAAACCCTTTCTTTAACTGCTTAAATAACTATTTTCTATTTAGTCCTTCTCCTAATTTAATTATTCTCTCCCGAATATTCTTTTGAATACTTTTGGGGTATTACACGTCTTGACACCATCATTTACATGTCTCCATCAACCCATGCTTTCACTTTTTCAGTTACTCATCGGCTTTCAATGTCAACCCGAAACTGTCACCCGAATTCGCTCGCGTTTCCGTCGATTCAAATCATGGGAGAGACTATAAATTGGAGCACCGACGCCCCTGATATCCCCTTTGCACTCTCTGAAAACCCCTAGAGCCCCCGGAGCTCTGACGACGACGAATTCACCATTTTTTCGAACGTCAACCACCACACCCGAATTGTGATTTCTTCAATCCGGTGATTTTCTTGATGTCACCACCGCGTCACAGCGTGTTCCCGAGCACGATGATCAAAACCCCTCAATCAATTTCAATTTTCATACAGTGGATTGCCGGAATTTCGTCATTTCTTCCTCTAGGCTGAATTCATCCTCGACAATCGATCTCCTTCACCGGTGAGTTTCTCGCCGAATTGATCACGTCACCACATGTTCCCAAATATTTCCTACCCATCTCCCCACCTCAATTCGTTCAATTTTGCACCGTGGAGTGTCATCTCTTTGCCACCATCGGTTGATGTGGAGTCGCCGCCACGGACCATCTCCGACCTCCTTGTTTGGCCCTAAAGCTTCCCCTTGTCGTGCCGATGCCTGTGCTCACCTCCCCTCGTCGTTATCGCCACCGGAGCGCCACTACCCCCTGTGCCCCACCGTCGCCGCCCCAGGCCGTCTTCGCCGCCGCCGCCACCTGTGGCATCACCACCCCCGCGGGGTTCCATTTTTGCTGTTGGCTGGCCACCTCACCGGCGTCGCCACCATGGCCTTGCCTTCAATTCTTCCTTGAGTCACTAGCAAGTGGGACCCTCATGTCATGCCCTGAGTTCCCTTCTCTCTCTCTCTCTATCTCCCTTGCAGGTGGACCCTCACTGTCACACTCCCATTTCCTTTGCTCTGTAAAAATAAAAATCAGCACAGCATCTTTCTAGAGAATATTCTCTCTTTTCTAATTTTCTATCATTTCATGTGACTTCAAATTTTCGGATGTTCGTTCTCCTTCATACGAACTCCGAATTCATCAATTCTTGTTTATAAATTCCTATAAATTCAATATATTCCTTCCATTATTTATTTTGTATTTTTTGGATTTTATTTGATTTTTTGTTATTTATTTGTGTCGTTTCGCACGTGTAGAGTCCGACGCCACCGACACTAGTTTGGACCAACTAGTCGCAGGAACCTCAACCTATGATGAAGGTGAGTCTCCTTTGAACATTCTGTACCTATGAATTTTTAAATTATGTTTTCAGTTTTAAAGTATTATGCATTGCTATTTCATATAAAATGATGATTTTAAATTGTAGGTTGTTAGTTAAACCTAAAAATTGTTAATACCTTCCTTTGATGATTGTTATCCTATACCTTTGTAACCCTAGCATAGAAATTCCGCAATATTGATTATAACTTTGTGGAATAGTTATATACGGTAGAATTGCTTAGACATGCTTTTCGGTTTTGATCAACCTTTGGGAGGAAAAACCATTATTACCCGTTATGCTTTAATTTGGAAAATGTTTGACATTAGGTAATATCAGTATTTGGAAACTAAAATGTAACACCCCGATTTTTAGAATCGGAATGTTAATATTTAATTTGGTGATCTATTAAATTTTTACTGTGTTTTAAAAAATTTCTAGTGTTTAATTAAAATGTTGCTTTGAAAATCAAATTGAATTAATTAAAAGGTTGCATTTTTTAAATCAAATTGTTTGAAAGGCTGCGTTTAAAATTTTAATTGTAGTGATTTCTTGTTTTCGCATGCATTTCAAAAACCATGTCATCGTGCATGCATTAGTATCGCTCCCTTTTCTGATTCGACCGATCGCAGGTGAAACGCCTGCGTGTCCTTTCCTTTCCTATCATCTCCCTTTTTCGTTCCCTACTAACTCCTCACTTCTCTCCTTCAAATCTCACCCAAAAACTCAAAACCAAGCTATGCATGTCATACCACTGCGATCGTCATCGCATGACCAACCCATTTTTGTGATTCGTTTTCGCATGCATGACAGTTTGCGTGATTTCGCGAAAGGAGAAAATAAGTAGCAAATGAAACACCTATGTGTCCCTTCTTTTCCCTAACTTCTCTCCTCGCAATCACAACTGAAAACCAAAAATCGTGCAACGCATGTTATACTGATGCAATCGTCATTGCGAGAGTGTTTCATTTTAGCGGTTGGTTCACGCATGCGAGGTCGTTTGGGCGAGTTGAAGAAAAGGAGGAATAAATGCAGCGCTATTTATCCCACTGTCTTTTTATTTCCTGTTCATCCTTGTGCCAACCGAATTCCTCTCCGCTGCCATCTCCCTCCCCATTTCTTTAATCCCTAGCCAAATCATCCTACTCCCCACACCACCATCCCTATTTTTGTCCAGCACCAAACCTCTCCCTACTGCATGCTCATTTCCTTGTCCCATCCGAATCACCAAGCCACCACTGCCTTTGTCCTTTTTCCCAGCTGACACATACAAAGCCTCTGCCCATTTCTTCTCTCAGTACACTGCCATTTCATCATGTATACTTATTGTCATTCGTCCCCCCGCGAAACCGAACCACTCACAGCCACATGCCACTGTCATTTCTCCTTTCCCCAAGGGAGCACTCCACACTCCATGCCATTTCTCTTTCACACCACATCCTTCTTTCCCCTTGGCAGAGCCACTTCTAGTCATCACCAAGAAAAACTTATGTACATGTTCATCCATTCAACCTTCTCTCCTTCCAATCACAAAATCAGTCCACGCATGTTATGTAGCTGTGTTCATCATCGCTAGAGCAATCTGTTTTCGCTATTAGTTTTCGTATTCACGGTTGATTGAGAGTTTTGGAGACAAGAGAAGGGGAGAGCTGAGGCATTGGACATCAAGAGCGCCACTATCGCCACACTATCTTGCCTGTGCAAGGGTGAGTGCACGGTGAGGCACTGTGGCCACGACACGGTATGAGGTCTTGTATACGCATTAGATCAATTGACGAAATCGGCTCGTCAATTGTGGGAGACACATAACTTTTCTTATCCTTATTTTTGTTCAGATCTTCGTATCTGATTCTTAAGTCAATAACTTTGTTATTTAATTGGTTTTTGGGTCTGGACAACTGGTTGGTAGCGTGGGTGCTGTTATGCACGAGACTCGGGTATGTAGTTGTCTTGTCCGGACCATTAAGGACCGAGCCATGGGATGTCATTCCAAGTAACTACCGTGCTATCACACGCGGGATATGGGTAAGTAAGGGGAGAGTTTTATTGAGTTAAGTCCCAGGTGGTGTGAGGACATTTGTGTTCGATCATTTGTTCGTAGGACCCGATGCAATTTTTTATAATGTGCATGGGAGCACTGTTTTTCTTTATTTACATTGCATCGGTGTTTCCAACACAATTTGAGAGCCCGCTTAGCGAGCGCTATCGGTCGTTTGTACTAAGTTGGGGTTCATCTCGCGAAGGGGAATTTAGCTTAATAGGGCTCTGGTAACATCCCAAAATTTTGGTTTGTTTTGAAGTTTTAAAAGTAAAAATAACCATTTGAATTTTGTTGGTTAAAGCATAATTGGAATTTCCAGAGACCAAAAATAATTTAATATGAATAATCTCAACATAAAATATTATAAAAATTATTTTATTTGGATTCTATGTTCTTGGATATATTTTCTAGAATTTTCCGAGTGCATTTGCTATTTTCTGTTTGGTATTTGGATTTTCTACTATTTTCTAAAAAGAAAAAGTAATTAAGAATCTCATATTATCCTTTGGGTCTAATCTCTTTTCCCCGGCCCAATCTTATTTTCTTTCAGCCCGGCCGCCTCTTGTCTTTCCCGCTCCGAAGTCCAGTTGCCTTGGCCCTTTTTCCTTGTTCTCTCCCGTTCCACTTTGGCCCAAGCCGGCCCGCACCTCCGTGTCCTTTTCCACCGTGCACACCAGCCTCAGCCGCACTTCCTCGGCTCCCCCTCGTGCTTTTGCCTCGACCGAAGCCCAGCCTCTTGTTTTCCTTTGCTCACGCGTAAGCCCAGCTCAACCGAGAGCCCCCCTTGACCTTTCCCTTTTTCTTATTTCCACTGCCTGGTGGGACCAAGCCATACACGCACGTGGTCTTCATTCCCAAATCGTCCCTAGGCAGGACTTTTGAGTCCGAGTGCATCACGCCATGGCTGCGCCGGCTCCCTTGTGGACTCCCCATTCGGTGCTATTTAAAGGCTGCCCCACGCGTCAATTTCTCTGCACCACAATCCTCTTCCGAAACCCTAAACCTCCAGCTTCGCTCCCATCCGCATTGTGCCGAATTTCATCACCAAGCCGCCGGTTGCCGCGGTCTTATCTGCCTGATTTCTTCGCCATCAACGCATCTCCAGTCGTGATTCCACCACCATCGGGCCCGCAATAGCGTGGGCTACTCTGTGCTTCCATCATCTCCCTCCGAGGAACTCCAGAGCACCATTTTCGATTTTGTCATCGAAACTCGGCCGCCGCCGCCCAAACCGATCTACCTGATCCGGTGAGCCCTTGTGCCTTTTTATCCGTGTCATATTGTGCCTTATGCTATTCTCATCTAATCCCCCACCTTCTCCTTGTTCCTTTGCCACCGAGTTGTCGCCGCCGGCCGAACCATCCCCGTCGCTGAAGTCTTCACCGCTGACGAGTCGTCACCGGCATTGCTGCGCCTCCACCTCCCAGAGTATCACCATCTCCTCGGGGTTCCGTTTTGGCATCTCGTCAGACCTCCCTCGTCGTCAGTTGCCCTCACCGCCATCAAACCCAAGCGCCGACCAAGAGCTCCTTTGCTTCTGTTCTCTCTGTGCTCTCCTTCCTTTCTCGACGTGGCATGCCACCTCCCCTTCCACATTGGTGTCCACCTAGGCCCCTTTGCTTGTGTGGCATCCCAGTCAAGGCCAAGTGGCAGCTTAGCTTCTCAAACCTGATCCATAATTCTTGAAACCAGTCCTCCATACACCAGGTCAATGCCAAGTGGGTACCACTTGTCAAATTCATTTTCTTTATTATCCTTCAGCTGAAAATCATTGATGATGTCATGCTGACGCAATAAATTGTTTTCCTTTAGAGAAACAATTCCCTAAATCTGAAATTCCGACTCTATCATTTCATGTGAATCTTCCAAAGCTCATATCTTTTGCATCCGAACTCTAATTGAGTCCATTAAAATTCCAAAATTCATCTAAATTTTATATCTATTTATCTGAGATTTTTATTTAATTTTTGGAGTTTGTTTTATCTCTATTATTTATTTATTTGGTTTATTCGCTCGTTTGCGAGTAGACGTTGATTCTTTGGGAAGCTTTGAGCAAGGAGGAGGAAACCAAGATCAAGATCAAGATCAATCCGAAGATTTATTCCAAGGCAAGCCGTAGTCCTTTGATCATATTGAACCTATGATTTCAAAAGTATATTGTTTTATACAATTACATGCTATATTTATATAAATGGTTTTGGGATTAGCTATTACCTGTTGTCATTATGCCTCCATTGATTATTTGAATGCCACGAATCATTTGTCACCCTAGCATGGATAATTTTAGTTGGACATATTTGTATCATCAACATGGGTAGCGTACAAATGCTTAGTCAAGCTTAGTTACGATGTGTTCATCATCACATGTGTCATAATGATTAATATTGACTTAATGAAATATGGAATCGTGGTGGTTAGCAACTGCTGTTATTAAAACTTGTGTACCATGATGGGGTGTGTCATTGGTCTTGGTTAAACAAAATGGTTTTCACTCGGGCGAGTGGATGGTGGATAGTGGGGGTGTTTCAACATGTCGTGCATTTGTGGTATTCTCGCTTGAGTAACTTGTTAAGGACTTAATCTTGTGCGTCATTAAACTGGGCCTTAACCGTATAACCACATATCTGGTATGGGACGGGCCTGTCTAATTAATTAGCGAAGTTTTGATTTGGTTCTATTTGGGTTGTGTTTAGCGCAAGAGGGGGCCCTTGTCTGGTCGGAACGAGACATTCAGTGTTGAAACCTTAGCGAGCAGAACCGGGTCAAAACAGGACTTTGTAAAGGCCTTGTCGCATGCTCTAGACTGCTTAGCTAAGGTAGTGAGCAGTGGTATTGACGGATGCCAAACAAACTAGAGAAGTCGTGTTATATGGGTAAAGCTGTACAACCTCTGCAGATTGTAAAACTATTCGAATAGCCGTGTCCGCGGTTATGGACGTGTACAGGGATTTCACACGAGAGGTAGAGCTTCTTATAAAATTAGTCGGAGTGTGGATGGGAAGTTCACTTGATGAATATAATGTTTGTTTGTTGAACGGGTAATTCACTTGGTGGTTTGTGTCGATCGTTGAATTGGGGATTCAATTATCATTGATTTGGTTGGGAAGTGAATGAGAAGCTCACTGGTTGTTTCAAAGAAATTGTTTAATTGTTTATTATTGTTTTCAACTACGTATTTCAATCGATTTATTATATTTATCGTCAATGCTGCTTTTTGCAAAAGAACCATGCAGCTAACATTTGTCAAGCCATGCATGAATACTATTTGCATACATTTCCCTACGGCTTGCTGAGTACTTCATGTACTCACAGCTTTAAGCCTTTGTTGATCAGTTGAAGAATATCAAGCTGCTCAAGAGTTCTTTCAGAAGGAGGACTATGAAGGTTTTGCGGATTAAGATGTGTTCTCCACTCGATTGCCTGTGGGCATGTTGATTGGCCTTGTTAAGAGTTTCGTTTCGCTATAAGAGTTTATTTGTTTCTTTAGCCCTGAGTGGCAAGTGAAGTAAACGTTGACCATAAGGTCCAGTTATTATTATTATTTGTTACTTTGAGATCTTTTTAGTTAAATCGAATAAGTGGATGGTATTTCATCATTGTTTCCTGTGTGAGATAGCTACTGATCTGGAACTAGTTCAGAATACACAGAGGGTTCCTGAATCGTATTTTTGGGTACCGAAAGAGGTGGTATTAAAGCCATATCGACTGTAGAGCGCAACCTTAGTTAGCATGGTCACTTAGCTAAAAGCTTCAAAATTTATTTTCTAAATCAAATCAGCTTAATCTGACTTAAGTGGTTGTTCTTTTCTCATCTACTCTATTTTGTTCTCATCT
Source organism: Phyllostachys edulis (assembly GCA_036346405.1). Lineage (NCBI taxonomy): Eukaryota > Viridiplantae > Streptophyta > Magnoliopsida > Poales > Poaceae > Phyllostachys > Phyllostachys edulis. Next base: position 33,131,026 of record CM070563.1, read on the forward strand.
TAGTCTGTTCTATTCTTATCATACTATATTCTTTCTTATCTTGTTCTAGAAATATTGTTTCTTATCTTTGCTGATTTTTTGTTTTGTAATCTTAAATTGACCTTCTCGCCTCATTAATTTCTCTAGTTCGAAAGAAAGAAGTCGAGTCAACGGCAATCATCAAGAGTATCTTCATCGCTTCGTTCCAGTTGTTTTTGAAGAATCTTCGTTCTCTAGTTCAAATTGGAAGCTGTCCTATTAGAGTCTTTAGTAGCGCGTTTAGACCGTTGTTGCAATAGGTCTTTATTTGAGTTGTGTGTAAGTGGGAGCTGCAGTTTTGCTGTCAAGCATTATGTTGCAATCACACTGAGGCTTTAATTTGAAGAGTTAGTCGTGCTTTCATAGCGTTTCAGCTATGTTTTGCCCGTCTTTTGTCTTTAGGTATAATCTGTTTCCCCTAATTAAGTTGTTTCTATCTCTGTATCCTGTTCTATCTCGTCTATCATGCTATTCTCTCTCGTGTATATTGATTTTCTATCTTACCTACTAAAACCTGTGAAGAATCATCGCAGATGATTTACACTCGTAACACATCAAGTCGTATTCAGTCAGATGATGCCAATGCCAATGCCAATGTCAATGCTAATAGCCAGTCACCAGTACTTGAAGCCATAAATCCAAGCATGGCCCAACTTCTAGCAGCTCAGACCCAATTCATGAGTACAATGATGCAAAATATGAATGCCATGATGACTCAGCAAAGTCAGACCGCCGCTGCAATAGTCAACTTGTTGAATCAAAATAACCAGAATAATCAAGCAGCAGTTGTTCTGCCACCAGCTCATCATCATTCCAAGCTATCAGAGTACATGAGGACTCGTTTGCCTACGTTTTCTCATTCGTCAGAACCTTTGGACGCAGAAGATTGGATTCGTTCAGTTGAGAAAAAGCTTGTCATTGCTCAGTGCAATGATCACGAGAAAGTTCTTTATGCTTCACATCAATTGGAAGGTACAGCCGCAGAATGGTGGGAGGACTATAACGCAGCTCATGAGAATTCACAAGCCATTACTTGGGAGGAAGTTTCAACAGCTTTTTGTCAAGCGCATTTCCAGATGGTATAGTGGAAATGAAGAAAAATAAATTTCATGAACTACAGGAATGAAACAAGTCTTTGGGTGAATACCTCAACAAATCCACTCAACTTTCTCGCTATACTCCAGAAGATGTTGCTACAGATAATGCACGTTAGAAACGATTCAAGCGTGGACTTAACCCCAGTTTGAAAGTGCAAGTTGTTGGAAATGATTATGTAGATTTTCAGCATATGGTGGATAAAGCCGTACTCATAGAAGATTATCGTCGTCGGTTAGATGAATCTCACAAAAGGAAAATGATACAACATGGAGTTCATCAGAATCAACTACAGAGAGCCAAAACCAATGCTCAATAGCCTTTTTGTGTCAATAATTCATCTGCTGGATTCAGAACCCCTGCCCTGGTGTCTCATGCAGGAAACTCAGGAATTCCCAATGTCAATAACAACAACAATCATCAACCTCAGAGGACCAACAATCATACTGCAGGAGTTACCTGTTTCAACTACCATGAGACAGGTCATTATGCTAACAAGTGTCCGCAGAAGCAAGGACCGACACCAATTCCTTTCAATTTGGGAGCTATACCACCCAGGAGTCTGTTGCTAAGAGCAGAAAGAGGAATGCCTTAGACTCTAAATCAAGCTATTAGGACTCCATCAACTGCATTAAGAGGAAGGTTGAACCACGTCACTACAGAAGAATTTCAACCAGTTCAGAACATCATTTCTATTAAGTCTTTAAGTAGACCTGCGTCAGCGCCTATTCTTTAGTCAGCCTGAATATTAAGGATGAGATTCCTTTAAGGGGGGAGGTTTGTAACATCCCAAAATTTTGGTTTGTTTTGAAGTTTTAAAAGTAAAAATAACTTGGTTAAAGCTTAATTAGAATTTTCAGAGATCAAAACCAATTTAATATGAATAATCTTAACATCAACTATTATACAAATTATTTTATTTCGATTCTATGTGCTTGGATATATTTTCTATATTTTTCTAGAATTTTTCCGAGTGCATTTGCTACTTAGATTTTCTGCTATTTTCTAAAAAGAAAAAGTAATTAAGAATCTCAAATTATCCTCTGGCCTAATCTCTTTTCCCCAAATTTCAATCTTATTTTCTTTCAAATTTCTACTTTCTTTTCTTTCCCACGCAGAAGTCCAGTTGCCTTGGCCCTTTTTCCTTATTCTCTCTTGTTCCACTTTGGCCCAAGCCGGCCCACACCTCCGTTTCCTTTTCCATTGTGCGCACCAGCCTCGACCGCACTTCCTTGGCTCCCCCCACATGCTTTTTGTAACACCCCAAATTTTTTATTTTGGTTAAAAATAAATTTTAATTATTTTCCTTGAGTTTTCTGAATTTTTTAGAACTTTTAAAAGCTTTTCCTATTTATGTTAAAGCTAAAATAATTTATGTACAAAATTAAATACCAATGTTAAGTTAAAAATATTTTACTTAAGTCCAGAATGCCTGAGGAAATTTTTGTGAATTTTTTCATACTTTTTGGACTTTACTTGCTATTTTCTAGAACTAAATTGAATTAACTAAAATGTTAAAATTTATAAATCAATCAAAATTCAGAAAATGAAATCGGGCGGAATTTCGTTCAGCCCATCTTCTATTTCGTGCCCATGGCCCAGCTGCCAACCCATCTCCTCCTCAAGACCGCCCCGCTAACCCTCCACTCACCGCCAAAGGGGAAATTTCTGCCGGCCCTGCTCTTCTTCTCCGTGGCCAGTCACGCCACACAACGCCACGCGGTACCGCTCTTCTGTGCCCAAGGCAGCAAGCCCATGCCGCCTCCTCTTGCTCCCTCCGCCACTCGCCCTACTTAAGCCACTCCCGAGCTCACCCCTTTCCCTTTCTCCTGCCATTCCTCCCCTTACCTCCTCTACACCGAAAGCCAAAGAGGAATCACGAAAGCTCCACTCTCGAGCTGCTCGGCCGCCAAGTGCCGCCGCGGCCATCTGGTGAGCTCCACTGCCTACCGTCCACGTCACGGCACGTCCCACCACTCTAGGAGCTAGAGCCCCCTATCAATTGCAAGAATCCCCGTCAGTGGTGTCGCGCGCCGCCCTTCTTCCATATCACCAGCCAAATCTGCCGCCCCGGCCGCCCCTTCTTGCATGGTGAGCCCCCATTCAATTTGTCGCAAGTGAAGCACCGCCTCGGCTCCCTCTACCTCCCCTACCTTCCATTGGAGTTCTCCCCCACCGGAGCATCGCCCCTACGGCCAACCGCCCGCACCGCCACCGGCTCCCGCCGCCCGTTCGCCTCCAGCCTCCTTAGATTCTACCAATAGCTCCGGTAAGTCCCCCTTAACGCCCTCGAGCTCATGCGCACCCAAAATCCTCCCCTATTCCTCTATGCCGCCGTCGGCCATTTCTTCTTCACTGGCTCCAACCGCCTCACACCATGGCCCGACTGCCCCCAGCCATCTACGGCCGCACCTCCACTGCCCTCGGGATCGCCTCAGGCTCGCGAGTCCATTTTTTATGTTCATGACCTCCTCACCGCCACCCTCTCGCCGCTGGTGAAGCATGCCCGAGCCACCACCGGAGCCCCTGTTTTTGGTCCCTCTCTGCGCTGTCTTTTTCCCTCTGTGCGTGTGTGAGACTACATGTAAGTAGCCGACTGTGGCCTCACATCAGAAGATGGTCATCAGAAGTTAATGAGTGAAAGGATTAGTATGTATTGTAAAAGTACTTAGTGGGTTAATTAGAGTTATAAGGTTGTTAACCCTCTGATAGGTGAAATCTAAACTCAGTAATTAGATTATTAACCAAATGTTAGTATGACAACACCATTGAAGTATAGGAACAAAAATCAGATAGGTCACATTGATTTATAGGTCTCACTGAATGGCAGTGAGTAGGATAAAATAGTTATTGAATGTTCTAATTAGTCAAAGACAGATGGTTGGATAGTAGGGGTAGATTAGTTAGTTAAACAAGGATTAGTAGAAAGATCAAACTGAATGGCATTGTAATTTAAGTTAATTAGTTGTCATTGTATGAGGATGTTAATAGGTTAAATAGTTAGTTAACCTCAGTGTATGAGTGTGCCACTAGCAAATTGCAACCGCAGATAATAGAGGTGCATACAATCACCATCAAAGTCTGCCGAAAGAGGAGAGCATATAAGAGGATTGATTTTGACTATATGATCATCGTGGATGTATACATAGAATGCTTGGAGAGAGAGTGCTTGTGAGTACTAGGTGGCTTGTTAAGGAAAAAATATCACCTAGGCTCTAGGTATTGCCCGTCATCATCTGTTCCCAGTAGCAAAACCATTCGTGATCCGAGAGCAGATTTGAGAGTATTACCTAATCAGGTAGTCTCGCCCTTATCGGTAACCATTGAGGAATGTTCCTGTGAACATTCCCTCTCTCTCCCCCTGTTAGATTTATCTACTTTTGTCTGTAGTATTTCCTTCATCAACTCCACTAGGTACGATTAGTTTTATCTGGAATACTTCTATCCTTCAAAATGTTGTTAGTTATGTTTACCTTCATCCGAAGTGTTTCCTTTTATTTGAATATATTTGAATTTGGTTTGTTTTCGCGTATAGATTTCGACGACTCCGGAGAGACTGATCTTTGTGTAGAATTAGATCCCCAAGCATACGAGCAAGGCAAGTTACATCCTTTGATCATATTTGATCCCAGTATTTCAAATTATTTAAATTTTGTTTTAAATTATTATTGCATGTGTATTTCTATTCACTGTAATTTTAATACTTGTTTTTAAATTATAGTTATGCCTAAATCCTTTGTACTGCCAATCTCGACATTGAAATAAACCTACCTTGACACCTTAGATGAAAATCTAGTTGATACAATAGTATGAGCTAGAACATATTGAAAAACTTTATGCTTAGTCATGTTTAGACCAAAAATATTGAATTTGGGAAAATTTAGCCAAATGTTCAAACATGATTTAATTGAGCCTATGATATTGTTTTACCATAGGACTTTTGCGAATGACTTTCGAAAAGCAAAAAAAAAATGAAAATTGGTTTAGACTTGGGTGGAATGGATGTTTGGATAGGTGCAGGTTTATGCACAGGATCGATTCATTTCAATGATCGAGGCCCAGGGGTTCTTGTGGAAAGTCGCCCAAGTCAATTAAGGACCGGTCTTCAAGCCGCAACTTGCCAAGCCTTACCGTACAACCACAAGTCTGAAGTGGGTAGGACTTGGCTAAATAATTTGTTTCATTTCACCGTGGTTGTGCCATCCTGTTGCATGGGGGTCTTTTATGATCTACTTTTATACATTCCCACATGGCGCAAAAGGGGGCTTGATCTGGCGGATGGTTCAATCCAAATGAGGTGAAACCTTAGCAAGGCGGGACTACGGTGGGATTATGCATTGTGAAGGCCTTGTGATAATGACTTAGTCGCACACCTTTGGCAGTGTGTCAGACGGCATTATAAGTTAATTATCTCTTGTGGGTAAAGCTGTACAACCATTGTAGAATGTAAAACTATTCGAATAGCTGTGTCCACGATCATGGACATGCTGAAGCAAAGCCAATGCAAAGTTAGATTTTTTTTGTTTTGATTTTAAAAGACTTTATCAAATGTTTTATCCAAATGGGAAATTGGGCAGGTAGCCATGTGATAGGAGGGTATCCTTCACCACACTTGTATGAATGTTATCTGACTATAAAACTGAGAATTGAGAAAATAAATTTTAGTTATAGAATAACTTCTTTGGAACTTAGTACAAGTATTTAAAAGAAAACATCGCTTTATGCAAAATTAACCCTATAAGCCATCCTTTGTTATACCCTCATGCATTATCATCTGTTATTGGGTGTAACTTATAGAGTACATTCATTTGTACTCACCTTGCTTAATAAATTGTTGATCAGGAGATGATTACTCTGAGGAGAATGAGAACGTGGACGACTAGGCTACGCCCCCAGACGATTGCATGTGGCGAATCGTGTGGTCTACCTTGCTACTTTTGCTTCCGCCGTATTTTACTTTTGGACTTATGCTCCTTTTGTATTAAACTCGCACTTTTATGATTATCGCGCATTATGGTTATGTTATCACCTTTTGTTTAAACTGTGTACTCTAGCTACAGATCATGGGACTAGAGTGGAATACATAGAGGATCCGGGATCCTTCACTCCCGGGTCCGACACTTTTGCCTCAACTGAAGCCCAGCCTCCCGTTTTCCTTTGCTCGTGCGTAAGCCCACTCAGCCGAGAGCCTCCCATGACCTTTCCCTTTTTCTTGTTTCCACTGCCCGGTGGGACCAAGCCATATACGCACGTGGGCTTCATTCCCAAATTGTCCCTGGACAAGACTTTTGAGTCTGAGTGCGTCATGCCATGGTTGTGCCGACTCCCTTGTGGACTCCCTATCCGGTGCTATTTAAAGGCTGCCCCTCGCGTCAATTTCTCCGCACCGCAATCCTCTTCCGAAGCACTAAACCTCCAACTTCGCTCCCATCCGCATTGTGCCAGATTTCATCACCAAGCCACCATTTGCCGCGCTCTTATCTGCTAGATTTCTTCACCATCAATGCATCTCCGGTCGTGATTCCACTGCCGTCGGGTCCGCAATACCGTGGACTACTCCTTGCTTCCATCATCTCCCTTCGAGGAACTCCAGAGCACCGTTTTTGGTTTCAACATTGAAACTCGGCCGCCGCCACCCAAACCGATCTACCTGTTCTGGTGAGCCCTTGTGCCCTTTTATCTGTGTCATATTGTGCCTTATGCTATTCTCATCTAATCCCCCACCTTCTCCTTGTTTTTTTTTTGCCACCGAGTTGTCGCTGCTGGCCGAGCCATCCCCGTCGCTGAAGTCTTCACCGCTGACGAGTCGTCGCCGACATTGCTACGCCTCCACCTCCCAGAGTATCACCATCTCCTCAGGGTTCTGTTTTGGCATCTCGCTGGACCTCCCTCATCGTCGGTTGCCCTCACCGCCATCAAACCCGAGCGCCGAGCCAAGAGCTCCTTTGCTTCTGTTCTCTTTCTCATGTTCTCTCTGTGATCTCCTTCCTTTGTTGACGTGGCATGCCACCTCCCCTTCCACATTGGTGTCCACCTAAGCCCCTTTGCTTGTGTGGCACCCCAGTCAAGGCCAAGTGGCAGCTTAGCTTCTCAAACCTAATCCATAATCCTAGAAACCAGTCCTCCATACCCTAGGTCAATGCCGAGTGGATCCCACTTGTCAAATTCATTTTCTTTGTTATCTTTCAGCTCAAAATCATTGATGATGTCATGCTGACGCAATAAATTATTTTCCTTCAGAGAAACAATTCCCTAAATCTGAAATTCTGATTCTATCATTTCATGTGAATCTTCCAAAGCTCATATCTTTTGCATCCGAACTCCGATTGAGTCCATTAAAATTCCTAAATTCATCTAAATTCGATATATATTTATCTGAGATTTTTATTTAATTTTTGGAGTTTGTTTTATCTCTACTATCTATTTATTTAGTTTATTTGCTTGTTTGCGAGTAGACGTTGATTCTTTGGGAAGCTTTGAGCAAGGAGGAGTACACCAAGATCAAGATCAATTCGAACATTTATTCCAAGGCAAGCTATAGTCCTTTGATCATATTGAACCTATGATTTCAAAAGTATATTGTTTTATACAATTGCATGCTATATTTATATAAATGGTTTTGGGATTATGTAACACCCTGGCTATGCGGAAACCAAAATGTTACCTAAAAGACTAACATACAACAACACTACAGAATAATTTCAACCAACTTTCAAATAGTAACCTAAAATGATCAGTATCTAGAAGAATGGATATAAGAATTGAATCAGAATTCGTCAACAATTCAATCTCAAACATCTAATCAGATTGAGTTGATTACGGTAATACTATCAAGAGTCTATACGCAGTTCATTAACCCATTGCTAATCCAACCATATCAATGAAGGTCGATAATATCAACCATCAACCAAACTTTTAATTCATGAATGACCTAATGCTAACAATCAAACTCAACATGAGCCTGGTCTACTACTAGCTAACGTTCTAACCAATAAAAACTAAGACATTTCTCTAAAATCCGGTAGAACCTCCTTTGTAAAGATGGCTATCCCGGAGGTTCAAACAGTTTAATATAGCATCACTCATCAATCAAATCATCCAATTTAAACGAAGCATCACAAGACATCCAAAATATGCTAAACAACCTAAGCATAGTCAAAAGGGCATCCATAATTACAATCAAAACATCCACCATGAAGGATGGTCACAAAACTGAACCTAGGCAATTATCAAGAATATAAATTGTGAATAATTGGACTAGTTTATTCTTTGTAGTTTGTGTTTATGTGTCGTGCATCATGGCTACCCCTTCCCATGCATGTCGATGCCTCGAGAGGTACCTAGCAAACACAACACAGCAAGTGTGAGTCCACGACTCAGCAAAGTGCAATAGTAAATCAAACATAGCATCATAAGTAGTCAAAGGGAACAAACAACTCCGTCATGAATACAACGCTAATTACCTCAAATCCATCTCTTATGACAGCGTCATAAGTAATCAAAGGGATTAAACAATCCCCACCTGAACAACCACCTTATATATCACAACCCATCTCTTATGCCAGCATCATATGCTAAACAACAAATCCATAACTTATGCAGAAGTGCAATGAATATGTCATGAATGCAAAATACTTCACTTCTTTGCAATTACCGGTAATGCTAAGTATGTATCCATCGATATATACTCTAAGCATGTGCCCTCTAGGCACAGGGATCCAAAGCCCACACTCCGCAAGTGTGGGGACCAGGCCCGTCCAATGCAGGACGGGGATCTCAAGAAAACAGCCCTTGGCTACCACGTAGTCCAATGTTTAGAAATGAACATGTAGAAATGCAAATGTGTATGTCCATTATCATTATCATGATTCATCATTAACAAGGTAGCCTCACTGCTCACCTTGTCCTATCATTCCTGCCATCAACATATAACCATTATCATGCAAGCATCACCATATAAACAGTAATATGTACGTATCATCATGTAACCATTAGCATGCAACATCATGTAAACATTTTCAAGTAGTAAGCATCATCATTAAACTATGGCATTAGGCTCATCAACATTACCAAGCAACAATCAACATCAATCAACTATAGCATTCACCGAGTACGTAATATAACAACCCATTAATAATACTTGCACTTGCCTCAACCATGAGACAAACGACAAAAGGTGGAATGCTCCAGCATCGGGGTTCACCACCACCTCAGTGTTAGCCACAGCCGAATCACCACCATCACCATCATCATTCCCCTCATGCAAGCAAATAGCAACCCACGTACCACCACCATCATACATGAGCATCAACCAAGCATCAATCAGCACAAGTAAAGTGAATCAACCCAAAAACTGAAAATCTGACAATGATCTACCAAATCTAATCCCTCCCTCAGAAAGCTTGCCCATCCTTACCAACACAACAGCAGCAGCAGCCAACGAACAAGAGATCATGCCAGCGTTGCAAAATTGGGCTCGCAACCGGACGCCCTCATGTCCCCAAACAGCCCCACCGCGCTCGCCACGTCCCTGCTCTTGACGTATCCATCCATCATCACATTCCACAATGCGCACATCCTAGCACTAAATTGGAGACATGGCCATCTTGTGCCACAATGTGATGGAATGGAACCTCTGCTCCAGAACCTGTAGCGCCGGTCCCTACAGACCAGAAACCACACAACAATGTGGCACCAAAGAGGGACATGAAGTATGGCTCTTAAGTTTCAATATAATGATCAATTCAAGTGTTTTAAATCGGTGAGTGTGCAAAGCATGGGAAGAGACAAATCCATCCTCTAACACATGCCTACAGGTCCTGCTCCATTCCCTGATACCAGCCTGCAGGAAGGATTTGTTCAAGTAAGCCCAACGGCAACAGAACAAGAAACCATAGCATTGTCCAATTTTGTCCACCAATTATTGATGAACACTACTCTCACATTATCCTTGCAGTAATCGGGAAAATGAGCACGCGCATAAGAGGTTCCAAGAACCTAATTTCCCCAAGAGTACTAGGCCAAGAGCCGCACTACTCTTGGCTGGGCAGCAGAAAACCTACTAGCAAGACTACTGGAGCTCAATCGATCAACGGAGTGGGTGGCACCTGGGCAGGTGGGCGAGTGGCGGATGAACCAGAGGGAGGCGACGCCGCTTGCCAAAGCAATCCTGTGGCGAGACGGAGTAGAAGACGAGCCGGCGAAGCCGAGGAGCCGGCAGTGTCGGGTGAGCCGACCAGACCGGCGGCGGCCGGGCCAGTAGAGCCCCGGAGACAGCGGCGAGGAGGGAACTCCGTATGCGGGCACTGCCAGAGTGGCGGCAGCGAGGTTCGCGTCGTCGATCGAGTCGCCGGAGTTAGAGCTCTACTGCTGCGGCGAGGCAGTGGAGGGCGTCGGCAGCGGCAGTAGGGTGGGCGCCGGCAGAGAGGAGTGACCGCGCGCGGCAGAGTAGGGACCCAACAAGGACGACAACGGTGGTGGCGCCGTCGCCGGCAGCGGCGTCCTGGGAGCGGGAGCTCGGCAAGCACTCGGGCGGCTCCAATGGCCAGAGGAGGCGGAGGCTTGAAGAAAGGAAATGGGAAGGGGTGGGCGGCGTCCAGCACAGGGGGAAAGGCGGCTGGGTTAGGAGAATTAGGGGGGAAAAATAAAGAAGCTAGGGTTTGAAGAGTCCTTGTCTTTTGCTTTATAGGGTTGGTCCCCTTGGGCCAAAGAAACCATGGGCCGGAAGCCCATTCTCTAGGAAAAAATAAGTCAGAAGTTACGCTTCTAACTTCATTTAATTTTATTTTAATTCTATTTAATTTTCTTTCTCACTCCATTAAATCTCAAAGGTTAAACGGGATATTACAGATTAGTTATTACCTGTTTGTCATTATGCCTCCATTGATTATTTGAATGCCATGAATCATTTGTCACCCTAGCATGGATAATTTTAGTTGAACATATTTGTATCACCAACATGGGTAGTGTACAAATGCTTAGTTAAGCTTAGTTACGATGGATTCATAATCACATGTGTCATAATGATTAATATTGACTTCATGAAATATGGAATCGTTGTGGTTAACTACTGCTGTTATTAAAACTTGTGTACCATGACGGGGTGTGTCATTGGTCTTGGTTAAATAAAATGATTTTCGCTCGAGCGAGTGGATGGTGGATAGTTGTAACATCCCAATTTTCTGAGCTTTAAAAATAATCCTTTAATAGTTAGTAGGAGAAAATTCACCATTTGCTTTCATTTGAATTTAATTCAAAAGCTTAAAATGGACTTTGTACATCAAAACCATTTAATATGATTAAAGTTAACATCAACAATGGCCAAAACAATTTTATTTGGATTCTATGTGCTTGGATATATTTTCTATATTTTTCTAGAATTTTTCCAAGTTCATTTGCTATTTTCTATTGCTTATTTGGATTTCTGATATTTTCTAAAAAGGACAATGTATTTAAAATCTCAGATAATCTTCTAGGCCAAATCTTCCTTCGATCCGGCCCATTCCGGCCCAGCCCCTCTCTCCGCTCGTGGCCCATCTCCTAGCCCATTCTCATGAAATGAAGCAGTTCTCAATTTTATGCTGCTCATTAGTTCGCTAAGCCCGGCCGCAAGGCCTTCGCATCGCTGACCGGTGGGCTGCTCTCCTTCTCTCTCTGGCTGGTGGACCACGTGGATGTCGTCGTCTCCGACTCGTCTTCCTCTTCGCGCGAGCCCGAGCCGTCCGCCATTGAAACTCCGTGAGCTCCGTCCGACAACGGAGATTTTCCAACTAAATCTCTTCTAGAAATCGTGCCAAAATCTTATCTCTATTTCCCCGCAACCGAATCAAATCAAATTTTATCACGAATCGGCCTCTATCTCCTAGAATCCCGGATTTCTCTTTCGTGTTCTTCACGGACTCGATTTGGGATCTCCTTATCCCGTGCTGCCCCGGCCCTATAAATAGGTCCCCAAGGATCGCCAGCGCCTCCTGATCCCAAAGCCGACACCCATTGAGCCCCAGTCACTCCAGAGCCGCCATAATCCGAGCTTTAGGGTTTGTCGTCGCCGTCGGTTTTTTCTTGAATTCCGACACTGTCGTCCTCGCCCTGTGATCGTGGTCTGCATCGCCGTGTTCGTTGTCGTGTGGGCTACCTCCAGATACCTTCCCCGAAGCCAATACCTCACCGGAGATCCCGTCCGATAAAACCGAATCTTCTCCGCCGCTTGGAGCTCGCCGCCGGCCATCTTCGTTGTTCTTGTGCACCCGTGAGTACACCAATAGATGCGCAATATCACCCTCTACATTCTGGTACCACCCATCGCCATCGCCGTGCACTGGTTCGCCGTTGCCGGCCAGTCCAGAGGTCCTCGCCGGCGTCCAAGCTAACGTGGAAGCCATCTCGCAGCCGTGCGTGCAGTGTCGCCAACGGTCGCCTCGACCTCCACCTCGGTACGACGTGGCGATCGATCCAATCCATAGTAATGGCTTGGTAGACTTGGTCTCTGTGAGCCATGAGATCGACGTGGGTCCCACATGTCGATTTTCTTTTTAATTCCTTTATTCGAAAGGCCGACGCTATCGCTATGCAATAATCTGAATTTTCTTCAGAAGAATAATTCGGATAATTCTGTTAAATCTAAATTAGGGTTTTCTTTAGATTTCAAACTTTCCAAGCTCATATCTTTTGCATCCGAACTTTGTTTGAACCCATTCAAATTTCTAAATTCATCTAAATTCAATATCTATTTATCTGAGATTTTTATTTCATTTTTGGAGTTTATTTTGCCTCTATTATTTATTTGTTTTGTTTATTTGCTTTCGTTTGCGAGTAGACGTCGATACTTCGGGAAGATTTGAAGAAGAAGAAACACCTCAAGAGTAAGATCAGTACTTAGACCTAGTTTTCAAAATATTTTGATTCAAATTATTGTATTTACTTTAAAGTATTTATTTAAATGCTTTTGGGATTAGTTAATATCCAATTTGTTATGACCACCTTGTCTATTTGTATGCCATAATCTTTTGTCACCCTAGTTTGGTTCATTTAGTTGGTGCTATCGTATTACCAACGTGGGTTGGTTAGATACGATTAGTTTGCCTAGCCATGCTACGAGTCATCATCTGATGTAAGTTGCAAATATAAACTTGACTAAGTGACTATGGAACTATGTGATAAAAATTGTGTGTACTATGTGCTATTACTCGTTAATGGCATATGTTGCACTTAACCAACAGGTTGGGAAAGGATTTAGACTGGGGCAAGTGGTCTGATATACTTTTATGGTGGATCTGTGTTGGCGGGAATGATAGGTTAGAATTTGGAAGTCTTGCCTCGGTCAATTAAGAACTTAACCTTGTGTGCCATTGAACTGGGCCTTTCGTACAACCACATGCCTGGTATGGGACGGGCCTAATTTAGTAAGTTATGGATTCTTGATATTGATTACTCAGGTTGTAGGTTAGCTGTGTCGGATTGGGTGGAGGTGTATACTACCAAGTAGTCGCATCGCGGGGCGGTTCACCGTTTCCCTGTCCAACGGTGTGCGTCTGTGGCGGCTAAGCATACCGTGAGTGTCAATGTCGATATGAAGTTTCTGAACTGTTTTGTTACGACTAGTGCTAGCTACACTAGTTGTATCTTGTGGGTAAAGTGTACAACCTCTACAGAGTGTTAATCAATCTATTCGAATAGCCGCGTCTGCGGTCATGGACATGCTCGGGGATTTCACACGAGGGGTAGATTTTCATAAAACTTGGGTAGGGACAGCTTTGTGAGATAACTTATGCAACTGTGTGAATAACTTGTTTAGGACCTGTGTCTTTGGGAAACAACTGATAAAATTACTATTGGTTATTTGTTTTGAATTATGCTCTCAATCTATTATTTGTATTCAATTGCAAATGTCACATTTCTGCAAAAGAACCACAGAAGCCATTCCTTTGGAATAAGCCTGCATCTATAAATTGCACTCTGTGGTATGACTTGTGAGTACAGTTATGTACTCATGCTTGTTGTAAAACATACAGCAAAAGTGGAGGGATCGTCAGTCAACAAGGTCTACTTCAAGGATCGTGGTGAACTAAGTCACGCTACTCCCAAATTGATTGCTCGTGGGCATATGGACGGCTTCACCGGGTTATTCTGCTTGTTTCACGCGGCTTCATTGAGCTATTTGCCCTCTCAAGCATTAATTGTAAGCTTTGACCTTAAGGTCTCTACTCTGATGTTTATTGTTATTTGCCTATTTATTAGCTATCTTTGTATACAGAAATGATATTTCACTGATGTTGCCACTGTGTGCACTAGCGTGATCCTGGACTAGTGCAGTATACACAGAGGGTCCAGAATTGCATATTTTGGGTCCCGACAGAGGTGGTATCGAGCTGTGTTGATCAGAGGTCGCGACCTTAGTTAGAATGGCCGTTTTAAGGAAACTTCAAAAACCTATTTTACAAATGGAAAATCATAATGATGTGTTAATCTCATCTTGTCTAGCTTCTATACTCTTCTATTCTATTCCTTTCTCATCTATATTCTATCTCACCGTTTTGAGTATTAAAGTGGACTCGCTTCCCTCATAACCTCTATAGTGGTCGTTATCTGTACCAAATGTCTCAGTGGATACCCAAGAGCTATTTTCAGCAACTCTTTGAAGGCCATGCAACCACCAACAACGCGTCAACATCTCCCCAAGTGTTCAAGACAAGTTCGTTGCAAGAATTGAAGACCAAGAAGAAGTTGTACGTCGCCCCTGTCTTTCTCCAAGCTTTGCCTTCTAGGATCGCAAGCAGTCAACGGTTGATGAAGACCGCGACCAGTTTGAGTTTTCTTCAGACCAGCCATATAGGATAAATCAGTGTGGCTCCTCTCGTGTGTTGAGCCAAGTCACCCAGTTGGGTTAGAGTTTAATTGACTAGACGATTAGTTTTTGTCTTCTTTCTCTTGTGTGTAGTTTGTTTGTGAGTTTTGTGTTTCTTGATAGCTTTCCGGCTATTTGTGTGTTTCTTGGTGTTCCTTGGGTTAAACCTGCTCCCTTAGTAGATTGTCTTCCCTTACCTTATGCTTTTCTCTCTCATCTATTAGCCTTGGTCAACCAGTAAATGGAGAACCCCAGTAAAGCCAACCTTGTCAATAATCTTGAGACAGTCTGTGCCAGCTCAGATCTCATCAACTCCAGCAGACAGTTGCCAGTATCAGGAGTGGTAGATCCAGTCATGGAACAATTCTTGGTAGCTCAGACTCATTTCATGAACGCGATGATACAGAACATGAACAACATGATGACACAGCAGAGTCAGACCACCGCTACTTTAATCAATTTGATGAATCAGAATAATCAAGCAAGCCGTCATACCATCACCAGTGTCAGTACCAGAACAAGTGATAACTAACAACTATCTCCAGTGCTAGGTAGTGACACATCAGAACCCGAGTCAGCTTCCTACCACCCAAAATCAGCTCATGCAAGCGACGATTCAATCGTTAGATAGTGGTAATGTTTGAAAGGATGCACAACTTGTTGCCATTCCAACGGCACGCCCTTAGACCAAGTTTGTGAAGTTCTTGATGACCAAGCCGTCCGTCTTTGAAGGATCAACCACACTCAAGGATGTAGAATCTTGGATTCGCACCATAAAAGAAAAGCTAACTATTGTGCAATGCGGCGATAATGAGAAAGTTCTCTTTGCTGCTCATCAATTGGAAGAAGTTGCATTAGATTGGTGGGAAAAATTTTGCGCCGCCCATCAGGACGAGCAAACTATCACATGGTCAGAGTTCACCGCTTGCCACAAAAGATGCGACATCAAGCAAGAGTGATCAAGAGAAACCTGATATTCCGATATCCTACAGCAAATCTAGTCGTTGTCACTTAAAGTGCCACCAACCAGATAAGTCAGAAGATTGTACATGTATCCGTTGTGGAGAAATAGGCCATAGCGTCGATGAGCACAATATCAATTGTTCCAATTGTGAAGGAAACTATTTCGTTGGAGAATGTCCAATGAGCAAAATCATATGTTTCTTATGTGAAGGCGATGATCATTGTCCGAATTAGTGCCCCATGTATTCAGTGTTGACTTCTACAATACAACGTCAGCGAGAAAATTTTTGAGCTACTGTCAGAGCATTAGCAAAAGAAGACAAGCCATTGTCAGTACAAGATTTGTCAGCCGAAGAATCACAAAAGCAGAATGTTGACCTTGGTAAACCACCTCAAAAGAGAAGCAAGCTAGCATCGTCAGTAGTGTGTTTCGAGTGTGGTAAGAAAGGCCACTATGCCAAGCAATGCCCTGCAAAGCGACAAGCTTCAACCTTCAAGAAGGATAGTCATTCTGTCATAGTCTCGTCAGAAAAGTCACAAGGCTCGACACGTGTATGCTACCGTTGTCATAGGAAAGGTCACTACATCAGCCAGTGTCCGCAGCAGAACCAGTCACTCATTCCAGATACAAGAATGCCAGAAGTTGTGTCAGTCAAGATCATAACACCCAGAGCAGTTTGTAACGTATCAGGACCCGTGTGTCCAGCGAAGCAATCAAGGAAGAGACGTTTGGATCATGATGTTACCAAGGAAGCATAGATTGGTGATGTTATATTATGCAGTGTCATGCCTTTGTTAGTACCAATAAAGTCAGAGAATCGTTGTAATATTCCCTTATGCTAAAAGAGCAAAAAGGTGGACATCTTTGGATGCTAGTTGCGAAGGAAAAGAATTGTTGGATTATAAATCATTGGATACCTTTCTAAGCATCTGCCTTTGCAAATTGAGTAATCAGGCGTTGAGTCATGTTGATTGGAGGTCATAGAGTTGTAATTATGAAATGTGATGTTGGATTCCAACTCATCATTTTGCATAGCAGTGAGATAACAGTAAATGGTGGAAAGATCTAACCATTGGATAATGTCCATATCCACAGGAGAGTATGCAATTGTTATTGCAAATGATCAATGCAGCATGCAACCGTATCAGAAGTCAAGTAGTCTTTGACTTGGTACCCCTGATCAGCCTATGTTAGAAGGAATTATGTTAGAGATGATATATGGCAAAAGTTGCCAATGATTTCGCAGAAATGATTTAACAGATCAGATGATTTTCTCAGATAAAGTCAGTGTCAAATCAAGCTCATCATCTTAGCTAGTGTCAGTGTTGTTGGAGAAGTGAAATGGTAGCACAAGGATGTGCGAGAATTTTAATTTATACAAGAGCTAATCTTCAGAACCTCAGAGTCAGCTTGTTGAGTTTTGAGTAAGAATTTCAGTTTTTCCCAGGATCATCTGTGAATAAGACAGTGTTAGCTGAAGATCAGTAAAGTAGTCGTTCAAGATAGCCAAGACCCCTCACTCGTTGTGAAAGGACAAGTTCATCCAAATCATTAGAAGTGAACTAAGTTGTGAGAATTTCAGAAGAGATTAGTCACAACTCTAGTGTTCGTACTGCCAGATATCAGAAAGAATCTTGTTAGCTTTTATCACGGAACATCTAAGAATCAGTGTGTTAAGAAGTTTCGCCAGCACTTCCTATTAACTAAAGTTTCAAGCAGTGAATTATCCTAGTCATAATTCAAAGTTTGTTGTCGTGAAGAAGCAAAGAATGGTTTTATTGGATTGAGAACCATGAGGTCAAGTCATTTCCCTCGGGACAGATTAGTATAGTGGCAGATGTTTCGAATCGAAAGAGCTACCACATGAATCTATTGTTCAGTCAGCTAAAGTTACTTGTGAAAGTCAAAAGTTGAGTCAGTGTAGAAGGATATCTGCTGAACCCCAGAGTTCGAACCAATGCTAGAAATCAGTGTCGACAAGACACTGAGATGACAGTTATGTCAAGAAAATCAGTCCTCACGTGAGGCAAGGTTTAGCCTTGGAACCCATTGAAGGCTAACAAATGATCCGTGAAACATTGAGTATGTCTGCGTATCTGATCACAAGAAACTCAAGTTGTTGAGGCTCAAGCCAACATCTATGTGCACGCCTTCTGTTTTCTCTAAAAAGTACGAAGGTGTACAAAGAGCTCGAAGTTGAATTGTGATGATCCAACTTAAAAGTGAAATATCATGGAATAGATTACCCTGAGTTTGGTATGTCAGAAAGCTAGCCAACAAGTCGGAGGCCAGTCAGAGTACATCTAGCCCTGAGAATTCAGACATGGGATTTCACAGGACCCAATCGGGATATAATTGCTTGAAAGGTGAATGTTAATCAATTGTCAGAAAGATTTGCCGCTTCATTCCTATTAATATCACCAAATTTAGAGACCGCTTAGCAGAGTGGTATATGACAGAGGTTGTATACGACAGAGATTGTATTCGCCAGAATTGGTATAATGTCAGATCGACAGAGACAGTTAATTTGCATGACGTGCCAGAAAAGTTAGTGTTGGACCAAGGATACCAGTTTACCTTGTGTCAGCATCAGAGTATCTATAAAACCTTGGATAGTTGTTTAAATATAAGTATTGTGTATCACCCTCAATCAGTGGACAGGTTAAAAGATAAATGAGTTGTGCCTTAGTCATGGTACCAGGTCGAGCAAGTAAGTGTTTTGTGCAGAGTTTCCCTATAGCACCATCTGTCAACCAGCTCGTAGTAGTCACCCTCTAAAGTTTACAATGGTTAATCGTGTCAGTCATTGCTCAGCGAGGACCAGATCATATCACCAAGTATGTAGATTTTGTGTTAATCATGAAGCAGAAGGCCAAGTGTCTTTAATCCTAAGAGGGATTGTAAGTAGCTTAGTTCAAGCAGGAAAGCTATGCAGGTTATACAGATTATCACTCTCGCAGTCTTGTCTATCGTCAAGATACCTATTGAAGGTCTGTGTTAAGGATTGTACGATAGAGGTGACAGAGATGTGTCAGTCAGTTCAGATTTTGAAGCTCAGAAGAAGATAGTGTCAGATCGAGGATCTCAGTTTACCTCGCTTCGCGCGAATCTGCATGAAGCCTTAGGGACTCAATCGATCTCAAGATCGCATACCATCCCTGCACGGATGGATGATCGAAAGACTTAATCAAATATTGGAGGATATGTTGAGAGCTTGTGCTCTAGCCAATGCTACCAGTTGGGATAAAAGTTTGTCATATGTAGAATTTTCATACAACAACAGTTATCAGGCCAGTCTGCAAATGTCACCGTTTGAAGCCTTGGATGGTTGTGCTTGCAGAACCCCTTTGAACTGATCATAAACAGCTGAATGTTTGGTCTTTGGACCAGATATTATTCAAGGAGCCGAAGAACAAGTGGCTATGATCAGAGAAAGATTAAAGATAGCCCAATCAAGAAAAAAGAGTTATGCTGATAATCGTCGTCGTGACCTCAGCTTCGAACCAGAAGATTTTGTATATCTTCGAGTTACGTCACTCAAAGGTGTAAAAAGGGTTTCATGCCAAAGGGAAGCTTGCCCCTAGGTATGTTGGCCCGTTCAAGATTGTGGATCATCGTGGAGAAGTTGCTTACCAGTTAGAGCTACCGCAGTCGTTAGCAGGAGTACATGATGTCTTTCATGTCTCTCAGTTTAAGAAGTGTCTTCATGTGCTAGAAGAATAAGCCCCGTTGGAGTCAATTGAGTTGAAAGAAGATCTCACCTACAAAGAGCAGCCAGTCAAGACCTTGGATGTCGTAGAGCGTTGTACCAAAATCAAGACTGTTCGTTTTTGCAAAGTTCAGTGGGGCAACCACTCAGAAGGAGAAGCAACGTGGGAGCGTGAAGAAGAGCTGAAAGCCGAGTTTCCTAGCCTTTTCTCTAGCTAGCCTAAATCTCGAGGTCGAGATTCCTTTAACGGGGGAGGTTTGTAACATCCCAATTTTCTGAGCTTTAAAAAATATATTTTAATAGTTAGTAGGAGAAAATTCACCATTTGCTTTTATTTGAATTTAATTCAAAAGCTTAAAATGGACTTTGTATATCAAAACCATTTAATATGATTAAAGTCAACATCAACAATGGACAAAACTATTTTATTTGGATTCTATGTGCTTGGATATATTTTCTAGAATTTTCTAGAATTTTTCCAAGTTCATTTGCTATTTTCTATTGCTTATTTGGATTTCTGATATTTTCTAAAAAGGAAAATATATTTAAAATCTCAGATAATCTTTTGGGCTGAATCTTCCTTCGATACGGCCCCTTCCTATCCATTCCGGCCCAGCCCCTCTCTCCGCTCGTGGCCCATCTCCCAGCCCATTCTCGCATTAGCCTTGTTTTAATTTTATGTGTTCGTCACCGCTAAGCCACGCGCTTCGCTTCGCATCGCTGACTAGTGGGCCGCTCTCCTTCTCTCTCTGGCTGGTGGACCACGTGGATGTCGTCGTCTCTGACTCGTCTTCCTCTTCGCGCGAGCCCCGAGCCGTCCGCCATTGAAACTCCGTGAGCTCCATCCGACAACGGAGATTTTCCAACTAAATCTCTTCTACAAATCGTGCCAAAATCTTATCTCTATCTCCCCGCAATCAAATCAGATCAAATCTTATCACGAGTCGGCCTCTATCTCCTAGAATCCCGGATTTCTCTTTCGTGTTCTTCACAGACTCGATTTGGGATCTCCTTATCCCGTGCTGCCCCGGCCCTATAAATAGGTCCCCGAGGATCGCCAGCACCTCCTGATCCCGAAGCCACCACCCATTGAGCCCCAGTCGCTCCAGAGCCGCCATAATCCGAGCTTTAGGGTTTGTCGCCGCCGTCGGTTTTTTCTTGAATTCCGGCGTCGTCGTCCTCGCCCTGTGATCATGGTCTGCATCGTCATGTTCGCTGTCATGTGGGCTACCTTCAGATACCTTCCCCAAAGCCAATACCTCACCGGAGGTCCCGTCCGATAAAATCGAATCTTCTCCGCCGCTTGGAGCTCGCCGCCGGCCATCTCCGTTGTCCTTGTGCACCCGTGGGTACACCAATAGATGCGCAATATCACCCTCTACATTCTAGTTCCACCCACCGCCATCGCCACCGCTGCAAGAAGGTTATTGCTGTCGATCCCAGAGGTCTCGCCGCATCCAAGCCGACGTGAAGCCATCTCAACAAATTCGCGCTACAGAAACGCCAACGTGTCGCCTACCACCTCCACCTCAACGCTAACGTGGCAGATCAGATCCAATCCATAGTAATGGCTTGGTGGACTTGGTCTACCGTGAGCCATGAGACTAACGTGTGGGTCCCACATGTTAGATTTTCTTTTTAATTCCTTTATTCTGAGCGCTGATGTCATCGTTGCGTAATAATCCGATTTTTCTTCAGAAGAATAATTCAGATAATTCTGTTAAATCTAAATTAGGGTTTTCTTTAGATTTCAAACTTCCCAAGCTCATATCTTTTGCATCCGAACTTTGTTTGAGCCCATTCAAATTTCTGAATTCATCTAAATTCAAGATCTATTTATTTGAGATTTTTATTTAATTTTTGGAGTTTGTTTTGCATCTATTATTTATTTGTTTTGTTTATTTGCTTTCGTTTGCGAGTAGACGTCGATACTTCGGGAAGATTTGAAGAAGAAGAAACACCTCAAGAGCAAGATCAGTACTTAGACCCAGTTTTCAAAATATTTTGATTCAAATTATTGCATTTACTTTAAAGTATTTATTTCAATGCTTTTGAGAATAGTTAATATCCAATTTGTTATGACCACCTTGTCTATTTGTATGCCATAATCTTTTGTCACCCTAGTTTGGTTCATTTAGTTGGTGCTATTGTATTACCAACGTGGGTTGGTTAGATACGATTAGTTTTCTTAGCCATGCTACGAGTCATCATCTCATGTAAGTTGCAAATATAAACTTGACTAAGTGACTATGGAACTATATGATAAAAATTGTGTGTACTATGTGCTATTACTCGTTAATGGCATATGTTGCACTTAACCAACAGGGTGGGAAAGGATTTAGACTGGGGCAAGTGGTCTGATATACTTTTATGGTGGATCTGTGTTGGCGGGAATGATAGGTTAGAATTTGGAAGTCTTGCCTCGGTCAATTAAGGACTTAACCTTGTGTGCCATTGAACTGGGTCTTTCGTACAACCCATGCCTGGTATGGGACGGGCCTAACTTAGTAAGTTATGGATTCTTGACATTGATTACTCAGGTTGTAGGTTAGCTGTGTCGGATTGGGTGGAGGTGTATACGATCAAGTAGTCGCATCGCGGGGCGGTTCACCGTTTCCCTGTCCAACGGTGTGCGTCTGTAGCGGCTAAGCATACCGGGAGTGTCAATGTCGAGATGAAGTTTCTGAACTGTTTTGTTACGGCTAGTGCTAGCTACACTAGTTGATCTTGTGGGTAAAGTGTACAACCTCTACAGAGTGTTAATCAATCTATTCGAATAGCCGCGTCCGCGGTCATGGATATGCTCGGGGATTTCACACGAGGGGTAGATTTTCATAAAACTTGGGTAGGGACAGCTTTGTGAGATAACTTATGCAGCTGTGTGAATAACTTGTTTAGGACCTGTGTCTTTGGGAAACAACTGATAAAATTACTATTGGTTATTTGTTTTGAATTATGCTCTCAATCTATTATTTATATTCAATTGCAAATGTTGCATTTCTGCAAAAGAACCACAGAAGCCATTCCTTTGGAATAAGCCTGCGTCTATAAATTGCATTCTGTGGTATGACTTGCGAGTACGGTTGTGTACTCATGCTTGTTGTAAAACATACAACAGAAGTGGAGGGATCGTCAGTTAACAAGGTCTACTTCAAGGATCGTGGAGAACTAGGTCGCGCTACCCCAGCCGATTGCCTGTGGCCATATGGATGGGCTTTACTGAAGTTATTCTGTTTCATTCCGCTGCGGCTTCATTGAGCTATTTTCCCTCTGAAGCATTAATTGTAAGCTTTGACCTTAAGGTCTCTACTCTGATGTTTATTGTTATTTGCCTATTTATTAGCTATCTTTGTATATGAACCACTGTGTGCACTAGCGTGATCCTAGACTAGTGCAGTATACACAAAGGGTCCAGAATTGCATATTTTGGGTCCCGACAATAGTGGGGGTGTTTCAACACGTCGTGGGTTTGTGGTATTCTCGCAGGAGTAACTTGTCAAGGAGTTTAATCTTGTGCGTCATTGAATTGGGCCTTAACCATACAACCACATATCTAGTATGGGATGGACCTGGCTAATTAATTAGCGATGTTTTGATTTGGTTCTGTTTGGGTTGTGTTTGGCGCAAGAGGGGGCCCTGTCTGGTCGGAACGAGGCATTTAGTGTTGAAACCTTAGCGAGCAGAACCGGGTCAAAATAGGACATTGCAATGGCCTTGTCGCGTGCTCTAGACTGCTTTCCTATGGTAGTGAGCAGTCGTATCGACGGATGCCAAACAAACTAGAGAAGTCGTGTTATGTGGGTAAAGCTGTACAATCTCTACATATTGTAAAACTGTTCGAATAGCCGTGTCCGCGGTTATGGACGTGTGCGGGAATTTCACACGAGAGGTAGAGTTTCTTATAAAATGAGTTGGAGTGTGGATGGAAAGTTCACTTGATGAATATAATGTTTGTTTGGTGAACGGGTAATTCACTTGGTGGTTTGTGTCGATTGGTGAATTATGGATTCACTTATCATTGGTTTGGTTGGGAAGTGAATGGGAAGTTCACTGGTTGTTTCAAAGAATTGTTTAATTATTTATTATTGTTTTCAACTATGCATTTCAATCTATTTATTGTGTTTATCGCCAATGCTACTTTCTGCAAAAGAATCATACAGCTAATCTTTGTCAAGCTGTGCATGAATACTATTTGCATACATTTCCTTACGGCTTGCTGAGTGCTTTATGTACTCACGGCTTTACGCTTTTGTTGGTCAGTTGAAGAATATCAAGCTGTTCAAGAGTTCTTTCAAAAGGAGGACTATGAAGGTTTTGCGGATTAGGATGCGTTCTCCACTCAATTGCTTGTGGGCATGTTGATTGGCCTTGTCAGGAGTTTCGTTTCGCTGCAAGAGTTTATTTGTTTCTTTAGCCCTGGTGACAAGTTAAGTAAACGTTGACTATAAGGTCCAGTTATTATTATTATTTATTACTTTGAGATCTTTTTAGTTAAATCGAATAATTGGATGGTATTTCATCATTGTTTCCTATGTGAGCTAGCTGCTGATCTGGGACTAGTTCAGAATACATAGAGGGTTCATGAATCATATTTTTTGGTCCCGACAGCTCTCTTGCTAAATAATTCCGAATCTTGATTTCCACGGCTGGCATATCTAAGGAAGTGTGTTATTATTCGGAGGCTTACGAGCTAATCAAGTTGTGTGGGTAGAGTAGTACACCTCTACAGTGTTAAATATATTCAAATAGCTATGTTCACGGTTATGGACATCACTTGGTTTGGGATGCGTGATGCGTCATCGTTAGTGATACGGGGGGTCCCAATCTTCTCGATGTAATATCGAAGAGAACTTACACACTTGACTTGACAAATCGTAGTTGCTCACCCGATGCCACTACATGAACTTGCAACTCTTTAATTCACCCAATCTCACGTGTACTCCACCCGACCACCAAGTGGAGTTTTACCGATCCCTCAATTCCCAACGGAAAGACAGAACGGTTTTTGGAAGAAAACGCCCTATTCCCCTTCAAGTCGTCGGCCTTCACCAAACTTCTTGGAAGAATCAAGTGTTGATGCAAAAAGCAATCAAAATCTTTAATCGTGGTCTAAGGTTACAATGAGGTCTAACCCGCAATATATAGGCTCAATGAATAGTGCACCCATGAACAGTAATCCGACTCGGGGTTACTGTTCACCGTGAACCGTGCTTTCGGATTTCCTCTATTTTGTTTTATTAAATTTAGGCTAAAATTGGGATGTTGGGTTCTCCTCTTGTCTCTTTGCTTCTTCCTTCTTTCATTCATGCATTTCTTTCTTCACACTTTCTTTGCTTTCGACCAAAACAAGTGATACTTCTCTTGTTGATAGAATTGGACTGAAATCAATATATTGATTTTCTTCTTCTTCTCTTTTCATTTCGGCCAACCATGCCTCCTCTTTGTCAAACCTAACTACACAGAGATTAAGTGCTTTAGGTAGCAGCCAATTCTCATGAGAATCAAAAGGAAACTCAGTTAGGAGAAGAGTCACCTGTTGGTTAAGAAGTTTAGCTCTTGCTCGAGTAATAGGGCCAATTGGTGCAATGGTGCTAGTAGTTGGAATGGTAGGGATGTCCTCATCACCCACAAGCTTCTCTTGTTCTTCAACTCTTTTAGTAAGCTCGTGTTGTTCTGAGGTACTTGATGAATTAAAAACACTATATGGAACAATATAGCTAAGAATGTCCGCATCAGTTAGACTTGTAATTAAAATTTGACATGGTTACAACTTGGTTTCGGCATGAATGGGATGTTCATGCATGTTAGTTTATCAAAGTGGGCAGCCACTTTGGTATTGATTGATCTATATAATTATCTATATCTTTTGTACTTCTTTTATAAATCAAATGTTTACAAAATTGGCAATTTCAAACTAGATGGTCTAGGAATAAGAATTGTTGTGTTTTCTGCAAAACTAAGCCACTATTGTCATCCTTTGAATAACCTCCATCATAAATATTTTTTACTTTGTGTAAGACATGCGAGTATATTTGTACTTAACCCGGGTGCTGCAAATTCAGGTGAAGACGTTTCTACGCCGACGAGTTCGTTAGCGCCGATTTTGGCGGCACTAACGAATAGTGCTATTATTTAACTCCCAGTCGGTTGCCATGAGTTATGGGGCACACCTTGCTGGACCTTTTGGTTTGTTTACATTGTTTCCACTGCTATTTAATGTTATTATTTGAATTTGGTCGGTCGACCACTTTGTAATAGTTGTAGACTTGAACTATTATGTTGTATGTCTTTTAATATGTCAATGTATGATTGTTGTATGACTATGATTGATGTTGATGAGAGTATGTGCGTGTTGGTCGCTGATCTTGGGAGCCAATACGAGACACATACCCGCTATTTTGAATTCCTTTTTAACTCCTTTAAGTGTGTATTCAGTTATTGGGGGAACCGGCTACCATGTGGCATCCGCGGAGGAGCGGTGTACATGGTCACCGGGACTCTAGGCTCAGCCGGGTGCTTCCACTTGGATGGAGTTAATTTGGAATTCAATTCCCTAAGGCCAGAGTTATTTTCCTAAGACCGAGAAAGCCTCGGTCTTACTAAAATAACCCAGGGGTCCTCACATAAAATAAAATGGTAAAAATATGTTTTAGACTTGGGTAGATGGTAAGATCAGACGGGTATAGCTAGAGCACGAGAACTTGTATTGTGTTAAGTTCCGCCTAAGTCATATCAAGGACCGATGCTTGTGATTGTCCAAACTGGGAATACCGTATGACCACATGTCCTAAATGGGAAGGACATGGCCAACTAATTTACCGAGTGCAAGCATTAAGCTCGTAGGTTGTAGTTGGTAGGTGATCTCTTGATTATGATAATCGTACTTCCATATCTTAAGAGGTGCAGAATATGGTAACCGTACTTTCATATTTTGGGTCATGCAGACGATGGTAAAGGACTTCCATGTATGTTGTTGCTTGTGCTAGGCGATGGTAATTGACGTCCATGTTCGAGTAGGTTATCCCCCACAACGGTGAGCTTCGGGTCAATGGTAAATGACGTCCATGACTTAGGGTTAAGCTCATCGGACGAGCTAATGTGATGATAAAGTATTATAAAAGTTTTATAATAATCACTTAGTCGCACACCTTCGGAAGTATGTCAGACGAATATTATAAGCTGATTATCTCGTGTAGGTCAAGCTGTACAACCTCTGCAGAGTGTAAAACTATTCGAATAACCGTACCCACGGATTAGAGTGGGCAAGGTGTGTTTTCACATGATAGATTTTAGTTTTAATTTCAAAATAGCAAACTTTGGGAACCCGAGAGCAGTTGGGGCTCTCAGATAGTTTTTCTGGCAACTGATAAAGCTCTATCTTTTAAACCTTGGCAACTAGAGCCTTGATACTAGTGGTTGGTAGCTAGAACCTCCACTAGTGTTTAAATTATTTTAATTATTTAATCTTCATTTGTCAAATGTGCTTTATAAAAGATATTTAAATTTAAAATATTGCTTTGTGCAAAAGAACCATATAAGCTCTACTTGTTAAAGCTATGCATATACATTTTTTCCAAGACTCACGGAGTACTTTATGTACTCACATGCTACACTCAAAACAAATCTCAGAAATCTACAATGATGTCGAGGACAACTACGACTTCTACGTCTACGGGTTTGATGAAGGACATCCGGAGTATTAGGTTACGCTCCCCAATCGAATGTCTGTGGGCAATTTGATAGGCTACCACTCGGAGTTTATTATTTGTTATTTTCGCTGCTGTAAGAGTCAAGATCTTTTAACTTCTTTTGTAATAAGTGGCCCTAATGCCGGTACTTAGTTATTTATTAATGTTATTTCGTGATTCGAACTTGTTATCAACAATATTTTTCACTGTATACACTAACTACTGAACTAGGATTGATACAAAAATACACAAAAATGTTCAAATTCAGAAATCCGATCCCGACAATTTTATTATCTTCTATCATGTGGACCGCTATGGTACTGATACATAACACGCCGTCTGGCACCAATTTCCGAAGAACCAAGATATTACCTTGACAAGAAGCAAATTTTGACAAGGTAAAATTGATCTGCAACTTGACAAGATAAACAACCAATGTAGAAACATTTCGTCGTACTTTCGTTGACATTTGGAATCATGAGAAGGGAGTTCATACGAAGCAAAGTAGTGAAAAAAAGCAGAAATACAAACAGGCTCCAGTTTATATATTAAGGTTTGACCTCTGCACGGCGAACAAGGGTACAAAGAACATCACTCAGTTTATTCAGTTCTCTACTGGAATATGCATGACATCAGACAAAGTTCAGGTGCTTCTGTAGTCTTTACCCTCTATGATGCAGGTCACCAAAAATCTCCAATAACCAATATAGAGAAAGCACGAAGTAATTAACTGCTCAGCATATATTACACATAACCTCCCCAGTTTTGGAAAAAAAAAAACATTACACATAATATGGTGCAGTTAGTTGGGAGACCATTCCATTACGCTTCTTTCATTCAGCACAACTACTACATGACCAGACTAAACTATCTACTCAATAGAGCTACAAATCTTCTCTTGCACAAAAATGCTACAGTAAATACATTCCCAACTCAATCTGAACATAGGAGCAGTACAGACAACTGAAACCCAGTAGCTTCAATGCATCTTTCTCATGAACTGGGATTATAACGAAGGTGCTGTTCGTAGTAGCTTATAAGCTGTAAAAGAACATGTATTGTGGTGTTAGTCGACTTTCCTTCATCAGGTAACAGGAGAAGACAATGAGACATACCACCAAGGGGTTATTAGCTTTCAATTCTTTGTCATCCACAAAGACCTCCTGCCCATCAGACCTGTTGATCATATTAGTTAGGAAAAATGTTCTGACATACCAAATTTACAATAGCAACATGTATGTAGCATGTCAATGACAAATGGTCATCAACTGTGTACAGAGAATAATGATTAGAGAAGGAACGGGTGAGGGGAGTTGAGTTGATAAAACATGTAGACCCCTTTGTGCTGGTACAAATGGAGTGGGCAAGAAACCACATTGCATACTCATCAGCAACCATTGTGCATGGTAAAAGACTAACATGCCATGATAACCAAACAGGATAGTAGCTGCTCAATAATAAGAGTCCCAGATGATTTATAGTAACATAACTTCTTTCAGGTATATGCAATGAACTAAGGTTACAGCACTGACCCTGTGACCCGTAACCATAACATCTGAATGCCAAATTGATATGCAACATCCAAAGCTAAGAAACATTCTCCTGGCCCCAGATCAAATACTTGTTAAACAATGCTTGCAATACATGAGAGCTTTTATCCATGTTAGAAAGTAATAGAGATGAGTGGTCTGTCCTTTCTTGTCAAACCATTCTTGAAAGACACTTCCATTAATTTGTAGTAGCAATCCATTCGGCTTCGGTAATACAAAACTTTATGCCTAGAGAGACTTCTTCCAAATACTCTATAGTAACACACAATATATGCTCGCCTGCATAATTTACATCACCATGTGGTACTATGATTACAATTTTGGGAACAGACCGGGGTCCTTCTATGCCTGGGTATAGATTACTCTTTGGTACCAATATATATTCAAAACAATTATGAGTTTTATCTAACAATTTGCAAAGTAATCCTCTATGTTGAGGTATACAGGAATATGAGATGCACACTTTAAGCTCCCAAACGAACTCTTCAGAAATTGACTTCAGAATATTCATTGGACAAAAAGTTCCGCATCTAAGCTAGCAATAAAAATACATGAGGTCAGGTATTTCTGATCCCTTGGAAGGCAGTTCCAATCTATTTTACAGGAAATTCAATAAACAAAATATTTAAAATAAATAAAATGCATATAGAGGCTATTCTCCTGGGAAATCCATGGATCACAAATCAATTGTGTTATCATAGTCTAAGATTATTTTCAAAATATGGTAATTGAGTCTTGCAGTTTTTATGTTGGTTCCAGTCTCTGTGTGCGCGAGAGAGAGAGAGAGAGAATTTAGATAAACAATGAACAAATTGTAACATGTACCAACAATATCAATTTATCAAGAAATTAGTACTAATATCTCTCTGTTACAGTGTTACCTTTCTTCACGCCTCCCATTGCTTCACTTTCCCCTCTACCCCAACCCTAATTTCTTGAATGTTCTATATGGCTAGGTAATTCAATTAATATTCTAATCCACTTCATGGAGATAGTAAATGCAAGGCAAACAATCTTTATCGGAACTCTTGTGCTATGAACTTTTTGAGTTTTTAACTTTTGCACATGCTGCACCATCAGCTTAGCGCCTTAGCACACGACATAAATCAGAAAATACTATCATAAATCCAATAAAGGTGTGAGGAACCAAGATACTGCATGTAGCTTGTCCTGATTCCTATTACTGTTCAATACAGCAATCAATTCTGAGGACCCAACAAGTTTTTACTTTTTATGTGAGTAGCACTAAGGGCAACACCAACAACGGCAACAAGCACTTTACTCTAGCCAATTAATAGTTCATTAGGCCCTTTTCTTTGAGGTGATATAGCTATTGTTAGAAAGGGAGAAATGCCAAAATAACATGCAATATCAGTAAGTGAAAATTAAACTTTGTAGACAGTCTGCAATTAAGACCAGCAGACTAAAGCAGAAATTACAAAATCTGTCACCTGAGTGCTTTGAATGTTATTGAAACTTGCTGCACATCATTGGTGATGCTGGCGAAATAGCGCACTGGTTTGATGATCTTAGTAATATGAATTCGGTTAGCACAGTCCTCCCCCTTGTTCCTATCACCAGTTTCTCCTGCTGTGGAAGCAACATCCTCGTTGACTGACTTATCACTTCTGCCATTATGAATTTCTCCTTGGTCTTGTGTTGCTTCATCTTGCTTGAACCTCCTCACACATCCAGATTTGCGCTTCTTGGCACCAGTCACCTGGCCACCCTGAGATGGGGGTGCCTGTAATAAATTATCCACCTTTGATAAACCATTCACAAGCTGATGCTCATCTTGTTGGTCAGTCAGGCTAACAGATATAGGTGCTTCCTGGCATGGAAACCCAGCTGAAAGCACACTGGAACTACCCTCCTGTGTAACTCTCTGCCCAAGCATTTGCTGTCCAACAACATTCACTGATACCTCCAGCCCACCAACTGAGTTCTTGCTACTATTATTACTAGCTCTCCTACTACTTGTCCTACAAGGCAATTTCTTGGGTTCTGGGGCGGAAGGGTGGGACAGAGATCGGGGATCTGAGCGAGGTGGGCGGCCCCTTTTACCATGAGAAGGGTTAGGACCAGCAGCCGAAGTAGTTTTGATCTTACGCTTGCGCTTCCGACGGGACCTTGGTGACCGTGAACTGCATTGCACACAACCACCAGCACAAAAACAATGTTATCTGCTGCAAATGTGAATCAAACTTGGGATAGAAAAGTGTTTCAGATGCGTACCATTTCTCGAAGGCATCAACAATGTCGGAGCAGGCCTTCAGGTTTTCGAGGGGCTCCCACGTTTTAGCGCTCTCTGGCCACCCACGCCTTTCAAGTCATAGTTTGAGGAATACAAGCATCAGCACTAACACTAGCAGTAGAATTAAACTAAAATGTATAAACAGGATATGCAGCCTTGCCAGGCGAGGAGAGGCAAGGCTAGCCTTGCCAGCACAAGCGAGCAAAATTGGCTCTGTATCGTGGGCAAGGAAATCCTTGCCAATGCGAGCAAGATTCCCTGGCAAAGCTTCTGTACCAAACAGCTATCCTTGCCCCGCGAGGCGAGGTGAAGCAAGAGATCCAAACACGCTCAAAATTCGCCGTCCACAATTAAGGAAAGAGTGATTCAAAGGCAATCATGCAGTACACAATGTATCTATTGAAAGAAGCAGAAATGAAGTTAGAGTTAGACATGATTCAATCACTACCGAAAATGGCCTAGAAACGCAAGATGTGGCAACATGCGCGGCATTTGATTTAATAACTGGTTCTAAAATCAAAACACGAATAACAATCTTGAAAAGAAACTTGCTACATTGCCAAGAACTGCCAGATGACCGTACAGCCACTATTCTTGAGTAAGGAATTCATGATTCAACACCAAAACCACACTAGAAATACAAGGATCTTCAAAATCGAGCAAACCAAAAGCAGCTAAACTGCAATGATGGTAGATCAATGTCGCTTCTCACTAGGCGTGCTATTTTATTTACAGTCCAAGAATCCACCAGAAGAATCCAAATCATACAAGAAACAAGAAAATGCAATCTATGAACTACATAAATGTCACAGCAAAGAAATTTCCAGAGGAATTCACAACCAACTCTCTCTGAAATCCCCATCCCCATCCAAGAATCAACTAATGCACATCGAAACGACCCCTCACATGCAAGAACCCAAAAGCCAAGAACAACACAAAAACCTGAACTACCAATGCTGTGCACAGCAAACGCGATCCAAGAATCCAGCAGCAACCAGCGCTAGGACCTCGCAGGGATTCCCAAGAAACGGAAGAGATTGGGGGAGGGAAAGTGTCATCACCATTTGACGAGGTACTGTAGCTGGCCCTGGCGACGACGGCGGCGGCGGATCGCCTCGATCTCGTAGAACCCCTCCGCCAGCTTCGGCGGCGGCGGTGGCTCCGCCACCACCTCCTGCGCCGGCTCCTCCGCCGCGCCCTCCTTAGTTTCCTCGTCCCGCTCCTCTTCTTCCCCATATTCCTCCTCATCCTCCCCCGCCTCCTCCTCCTCTCCCTCCTCGTCCTGCTCTTCCATCTCCTCCTCCTCCTCCTCCTCCTCCTCTACCGCCGCCATCTCTTCCCCGACCGGATCGCCAGAGCCGTCTACCGCCGGGGAATCCTTCTTGCCTCGTGCCATGGCGAGTCCTTACCCACTCCCCCTCAATCTCTGGTGGATTTGGGCGACACGGAAGGGACAGGGCTGCCCCTGCGCAATTCTGTAGGCAGCGGTAGGACTGAAATATTTTCTCTTTCCCCTTTTGCCCCCTGCTTGTAGGCTTATACGAAAAGGTGTGTACGCTCTCTATCCTGTTTTGAGAGAGACGGTGTTTCTTTCTTTATTAGAAAAGAGAAAATTGGTCTGTGCTGTGGACACTGCGAAATTAAACTGACATACAATTTGTTAATTTGTGGAAAGGAAATCCTTCTAAAAACACTACAACGAAGGCTAGAATGATGGAATCTGATTCAAATATTGGTGAAAACACGTTTTTATATTACAAGATTGATTCAAACACAAATTTGGATTTTTCCCCCTCTAAATTGAATACAAGTTTGGTTGTATAATGGGCATGATTTTTTTTAATAATGCTTTCAGACATCTGCGCAATCTAGGCATGAAGTACATAAACATTATATCCTCACATATATTGCAAATATTTATAATTGAATGTGAATGGACACAAAATTGAGGTATAGATGGAACCCAAGACCCACAAAACTACTGTGTTCCACTGCCGGAAGGCTGGAACTTAGTCAAGCCCATGATATTGCTTCCTCCGTCCACAAATATAAGTTTTGTTTAGTGTTTCACGGTTTTCAATGCAAGACTTTGACTATACTTTCTTATCATAGTATACTAGCAAACCTGATATAAATTATGTATTATGACTGTCATGGGCGGGCTGTTGACGTGCGTGAACAGTATGCACGATACTGTAGCACCGTGTACTGTTCATGCTGGGCCCACGGTGCATTAGTAGTTGGAAATAGAGATAAAAATAGTTTGTTTCCTTATTAGTTAGGTTTACTTCCTTAGAGATATATTCCATCTAATAGAGATAAGTTTTCATAGAAATAGAGATCGTTTCTTAAATGTCAAGTCGGGTTGTCCCTATAAAAGGGATGGCATGTATCTATTATCAAGAAAGCAAGAAAGATGAATTAATCTAGTCTCCCTCCCAAGGTTCTATCATCCCAGTCTATAGTCTAATCTCTCATCTCACCAAGCCGACGCCGTCCGGCCTTCTTCCTAGCGGTGTTTACCCTGTTATGAACTAAGGTTCATGACAACTTGGTATCAGAGCAGTCGATCCCTTCCCATGGCTTCTGCTACCATGGTTATGGCGACAGATCAGACCATCAGACCTGTCGTCGAGTCGTTGGCTATGATAAAGGCTAACGCCAACAAGATGGCCATGAGGACTAACGACAACGACAAGAAGATCGCGGCCATCTTCCTCGACATGCATGCCACTTTGAAGAAGATGATCGTGGATCAGAAGAAGAAGAAGGCGCAACAAGAGGCGGCAGCTGCTTCAAAGAACCACGGTGGACGCCGTTTAACCTCGCCACGCCACTACCACATCCCGCCATGGTGTCGCCGGCTCGTCGCGCCCTACCGGCACACTGTGTGGCCATCGCGACGCCGCTAAGGTTATTGTCATGCTCGCCGCAAAGAACCGTGAGTTTGCCGCAACCGCACGTGAAGGCAATGATTTTCAAGGACTCATGTCGTCATCATATCCTCTCGTCAACATGGGGCCTCCTAGGGCTTCACCATGGCCGCCACCACAGCTCGAGGACGAAATGTCGCGAAAGGAGGGAGTAGTGTCATGGGCGGTCGTTGACGTGCGTGAACAAGACGCGACGATCTCAGAGCACCGTGTCTCGTTCATCTTGGGCCCACGTGCATTAGTAGTTGGAAATAGAGATAAGAATAGTTTGTTTCCTTATTAGTTAGGTTTACTTCCTTAGAGATATATTCCATCTAATAGAGATCGTTTCTTAGAGGTCAAGTCGGGTTGTCCCTATAAAAGGGATGGCATGTATCTATTATCAAGAAAGCAAGAAACATGAATTAATCTAGTCTCCCTCCCAAGGTTCTATCATCCCAATCTATAGTCTAATCTCTCATCTCACCAAGCCGACGCCGTCCGGCCTTCTTCCTAGCGATGTTTACCCTGTTATGAACTAAGGTTCATGACAATGACAGTATTTTTGCAATAGGGATGCGATAACAATAGTTTCATTTAGTGAATCTATATACTTCTACGTATGTCCATGGTCAAAATATTACAATGTTGACTGCACGAATCCCACGGTGACTTGTGGTTATGGACAGAGGGAGTATAATATTATCTATCAATCTAGTCTATTAACTTCTATGAAGACAACTACAAAAGAAATCTCAAGAAAGTGCCACATCATCTCATAATTTCTATATCGTCCAATGTGAAACACACGGAATAGTCTACATCTTACCCTAAAGTTATATACATGCCCCTCTCCAAAATGTCTATATCTTACCACTAGAATAAATACAGGATGTTCATGTGATACAAGTTTATCTTGTAAGAAAACAGAGAGATACAAAAGCATTATTCTAGATTTAATATGTATAACGACATATATGATTTCACTATTTGGTTGGATTGTCAAAGGCAAAGCAAGGGTTCCTAATACTATTATTTTATCATTATACGATTAACATTGTGATACAAAAATCAATATGTTCGTCATGGTTCATGGAGGCATATATTTTTATTAACACGAAAACATGAAAAATGTGTTTTCACATCATAAATCAGAGGAAAATTGTGCAAACATCCCAATTATCACTCTAAGTTTGACAGAAGACACCATACAACTTATTGTATGTCATTTACACCCCACAAAAACACTATAATTTTCTCTATAGGACTCCATGTAGTAAAAAATAAGTGTCATCTTAGAATGTGGGCATTTTGGCGGTTGAGCGGCTGTCTTAGTGAGATTTGTGAAAGATGGAAGCAGCGGCTAGACAACTTCTCAAGAAACGGGAGAAAGGATCGTAGAGAAGAGGCTGGGCTTAACCAATTTAGCCTTAGGGTCTTTTTGTCATTGCACAAGGCATCCTTCTCCCTATGCTCACCTGACGAATAAATGAGCTAACGGAAAGCAACACAGTGGTATTTTTCTAAACGGTACCCTCATTCTGTGGTATTTAACTGAGTGAAACCTTTTAGTGGTAGTTTCCTAAACCAAGGATCATTTGAAGGTACAAACCTAATTTTTCCTTTAACTTTGGACCAACAATATCTTTTAGAAATGTATTGATCGGTCATACGAAAAAAATGATATAAGTAAATTTAACTCAAATATGTTTCATAATATTCTAATTGTATTGCGTTTAATGAATATATTACAATATAAATTGGTGGTAAAGGTATGTTTAAAAACACTTATTTGTCATTGATGGGAGTAACATAAAACGTAAAGAAAAGGATAGTGTTACAATGGTTGGCATGCACATCTCTTGTATAATTTGTTTGTGCCGTTGTACCGTTCTCAAGCTTGCATATCAAAGAGAAGAAAGTGAAATTAAGGTGATATAATATTATGAATTTTTATTAAATAATCTTTTTAACTTTTATTTTAAAAGTAACCTCCACAAGACTTTATTTTTAAAATAACCCCTTTGGTCACGCCACAACCCATGGCGTGACCAAACAACACCGCCACGCCACCATTTCAGGGCAAACTCTTGTCACGCCATGGGTGGTGGCGTGACAGTGTTGTTTGGTCACGCCATGAGTAGTGGCGTGACAAAAGAGATTTTTTTACGGACTTATCCTATGGCGTGACAAGAGTTTGCCTTAGCGTGACAGTGTTGTTTGGTCACGCCATGGGTGGTGGCGTGACCAAAGGGTTATTTTTAAAAATAAAGTGCGCCGGAGGTTAATTTTAAAATAAAAGTTTAAAAAAGATTATTTAATAAAAAAAGTTCAATATTAAGTGGAAGAAAAAATATATTTAAATTGTAATCACAGACATTTGGGGCAAGTATGACTATTTCTCAAGTGTTTTCATGTTTGCCATTAAAGTTAGTAAAGAAAGCAACGTTATGAGGAATTTGCAAACCGAGATGAATTATGCGGGTTTGCAATTTTCTATAAACTAATCCATAGCTACTGGATAGAACCGTTTGGAGATCTAAACTACCTCGATCTTAATACATTTCCTTGGTGGACGATCCTTTCAAGAGGAAAATGATTTTACTATTTAAAGAAATCAAGATGCTGCCGCAAAAAGATAACTATTTTAGGAGGATCAAGGAAAGGCTGTTACAAATTGTTTCTATTAAATACGGCATATCTTGTTTACAGAAAAGCTTCTACTGTGTTATTAATTCCCATTATAATTACCTTGGTACTTTGATATCAGTTGCTAAGAACAATACATTTTCCCAAAACAATTTACTTAACCTATTATAAGAAAAAAAATGTTACCGAAAACTCTACCAAAAGTTTTACTTAAACCTAGGGATAAGAAAACTTTAATTGCAAAAAAAGGTCCAAGAATAAGAAAAGTTTTGCGAACTGTGCAACAAAGGAAAAGCTGCCGTTGGAGGTCGGCGGCTGAATCTACTGACCAAATCAGGCAAATAGTTGCCAGTAGGAGAGACGGCGGCAGCATAAATCAGGCAAGCATTGGTCAGGGAGGATCATTGGAGCACAATTGCCGAGGTCATCGGAGTTATGCCATCAGAAAGAGCAGGAGAGAAGACACCAGCAAATGACGTCGAGTTGTCCACGTGTTCAAGATAGTCCACAAAATGAGAACTGCATGGTAGCTGACGCAACATTTGATACCTTTTCTCTCTCTATAGCACTGAAATTAAAATTGGACTCATATGTTATGTCAGTGAGATAATAATAATATTTTTTTAATGGCTCCTTTCAACGGTGCCAAGAGAGAGAAAAAAAATCCTCTCAACTGCTACAACGAACACCAGCATCTTGTATAACTATCACGCGATGTTGCAATACACAATTTGGAATGCACATTAAACAGGAGGCCAATAAATTCGCACAGCAAGAGCATCACATGCATCAATCTGCAATCTCAACTTGTTGCAAGAGCATCATATGCATCAATCTGCAATCTCAAACTTGTTAACAAACACCTGGGAGACGAGTACATGACGATCTTTACTTCCAACCTCCACTACTTATCTGCGGCAGGCAAAAGTCATCTTCTGGCATTTTTGCTACACTACAAGGAGATTACTGGAAGTGTAACAGAGAGATTGGCGAACACTAAGCTAGCTACTAGCACAGCAGAAGGCATGAATTTGTGAATACTTGTTTCTGTTGATCCTTCGGAAGAACCGAAAATAAGACCGGAGAAAAATGAGCGAGAATAGTTGCTTTTCATCTCTCAGACTAAACGTAGTTGAGCTTGGTGCTTCTGTACCATGGCTTGGTGCTTCTGCCCAGCTAGGTGAAACTCGTAAACCTTCTGGCTGTTGACAACGACATTGCAAACCGTGCATATTTTCACTTCACCTTGAGCTGCTCCAGCCTCAAGTACTCGTCTCTTCTTCACCTCCAGGTCTTCTGGGGTTGCTGAGGCGCTCTTCTTCTTCTTCTTCGGCTGTACAGCTGGCACCATACTGTTAACGACAGCAGCAGGTGCCGAATTTGCTCCAACAGCATTATTTGGAGGCTTTACTGGTTTAGGGGTGATGGAGTCTTGTAACTTCTCCAAGTTTTTCTTGTGCTTCTTACCCTGCTTATGGATCTTGAGAACATCTAGGGTATCGCATTGAATCTTGCAGACTTCACAGTTTACCGGTTGCAAACCCTTCGGGTTTTTCTTTATGTGCTTCCTCAAAATGTTCTTTGCCAGAGGATGCCTGAAACGGGCATTCCACTGGGCATGGTGCATGCTTGGGGCTGCAACCGGTGGTGCCATTCCATTTGAAGCTCTCGCGGCTGCTACCTACAGAGACATTGTAGTTTTGGAGTAAATAGCAACGAATGAGAAATAAAATACAGCAACTAATCAGCAGATACAATTAAGGTGAACCAATCTGAACAGCATAACTGAATACAAGATATGACTTACTGACCCCTTTAGTAAAATACAATACACATTGAAACCATTACACACAGAAATGCAAGATATCAATAAAGGATTAAAGGTTGTCAAATTATTGAAGATCACATAGCCATGATGTGTTAAAAAGGTGAACATATACTTCAGGGAATAAATCTAAAAAAAAGTATGGGGAATTAAAAATGACCAATCTCTGCTCAGCCAAGAAGCATATATAATCATAATCCTAAATACAATGTTCATCCCTTTCATACTATATATGGATTGCATATCCTCAGAAAGAATTCATAAGGCAAATGAGCTAAATAGAACTATCTATGGAACATTTAGTGTTTGGCAACAGCCAGAAAAGCTTACACAGGGAGACAATGAGCATGATACTGTCATGAACCTTAGTTCATAACAGGGTAAACACCGCCAGGAAGAAAGCCAAGCAGCATCGGTTTAGTGGGATGAGAGATTAGACCATAGACTAGGATGATAGAACTTTAGGAGGGAGACTAGATTAATTCATCTTTCTTACTTGATCGAACTAGTACATAGGATCAGGGATAGAAAACCCGGCGGTTACCGGCCGGTAACCGCCTACCGGAGGGTGGCCGGGAAATGAGATCTCGGCGGTTTTCTCAAATCCAAATTCAAAATTTAAGATTTCAAATGAATTTTAATCAAATTTGAACGAATTTCGGCCGAACAAAATCCGATTTGACCGGTAACCAGACCGGTACCGGAGAGCAACATCAGTTCAATCCTCTATTCTACGTTTTTACAGTTTCACTCCTCAACAAATACATCAGCTGTCGAAAGAGCAACTCATCGCAGAGAAGAAAATTCAGCAACAAACTCAATTGTTTAGAGTTCTGATTTTAAATAGTAGAATTAGTCTACTTTGAATTCAGCTAGTAGAGCACTACTTTAGTTTAATTTTAAATTTTTTAGGCCTATCAATACCAGAGACATGTTAGTTTCATGGACAAGGACAACACTAGGCAACACATTTCGTACGAGCTCCACACCTAATGGAGTGCATATTGCTTCATTTTCTTGTATTAATTTGGCGAGACCTACCTTGTAGTGTGATCCAAGCATGCTACAACAATTAGAAAGTCTAGAACAGCAGAATGGCTGTTGTTTTAACAAGTTTTTCATCGGAGAGTCAACAATCTCATTGGCATCAGCCACACAAATTTTATGTCCTGAAGATATCCATACTACACATGAAGAATACACACATATAATTTACATTGTTAAAAATGCCAGCGCTGGTCTGACCAAATTAGCAAAGCCTTTGTGTCGGGACCCGACCATGCAAATCCGGACCCTCTGAGTATTCTAAACTAGTCTTATGATCAGTAAGTAACTCACACAGTGATAACATCGATGAAAATCATATCCATATAATGGAATAGCTAAGAAATAAACAAATTATTATTAAATAGTAGCAGCTGACCTTATAGTCAAAGTTTACATAGTTTGCTACGTAGGGCTTAAAAGACAGACAGAACTCTTGTAGCAGAAATAAGTTAACTTGTGATGGCCCTCCGACATGCCCACAAGCAATCGAGTGGGGAGCGCATCCTAGTTCGTATATTCTTCAAATTACTCCTCGTAGAACTATAGATTGTCAAATTCTTCCTCATCAACTGATCAACAATGGTATAAAGCCATAAGTACATAAAGTACTCAGCAAGTCGTAAGGAATATTATGCAATTAATATTCATGCAAGGCTTGAACAAGGAATAACTATATGGTTATTTTGCAGAAAGCAATATTGACAGTAAATAGAGTAAATAGATTGTAAAGTATAGTTGAAAAGATTATATAAATAAAGTAAACAATTGTATTGAAACAACCAGTGAACAACCCGTTCACTTCCCATCTATTCCACCATCCAAACATTTTATAAAATCTCTATACCTCGTGTGAAATTCCCAAACATTGTCCATGACCGAGGATACCGCTGCTCGAATAGTTTTAACACTCTGCAGAGGTTGTACAGTTTTACCCACAAAAGATAATTAGTTTATAATGTCTGTCTGACACACTTCTATAGGTGTGTGACTAAATGATTATCACAAGGTCTTTACAAAGTTCTGTCTTAATATAGTTCTGTCCGCTAAGTTTCACCACCAAATGGACCTCGCACCCATTCGAGGGCCCCCTCCTACGCCATTGTGAAAGTCCATCCCAAAGTTCACGCTTCCAAAAACAGAACTAAAATCAAGACATTGTTAATTAATTAGTCAAATCCATCCCATACTAGATATATGGTTGCACGATAAAACTCAGATCAATAGCGTGCAAAATTAAGTCCTTAGTAATTACTCAAGCAAGATAACCTCACCCAAAATATGCTACCCACACCCCCTTTACTGCACGATCATTCGCCTGAGTATGAAAATATTTTTGTTCAATCAGGCCCAATGGCATACCCTGCCATGACACAACAATTTTTACAAGAGTGGCCTCGCACCACAATTCCATATATCATTAAGTCAAGTTATCAAGATTAACTTTGTGTATATAAACTCATCGTACAACTAAGCTCATCTAAGCATACTACGCCACCCATGTTGGTATTACAATTATGTCCAACTAATATCAACTCTTCCTATGGTGTCAAAGGATACACATCATTCACAATATTCAAGGTGGCATAATGTCAATTAGAATTAGATAATTAGCTACTCCCGAAAACAATTAACATAAAATTAGCATGCATGTTGATATAAAACAATATATTTTTGTAAAACTAGGTACAACATGATCAAAGATCTACGACTTGCCTTCATCAAAGGATGGATATACTCCTGCAGACTGATCCAAGCCGACCTCGATAGTGACGGAATCTAAACACGCAAAACGAGACGGATAAATAACAGAAAAACAAATAAAATCCAAAAATTATAAAATTAGTATCAATAGAGAGAGATTGAATTTAGATGAATTTCGGAATAAGAATCGACAAAATCGGAGGTCATATGAAGGAGAACGAGCATCCGAAAGTTAATCGGAATAGGAAATTCCTGGAAATTGAGAAGGACAGAATATTCTAGAGAATATTCTATTTCAGTTTTTGGATGAATAACAGCAAAGTTGACAATTTGTGGTCCACTTGCTAGTGAAAGAAAAAGAGAGTATGATGTAGGGTGCCATGTGTCATTGAGAGAGATAACCAAAGATAGAGGAAAAATAGTGAGAGTACCATGCTGGCATGCTGGCGGCGCGTGAATGCGCAAGGCCGACAAAATGGAACCCTAGCGGGGTGAGGTCCCATGGGTGGCGGCGGAGCCGACCGGAACTCGGACTTTGCTCACTCTTCCAAGTGACTTGCGTGCTTGAACCATCTGCAACAATTTTTCACAGGTTTAATAGATAAAAAGAAGAAAGCACGATATGTGAGAGGGAAAAGCACAATAGACGCGAGAGAACAAGAGGGACTGAAACAAACTAACCGGGGAAAGTCGGTTAAACCTAAAGAACAAATAGTCAGAAAACTATTAAAAGGCATCAAAACTCAAGCAAGAGATCCTATTACTCGGACCAGGGATAAAAATCCTGGCGGTTATAACCGCCAGTTATCGGAAAACCTGATGGGGATGGGATGAACAGTAATCAGCCGCAATTTTTCAAATTCAAATTTACGTTTATGACTGCATAATGCACTTCCTATGTTGGTTTAGGCCCTTTTTGTGCTAGATTACATATTGTATGAACTAAATGTGCTTGAATTATTGTTCCAGTCGGTTTGCATTTCATATGAGCTAAATATGCCAGATTACATATTGTATGAGTTAAATAAGCTAGACTACGTACTGTATGAGCAAAATATGCATTTCATTAAACACTTTCTAATTAATATTTGCATTATTCCAATTGCTAATTACCCATAAACCGGTTTGTCTCTGTTTTTTCCAATTTTTCCAAGCGGCTTTTCCGGTTTTTGGGCGGTAACCGGTTTTCAAAATCCGCAATTCAAAACTTAGTTTTTGAGCTTCGTCCTGGTTTTTCGAAGTTTTCAGAATCCCGGTTACCATTACCGGCCTCCAACCGGGATTTGCACCGATACCGGGATCTTGATCCTTGACTCGGACTAAACGATACAAAAACTAAGAAAGGAAACTCTGTGACGACACTACTAATCTAACTTATATGGACGGTCGACTTGAAACACTCGGGAGATCTTGAAATTTTGATGCCAATTTTCGCGTCTTTTTGATATTTTCAAAATAAAAATAACCGGTTGAATTTTCTTGATTTGTTAAAAGCCTAATTTGAAATTTCTAAGGAAATAAAAACAATTTAATGTGAGTAAATCAAACTTCAATTAAACAAAAAAAAATGTTTTATTTGTTTTTCTAGTTTTCTCTTGGATTTTCCAAGATCTTTTTGTTATTTCTTTTGAGTTTGTTCAACTTATTTCCTTTCTGTTTTCCAAAAAAAATCTTTCTTTGTTGTAAAATTTAATTTAAATTAATTATTTCAAAGATTTGGATCTTATTTAGAGTTCTTCATTATATCAATTCAGATCTCAAATCAAATTCCGAAAATCAAATCTATTCTCGGCCAATTTTGAATTCACCTCTCCTCAATTTCAAACCTCAGTCAAAATTCAAATTCAAATTTCTATTTGAATTTTCTCCGAAATGCAAATCTCATAATTTCATTGCATTTTTTGGGCTGAATCTTGTTTTCTTTTTCCTGTTTCCTCTTTTCTTTTTCTTTTGCCTTGCTCTGAT
This sequence comes from Phyllostachys edulis, assembly GCA_036346405.1. Classification (NCBI taxonomy): domain Eukaryota; kingdom Viridiplantae; phylum Streptophyta; class Magnoliopsida; order Poales; family Poaceae; genus Phyllostachys; species Phyllostachys edulis. The sequence continues at coordinate 33,174,246 of CM070563.1, forward strand.
TCGGCCGCCAGCCCCAAGCCAACGCCGCCCCTCAGTCCGACAACGCTGTGGCTGCCGCTCCTTGACCTCGCTAGTGCCTGGCCAAACCCGGTGAACCGCGACTGTCAAGATCCGAGCCACGCAGCTACTACGTTGTTCTGCCGCGCGCCATGCCAAGACGCACCAGAGCCGACTAGGCTAACGTCGTTCCACAAACGCCGCATTCCAACGCCGTCCACGTCATTACACCTTCACCATCACCGTGCTTTGAATTTTCCGTTGTCGTGCCATTCATTGTTGCCGTTTCAAGCAATTCCCAAACTGAGCCATTTACGACGCCATCGATCACGCTCGTATTACCGTCGTTTGAACCCTTGCCCGAGCCTTTATATGGAAGAATCATCATCACCTTCACCCCTTCCACACTCCCCACACTCTCTGCCTCCAGAGCTCTGTAGCCACTGCAAACGTCGTCTTCCCAAGTGCCGACCACAAGCGTTGCTTCGCATTCCCGTCATTCCGGTGAGATTCTTGACATCCTAACCGCGTCACATTGTGTTCCCGTGCTCAGTGATCATTTCCCCTCAATCAATTTCGCTTTTTGTTGTAGTTCATTGCCGAATTTCGACGTATTCTTCTTCTAGGCCGAAATCTCCTCCGTCGCTCGATCTCTTTCTCTGGTGAGTTTCTTGCCGATTGGACCGCGGCATCACATGTTCCCGGAGATCCTCTACCTATCCCTCACCTCAATTCAGTCGAACCGTGTCCAAGGAGCACCCGCCGTCGCCACCACCTTCTTCCCTACTACTAGCGCCGTCGCCCCGCCACCTCCGCCACCGTCCATCCTCCCCGAGCGACCTCGCCATTCCCGTGCCGCTGCTGCCCACGTGCAAGCACCGCTTACTCGCCACACCCATGCCATGGCATGGCCGACGTATTCTTTGCCGCCATTGGCACTTTGGCCACAAGAATCGCCACTGGGGACCTCACCGCCAGGTGCCGGTCGTCGCTTGCTCTGCTTGCATGTCACGCATGACATCATGCCCTCCCTTTTTTTCCTATCTCTGGTTATCTCTCTCAATGACACATGGGCCCCTACGTCATACTCTCTCTCTCTCTTTTTCTTTGACTAGCAAGTCGGCCACAAATTGCCATTCATGCAAAAGCCGAAATAGAATATTCTGTTCTTCTCAATTTTCCAGGAATTTCCTATTCCAATAAACTTTCGGGTGCTCGCTCTCCTTCATACGACCTCCGATTTTGTCGATTCTTGTTCCTAAATTCATCTAAATTCAATATATCTCTATTGGTACTAATTTTATAATTTTTGGATTTTATTTGTTTTTTTGTTATGTATCCGCCTCGTTTTGCACGTTTAGATTCTGTCGCTATCGGGGCCAGCTTGGATCAATCTCCAAGAGTATCTCCATCTTTTGACGAAGGCAAGTCGCAGACTTTTGATCATGTTGTACCCATTTTTACAAAAAATATATTGTTTTATATCAACATCCATGTTAATTCTATATTAATTGTTTTCGAGAGTAGCTAATTACCTAATTGACATTATGTCACCTTGAATATTGTGAATGTCGTGTATCCTTTAACACCATAGGAAGGGTTGATATTAGTTGGACATAATTGTAATACCAACATGGGTGGCATAGTATGCTTAGTTGTACGATGAGTTTCTATACACAAAGTTAATCTTGATAACTTGACTTAATAATATATGGAATTGTGGTGCGCGGCCACTCTTGTAAAAATTGGTGTGCCATGGCAAGGGTATAAAAATTAGTGTGCCATGGCACAGGATGCCATTGGGCCTGGTTGAACAAAAATGTTTTCATACCTTCGAATGATCGTACAGTAAAGGGGGGTGCGGGTAGCACATTTTGGATGAGATTGTCTCGCCTGAGTAATCACTAAGGACTTAATCTTATATGTCATTAATCTGAGTTTTATCGTGCAACCACATGTTCAGTATAGGATGGACCTAGCTAATTAATTAGCAATGTCTTGATTTAAATTCTGTTTTTGGAAACGTGAACTTTGGGATGGACATTCACAATGGCGCAAGAGGGAGCCCCGAATGGGTGCAAGGTCTATTCGGTGGTGAAACCTTAGCGGACAGAACTAGATTAAGACAGAGCTCTATAAAAGCCTTATAATAATCATTTAGTCGCACACCTATAGAAGTGCGTGATACAGACATTATAAACTGATTATCTCTTATAGATAAAGTTGTACAACCTCAATTGAGTGTTAAAACTGTTCTAACAGCTATGTCCCCGGTTGTAGCCAATGCCTGGGGATTTTACACGAGGTATAGAGATTTCATAAAATGTTTAGATGGTAGAATGGATGGGAAGTGAATTTCACTGGTTGTTGGTTGGGAAGTGAATGGGTAGTTTACTGATTGTTTCAAAGCAATTGTTTACTTTATTTACATAATCTTTCCAACTATGCTTTACAATCTATTTACTGTAAATATTGCTTTCTGCAAAATAACCATACAGTTATTCCTTGTTCAAGCCTTGTATGAATATTAATTGCATAATATTTCCTACGACTTGCTAAGTACTTTATGTACTCACGACTTTATGCCATTGTTGATCAGTTGCTGAAGAAGAATCTGGGAATCCAGAATTCTACGAGGAGTAATTTGAGGACTATGCGAACTAGGATGTGCTCCCCACTCGATTGTCTGTGGGCATGTCGGATGGTCACCACAAGTTATCTTATTTCCACTGCAAGAGTTATGTTTGGCAAACTATGTAAACTTTGACTATAAAGCCCGCTGCTACTATTTAATAATAATTTGCTTATTTCTTAGTTATTTCGTTGTATGGATACGATTTTCATCGATATTGTCACTGTGTGAGCTAGCTACTGATCATGGGACTAATTCAGAATACATAGAGGGTCCAGATTTGCATGTTCGGGTCCCGACACTTTGAAGCTTGAAAAATGTAAGCAAACCATACTAGAATAAATAACTACTAGTACAGGTACATAGTGTGCTTGGTGCCCTTGTTTCAAACAAAACTCTTGTTATACCTATTCAGCTCTGGGTGCCTACACAATCCTTTGGTTAGCACATCACAAACACAAAACAAGAAATAGAAATAATAGATTGAAAAAAACAACATAGTCGTGCTTGAAACCTGGTGATCAGGTAAGGTATAAAATTTTGGATCAGCTTGGCATCACTTCTGTCCAAACCACAGGGATGCAAGAGAGTAGTGAAAGTGCTAAGTAGTAAGTACTAACAATTGCTGAGACTGTAGTCCCAACTGTCATGCACTCATGAATTGATATGCTGGACCATAGTTTGTCAAATTGTAAACAAACAAACAGTACATTGTGTATCTACACATCAACAAGCCGATGACAACTTGATTGTAGATGGATGCATGCATATTCAGATCAATGGCTGAAATTGGGATCAGATTCCTTGACGTCATAGAAGAAACAGTAATCCCATATACCATGGTTATCAAGTCGTCAACTAGTCGGACAAGTTGCCGGAGAAGGACCGACTGAAGGTGGCGACTCAACTTGCGCCGGCAAGTCGGGCGACTGGTCGACTAGTCGTCGACTTGCCCGTTGACTAGTCGACCAGGCGGAGGCAAGTCGCCCGACTTGGGAGGAGGGATGTGGGGCCCGGTTGTCAGAGGTAGTGTCCAAGAGATAGACTGGGGGAGTGAGTTAGGGAGGGCAGACCAAGTCGTCGGCTCGTCAAAAGCTCCATCCAGAGCGCCGCGCGACTCCATCGAGCTCCAGATCCGAAGGGCTGCGGCCGCCGTCCTCGACCCTGAGGCGATCCAGTCGTCGCCCTTCCTCCTTGCCCCTCGGAGGCAGACCAAGTCGTCGCAATCGCAGCTCGCCCTTCGTCGTCGCCCCTCGGAGGCAGACCAAGTCATTGCAGACTTGCAGCTCTGTCGCCCTTCGTCTTCGCCCCTCGAAGCATCGGCCCGCCACCCTCGGCCGCAGCTTCCGCCGCCCTCAGCCATCGTTCCTGCCGCTCCCGTCGCCCAGGTATGCTCCTCTCCTCTGTTCCTCTTCCTCTCTTTCTCTTGATCTCTTCTCTATCCGTGGAGCCGGCGGAGAGGCTAAGGAGGGAGGAGGATCTGGAGGACTGGAGGCTCTGGAAGACTCGAGGTTCTGGAGTCTGGACTCCTTCTTGTTCGTGGAGGAGTGGAGGTTCTGGAGTCTGGAGTGGACTCTGAGTCTGGACTCTGGAGGTTCGACGAAGGGAAGGGAGGGGATAATGGGAATTGGGATTGCACAGAAGGGAAGGGAGGCGATATGCACTATGCACTTATATGAACAGTACCTATCGACTAGTCGGCAAGTCGGTCACTGGGAGAGTAGTGTCAACTTGCCGACTTAATAACCTTGCCATATACCCTCTTGTCATCACATATCCAGAGAACAACAACAAAAAAGTGATCCAAATATAAGATTCCATACATGCTTGTAATAATCATAATGAAATTGAGCCAGAAACCGCGGGTGGGGGGGGGGGGGGGGATGGAGGTTGATCTGTGTTATTACCTTCCCTAGGACATCCAACTTGCATTATGATTATAACAGAACCAAACAAACTGAAGCGACATTATGTCTATAGAAAATAGAAAAACCAACTGGAAATGGAGAAAGAATTGGATAGCACTGGACCAGATAATCGGAGGTCAACAATGTTATCAACAAAATTGAATAATCAACATGCAGATGCCCACTTAATTTCAAATGGAAGTCCAAGATGCAGGAGCCCACTTTATTTAAAATGGAAGGAAAGAATTCAAGATGCAGATGCCCACTTAATTTCAAACAAGATATATACACCAATGTTACACAAAGGAGTTTGGGCCTTTGGGATGAAACAAATTTATGTGAATCAACAAATCAATAGGCAGAATTGATGTCAGGTCCTACTATTGAAGGTACAGGTTACCATCATCCAATATTTTCTCGGCTCCTTTGCTTGGGTTTATATGGTAAGACAGGCAAGAAACTCTCTTTGTAGACCATGCCCCCATAGTCCTTCTGGTCATTGTTTGCATCTCCAGCTCCAGCTTCTTGCATCCATGAGACAAACAGCCTTTTTAAAAGCATTTTTCCATTGCGATGGTCTAGTTCTTCTATAATGTGATGCTGTTGCATTGCTACTTCATATGGTGCGACCTATTTCGTAATTAATATTTTTATGATAAGAAGACTTTTAGCCAATGCTAGGAGAGAAGGGTCATTGCATTTCTTGCTCGTCCATGAACCGGATTGCTACTTTAAGATGCAAGGAAACAATTTGCACACCACGTGATTTTCCAGCTAGCCTGAAAGAGTGTGATTTTGCAGTGCCACCATTCCCAAATCAAGAACTAATAATGCAAGAATACAGAACATTGTCGAATCACCAAAATCCATTCCAGGCTAACGGTTACCGAACCAAAGGCACCAATCAGGTTATCTAGAGACTAGATTTACCGTTGCACTTAACTATTCCCTATCTAACGCCAAACTAGTTTTTTCCCCCAACACCCAACGTCAACAAGCAAATCATCAACAGGCCTCCGATTCCTGGTTAGCTCTTCGATTCCTAACAATGCCCTCTCAATATGTAACAATAACCCTCACAAATCCACATAAATTCACCACACACAATCAGAAATCCACGAAATTTGCATCAAAACGGAAGCAGGGAGCGCCCTGACCTGCGCGTAGAGCTGGGGATCAAACCCGAAGTGCTTCCCTGCCTCCTTCCCAGTTTCCGCCCCCGCCCCCGCCGGGGCAGCATGCGCCGCCGACGCAGCGGGAGCCTGAGACGCCTCGCCGGCGCTGAAGTAGTACCCCGCCAGGCCCGCACCACTCCCTCCCCCAACCCCCGCTTGGGGAGCATAGTACTGGTACGCGGCGTAAGGGTCGTACGGCGCGCCGGCGCCGGCGGCCGTGGCGGCAGGGCTGTGGTAGTAGTAGGAGGACGAGGCGGCGGTGGAGGGATCGGCGGTGGGGGCGGGTTGGTGGTACGCAGCGTAGGGGTAAGGATAGGCATAGGGGTGGGGGTGGTGGGGGCCGGCGGCCGGCGCCGGCGCCGCGGCGTGAGGGGCGGCTGCGGCGTAGTCCATGGTGCGGTGTGATGCGAGCGCGACCGTGAGATCGCGGATTCGGGCGCACGACAGACAGGACAATATCGGCTTCGGCTTGTGTCCTTTTTTTCTTTTTTCTTTTTGAATAAATTAAAACCCTAAGTTTTAGGGTATTACTAACACAAAACTCCATATTTTTTCTGAAATTTACTCTATTTTTTATAAGTACTTTTTTTGTTGTAAATTTCAGTAAAAGGAATTTCGTTCTGTAATGCAAAAGTTTTTTTTGAGTTATTTTTTGATAAAGTGTTTTAATTTGTTGTAAATTTCAGTAAAAGGAATTTCGTTAGGGTATGCAAAAGTTTTTTCGAGTTTTCTCCAACAATATTTTGGCTTTTGCTATCTATCGAATATGAGACAAATAGTTATGGATGGAAGACTTCCAATTTGAGAAATCTCACAAATTCAGACAACAAAAGACAAATTCATAATTTAGACAACAAAAGACAAATTAATTTAGGGTTAGGGTTAGGGTTCACTTACCTTCTTCGATGACGGCGAGTGATGGCGGCGGCGGGATCTCCAATGATGGCTGATCGACGTTAAGGTTGGGGTTAGGGTTCACCGTCATTAGGGAAGGGTTCACTAAGAGAGAGGCGGGAGGTGGCGGCCAAAGAATGGGTCAGTGGTGACGATGGCGAGCAGGCAGCGGCGCCATCGATAGAGATGATGGGAGGTGGTGGCGGTGGTGGCGAGCGGGATGGCACGACGACGAGCAAGACTACTTAGGGTGGGCTAGGTGGGAAGGCGGGGGCAGGGAAGATGGTAGGGTAGGGAGGTGGGGGCGGGGAAGATGACAGTGCAGCAAGGCAGCAAGTTTGCCACCAGCTGACGGGGCGCGCAAAGCTCACCGAGGAGGAAGAAGAAGAGGGGCGGCGGCGACGATGGAGACATGGAGAGCTCACCAAGGAGGAAGAAAAAGAGGGGCGGGAGGGCGGGCAAGGGTGAAGGAGGAGCTCGCCGGGAGGTGTCGATGTTTTAATATCGATCTTATGAAATAAATGTTGAGGACACTATGATCGAGATTACTCAAGAGGAGTCACGATGAGTTTTTTAGACATGTTCTGATGTGGATCCAACTAGCAAGCTAGCAGGATCGTGTTGTTTGGCCTTGATCTTTCATGGTACTCCTTGGCTGGTCGCCTTCTCCTTGCCTAGTTCTTGCAGAAGCACTAGAACAACACCTCCTTTTGATAGAACTTTCTCCCACGTGCACCTCAGCTCGTGAACAAAAACATAGGGAAACCAAAGTTTCAGCGAGCAAAACCCAACACCTCAATTGGATTCAACGCACCAAAGAGCAATTTCTTGCGAAAATCTCAAGAACACGCCAACCTTGCCACCAAAACTATGGTGATTTTCTGATATCTATTTCTTAACTCATATCATAACTTGTCTACCTCCAAGGTGCGTCTAGGGGGGGTTTATATAACCTCCAACGCAAGCACAAGAGCTTCAGATGGACAGTAACCGATTCAGAATAGTGCACGTGAACAGTAATCTGAGTCGGATGAACAACCTCGTGAACAGTAATCCGATTTTAACTCCTATTGCAAACTCCTACTTTAATTGAAATTTTAAACTACTCTAATTGCTGAAAATAGATTTAAACTATCCTATTACAATTCCAACTTGCTTTAAATGGAAACAATCTTAGAGATAGAAACTAACTCACGGATTGATTCCAGTTTAAAAGCCTTATTCCTATCCAAATTGAACCAACATAGAAACCATGAGCTTGGCCATCCTTATAGGGCACGGTTACTCCCTTTGGCGCTTGGCTTTCCTCCTGGCTCGGCTCCCCTTTTGGCTTCCTTCCTGGCTTGACCTTCCTCCCTTGTGGCGCATGACTAATTCGTTTTCCCAACTCCTTACGGCTTGGAATGTGGTGTCCTGGTTTCACACGCCAGACGGAGGAAGTGAGATCACACGTTTTCTGTTGGAATTAATATGGGCTAGGCCCAAATATTATATTCTAACTAATTCCTGGTAAATCTCAAACGCCCATGTGCATGTGCTAAATCTGTTTAGTCCCACATGGAGAGATTAAGGGGAGTTACACCAGTTTATAAGGTGGAACGTGGTAGCCCCTCTTGTGGAATTGGAGAGAGCCAACACACGCGCGCGCTCGCTCGCCGAGCCGAGTCGAGCCGTGCCGTGCCGTGCGTGTGCAGGTGTGTCAGGTGCGAGCGCGATTTTCTTTATCTATTCGAAAATCGAAATGCACTGACATTGATGGCGACCGTTGGTCTCTGGTCTCTTTGTTTTTGGCCATTAAAAAGCCTTTGGACTACTGGCGACTGTCCTTGATGGTGACTGTTGGCCTTTGGTCTTCTAGCGACTGTCCTTGATGGTGACTATTGGCCTTTGGTCTTCTGGCGACTGTTGGCCTTTGGACTCTGGTGACTATTGGCCTTTGGGCTCTCTGTCTTTTGGCTATTTAAGAGAACTGAGAGTACTGGCTCTGGTCCGAGTTTTTCCACTTCCACAATACAGAAAGAACTCCATAGTTTTATTTGTTGTCTCTTGCGATCTCCATCCGTGGGCGCTGTATGGTCAAGACCGGAGAGCGAGCCTCCTAACCTCGTCCTGAAGGCTTGCACGAGCGAGGACAAATAAGGTTTTGGGGAGCGTTAGTGTATCGTCATTGCTCCTCTCGCTACGTTCTACATCAATCGCCGCCTACTACTCGCTACGTTCTACATCAATCGCATGTCTACTACCACTACGCCATGACGAACGACGTCCTCATCAAGAACTTTGCTGCAACTTCTTCCACAGAATCTGAGTATGCCTATATCTTTCTTGTTAGTTGGTTTGCTTTACTGTCTATTGTTCTCTTGAACACTGAGATATGAATGCTAGCTTCTGTTCTTCTAGAATCTGGTATTGCTATAGTGTTCTTTGTGATCTGCTTTGTGAAAATAACTAGAGTATTTTCCATGTTTTATCTACCATATTTCTGGATTAAAGTAATTCGAAAAATGCTTATATACTCAACAATCCAAAAACCTTATTTTAGGCATAGGCATTTTTCGTCAACTGGCTTTGCTGCTGCGCTCAAACCCTCTGTATTCGATGGTGCGAATTACAAGAGGTGGCGTACCAAGATGGTGCTTTGGCTAACTGCCATGAACATTTTCCATGTGGCAAAAGGCAAGCCTGAAGGAACACTTACTCCTGATCAGGAGCAAGCGTTCGAGGCTGCTGATAACCTTTTTAAAGGTGCCGTAGTTAGTGTTCTTGGTGAGAAGTTAGTCGATGCATACATGGTAATTACAACTGGGAAGGAGATGTGGGATGCACTTGAGGTCAAATTTGGGGTTTGGGATGCAGGCAGTGAATTGTATCTCATGGAGCAGTACCATGACTACAGAATGGTTGATAGCCGTTCTGTGGTTGAACAGGCTCATGAGATACAATCCATAGCCACAGAACTTGAGTACTTCAAGTGTGTGTTACCGGACAAATTTGTCGCGGGAGGCATTATTGCTAAACTTCCTCATTCTTGGAGGAATTTTGCTACTTCTCTGAAACACAAGAGACAAGAGTTTTCTGTTGAAATCTCATTGGTTCTCTTGATGTTGAAGAGAAGGCGAGGGCAAAAGATACACACACTAGAGGTAATGAGGGATATTCTAGTGCCAATATGGTACAGAAGAATAATGGCCAAACTCAAAAGTTCAAAGGCAAGAACAAGAGTGCACAAACAACAAGCTTCAAGAAGAAGAAAAAGAACAAAAAGGATGGCCTTTGCTTTGTGTGTGGCGAACCTGGTCATTGGGCCAAGGATTGCAGCCAACGCAAGGGTGGGAAGAATCAGCAAGGGCAGAATTCCAAGTCTACCAATGTTGTTGTTGGTACTACTGAGACGGGAACTTCAGGGTATAGTAACTGTTCTTTCCGTATGTCAATCTACCGATTGGTGGATGGACACTGGTGCTAATATACATGTGTGTGCTGATATTTCATTGTTCTCTTCTTACCGTGTCACTCGAGATTCAAATGCATTCTAATAGGAACGGGTCACATGGCATCGTTCATGGTGTTGGCACTACGATCCAAGTTTACTTGGGAAGATTGTGCAATCAAGAACGTGAATCATGTGCCATCGATCAATAAGAATCTTGTCAGCGAATCTCTTCTGTGTAGAGATGGCTTTAGACTAGTATTTGAGTCCAATAAATTTGTAGTGTCCAAGTGTGGACAATTTGTTGGTAAAGGCTATGTGTGCGGAGGCTTGTTCCGCCTATCTCTTTCAGATTTATGTAATAATATTGTAAACCATGTTTGCAGTGGTAATGAGACTACTATTTGGCATTCACAACTTTGTCACATTAATTTTGGTTGCATGACTTGGTTAGCCAGTTTAGAGTTAATCCTGAAATTCACCCTTGCAAAGGTTCTAAATGTCAAGTTTGTGTGCAATCAAAGCAGCCTCGTAAGCCTCATAAGGCCGCGGAGGTAAGAAACTCGGCACCATTAGAACTCATACATTCAGATCTGTGTGAGATGAATGGTGTGTTGACAAAAGGTGGTAAGAGATATTTTATGACTTTGATTGATGACTCCACTAGGTTCTGTTATGTGTATCTTTTGAAAACTAAAGATGAAGCTTTTCACTACTTTAAAATCTATAAGGCAGAAGCTGAGAACCAACTTGAAAGGAAAATCAAAAGGGTTAGGTCTAATCGTGATGGAGAGTACTTTTCTAATGAGTTCAATTTATTTTGTGAGGAACATGGTATAATTCATGAGAGGACGTCTCCCTATTCACCCCAGTCAAATGGGGTTGCTGAAAGAAAGAACCACACTCTAACTGATTTGGTTAACGCCATGTTAGACACAGCGGGTCTTTCCAAAGCATGATGGGGGGAGGCTATGTTGACTTCAAGTCATGTCCTAAACAGGATTCCTACAAAGAATAAAGAGATAACCCCATATGAACAATGGGAATAGAAAAGACTATCACTTTCATACTTACGCACTTGGGGTTGTTTGGCGAAAGTCAATGTGCCAATTCCTAAAAAGCGTAAGCTTGGACCAAAAATCGTGGATTGCGTCTTTCTAGGCTATGCTCACCATAGCGTTGGATATAGATTTCTAGTGGTGAAATCTGCAGTACTTGACGTGCATGTTGGTACAATTATGGAGTCCAGAGATGCTGCATTCTTTGAGGATTTTTTCTGATGAAAGATATGCCTAGTTCATCGAGTCAGGAACCTGATACAATTCCTGAACCTGCCATTCCATTGGAATATTTTGAACAAACCCCTGAGCAAATTCCTGAGGAGGAAGACAATGAAACTCTAAGGAAGAGTAAAAGACAAAGGACTGCAAAGTCTTTTGGTCCTGATTTCATTGTATACCTTGTGGATGATACTCCAAGTACCATTTCTGAATCGTATGCTTCTCCAGATGCAGAATACTAGAAGGAAGCAGTCCGTAATGAAATGGATTCCATTATCTCTAATGGAACTTGGGAGATCACTGAGCATCCTTATGGTTGTAAACCTGTAGGATGTAAGTGGGTGTCCAAAAAGAAGCTTAGGCTTGATGGTACTATCGAGAAATACAAGGCATGGCTTGTGGCTAAGGGTTATACCCAAAAGAAAGGCGAAGATTTCTTTGATATTTATTCACCTATGGCTAGATTTACCACTATTCGAGTACTACTATCTCTGGCTGCCTCACACGGTCTTCTCGTTCATCAGATGGACGTTAAGACGGCTTTCCTAAATGGAGAGTTGGACGAGGAAATTTACATGGATCAGCCAGATGGATTTGTAGTAGATGGTCAAGAAGGAAAGGTGTGCAAGTTGTTGAAATCTTTGTATGGTCTTAAACAAGCACCTAAGCGGGCATGAAAAGTTCGTCGAACTTTAACATCTCGAGCTTTGTTGTGAATGAAGTTTACAGATGTGTGTATTATCGCCATGGTGGGGCGAGGAGTCATTCTATGTCTGTATGTAGATGACATACTGATTTTTGGGACCAACCTTAATGTGATTAAGGAGGTCAAGGATTTCTTGTCTCAGAATTTTGAGATGAAAGATCTGGGAGTAGCTGATGTTATCTTGAACATCAAGTTGTTGAGAGGTGATGATGGTGGGATTACATTGTTGCAATCCCATTATGTGAAAAATGTTCTGAGTCGTTTTGGTTATAGCGACTACAAACCCTCTCCAACACCTTATGATCCTAGCATGTTGCTTAGGAAGAATCGGAGAATAGCCAGAGACCAATTGAGATATTCTCAGATAATTGGTTCACTCATGTATTTAGCTAGCAGTACCAGGTTTGACATCTCTTTTGCTGTGAGCAAACTAAGCCGTTTTGTTTCCAATCTGGGATATGATCACTAGCATGCTCTTGAGAGGGTAATGCGCTATCTAAAGGGTACTATGAGCTATGTCATTCATTATACCGGGTACCCTAGGGTACTAGAGGGTTATAGCGATTTAAACTGGATATCTGATGCTGATGAGATTAAGGCCACAAGTGGATATGTCTTCTTACTTGGAGGTGGCGCTGTTTCATGGAAGTCTTGCAAGCAGACCATCTTAACGAGGTCAACAATAGAAGCGTAACTCACAAAGATTAGATATCGCCATCGTTGAAGTGAATGGCTTTGTGAGCTCTTGATGGATTTGCCGGTGGTTGAAAAACCGGTACCAGCTATTCTGATGAACTGTGACAATCAGACTGTGATTGTTAAGGTGAATAGTTCTAAGGATAATATGAAATCATCAAGACATGTGAAGAGAAGACTGAAGTCTGTCAGGAAAATGAGAAACTCCGAAGTAATAGCTTTGGATTATATCCAAACAGCTAAGAATCTGGCAGATCCCTTCACAAAGGGTTTATCACGAAATATGATAGACAATGCATCGAGGGAGATGGGTTTGAGACCCACGTGAGTTATATCATAGTGGTAACCCATCCTATGTGATCAGATATCCCGTGAAGTAGGATTAGCAAAACAAAGCTATTGGTTAACTGGGAGGAGAGTACCTTTATAGACCCACTCCATTGGAGATGCAATTCTCTCCTAAATCTGTATGGTAGGTTGATTTTTATCTTAATGTGTTCTGTGGCTTGTTAAAGCAAAGATGTTTGTCTTCTGACAGAGCGCCTTTGAAAGAACACACCTATATGAGCCCGATCGCTAGTCACAGCCTATGAAATAGGGTAATTTCTAGGAAGCTCATGAATAGGCCAGAGTATGACTTATATGCTCCAACCTCGAGGATGCTTGGCGACCTAGTATCAGTTAAGGACTTAAGTGAAACTTATTCACACAAAACTGTCAATTCAAGGATTAGTCCATTGTGCAGTTGAGGATAAGTGTAGCTTCTGTTCTAGGTGGATGTTCAACCTTAACCGGTCTCCATCAAAACACTGGTATATTAAAACAATATTGTGGATCAAGGCATTTGACATGTGCCCTTGAGATCTGGTGGGGGATTGTTGGAATTAATATGGGCTAGGCCCAAATATTATATTCTAATTAATTCCTGGTAAATCTCAAAGACCCATGTGCATGTGCTAAATCTGTTTAGTCCCACATGGAGGGATTAAGGGGAGTTACACCAGTTTATAAGGTGAAACGTGGTAGCCCCTCTTGTGGAATTGGAGAGAGCCAACACACGCGCGCGCTCGCTCGCCTCGCCAAGCCGAGCCTTGTCGTGCCGTGCATGTGCGTGTGCAGGCGTGTCAGGTGCGGGCGCGATTTTCTTTATCTATTCGAAAATCAAAACGCACTGACATTGATGGCGACCGTTAGTCTCTGGTCTCTTTGTTTTTGGCCATTAAAAAGCCTTTGACCATCGGGCGATCGCCCTGATGGTGATCATTGGCCTTTGGTCTTCCGACGATCGTTGGCCTTTGGACCATCTTGGCATCGTCATGATGGTGACTATTGGCCTTTGGTCTTCGGCATCATTGGCCTTTGGACTCTGGTGACTGTTGGCCTTTGGCCTCTCTGTCTTTTGGCTATTTAAGAGAACTAAGAGTACTGGCTCTGGTCTGAGTTTTTCCACTTCCACAATACAGAAAGAACTCCATAGTTTTGTTTGCTATCTCTTGCGATCTCCATCCCAGCGAGGCGCGTGTACGGCCGCACCGGGAGAGCAGGCCTCCGGAACCTTGTCCTTGAAGGCTTGCACGAGCGAGAACGAATAAGGTTTTTGGGGAGCGTTCGCGTGACTGCTCGCTGTTCCTCTACTACGTTCTACATCAACCGCATGTCTACTACTCTGCTACGTTCTACATCAACTACACATCTACTACCACTACGCCATGACGAACGATGTCCTCATCAAGAACTCTGCTGCAACTTCTTCCACAGAATCTGAGTATGCCTATATCTTTCTTGTTAGTTGGTTTGCTTTATTGTCTATTGTTCTCTTGAACACTGAGATAGAAATGCTAGCTTCTGTTCTTCTAGAATCTGGTATTGCTATAGTGTTCTTTGTGATCTGCTTTGTGAAAACAACTAGAGTATTTTCCATGTTTTATCTACCATATTTCTGGATTAAAGTAATTCGAAAAATGCTTATAGACTCAACAATTTCTTCTCAAGCCAGCACTGCTTCCCTCTTGCACCCGCACGGCTCCATGCTCCTAGACAGCCCCCATGCGGCTGGCTTTCTTCTTGGATCACATGCCCATGTGCTAGCTTGCTTCCATGCGGCCTGGACTTCATGCTCCTCTCCTCATGGGGTTGATGAATTAGGGTTTGCTTTCCTTGGCCGGCCGAGCTTGGCACATGCGGCTGATACACCACATCATCCCCTCCCCCCTTCAAGCAAAACTATCCTCAATTTCGGGGTAATATTCGAAGCCTTCTTTTCTTCGATAGCTAGTTTGATTTCAGATTTGATTGTACTATCCATCATTGGTTTTAGCACATGTCGCTTCTCGTCATGCGCAAAGGAATATGTGTTGGACCAGCCCTCATGGGTAGCATTACGATCATATTACCACGGTCTACCCAATACCAAACCACATGCATCCATTGGCATGACATCGCAATCACCTTGTCAACATAATCACCAACGACAAACGGAACACACACCTTATGAGTTATGTTCAACCTCCCAGAGTTATACAACAACTCCACGTATTGCGGTTGCGGATGCCTCCACGAGGACAGCCCCAAAGCGTATACCAAATCTTTACCAATCACATTGATAAAACTCCCACCGTCAATGATCAGCTTGCACACTTTCTCCTTGATTTTGCACTCCGTTTGGAAAACACTCCATTGTTGCCCTTGAACTTCAATTTTAGCACTTTGCACCTTCTGAACTAACATGTTCAAACCACTTTTAGGGGACAAATCATCAATGGATTGCCCTTTTTCATAAGAACAAACAACGGTCTCTAGTTTTTCTGATTCGTCGTGTTCAGACTTGCTACTAGATCTCTTCATGACATAATCTTCCCTAGTGAGCAACACCTTTCGCTGATTTAGATAATCACGCATCATGTGTCTTCTTCCTTTGCACTTGAAGCACTCAATGTGACTAGTATGAGCAGAAGAAAATGCACTAGAATCAGCTTTAGAGGCTTCTATAGCTCCATTACTCGCAGCTTTCGACACCTCCATTGAAATAGCCCCAGTTGTCCGGTGTGATCATACCACGTTGGAGCTTGCGCCAATATCGTCTTGTTGCTGGTGTGGATGCCTCTACGTACTATTGTACCGTGCCTGATATGGATCCACCTAGTTGATTAGATGAATCCCGATTGTTAGCCCAATCTTTCACGGTACACTCGAAGATCAGTAGCAATCTCATAAACCAATTAAGTGAATTGAATTGCAAGAAAATAAAAATACTCACAAACCAATCTAATAGATTGAATTGCAAGTAGTAGCCTCCGGTGAACAGTACTCCGAAGCAAGAGATAGATATCTTGATCTCGCTCTCAATCTTTCTCCCCCAACCCCTTCAACTCATCTCACAACTCAAGAACACACGATAATCATAGTCGGATGAACAGTAACCGACCCCTGGTGAGCAGTAATCCAAACCAAAATCCTATTGCAAGCTCCTACTTTAATTCGAAATTTAAACTACTCTAATTTTGGAATTAAAATATTAAACACCAATTGGCTGTCTGAATTAGATCCAAACTGAACCAACCCACATGCCATGTTCTCGACGTCCACCCCATGCATGGCCAAGTCTCCCTCTCGGTTTCCTTTGTGTTGTGGGCTTTCCTTCTCTTAGCTTCTTGCGCGAACTTATTTCATGCACTTGATGCTTCCTTTGACACCAATGCAACCCTTGCTATCATGTCACCATTTGTCTTTCTTGACCGCCCGCATGCGCTAGGGTTTTACCTCGAGGGCACGTTCCCTCTCGTTGGCCAACATCCTCATCCACCCTATCAGCCTTCACATCGTTTTGTTTTACCATTTGTTGCAAAACAACACCAATGACGCCAATTTGAATTCTAGCATTAGTTTGCAATTTAGGGATGCAAACCAATGCTTTGGTAGTAGTTATGGCCGTGTCATCCTCCCTTTCTTCAAGAAAAGACATCCTCGTCTTTTATGTAACCTTAGGAATCTTCGTCGGGGTAGTCTTCACGATCGCCTTTCTAACGATGATCTCCTCAGCACGAATAGAATTCTCTAGCATAGGACACAGGGTATATGATCTTCCATGATGCACCAAAGAATACTTGTTGGACCTCCCGTGGTGCGTAGCATTGCGATCATGCTACCACGGACGCCCCAACAGCAAGTGACATGCGTGCATAGGCACGATGTCACACTCCACCTTGTCATGATAGTCTCCCACTGAAAAACAAACTTTGACACGATGAGTAATTTTCAGTTTACCGATATTATGCAACCATTGTGCATAATACGGTTCTGGATGTCGCCATGTTGTCAACCCCAAAGCTTGCACCAAATCCTTGCTAATGATATTGTTGTAGCTTCCACCATCAACTATAAGCTTGCAAACTTTTTCGCTGATTTTGCACTCATATTTGAATACGTTGGTTCGCTGCCCCGTTGCGAGAATTGAAGTTTCATCAACTCGAACCGTCTTGGTTAGCATACAAAGACCATCTTGTGGTGCCTCACTAGTGGTTTTGTCATCATGAAACGACTACTCCTCTTGCTGTTTTTGGGTAGAAAGAAGGGTCGCCAATTCTGATTTCTTCTTTTCTTCCTCGGCCAACCGTTCTTCTTCCTGTTTCTTGGCCTTTAGCCTTTGCCACTGCTCTTTAACGTCTTCTTGGACCTTGTCTCGTCACTATCTATCTTCAAAGCACCTTGACGAGGACCAAGATGTAATCTCCTTTCGCGTTCCTCTCCACGGAAAGGAGTAACGCATGACAGGACGTGATGCAACTCTATGTATGTTCTGTTCTTTCAACCAATATGCACCAATCACCAATGAACATGCTCGCATATGCATAGGAATCACATCACAAATAACAACAGTAGTATACCCATCAAAAGAAAATTTTATCTCCACTTGTTTTGTGATCGGAATGTGCTTGAAACTCCAAAGCACCTGATGTGGCTCCAGATGTGGCTTTGTGACCAACCCTAATCTGTCCACAAGTGTTTGTCTTGCGGCGTTTGTCAAGCTTCCCGTATCGATCATCATAGTACAGTCTGTGTTCCCCACTCGACACCGATTGAAGAATATGTAGCTCAGATTGTGGAGTGGATCCTCCTCACATTGATCTATAGTGTAGCTTCATCTCCTTCATGTTGGCCATGTCGATACTTGATCTTTGCAGCAACAAAGTACCATGAGCAACTGACGCTCTGATACCACTTGATATGGATCCACCTAGTTGATTAGATAAATCCCGATTGTTGGCCTAATCTTTCACGATACACTCGAAGAACAGTAGCAATCTCACAAACCAATTCGGTGAATTGAATTGCAAGAAAATCAATACACTCACAAACCAATCTAATATATTGAATTACAAGTAGTAGCCTCCGGTGATCAGTACTCCGAAGCAAGAGATAGATATCTTGATCTGATATAGATCCACCTAGTTGATTAGATGAATCCCGATTGTTTGCCCAATCTTTCACGGTACATTCGAAGATCAGTAGCAATCTCACAAACCAATTCGGTGAATTGAATTGCAAGAAAATCAAAACATTCACAAAACAATCTAATAGATTGAATTGCAAGTAGTAGCCTCCGGTGAACAATACTCCGAAGCATGAGATAGATATCTTGATCTCGCTCTCAATCTTTCTCCCTCAATCCCTTCAACTCATCTCACGACTCAAGAACACACGATATGCGCCAAAACGACTTTTTTGATTTTTATTATCTAAATCATAACTTATTCACCTCTATGGTGCAGCCATGGGGGGGGTATATATTGCCTCCCATGCAAGCACTAAGACTCGGATGAACGATGCGTGCGGATGAGCGATGTCCGAGTCGGATGAGCGAGAACCGACTCCCGTGAGCGATGTCTCAACCAAAATCCTATTACAAACTCCTGCTTTAATTCGAAATTTAAACTACTCTAATTTTGGAATAAAAATATTAAACACCAATTGGTTGTTCGAATTGGATCCAAACTGAACCAACCCACATGCCATGTTCTCGGCGTCCTCCCCATGCATAGCCAAGTCTCCCTCTTGGTTTCCCTTGTGTTGTGGGCTTTCCTTCTCTTAGCTTCTTGCGCAAACTTGTTCCATGCACTTGATGCTTCCTTTGACACCAATGCAACCCTTACTACCATGTCACCACATATCTTTTTTGACAGCCTGCATGTGCTAGGGTTTTATCCCGAGGGCACGTTCCCTCTCGTTGGCCAACATCCTCATCCACCCTATCGGCCTTCACATCATTTTGTTTTACCATTTGTTGCAAAACAACACCAATGGCGCCAATTTGAATTCTAGCATTAGTTTGCAATTTAGGGATGCAAACCAATGCTTTGGTAGTAGTTATGGCCGTGTCATCCTCCCTTTTCTTCAAGAAAAGACATCCTCGTCTTTTGTGTAACCTCAGGAATCTTCGACGGGGTAGTTTTCACGATCGCCTTTTTAGCGATGATCTCCTCAGCACGAATAGAATTATCTGGCATAGGACACAAGGTATATGATCTTCCGTGATGCACCAAAGAGTACTTCTTGGACCTCTCGTGGTGCGTAGCATTGCGATCATACTGCCATGAATGCCCCAACATCAAGTGACATACGTGCATAGGCACGACGTCACACTTCACCTTGTCGTGATATTCTCCCACTGAAAAACAAACTTTGACACGATGAGTAATTTTCGGTTTACCAACATTATGCAACCATTGTGCATAATACGGTTCTGGATGTCGCCATGTTGTCAACCCCAAAGCTTGCACCAAATCCTTGCTAATGATATTGTTGTAGCTTCCACCATCAACTATAAGCTTGCAAACTTTTCCGCTGATTTTGCACTCAGATTTGAACACGTTGGTTCGCTGCCCCGTTGCGAGAATTGAAGTTTCATCAACTCGAACAGTCTTGGTTAGCATACAAAGACCATTTTGTGGTGCCTCACTAGCGGTTTTGTCATCATGAAACGACTCGTCCTCTTGCTGTTTTTGGGTAGAAAGAAGGGCCGCCAATTCTGATTTCTTCTTTTCTTCCTCGGCCAACCGTTCTTCTTCCCGTTTCTTGGCCTTTAGCCTTTGCTGCTGCTCTTTAATTTCTTCTTGGACCTTGCATCGTTACTGTCTATCTTCAAAGTACCTTGACGAGGACCAAGATGTAATCTCCTTTCGCGTTCCTCTCCATGGAAAGGAGTAACGCATGACGGGACGTGATGCAACTCGGTGTATGTTTTGTTCTTTCAACCAATATGCACCAATCACCAATGAACATGCTCGCATATGCATAGGAATCACATGACAAGTAACAGCCGCAGTATACCCATCCAAATAAAATTTTACCTCCACTTGTTTTGTGACCGGAATGTGGTTGAACCTCCAAAGCACCTGATGTGGCTCCGAATGTGGCTTTGTGACCAACCCTAATATGTCCACAAGTGTTTGGCTTGCGGCATTTGTCAAGCTTCCCGCATCGATCATCATAGCACAATCTGTGTTCCCCTACTCGACACCGATTGAAGAATATGTAGCTCAGATTGTGGAGTGGATCCTCCTCACATTGATCTATAGTGTAGCTGAATTGCATGACCAGCTTCATCTCCTTCATGTCAGCCATGTCGATCCTTGATCTTTGCAGCAACAAAGTACCGTGAGCAACTGAAGCTCTAATACCACCTGATATGAATCTACCTAGTTGATTAGATGAATCCCGATTGTTGGCCCAATCTTTCATGGTATACTCGAAGATCTGTTGTAATCTCACAAACCAATTCAGTGAATTGAATTGCAAGAAAATCAAAACACTCACAAACCAATCTAATAGATTGAACCATCAATCTTTCTCCCTCAATCCCTTCAACTCATCTCATGACTCAAGAACACACGATATGCGCCAAAATGACTTTTCTGATTTTTATTATCTAAATCATAACTTGTTCACCTCTATGGTGCGACCATGGGGGGTTTATATAGCCTCCCACGCAAGCACTATGACTCGGATGAATAGTACGTACTGGATGAACAGTAATCCGAGTCGGATGAACAGTACCGACCCCGGTGAACAGTAATCCGAACTGAAATCCTATTGCAAACTCCTACTTTAATTCCAAATTTAAACTACTCTAATTTTGGAATAAGAATATTAAACACCAATTGGCTGTCCGAATTTGATCCAAACTGAACCAACCCATGTGCCATGTTCTTGGCGTCCTCCCCATGCATGGCCAAGTCTCCGTCTTGGTTTCCCTTGTGTTGTGGGCTTTCCTTGTCTTAGCTTCTTGCGCGAACTTGTTCCATGCACTTGATGCTTCCCTTGACGTCAATGCAACCCTTGCTGCCATGTCACCACATGTCTTTCTTGACCGCCCGCATGCGCTAGGGTTTTATCCCGAGGCACGTTCCCTCTCGTTGGCCAACATCCTCATCCACCCTATCGGCCTTCACATCGTTTTGTTTTACCTTTTGTTGGAAAACAACACCAATGACGCCAATTTGAATTCTAGCATTAGTTTGCAATTTAGGGATGCAAACCAATGCTTTGGTAGTAGTTATGGCCGTGTGACCTTTCGCTGATTTAGACAATCGCGCATCATGTGTCTTCTTCCTTTGCACTTGAAGCACTCAATGTGACTAGTATGAGCAGAAGAAAATGCACTAGAATCAGCTTTAGAGGCTTGTTTAGCTCCATTACTCGCAGCTTTCAATACCTCTGTTGAAATAGCCCCAGCTGTCCGGTGTGATGATACCACCTTGGAGCTTGCCCCAATATCTGCTCCTTCTTTGGTGTGGGCGCTTTGCGCATCGTTGTGGGTAGTCACGGCCGCCACGCAGCATGCGTTCAAGATACGTTGTTCAGACCGCACCGCATGACGCACAAGGTCTTGTAGATTATTGTATTCCGACAACTCCGTCTTCTCTTGCACATCATCATTCAAACCCTCAAAGAAGCAAGCCATGGTCACCTCCTCAGGTTCATTCACACCCGTACAAATCATGAGAATCTCCATCTCCATGTTGTAGTCATCCACAGACAAGGAACCTTAACAAAGTCGCTGCAACTTCGTGTGAAAGGTTCGAGTGTAGTGCGCCAGCACAAACCGCTGCCTCATGATGTCCTTCATGAGTTCTCATGTGTCGGGTCATCCTCCGGCACGGCACAATTGGTTCCACCAAACAAGAGCTGATTCAATGAACTCAATTGATGTAGCGCGTACCTTCTTCTCCTCAGTGAAATTGTGGCTATCAAACATTTGATCCACCTGCATCTCCCACTCTAGGTACACATTTGGATCTGTACGCCCATTGAACCGCGGCATGGAAATTTTTAGCCTCCCAATGCCATCGTCGTCACTGTTGCGACCTACACCACCACCATTGCACTAAAAAAAATTGGGCGCACGACCAGCACCTCGACGATTGTTGTAGCCACGTCTTGGTTCCTGGTTGTAGTAGTTTCCACCAAAAGCACCATTTGAATGGACCTCACCAAAATTATCATTGAAGAACTCACCCCCAATGTGATGATTGTCGTGGCGCTGATGATGTGGTGGTGGTCAGACAGTCTGAAGCGGCGGACCTCCGGTCCTAAGGCTCGCTCCAAACATTGCAGTGAGTCGGTTATAGCAGCGAACCGAATATCATTGGCCTGCCTTTTTTCAATGAACTGCACATTAATATGATTCTCCACCCGATCAATGCGCTCCACCAACTCAACACGTATGTTGTCAATGCTTTCTTGTAGCGCATTACACCTTCCCATAAAGTGTCGATTGGTTGCCTCAAGGTTCATGCGGACATCAGTTGGCATCTCCCCCTCGACGTGTAGCACATCTTCATAAGCACCATGATGTGAACCATGCACACTACCAGCCGAATTCACCATCTTGAATAGCAAGCAAAAATAGCACCGTGAACAACTTGGCGCTCTGATACCACCTGATGTGGATCCAACTACCAAGCTTGCGGGATCGTGTTGTTTGGCCCTGATCTTTCATGGTACTCCTTGGCTGGTCGCCATCTCCTTGTCTAGTTCTTGCGCAAGCACTAGAATAGCACCTCCTTTCGATAGAACTTTCTCCCACACACACCTCAGCTCATGAACGAAAGATAGGGAAACCGAAGTTTTAGTGAGCAAAACCCAACACCTCATTTGGATTCAACGCACCAAAGAGCAATTTCTCGCGAAAATCTCAGGAACATGCCAACCTTGCCACCAAAACTATGGTTATTTTCTAGTATCTATTTCTTAACTCATATCATAACTTGTCTACCTCCAAGGTGCGGCCAAGGGGTTTATATAGCCTCCCACGCAAGCACAAGTGCTTCGAATGAACAGTAACCGATTCGGAACAGTGCACGTGAATAGTATCCGAGTCGGATGAATAGTCGTGGTGAACAGTAATCCAATTTTAACTCCTATTGCAAACTCTTACTTTAATTGAAAATTTAAACTACTCTAGTTGTTGAAAATAGATTTAAACTATCCTATTACAATTCCGACTCGCTTTAAATGGAAACAATCTTCGAGATAGAAACCACTCACAGATTGATTCCAGTTCAAAAGCCTTATTCCTGTCCAAACTAAACCAATATAGAAACCATGAGCTTGGCTGTCCTTATAGGGCACGATTACCCCCTTTGGCGCTTGGCTTTCCTCCTGGCTCAGCTCCCCTTTTGGTGTAACATCCCAAAATTCGCTTTCTTTAAAATTTAATTTTAAATTAATTATTTAAAATTGTCTGGATTTTATTTGGATTTTATCTGTATTTTATGTGTAATAATGGAAGGAAATATCAAATTTCAAAACTCTATTTCCAATCTTTATTCCAAATTCAAATTCCTTATTCCGCAAATTCAAATCTCTAGAAAAATATTTGTTCCAATATCTTGGTCCAATTTATTTATCTATTTATTTTGCACTTCCCTTTTTTCTAAAAAAAATAAAAAAAATGAACTCACTTTAAATGGAAACAATCTTAGAGATAGAAACCAACTCATAGATTGATTCCAGTTCAAAAGCCTTATTCCTATCCAAACTAAACCAATATAGAAACCATGAGCTTGGCCGTCCTTATAGGGCACGATTACCCTCTTTGGCACTTGGCTTTCCTCCTAGCTCAGCTCCCCTTTTGGTGTAACATCCCAAAATTCGCTTTCTTTAAAATTTAATTTCAAATTAATTATTTAAAATTGTCTGGATTTTATTTGTATTTTATGTGTAATAATGGAAGGAAATCTCAAATTCCAAAACTCTATTTCCAATCTTTATTCCACAAATTCAAATTCCTTATTCCGCAAATTCAAATCTCTAGAAAAATATTTGTTCCAATCTCTTGGTCCAATTTATTTATCTATTTATTTTGCACTTTCCTTTTTTCTAAAAAAAATATTAAAAAAATGAACTTCCCAAACGGTCACCCATCATCAATTTACTTCTCTCATGCAAACCTCCTTAACTCCAAAGCCTTGCATGCAGCCATCGTGGTGGCTTTTGGTTTCTATTGACTCTATACTCCTTCACACTCTTTTATCCTCTCTTTCTTTCTCTCCACCATTCATCTTCTTCCTCCCAGCATTTCTTCTCTGTGTATTTTTTTTCTCTAACCGAGAAGCACATGGCCGACTACCTCCCCATGGCCGAACCTCACCTTGGCTACCCACAACGGCCACCTCGCCGCCGGCAGTGCCACCCTGGCCCCACTCCACCGCACCGTCCTCCCTTCCCCTCACCCATCCCTTTCCTTGCTCCCAACCGAGACCTTAGAGCTTCATCACCATTAATGGCGGCCACCTTCTCCTCTCTCTGTTCTTTCCATTTAAAGCCTTAAACTCGAATTCATTTGAAGGGAACCGGCTGCTTTAACTCTCCCTTGATGCCTGTCTTCAATGTGCAGCCCATCAAGTGCAACCATGCACTACGGTTTCTTCTGTTTCCAACCGAATCGACGCCGTAGCTCTTTGTCTACCCGACGATGCAGCTCCCGGTTGAAGCTTATAAATGGCATGCTATCTCTGCAGTGATTCGGTTGCACTCTCTCCAAGTTTTAGAACTCCACTTCTAGCATCTTCCTCCTTACATTCCACCATTGTCGCTGCTGTTTGGTAAGTCACCACCTAGCCGAGCTCGCCATCCACACCGCCGGCCAGTCCTCTGCCACCTTGTAATGCCGTCACCATGAGCTTCTGCTTCGGTTGCATGCTTTTGCTTCACTGCTATGCATAGCCATTTTGCTTACTGGTTGTCTTGAAGAAGAAAGCCGAACAGTGCTGCTACTAGCTAGTCACTCCTGCTTAGTGCTTTGTACATGATCGGCTGCTTACTGATCTTGTTCAGATGCTTGCTATTCTTGTTTGGTTGCATAGTCATTTTTGCTTCTGTTTTGCTTCGGCTGCAAGTTCTTAGCTTTCTCTACGTAACGAAGATAAACAGTATACCATGCAACTAGTTGATCATGCATGATGCTTTGTACATGCATCTCATTTTTGAGATTTGATTTTCTACAATTTCATTCGTTCTCATACGAACTTTGAATCCAACGATTCTTTCTCCTAAATTCATCTAAATTCATTATCTACTTCTAGTATTTATTTTGTAATTTTTGAATTTGATTTTATTTCTGTTATTTATTTGGTCTTATTCACGCGTGTAGAGTCCGACATCACCGACGCGAGTTTGGATCAACAGGAAGCGCTCACCTCCAACGTCACCGAAGGCGAGTCTCCTTTGAACATTTTGTATCTATGATTTTCAAATCATGTTTTCTATTTTAAAGGTATTATGCAATGTTATTTACATAAAATGATGAATTTAAATTGTGTATGTCATTCTGTTAATTGACATGTGTAACTTGCGAGCACAGTTGTTGTGCTCATTCTTGCTTGATTAATGAATTGAGCAGGAGAAGACTTCTTTGATGATGATGAGGACCAGATCAACTAGGTCGCGCCCTCCAGCCAATTACCTGTGGTGTATTGGATGGACATGGTTTTGCTGGTTTTGCTTCCGCTGTGTATATTTTTGCCTTGTTGTCGTGGCTTGTAAGCAACTTTGTAATCAACTCCCTTATTGTTAATAAAGTCTCGTGTGGATGTATGTTATCACTTGTAATTGCTGTGAGAACCAGCCATTGATCCTTGGGACTAGTTTGGATCACAGGAGGGTTAGGACTTTTCCAAGTCCCATGACCTCCTCGGGTTGGTCTCTGGACCTCCCCCAGGTCTGGTCGTGGCTCTTGGGGAGGTCCTAAGCCTCAAGACCTCCTCGGGTCAGTTCCCTGGACCTCTAGGAGGTCCAGCTGGACCTCCTGGGAGGCCTGGGTGGACTGCCCGAGAGGTCCCTAGGACCTCCTAGGAGGTCCTAGCGGACTCCCAGGGAGGTCTTAGAGGACCTCTCGGGTGAGGCCCCTGACCGGGTCGTCACAGGGCACGTGGGTACGCACCCCCACCGCCACAGCCACCGTCACCAGCGTCGTTGCAGGACACCTACCAGAGAGCGTCAGGGCAGTATGTTTTCATCCCCGACCCGTCCAGACAGTATGGTGGGTTTGACATCTCGTGCATCGCCTTCGAGTCAGGTACGTTTCCTCTCTTCAGGTTTGTGATTGTCGATATAGTGTAGAGATTAACATAATTTGCCGTCAGGTCTTGTTTTCAACCGCAAGGCTTTGAGTTCTCCCATACGAGGACGTGGATCGAGATTTGCGAAGCACCCGGGAGGTCTAGGGGCACCGAGCACGCACTGTCGAGGTTATTTCCGGTGAGCAGCTTAGCAGGCCCCCAGTGATCACGCAGCAACAGGTGGAGTCGACCCCGGGACCACGCGGATCGGCGGGGCTCTGGCGCCTTTCCCTATTTGGGCCCCAGCCTAGGCACCCCGCGCTTCGGAAGCCCAAGCGGGGCGATTCTTGGCGTGGGCCGGTGTGAGGCGTGGCGGCGATGGAGGGTGTCATGGTGGCGCAAATGGTGGCGATGGGGGTTTACATATTCTGTGTTTACGTATTGTATTTCGTAGGTACTATGACATGTTGTCTATGCATTCCCTCTACCATTGTTGTATAACTTGTATTATGTGTTGACGTATTCTCCTTCATATTGTATTATGAGCGACTATCAACCCTAAGTCGTCCAACGGTTCAGCGACTAGTCCACGTGTCGCTCAACCCTTGGGCCAGCACTTCCTGCCAAGTCGTCCAACGGTTGAGCGACTATCAACCCTAAGTCGTCTAACAGTTCAGCGACTAGTCCACGTGTCGCTCAACCCTTGGGCCAGCACTTCCTGCCAAGTTGTCCAACGGTTGAGCGACTATCAACCCTAAGTCGTCCAACGGTTCGGCGACTGGTCCACGTGTCGCTCAACCCTTGGGCCAGCACTTCCTACTAAGTCGTCCAACGGTTGAGTGCCTATCAATCGTTGGGCCAGTACTTACTGCCAAGTTGTCCAACGGTTCATCGACTAGTCCATGTGTCACTCAACCCTTGGGCCAGCACTTCCTGCCAAGTCGTCCTACGGTTGAGTGACTACACGGTCATATAGAAAGCCAGCCCAGGTCCCGTCATGGTTTCTTTCACCATTTCTCTCGGCGGACAAGCATAGCAGATCGGGAGAGGAGAAAAAGGGAGAAGGTAGGGAGAGGGAGAAGTAGAGGAGCTCGAGAGAGGGAGACAAGAGGAGGAGAGGAGCTTGGGAGAGGTACACAGGGAGGAGCAGAGCTCGGGAGAGGGCAGTTTGGGAGGAGAGGAGCTCAAAACGTGAAAGAGAAAGACGAACGAAGCTTGTTGATACGAAGAGAAGGTCTCCGCGTGAAGATAATACTCTTGTTTGTTCTTGTTCTCGGCCGAATGTAGGCGACGTGTAGCTACTTGTTTGTTTACCACGTATATGGGGACTGTATGTCGAGAAATCACTGGTTGCAACGTTTGTAATATTTGCAGTCATGTCGGAGCCCACAAGATTGAAATTGCATTATGGTGTTGGTACGGTTCGTGAAGGTCCGTACGGTGTTGACCTAAGTGATTTCCAGCAAGTCGATTTGGTACACCCGAACCTGGAGAATGCCCGAATTGGAGATGTCCTACACTAGCTCACCAGAAGCTTCTCCTTGGACCCCGAGGTGTGGAGTGTCGTCATACAAGGGGTTTGGAGTAGGTCTCCCACGCACATTCGGTGGGAGTTGAGCAGAGTGATGCACACGGTTGCATGGAAGGGATATCTGGAAGGCTGTAGGCGCCGTGGCTATGAGTGCGTGCTACTCGTGCAGCCATGTCCGAAGGTACTCCTCGGAGGCCCTTCCGACGGCTCCCGTCGGGTTGGTGGGAGCAGCTCGGATGCAGAGCGTGTGGTTCATGAAGAAGACGCGGTGGCCGATGTTGTGGATGCACAAGAGGATGAGGTGGCCGATGTTCAGGAGGCAGAAGAGGATGAGGTGGCCAATGTTGCGGAGGCAGAAGAGGAGGCTAAGGCAAAAGAGGAGTCGGAGGCAGAATATTGTGCACCGCACGCTCAGGCCAGTGCTCAGGCAGATGCAGAGGAGCATGTTGATAGCATAGTACGTCAGATGGAGATTGATGACTTGACAGCTCGAGCGGAGGAGGAAGCTTTAGAAGAGGATGGTGATAACTCTTCCGAGGAGGACAAAGGTCCCATCCAGCAGGGATGGAATAGGGTGGACGTTGAGGGTCTTGCTATGCACGACGAGCACGAATCATCGTGGGAGTACAATGGGACGGAGGTTCGGCTTCGTGCAATGTTTGCTGAAAAGGGATCACTGCAGGATGCCATTAAGTTGTGGGCCTTGTCCATGCAATGGTCGTTTCGTGTACTCAAATCCAGCCAGGAGCAGTACACTGTGGTATGCAAGCAAGCTGGGCGTCCTTGGCGTGTGCACGCAAGGAGACCCAAGTACGAGATTCACTGGATTGTCTCGAAGGTGGAGCTGCACTCCTACTTGCTCAGTAGTGTTTTGCCGAGGCATCGCAACCTGACGTCCACCTTCATAGCCAATGTCATGTACAGAGAGATAGTGAAGAAGACGGACCTGGAGGCCAAGCACATCATGGTGGTTATCGAGCAGAAATTCAAGTACAAGATTAGCTACGCGAAGGCATGGCATGCTAAGCAGAAGGCTTTGGAAAAGAGGTTCGGTTCTTTCGAGGCGTCTTATGACAATCTTCCTCGTATGCTCCAGTCTTTGCGGGGCGCAGACAGAACCCGGGCACATACATTGCTGTGAAGGACCAGCCAACCAAAAGACCACTGCTAGGTTTTATGTTATTGCAGAGGACCTTCTTAGCATTCAGTCCCTGCATCAATGCATTCAAACACATGTTGCCCGTGATCTCAGTGGACGAGACATTTCTAACTGGGAAATACAAGGGCATGATCCTAACAGCAATTGGCGTTGATGGCAACAATCAGATTCTGCCCTTAGCCATCGCTTTCGTAGAAAGTGAGAATTACGACAGCTGGTTGTGGTTCCTTCGACATCTGAAGGTGGGAGTAGTTGGGGCACGTCCTGATGCCTGCATTATCCATGATCGCCACTCCGGGATGATGAAGGCCATTCGACAACTTCAGCAAGACCCCGATGAGTCGTTCCCCTGGCCAGACTTGAGGAATAGATGGTGCATTCGCCATCTGGGGGCCAACTTCTTCAAACAGTTCAGGCAGCAACCGTTGATGAAGCTGTTCAAGAGGCTTGCTATGCAGAACCAACAGTGTAAATTTGATGCGTTGTGGCAGATGTTGGACGAGCACACCAGGAAGCATGTCATCGAGAGGAACAACCGTCCCCTCATTCCTGGGGCGGCACAGTCCGAGCGCCTCACACCACTGCGGGAGCTCGACCCTCCCCATTTGACGCAGGGGACCTCTAGGGACATCGGGTGTTTCTCTCATTGGATTGAGGCTGAGCCATTGGAGAAGTGGTCCTTACTACACGACACGGACGGTGCAAGGTATGGCATAATGATCACTAACCTTGCAGAGGTGTACAACTGGGTTATTAGGGGCCTCTGTTCTCAGCCTCTTGTCGCCATCGTCGAAGGCATTTTGCATGGTACAATCGAATATTTTAGGGAAAGACATGCAAATGCAGCACTTCATGCAGCCAACCCACAGACACCCTACTGCTCGAAGATTACAACATACATTCAGGCCAAGACCGAGAAGGCTCAGTCGCACACACAGCTTCAGAATGGGCAATCTGAGCATCGATTCGACGTGATCCTCCGAGACAGAGCCGGATTCGGGACGGCTCGGTCTCTTGTTACCCATGAGGTATGCCTTGGAGACCATGTGAATGAACCTAGCTGCACATGCAACAAGCTAAAGCTTCTTCACAAGCCATGCTCTCATGTCCTCGCCGCATGTGGGACCATCCGCATGGACCCATCGAACTTCGTATCGGAGTACTTCATGAAGGAAAGGGTGCAGTAGGTGTGGCGCGGAGAGCTAAGAGGCTTCAGGGTTATGGGTAACTTCGCCACGTTGGATACTGCAAATAGGACATGGATTCCGGATCTAGACCTGTTGAAAGGGAGGAAGGGCCGTCGGTAGAGTCGTCGCATTCGGAATGATATGGATGAAGGGGAAGCTGCAGCGACGGGTAGATGTTGCAGCCGCTGCCGCCAGGAAGGGCGCACTGTGAGAACTTGCAAGGCACCTGCCGACACGTAGGAACTTCTATTACAACGGCTAGTATGTTGTAACTTGTACTTCACTCAGTACTTTGGTTCTTATAAGCAACTGTGGAACTAATTGTATCGTAATTGCAAATTTCAACTTTATTTGAAGTGCCAATATCTCGTCTTAATTCTAGCGGATAATATCTGGTATGAAATAACTTGGTTTTTAGTACTTGTTCATACAATGCATATTTGTTCAATGCATATAGCTTAAAGCACGCGACACATCGATGCAACATGTCAACTTGATAAAAGGCAACCGCAATGACGCGTCCACCATTTAGTTACATGCTTTAGGAGATTGAACATAACTGCGTACAGAAGGGGAGACTAACGAGGTTCGCCCGTGCCTAATGGTAGAAGGTGTCTCTCGCTACCCACATGGAGTGTTCTCCAGTGGGGCGCCTCGGACGTGGCTGGCCATCGTTGTAGTGGCACGCACATATGCAGCTAGGGTTGGCGCAGCAGTATGTGGGATCATAGGGACTTCCTATGTTCACGACCTCCTCGTTGCTCCTCTCGCGCTGCATCTGTTGGCGGAGATCATCATTTTGCTCCTTGAGATCGTCAATTTGCGCCTTCAAATCAAAGATTCGGTTCCACAATGTATCCACGTGCATCGAAACATGTCGTTCATGGGGAAGATCAATCCAGCGGGTAAAGTTGTATTTCGCCATCTGTTGCAAGGGACAGTTAGTATGGAGGATGTATTAGTAGTAACATGAACAAAATTATTTACCCCAGAGTATGGGCATCGGAAGAAACGTCGTCCGCCATCGAAAAGGCAGTCTATGACCTGCACGATAGCGTCCTCCCCGTATCTGCATTTCGGCCATACCGGTTGAGCACGCTTGTTCAGCATCAACCGGTAGTTAGGGCCGAAGTCCTCCCTCCTTTCTAGGGAATGTACTTGGCGACCCAGTTGGGCCGGTCCTCGGTGTCTGCCATCGTATGTTACTGTACGACGGAGAAGGTTCTTCTTTCTACGGTTTCAAGGGTCGAGTGGTCCTACTTTCGGAGTGTGGGGCGTGCATTTTATAGCCCGCGGGGGGAGGCTAACAAAGCGGGTAATGTATTAGCTTGCAGATGACAAGACCAGACGAGGCTGGCTGCTTTGCGCAGAGACAAGACCAAACGGGGCAGCTTTGCGCAGTGACAGGACCAGACGAGGCAGCTTTGCGCAGTGACAAGACCACACGGAGCAGCTTTGCGCAATGATAAGACCAAAAGAGACAGCCTTGCGCAGTGAGAAGACCAGACGAGGCAGCTTTGCGCAGTGACAAGACCACACGGGCCAGCTTTGCGCAGTGATAAGGCCAAAGGAGACAGCTTTGTGTAGTGACAAGACCACACGGGGCAGCTTTGCGCAGTGATAAGACCAAAGGAGATAGCTTTGCGCAATGACAAGACCACACGAGGCAGCTTTGCGCAGTGATAAGACCACACGGGCCAGCTTTGCGCAATGATAAGATCAAAGGAGACAGCTTTGCGCAGTTTAGGGTTTAGGTTTAGGGTTACGCTTTTCAGATCGACTTGCCAACCCTGACCGTCTCGCCAGCTTTTCAGACCGAAAAGACAAGACTCTGCAAAGAAAGACGTGACAACACTACGCCGCCAAACATTTCGAGACCGATAAGACAACACTCTGCAAAGCAAGACATGGCTTCTCTCTGCAAAGTAAGATGTGACAACACTATGCCTCCTCAGCTTTTTAGATGAACATGACAACACTCCACCTCCTCAGCTTTTCAGAACTAAAAGACAGGACTCTGCATGAAATTAACCACACCATGCCAACCATGGGGCTTATAAAAGGGGGTTGAACCAAACCCAACACTACACAACACTACACAATAGATACCCAGCTATGGACTCTTCGGTAAACTTCTACGGGAGGATGTTGCAGAAGCAAAAGTGGCTTAAGTAGAAGAGGAAACAACTACAATACCCAGATAAATCAATGAAAGATGCTCTAGTACCACCACATTTTCCGATCCCGCAGTGTGTGTGTGGCGAACCGGTAGAGATCATTCAGTCCACAAACCCAGACACCACCGCCCGGGCGTACTACACGTGTGGGCACCACCTCGTAAGCGTTTCCTTCGCGCGCATCGATTTTCCTCTCGCAACGTTGAATTCCTTAAATTTTTAACTTCATCCCCACGTAATGGCAGCCCGAGATGCACTGCCACTTCTTCTAGTGGATCGACGACCCGGAGATGTACGACAGGGCATTCATCCAAACAGATATATCTTTGAACTACTCGGTGTGGGCGAGAACTTCGTCGCGGTGGAAACCTTACGTGCAGACCTCGTTAAGGAGGCATCAAGAAGAGCCCAAGACTACGCTGGGCGTAATCTATATCGACGACATGAGTTATGAAGAATTTACATCCTTATTACGTTTTCATCATGCGGTGTACTTACATCATAGAATCGCGGGACATGGGCGACTTCGACATACCGGCCGGCGTGGGCGATCCGCGACAAGGGCAAGGGAAAGGTTCATGTGGCTCAGCCTGGCCGCCACAGCGTATCCGATCGCCCGGGCGTAATCCGTATCGACGACGTGAGTTATGAAGAATTTACATCATTCTTACGATTTTCACTATATGGTGCACTTACATCATGGAATCGCAGGACATGGACGACTTCGACATACCAGCTCGACGTGGACAGTCACACGACAAGAGCAAGGGAAAGGCTCATGCGGCTGAGCCCGGCAGCCACAGTATATCCGGTCGCCTAGGCGTAATCCGTATCCACGACGTGAGTTATAAAGAATTTACATCCTTCTTACGATTCTCACTATACGGTGCACTTACATCATGGAATCGCAGGACATGGACGACTTCAACATACCAGCCTGACGTGGACAGTCCCGCGATGTGGATATCATGGGGATATGCCCATGATCTTAGGATGATGAAACAATTGGCAATGGTGCTTTTGGTTTGAAGTTTGAAGTGTTTTCGACAAAGTTTCAGATCTCGTGCAGTCGTGGCGGTCTGACCGGCTTTTGTGCTGAATGTTGATATAAGTGGTGAATTGATTTTGGGATAGGTCATATCCATATTTTTTAATGCATATGTGTTGCATATTGCATGTTTTGGCTAACGTGGGTCAAGTTGTGAAGAACTTGTTCCCGGATTCGTGTTTGCTTGTCTATTCTTTGTCTTGGTGGTTTGCAGGTTAATGACGGTCAACGGCGCGGTGGATCGGGACTAAGCTTGGAGAGCTGAGGTCCAGAACGATCAAGGATGCCGGGTGAGGTCAGAGGACTCAAGCGTGGCGCAGAGTGGACAAGGATGACCGAACTGGCGGTTCGGTCGCGATCGGTTGGATCAAGCGGCGAGAGTCATTGCAAGTGCTCGATGGTGCGGTGGGATCCGGACGGAGAGACTTGACGACATGGAGCCGTTGATCAACCTACACGTGGCGGCGGCGATTGCTTCAATGGATTGGACTCGGTCTTGGAAAAGATCGAGAAGGGGTATTTTGGTAATTTTACCAAATACCATCTTGGTGACCTTTTGGCTAAACCACGGCGTGGGACGGCGCAAAGGAAGTGGTTTACGTCAAGAGAATTGAAGACGACGCTTTAATTTGCGTGCGTATGTGTTCCGTTGTTGTTGGGCTTTAACGGAAGCCCATTTGGTTATTAGGGTTAGAGGCTGCCCTATAAAAAGAGGAGATGGGACATCTTTTAGTGCTGGCGCTGCTGAGAGAAATGAGCGTGTGTGGAGCGCCCCGGGGAAAAACAGGCTGTGGCAGCGCTCGTGTTGCCCTCTCGAAAAAATGATAGTGTGCGCCTGTTTGCCCAGCTGAGAAAAGCCCTTGGGGCGCTAGTTGAAAATTAGGTTGAGGCGATGGCCTCTCTGCCCTGCAGAAGCAGAGGCTTTGGCAGCGGCGTGTTTGCCCCGGGAAACAAGAATCTGTGCAGCGTCTCGCCGTTTTTTATTCTTGCATCTGGTTCTTTACCCTTGAAGCTGTGCGACTTGATGCGTATTGCTGTTTGAGTTTTACTTTTTTGCCTTGCCTTGCCTGCTATCATTGGTGCGGCTGTTTGATGCTGCTATTGCAGCTGTGCTAGGACGTGAGGCTCTAGCTGTGTTTGTGTTCTGGTCCTACGAATCCTGTGCGTGCAGCGATTTTTCTTTTCTTCTCTGATGGGTGATCGGATTGCCTCTGGGCGGCGGATGTAATGGGCGCCCTGTTGTGGCCGGTAGAAAAGAAGTGCCGTGGCGGCGGCTTGAAAAAGGGGAGCGCCCGGAATTACAGCAGCTTGCTTTGAATTTTTTATTTGTTCTTTTGCCTTGAGCAGCTCATCGATGCATATGAATCTTAGTGTTTAATTGGATGAGCGGTTTGTTGTTGTTGGTCGTGTTGTGCGCCGCTAGAGCTCCTGCAAAAACCGGATCTTAGCCGTGGTGGCAGATTGTAGTACTCGTAAAACTGGAGCCGGCGGCGGGAGCTTGTAGCTCGTTGGTTGTTTTGTCAAACGAATCCTTTGCTGCTCGAGTTAGTTCTTGGCTGTTCCTCTGTGCGCCCATGAGAAAAAGTAGAGCTGGCGGCGCGGCTTGTAAGCACCCGTGAGAAAAGTAGCTGGTGACGGCGCTTGGAGAGCCTGCACAAATCTGGAGTCTTCGGCGGTAGCTGTGCTTGTTCTGTAGACTAGATAGCTTTGTTTGGTCTGTAGGAGCATTAAGTGGATCCTACTTGAAGATCTTTTTTCTTGGCTTTTGATTGCCTTGGGGCTGCCTTCATTTTCTATGCGTGTGAAGTGTTGATTTCAATGGCCAGCAAGGTGGCGTTTAGATCCGTGGTCGTAATGGTGCGACTTGTGCCGTGTGTGTGCGTCTTGTGTTAGCTTTGAGATTCTGATTTAGTTTATTCTTTGTCGGTGCCATCCGATCCGACTATTTCTAGTGCCATCGAATTCTTTGTTTGGATTTGGTGATTGCTTTGGTCATAGATCTTGTGCGTGTGGTCTTGAGCTGTTTTTAGTCTTGTGTTTTGGGGTTTGATCGGATTCAACACAGGTCATCCGCTGTGCCTATATACAGATCTTCATAGCTTTTATAGCTATTGGAGTGAAAGTAGTGTTGAGTTCAATCGAAGTGAAAAATAGAGAAAGCGTCTATTCACCCCCCTCTAGTCGCCTTTCCGGTCCTACACGCGACAAGGGGAAAGGGAAGACCGGCGAGGAGTTCAATGCCGAGCTAGCAAGGAAGGGAAAATGGCCCCGGTCCACGCAGTAGGTCAGGTCATTACGTAGTAGTCCCCCGTCCTACCCCCCATATTTTTTACTATCCCTTAAAGGCATGTATACTTATATGGTCCGGATACTTGTGTCGCAGTGTATCGTAGTAGTAGCGAGGATGACTAAAGCAATTAGCCGAACCATTATGCCATGTGACTACATGTAATGTGCTTCTATCCGCGGACTTTAATGTACTTCTCATTCCGTGTCTCCACTAAGCCATCAAAGCAAGCCTATATTGCAACTACGCCTCTTCTAGTGGAATCCCAAAAAGAACCATTCGCACCGCCATCGATTCCTCCATGTTTTATGGCATTTTCATAACCACAACGAGCGTTCTCAGCCTCTTCAATCATATTCTGTATAAGCTTCATAAAGTACTTCATCGACTACATCCCTATATACGCGTATATGTTCAGACGACTTCATCGCGAAGAGACTCCCTGACGCATCGTAATATCACTCACCTTTCTACTTACCACTCATTACTATCTCAATCGTCCTCACAAAATTCTACAGAAATTTAGCGCACTACAACAATACACGACGATCACAAAATGTTATTTGCGAGTCTGACAAATTTCGTACCCTTCATATTCTACGAAAATAACAAACAGACCAACCAACGTTGTCACCACACTTTTATCTTTAAAAAAATAACATCATATAATATGATTTGCTAAATACAATACCTAAAAAATATAATATCTATTTTAACACAATTGTTCCAATTGGATTTGCATAATTCCAAGTTTATTAGCTAAAATAGCCCACTGGTTGGACGGCTTGAACTAAGTCGCCCAACCACTACGCGACATACTCAACTCGCTCTACAAATGGGCGATTTCAACACATGTCGCACATCCGTTTGGCGACTAGGTCCAGTCACGCTCTAGTCGCTGTTCCATTGGGTGACTTGAAGATTGGTCGCACTGCGGTTGGGCTACTTGCACGACTCGCCCAACCGTACGGCAACACAAGATTATTTCTGTAAAAAAAAAATAAGCGGTATTATTTATGTATTTTCAAATAAAAAATAGATTATTTTAAAAAAAATTCCTCAATTTGGAGGATATGGGAGAGAAGTTATCGACAACCACTTTGCCACTACAATTGCTAAAGTTTGTCTTACAAGAACACGGATCCACAACCAAAGCCCATGGCCGAGCGCATGAAGCATTCATATCAGGTCACATAATGAAAAGCATATGTGGCTGAACCATAATTGCTAAATAAAAGTCTTAGAACCAGCTAGTTCAGACTTAATGAGTCATTATGAATATAATGAAGTGGTTAAAGCTATGGTACAAAGGTCCCCGTAGAGACCGTTACTCTCCTATTATGAATGAAATAATGTTCTGTTATATAATAATTCTGGCAAATGGCATGAACAAATAAATAAAATATATAGTCAATGGTTTCTGAAAATTCTTGATGAGATCCTTCAAGGACTCAAAATTCCTAGTAAGAAAGGAAACAAAATCGCAATATATAGAAAGCTCAAACCAAATAGTCTCTTACCTCTTACTTGTAGTAAGAGCATCTTATTGAAGGAAAATTATCTTGCTAGTCGATCTCTTAATCACACCAATGATCATATAATCCCTAGAAGTGGACAAGGACCTCATCAAGACCTAAAAGAATGTAATGAAGAAGCTAAAGACTAGAAGTGCGCCACATAACCACTTATAAAGTGCATCTTCCATTAGAAGTTAATGGAATGGTGGTTTCTTCTAGTGCCATAAAGGTATGACGTACATTGGTGATATTGGCAATTAATCCCCTCAATGTCAAAACTAAGACTGGTTATATTTTAATCTAGAGTGGTACAACCATACTTTATAGTTCTGCAGAACAAACTATTGGTTGTAACTTTAACCGCCAAGAGATAGTTATAAAATATTAAGACCTTCAAAGGTTTTGATAAATCGTATCCGAAATGTATATGACTTTGCAACTAATATTACCCCATATCCCTTATAAGGATAATCTACTTGTGTTGCACAACCAAATAGTGGTATTTGATAAGTTAAGCATGTTACTCCTGAATAGTATTTATCCAAAAATCTCCGGATGAGTAATAGGATATTTATATGTAAAACTCTGAACTATGATAATCCAGTCGATTTGATCACAATACCCTTGCCTATATTCATTTTCAAAAAACATGTATGAAAGACAGTAGAACAAGGTTTCAATGGAAGTTGTCTTCAAGGGGAGCATATACTAAACACTAATCATCATACTTGAGATTTTGAAAA
Source organism: Phyllostachys edulis (assembly GCA_036346405.1). Lineage (NCBI taxonomy): Eukaryota > Viridiplantae > Streptophyta > Magnoliopsida > Poales > Poaceae > Phyllostachys > Phyllostachys edulis. Next base: position 33,212,171 of record CM070563.1, read on the forward strand.
TCTTAGTCAACCTTGGAAAGTATTGATACAATGATTACTGCTTAAATTCGCCTTGAATGTTTTACCACTTAATAATTTAGATCTAATTGGTCGATAATGCAAAGATCATAAAGATCACACATAGATCCTGATGATGTTACTAAATCCTAAAAATATGCTAACTAACTATCCAATCTCTATAGTACAAAATCCCATAATGGATTTACATTACTTCGTGCTGGTGCGGCCATCCCTTGGTGGTCATCTAAGAAAAACTTGGTAGCTACTTCTACTAATCACTCAGATATTATAGCACTATATAAAGTCTCACTTGAATATGTTTGACTGAGACGTGTGATAACCACATCCAGAAGTATTGTGGCATTAATACCGTCAATATCGCCTCAACTATCTATGAAGATAATGCTACTTGTATTACACAAGTGTAAACGGATTATGTCAAGAGCAACGTTATGAAGCACACTGCTCCTAAATTTTTCTATCCTCGTGAACTCCAAAAGAATAGTGAGGTAAATATCCTGCAAACAATGTCTTGTGAAAATCCATCTGATTTATTCACTAAGTCTCTGCTTGTATCCAGTTTCCAAATAAGCATTTATGGCATTGAAATGAGACGATTTAAAGAGTTGTAGAGTTTAGGAAGAGTAAATCTCTAGATCATAACCATTATCAAATCCTTCAGATTTATCTGAAATCTTGAATATTGGATCCCAAATATTGAACATTGCACTCTTTTTCTTGATGAGTTTTCCTAAAGTTTTCTTACATGAAGGCTTTTAGTGAGACAACAAGTGTAATGCAACTTACAAATGTAGTGCACTATTTTCTCCATTTCTTTTTTCCCAGTGGTTTTTTGGAAGGAGTTTTTGACGAGACATTTGCATATCGTTGTCTATTACCCAAAGAGGAGTGTTACGAAACCTAGTTATTGGCAAAGGACTAAACCGCCTCTGTAGGGTTTTTACCCTGTGGGCTATAAATATGAGGATCCTATGTATAAGAGATAGAGATGAATAAAGATCTTGAATCCTCGACTACACTGTCCCCCTTTAACGTTCGTGTGATTAATGTTTGTCAATGCTACGAAGATTACCATTTTCTTAACAAATTTTACCCTTGGCCTCCCTAATTTCTTCCTCCCCTTGGCCTTCTATGCCACTCGTTCCATGCCCGCCGCCGTAAAATCAACACCACTCAAAGGTCCATACCGGCATCCTCGACGGCTCGCGCACAACGACGTACATGCGTCCTTGACGGCTCGTGGCGGCACGCTGCCGTCCTCCGCGCCTCGCGGTGACTTTCTGGCGTCCTCGGCGGCTGCGGCATGACAAGAGTCAGCTTTACGAAGGTCGTTGGGAGCATCACACTAGGCGGCTTTAAGCAGCCGTCCTCGTGGCCATGGGGAGATGATGTATTGCAAGGCAAGCTAGCTGCTAGCTTAGCTGCTTAGATCCATTCCTTGTCTCCGATTCCTATTTCAGATATTTCAGGTTTTGTTGGCCAATTGGATTTGGTACGAGAGAAGGGGATAGTAAACTGCATGTTAAAATTTTAACCGATATGCTTTACTATGCAAGGTGGACGGCAAGCGGCGGCCAGATTTGCGTGGCAGGTGGACGTCAGGTGGTGGTCAAATTCAGTGACGGATCTCGAGCAAAATCTTAGGAACCAAATATCAAAGCAAATTATCATCACTCACTACTGGCAACCAAGACACTACTCACTACTGGCCAAAAAATCAAGTAAATCAACCAACACAAGGTAGCATCAATAAGATTTAAAAGTACACTACTCACTACGGACTGCACTCCATGCGCGACGCACAGACATGGTGCTTCGACGCCGCTTGTCGCTACACGATTGAAGTTATTGTCTTGCTGAGTAGTATCAAAACTAATAGCAAGCAACAACTGTGTGGGTGTAACATCCCAAATTTTTAATTTTGGTTAAAAATAAAATTTAATTATTTTCCTTGGGTTTTCTGAATTTTTAGAATTTTAAAAGCTTTTTCCTTAAAGCTAAAATATTTTATTTACAAAATTAATTACCAATCTTGAATTGGAAATATTTTACTTAAGTCCATAATGCTTGAGGAAACTTCTGTGAATTTTTCCATTATTTTTGGACTCCTTTAACTATTTTCTAAAGTCCTAAAAAAATTAATTCAATTTCTGAAAATGAAAAATCATTGGGAAATCCAAAACCCTATTTCGGGCCGAATTGCATCCGGTCCATCTTCCTTCATACCATGACCAAGTCACTGACCTAGCTTCCTCACGCTGCGCCATTTTTCCCTTCACGCCTCGTGGGACATGAGCAGGCTCATCCATCACGACAGAGCCACGCCACCGCCGTCCGGCCGAGACCGCGCTCCCTCTCCACGCCGATCACGTCACGCTGTGCTCCCACGGCAACAGCCGCCCCACGGCTTCACGCCATGAGCCCGCCACGGCCTTCCCGTCGCCATCGCTGGTTCCGGAAGGTTCCACACAAGACCGGTCCCCATCGCGCCCGTTCTCCTCCCTTCCCTAAAGACCGGGCGCCCTCTTCTCCCTCACGGCCGGCCGCCGCGAGCCATCCCGAGGCCGCCACCGACCACCTCGTGCTGTGTCGCCGCCGCCCCTGTGTTCGCCTCGATGGCCCGGTCCCGTTTGTATCACTCACGGTCGCCGCCCTTGTCACCGCCGCCGGCTCTGCCCTCCCTGCCTCTGCGTGTGTTCTCCTGAGTGTGTGTGTGTGTGTGTTGTAATTAGGGGCATGTTGGTGTTAGACGCAGTGGCCATCAGAGTTAGTCCCCTTAGTGATTAGTTAGTGGTTAGCAAAAGAAAACTAACTTTGGGTTGTAGATTGGACAGTTAGTTTGGTAATTGTTCAGTGACAGTCCAAACTAGCTTTAGCTTGTTAAGTTAGGTAGTAAGGTGAATAGATATTTGGATAGCAATGTAATCTATCACTCTAGCTAAAAATCTCATCATAGCTGTTAGAAACTTAACTCACTCGTTTAGAGGCCCACAAAAATCAGCTTTCCTGATGTTCCAAATCCTGAAATGGAATATTTCATCATATTCTGTTTTCTATGTTTCTATCATTTCATGTGATCGCAAATCTTTAGGACGTTCGTTCTCCCTCATACGAACTCCGAATCCGTCGATTCTTGTTCCTAATTAGTATAAAGTCTATATCTTTCAATTATTACTATTTTTATAATTTTTGGGTTTCATTTGGATATTATTTGAATTTGGCTCCTTTTCGCGTGTAGATTTCGATAACTCCGAGGAAACCGATCTTGGTGAAGAATTAGATCCTCAGGTATACGAGCAAGGCAAGTTACATCCTTTGATCATATTTGATCCCAATATTTCAAATTATTTAAATTCTGTTTTAAATTATTATTGCATGCGTATTTCTATTCAATGTAATTTAAATACCTGTTTTAAAATTTTAGTTATGCCTAAATCCCTTGTACTGCCAATCATGACATTAAAATGAATCTACCTTGACACCTTAGTTGAAAATTTAGTTGATACAATAGTATGAGCTAGAATCTGTTGAAAAACTCTATGCTTAGTCATGCTTAGACAAAAAATATTGAATTTGGAGGAATTTAGCCAAATATTCAAATATAATTTAATCGAGCCTATGGTATTGTTTTACCATAGGACTTTTTGCAAATGATTGTTGAAAAGCTAAACAAAATGAAAATTGGTTTGGACTTGGGCGAAATGGATATTCGGTGGGTGCAGGTTTATGCACATGCTCAATCCGGGTTTGGGTTGAGGCCCATGGGTTTTATGGAAAGTCGTCCAAGTCAGTTAAGGACCGGTCTTCGAGCCTCATCTTGCTGTAACATCCCAACTGTATTAACAGGTGTGTGTTTCAAATGTAAGAAAATGTGTAAAAATAAAAACTTTTTCTCACATCATTGAAACTCTTGAACTCACATGTATTCTTGTCCAAGAGTTGTGTTTTTCAAAAACACAAAGCTCTTGTTGACAAAAGTCCAACTCATTTTCCCCTTGTCACAAATCTTGTGCCAAACCTTTGGAAATATTTTTCCTTGGTCCTAGAGTTGTTGTGGGACCCCTCTGAAAAATATCATAAGTTCTTAAACATGTTTGATAATTTTTGGAGGTAAAACAAACCCTAGAGCAGCCTTTAAGAATTTCCTGAGAAAAATGCATTGCATAAAAACCTCTGGAAAGTTTAAGGTTAATCCTCATGTCAACAAGCTCCAGTTAAAATTTCATAAATTTTGGAGTTGTTTTGCTATCTCAAATAATTCTGCAAAATCTCAGCTGTTTAATTGAAGTCAAAACCCTGCACTGTTCCTTGGGCTTGAGCCGCCTTGCAAAGCTGGTCAAACCCAACCACATCCCCAGCAGCCCAGACCTCCTTTCCACCTTGATGAGGTCGTAACCGTTGGATCAAGATCCAACAGCCACGACCTCCTCCACAACCATCGCAGCGAGGTCCTCCCACCTCATCGAGGTCATAGCCGTTGGATTGAAATCCAACAGCCATGACCTCCCTTCGTTATCAAACGCCCATGTCCTCCTCCTCGTGAGGTCTTGCGCTGTTGGATCAAAGATCCATGGCCATGACCTCCCCTCGCTTTCAAACCACTCAAACCTCCCACCATGTTGAGGTCGTAGCCGTTGGATCAGATCCAACAGCCCACGACCTCCCCTCAATATCAAGTGCACCAGACCTCCCCCATCTTGTGTTGTGCGCCATTAGATTTAAAATCTACGGCCACGACCTCCCCTTTGCTTTGTGCGCATCAGACCTCCCACCCACGTGAGGTCGTAGCCGTTAGATGTAAATCTCACGACCATGACCTCCCTTGTCCTCTCCTTGCCATTGGATCTCGTTTCAACGCGCGAGATCTGTGGGCCGTTCGGACCATCCTTTTTAAACCGTTAGATTTAGATCGCGCGGTCTCTGTTGAGTGGGCCGTTCGGACCACTCCTGTGAGCTCTTAGATCTAAATCTAAAGGCCATGACCTCCTGTGCGCTACGCGTAAGCTCAGGACCTCCCCTAACTTGATCAGCACCATTGGATTAAAATCTAACGGTCCTGACCTCCTTTGCGCTTTGCGCAGCGCCTAGGACCTCCCCATCTATTGTGCGCCCTTAGATTGAGATCCAAAGGCCATGACCTCCACGTCCTTGGCTGTATCGTGCGCGGTTAAGTCCTCCCCATCAGGCCCGCACCGTCGGATTTAGATCCAACGCCTTGGACCTCCTGTCCCCTTTTCCCTTGCGCATCCGCACAATGATAATCAGAGGGTCACGACCTCCCCGGTCCAAATCTGAGGGCTGTGACCTCCTCTCAGTCACTTAAATCGTACCGTTTCAAACTCAAATCGGAGGGCTGCGACCTCCCAGCGCTTCTCATCCAACGGTGGAGGCCTTGCCCTGTTCTTCTCCTTCCTCTGTCACGCGTGCGAGAGCCATGGGTGGGTGTGCAGGTCGGGTCATGTCCCAACGGCTCTGTGCAGGCCAGCATTAAATGCGTGTCAGCTCCTTTCCGCCCCTATGCCATGCCCTAACCTACCTACACCTGCCCCCTCCATCTTGTCCGAGCCATGGACCTCCCATGGGCTAAGCTCACCATGAGCTTAACCCGTGGCTCATGACCCCTTTTGCCCTAGGTATAAAACCTCCCCATGGTCTTCCTTGGCCTCTTTTACACATCTCACTTTTGCTCTCGGCTCTGTGGAGCTCAAACCACCCGAAGCTCTCCTTGGCCGCCATTGTTGGAGCTTGGAGCTCCTCGGTGGAAAAGGGTCCCTGGGCTTCTCCCCTCCATTCCTCACTTTTATTTGTGCCATTACCCTCTGTGACAAGTCCTAACTTGTTTAGTTGGGACATTTTCAGAGGAGGCCTCACTGGGAGCTGGAGCTGGAGCTTTTGGCTGTGGATCTCCTCATCTTCTCCAGCGCCGGTCCTCCTCGCCCACGACCTCCTCAGCTCCTCAGGACCTCCAGGTAACCTCCTGATAGTCCTTAGAGCTGGGCACCTTGTTGTATGAATCGCTGCGGAGCTTTACCTCAAATGTTGCATTTCGGCCGTGCTTGTCACCTTTGTCATCTCCGGCTCGCCGGCGTTCAAGGCCGTCGCCGCCGTCGAGAGTGAGCTCATTTTGTGCGCAACACTATTGCGCACACGTGGGTGCCCTTGGTTGTCGCCGGCGAGGTCCACATAGCCGGCATTGACCATATCTTTGCGTTGAGGTTCTTGTCGGAACGGGACATCCAGCGCATGCCGTTAAGACAAAGATTTGGGGTAGTAAATGCTCCATCATTGGGAGCATTTACTGCTGTCTTAACGCGCCTGGACCTCCTCGTTGTCCCGCGCGCCTTAACTCCTTGCCCAAGACGCTACAGGCAAGGCGCGCTAGGCCAGGTCTCGATCTGGGCGTTCAAGACCTCCCCACGGAGATCTTGAACGTCCAGGACCTCCTCTGGTGAGATCTTAGCCGTCCAGACCTCCCCTGGAGGTCTGAGCCGTTAAGACCTCCTCCGCGTAGGACCTCCTCGAGGTCATCTCTGCCGTTTAGGACCTCCCTCGCTAGATCTGGACTGTTCCGGTCCTCCCTCTATCGTTGTGGTCCGTTGGATGCAGCATCAACGGCCACGACCTCCCCTCTCGCTCGTGCGTGCGCGTTGCTGGGAGGACATGGACCGTTGGATCCAAGATCAACGGCCCATGTCCTCTGGACCTTCGCGACTGCGCGGGTGCGTTATCACCTGGGAGGTCTTGAGCTGTCAGATCCAGGATCTGTGTCTCATGTCCTCCCCCGTCTTACTGGTTTTTAGGAAATTCCAGAGAGCTGTTATTTTGTGAACTGAAAAAGGTAATGAACTTCAAAAATGCATAACTATTTCATTTTAAATCCAAATGAGGTGATTCAAATTTTGTTAGATCTGGTTTAGCCTGGGCTCTAATCTAAAATTGGTTATGAGCTCAGTTCAGCTCCAGAACATGGATTTGCAAATAGGTTTCAAAATTAACTTTAAATGTTTCATTAAAAATTCAAATTAACTTGTAAAATGCATAAGTAAATCTCTGTAGATTATTTTTGAGTGAATCCAACTTTGTTGGCTTCCTCTATTAGTGCACTAAATGTTAGAATTGGATTTAGGCATGTCACTATTTTCAAAAGATTTGTGGGTGCAATTTAGTTGTGCTCATTTTCATATCTTTGAAAAATCATAAAACATGCATTATAGCTCCAAATGAGGTGAACTCAATTGTGTTATTCATCTCATGAGGTGCTTGTTTTACTGTAAAAATCTCAGTTGCACCACCTTCTTGAAAATGTTGCCAAACAATTAAATTAGTAAATAGTAGCAGTTCTTTATTTTTAGGGCTGAGCAGAATTGTTTTGCTCATATCTTTTGCATTGAGAATCCAAATCAATTGGTTCTTGTTGATAAATTCCCTAAAAATCATCCTCTTGCTTCTGTAGAAATTTAAGAGCATTTGGAGTTTGTTTGCTGTGCTGTCTTTGTGGTTTTCGTCGTTCTTATCGATTCTTTTCGCCTTTTCGTTAGGTGCCGACGAGTGCTTTGAACCCGTGAGTGATCCTCAGCAACATATTGAGCAAAACCAGCAAGGCAAGCAGTTTGATCATATCCCTTTATTGTCCCATTACTTTAAAGCTTAATACTTTGTTTCACTTATATGTATGCATGCTACTTTGTGTTTAAATGTCGTTAGTAATCCTATAGATGCATATTCTGTAGGTACATGTTCATTCTCTACTACTAAGCCTAGGACTATCTTGCTGTGATTTAGAGTTCGATGGATGGACTCTTATCACTTAGTAGTTTACGTTGGTAATGCTTAGCAATGCTTAGATAAACGGTAAAAATGGGCGGTTGTCGACATTATGTCGATGACCTTGATCACACAAAAACTATTATTCTATTATGTCCATCTTGTGCTTGTTACTTTGTAAATAAAAAAAAATGAAAACAAAATTGTTATTGACTTGGGCACAATGGATGTTGGTGTGATTTGTTGGGTGTGAACGGAATGGTGCCTAAGTCCCCAAGGACCGAGTTACTTGTGTCACTAAGCCAAGCGCTTTTGCGTGCTAACCACACGAGGGGGATATGGGACCTCTCTTGACTAAGTACTTTGGGAGGTTTTAATTATGAGCTGGTCGGTGGGTGTGTTAAAAATAAAATGTGTGTGTGTGGTGTTGGGAAGGGAGCATTAGCAGACCGGTTAGACTGCCTAATGTGTCCTTATCCCCGTGGGTTGCGGCTCTTAATTAGCATCATCCATTGAAAATGTCTCGTAGGACTTAGCCGTGCCGGCATACCAAAGGAAGTGTGCTAAATCATGTGGCGAAAAGGCGGTCTGGTGTGTGGGTACATTGGTACACCCCTGCAGGGTTAAAACTATTCGAATAGCCTCGTCCTAGGTTATGGACATGCTTAGTAAGGTCGTGCAAGAACTAGACTAAACACTTAATTAAAACTTGATGGGTGGTATGAATTGGATAATTCATGCTATTGTTGTGGTGACTTGGGTTAGTCACTTCCAGGTTGTTCTTGTTGTTGTTACTATGTTATTGTATCGTTGTTATTTCAACAATTAAAAATGCTTTGTCAAATTGCTTTCAATCTATTATATTATTACAAATGAAAACTTGCTTTATGCTAAAATGAGTCCAAAGCCTCATCCACTTAATAAAGCTTGCATGTAGTTATTTATAGTTCTGTTATACTACACGTCAGTCTTGCGAGTACATTATTTGTACTCATTTGCTTTCCTTATAACTTTGTTGCAAAGGAGGTAGAGCCCAAAGGGCTTTACTTTTGTGAGATGTGTGGCGGTTGGGAATCTAGCTAGGCGGCTTGGTTGGTTGCCTTGTGGGCTAAAGGCAAACCTCGTGGCTCTCTTTTGTTTATCGCCATCTTATGGCTTTTGCTTCCGCTGTGTTTATCCTTCTAGTTGTTTTTGGCCGGTCGGCCCCTTTTGTAATAACTCTATAATATGTATGTCTTTTAATCTAGTTTGTGTTTGGTTCTATGTCTTGATTGGAATTGATGCATGATTTTGTAAAGGGGTGTGTATACTGTATTCTGGGAAGTATACATATCTCGAAGACACGGATTATTATGTTTGTGATGCTAGGGTCAATGGATGACTAAGTATTACAAGCCTAATAAACCGGGGTCCTCACACTTGCTACACCCCATCGTACTACCACAAGTCTGAAGTGGGTAGGATTTGGCTAACTAATTTACAATATTTCATCGTGGTCGTGCCATCTGGTTGCGTGGGTGTCTTTTATGACCTACTTTTATATATTCCCACCTGTCGCAAGAGGGGGCCTAAACCCGACGAGTTTCCATCCAAGGGGGCGAAACCTTAGCAATGCGGGACTACGGTGGAATGGCGCATTGTAAAGGCCTTATCACGTGCTCTAGACTGCTTACCTAAGGTAGTGAGTAGTGGCACCCCAGATGCCAAACAAACTAGAGAAGCCGTGTCTTGTGGGTAAAGCTGTACAAACTCTGCAGAGTGTGAAACTATTCGAATAGCCGTGTCCACGGTCAAGGACATGTTAGCAAAGCCACTCAAAGTTAGATTTTGGTTTTGGTTTCAAAAGACTTTGTCAACTGATGTTTCGAAATGGGAGATTGGGCGGGTAGCCATGTGATAGGAGGGTATCCTTCACTATTCTTGTGTGAATGTTATCTGACTATAAAACTTGATTTAGAAAATAAATTTTAGTTATAGATTATCTGCTTTGGAACTTAGTACAAGTATTTAAAGAAAACATTGATTTATGCAAAATAAACCCTATAAGCCATCCTTTGTTATATCTTGTAACATCCCAAATATAGGTTGTGTTTCAAATGTAACCAAACCAGGGTTTGTGTTTCAAATTTAACCCAATCTAGGTTTGTGTTTCAAATATAACATAATATGGGTGTGTATTTCAAATGTAAGAAAATGAGAAGAAATTAAAACTTTTCTTACATCTTGTAGCCTTTGAACTTTTCTATAATTCTTGTAAAGGAATTGTGGAATTCAAAAACCTAAACCTCCAATTGACTAAAGTCAAACCCTTTTTCCAACTTTGTCAAGAATCTTGTGTTCAACCTTTGGAAATATTTTTCCTTGGTTCTTAGGATGATGTGTGGCCCCTCTGAAAAATTTCATAATTTTTAGAAATTATTTGATAATTTTTGGAGGCAAGTCAAACCCTAGAACAAATCTTGAGGGATTTCTTGAGAAAAATGCAGTGCATGAAAATCTCTGAAAATTTTAGGTAAGGTTAATCCTGGAGGGAGGAAGCTCCAGTCAAAATTTCAGAATTTTTGGAGTTAGTTTGCCACCTCTAAAAATTCTTCCAAACTCAGCTTTCAAATTCAAACCCAACCTGGTTTCACTGTTCCTCGGGCTCGAGCCACCTGTCTCGGTCGAACCAACTAGCTGTACCGGCGCGGTCGATTCGGCGCGCTCGCTGTGAACCGTCTGATCTCCATTGCACCGTCCACGTTGGCGCGGAGACGCGATCTCCCAGGCGCGTGTGAGCCGTTGGATGAAAATCCAACGCTGGGCGGGTCGTCCCCTTCCTCGCGCTCGTGCGAGCGCCGCACCATGGCTTGTGCAGGGCATGGGGCAGTGCCGGGTCACCTCCGCGTCCTCGCCAACGGGTCCTTCTGCAAGCATTAAATGCACGTCGTGGTTTCGCCCCCGGAAGTCTCCTTCCTCTGCGTTCCACCTGCTCCCATCGCGCTCAAGTGCTCCCGCGGCAGGCTTGACCGTGGAGGAGATTGCCGTTGCTCTCCTTGCTCCCCCGGCTACTTAAGCTCTCAGCTCCCTTCATTGGCTTCCTTTTATCACCCCTTAGCTTTAGCTTGCAACCTCTGTGCTTGTTGAGCTCAAAACACCCGAAGCCCCCTCGGCCGCCATTGTTGAGCTTTGAGCTCCTCGGTGAAACCCGTACTCCAGTGGCTTTTCTTCTTCTCTCTTTGCGTCCGCTTGTGTCTCTCATCTAGGTGATCAAAACCCCTAACTTAATTTTGGGTTGCTTCTATAGGAGCGGCTTGAATTTGAAGTTTGGATCTTTTGGCCGAAATCACCCCCTTTCGTCTCCATCGCCAGTGAGTGCTCCCTTCTTCAATTGCTCGTTCTGGGACCATCCTTGAGCCATGTTGGAGCTATCCCGATGACGCGGTCCCTCTCTTTTTGCTCAGGGTATCTTCCCGCGTTGTCGTCTTCATCGCCGCCGCGGTACTTCATCACCGCCGCAGCTTAGACCTCCTCGGTGCCTCTCAGTGCTAAGGTAACCCTCCTGGTAGTCCTTAGATGCTGTGGCTCCGCTTCTCAGAACCGCTGCGGAGCTCTATTGCATTTTCGCGTTTGGCCGTGCGTTGCCGCGCCGCCCCGTTCCGGCTCGCCGGCATTCTAGGCCACCGCTGCAGGTGTGAGTGGTACCAGCATGTGCGCATCGCTATTGCGGACCTGGTGGTACCGTTGGTTTGCGCTGCCATGGCCGCCGTGGAATGCCGTCGGGTTCGTTGTCGGACGCGACCAACATTGTAGCATCGTCATTAAGTCTAATGATTAGTTAGCGCAGTAAATGGCTATCTTAAGCAAGCTAATGAGTCACTGACAGTGGGTCCCACGCGCTAAAACGCGCACTGTGCGTGTGCGTTTGGTTGATTCACTGTGAGCTGTCCATCTTTAGATCTGCGGTCCTGATCGCGTGAACGTGTTACTTCTCCGTTCATTGTGAGCCGTCCATCTCACGATCTACGGTCCACGTTCACGGGATCCTTCGCGCGCGCGATTCAATTTAGGCTGTTGGGTGCAACATCGACGGTCCACGATTTTTCACGTCTTTTCGGTTTAAGAAATTTCCCGAGAGAATTATTTGTGAACTAAAAAAGGTATTAAACTTCAAAATTGTATAACTAATTCATTTTAGCTCCGTTGGAGTTGATTCAAATTTTGTTAGCCCTGGTTTGAACTAAGCTTTAATCTAAAAATGGTTGGAAGCTTGGTTCGGCTACAAAAAATGGTTTGGTAAATTGGTTTAGAAATAGCCTTTAATTGTTGCTCTAAAAATGGCATTTAACTTGAAAATTGCATAAGTATTTCTCTGTAGATCCCTTTTGAGTGAAACAAATTTTGTTGGGTTCCTCTATTAGTGTGCTTAATTTTAGAATAGGTTTTAGGCATGCCACTATTTTTAAAATCTTTGTGGGTGCATTTTGTTTTGTGCTCTTGTGCATGTCTTTGAAAAATCATAGAAAATGCATTCTAGCTCCAAATGAGGTGAATCCAATTGTGTTGTTCATCTCATGAGGTGCTTTGCTTACCATAAAAATCCCAGGAGCAACACCTTTCTAGAAAATTGTGCTAAAGAATTTAATTCGGATAAACAGTAACCGGTTTGAATTTTTCAGCTTTTTTCCAGTTGAGCAAATTTGTTTTGACCATAACTTTTGCATTGAGAATCCAAATCAATTGATTCTTATTGCTAAATTCCTTAAAAATCATGCTCTTGCTGCTGTAAAAATTTCAGAGCATTTGGTGAAAGTTGGCTGTGGAGTCTTTTTGGTATTCTTCGTTCTTATCGGTTCTTTTCGCTTTTTCGTTAGGTGCCGACGAGTGCGTTAATCCTGAGAGTGACCCTCTGCAGCATAGTGAGCATCTCCAGCAAGGCAAGCAGTTTGATCATATTTAATCCCATTACTTTCAAAGTCTAATATATTGTTTGCAAAGTGTATGTATGCATGCTCTATGTTGTTGTTAAATTATTGTCGATTAGTTGATCCTATAGATGCATACTCTGAAGGTAAATGTTCAATCTCTACTACTAAGTCTAGGAATATCTTGCTGTGATTTAGAGTTCGTTGGATGAGCTCTTGTCACTTAGTAGATTACGTGTTGGTATTGCTTAGAAATGCTTAGCTAACGGTAGAATTGGGCGGTCATCGACTTAGTCGATGATCTTGATCACACAAATCTAATTATTATTCCATTATGTCTAGCACTTGTGCTTGGTTAATTTGTAAAGTCAAAAACTGAAAATAAAAACTGTTTGGACTTGGGCACAATGGATGATGGTGCGATTTGTTGGTGTGTGGAATGGTGCCTAAGTCAACAAGGATCGAACATCTTGTTACACTAAACCAAGCAATTTTGCGTGCTAACAACACGAGGGTATTGGGAACCCCTCTTGACTAAGTACTTTGGGAGGTATTAATTGATGAGTCGCGGGTGGTAAGAAAAATGTTTGTTTTGGGATGAGAGGGACGAGTTCCTTTGCAGGTTCTCCATACCCAGGAGCACCTGCAGTTGCTTCGGCTGGGCCGGTGTCTCCGACTCAACGTGTGGGTTCTTAGTGGGAGCCCTTGGTGGGCGGTTCACTAAGGCTAACCCCCATACGTGCGACTCTTAATTAGTACAATCCATTAGAAAGCGTCTCGTAGGACTTAGTCGTGCCGGCATACCAAAGAAAGTGTGCTAAATAGCTTGACGAAAAGGCGGTCTGACGTGTGGGTACATTGGTACACCCCTGCAGGGTATAAACTATTTGAATAGCCTTGTCCTAGGTTATGGACACGCTTGGGGAGGTCTTTCGAGAGTTAGATTATAACCTTTTAATTAAAATTTGATGTGGGTGGTATGAATGGGTAATTCATGCTATTGTTGTGGTGACTATTAGGTTAGTCACTTCCAGGATTGTTGTTGTCATCTACCTATTGATATTATGTTGTTGTCTCGCTGTTATTTGCAAATTAAAAACAGATTGCAAAAACTGCTTTAAATCTATTACATTATTGCAAATGAAAATTGCTTTATGCTGAAAATAACCTATAGCCTTCTCTATTGTTAAAGCTTGCATGTAGCATATGTATAGGCCTGTTACACTACACGTAAGTCTTGCAAGTACATTTTTGTACTCATCTGCTTTGCTTAATTAATTTGTTGCAGAGGAGGTTGATCCCCAAGGGATCTACTTTTGTGAGATGTGCGGTGGATTTGACGACTAGGTTGGCGGCCCGGTTGGTTGCCTTATGGGTTAAAGGCATACTAATTGGCTTTGTTTATCGCCATCTTATGGCTTTTACTTCCGTTGTTTATTTAACTCTCTTAGTTGTTATTTGGCCGGTCGGCCTCTTTTGTAATAACTCTATTATGTATGTCTTTTATTTAATCTAGTTCGTGCTTTGGTTCTATGTCTTGTATGGAATTGATGCATGATTTTGTAAAGGGGGGTGTATACTGCATTTCTGAGAAGTATATATATCTCGAAGACACAGGTTATTTTGTTTGTGATGCTAGGGTCAATGGATGACTAAGCATTACAAGCCGAATAAGCCGGGGTCCTCACATATCCTCATGCATTATAATATGTTATTAGGTGTAACTTGCGGGGTACATTCATTTGTACTCACCTTGCTTAATTAAATGTTGATCAGGAGAGGACTACTATGAAGAGACTGAGAACATGGACGACTAGGCTACGCCAGGGTCAATGGATGACTAAGCATTACAAGCTGAATAAGTCGGGGTCCTCACATATCCTCATGCATTATAATATGTTATTAGGTGTAACTTGCGGGGTACATTCATTTGTACTCACCTTGCTTAATTAAATGTTGATCAGGAGAGAACTACTATGAAGAGACTGAGAACATGGACGACTAGGCTACGCCCCCAGACGATTGCCTGTGGTGAATCGTGTAGTCTACTGCTACTACTTTTGCTTCCGCTGTATCTTACTTTTGGACTTATGCTCCTTTTGTAATATACCTGAACTTGTGTGTTTTTATCGTGCATTATGGTTATGTTATCATTTTGTTTAACTGTGTACTCTAGCTACTGATCACGGGACTAAAATAGAATACACAGAGGATTTGGGAGAGTTAATCTCAGGTCCTGACAGTGGGGTTTCTAGATGGACTTGATCTAACCAAATTGGCTGGTTGTGGACTACGTACATACTATTAAATTTTTTTTTGAAATGCTGGGGGTCACGGCCCAAGTTGGTCGAGCCCAACCTCCGTCCCTAGCCAAATATGGCGGCTTGGCAAGGTTCTTTTCAGAGGTGGCAGCAAGTTCATCGTTCACTGGAGAGGAAAAATATACGACAGTCGGGAGGAAAAAGATGTGCCAGGTGGACTTGGGAGAGGAAGAAGAAGGTGGGAGGGGCAAAATGGTCCAAAAAGTAGCATAGTGCTGTTGCAAAGTGGTGAGTGAGAGTGGTATGTTTGCAAAGTGGCAAAGAAAAAGTGCTACGAAATTTTATCTATATTCTACTACTGTATGAGATACAATCCAATGATATATAACATGGTCTCAAGAATCAATATACAATCAAATGATCTTCCCGCACATAGCAAGGCCACAAATCGTTATACAATCCTATTTATGTACAGGTCATAGACATCAGTAGAGTACCATAGGTGATCATGGCCTCTGGATGAGCACACAAGTTTTGATCAAGAGGACAGGAGGTTCTTGAACCACTGGACTGAGTTCTTGGGGTATCTCTTGAGGTTGTCCTTGTAGTCCACAAAGTACAGCCCAAATCTTGAGGTGTATCCAGCTGACCACTCCCAATTGTCAAGAAGAGACCACGCAAAGTAACCGCGAACATCGCAGCCATCCCCACTGCGTGAATTACACTGTTTAGGATGAATAGATTCATGCAGAGCAAATTAAGTTTCGATGGATCAAGGAAAGGTGTCTTAAGTGAGTACCTTATGGAATCAGCTAGGTTTGTGAGGTAATCATTGTGATACTTGATCCTCTTGTCATCCTTGAGGGCGTTCTTCAGGGAGATGAAGGGGCTGTTGCTGTCATCCATCCCTGAACCGACAAGAAAATGTTTCATGCATTGCTAGAAATTTTTATGACAGCTTTCTTTTTGTTAAGACTATAACCGTATTATGTTTAAACTAGCAGTAGTGTTTTAGTTTGATTTTTTGCAGTGCTGTACTATTTCTTTCAAGCAAATGGAACATATCATACGATGTGTGTACTTGCCATTTTCTGTGATGTAGACAGTTGGTGTGTTGTATCTGTCCTTGACATAGTTCATTAGGCTCCTCATGCTGCGAGGCACAATGTACAACCATATTGAATTGGCCTGCATGATGAATGAAACAGCCAGTCATATATGTACTTATGTTCAGAAACCCAGATACAGTCTCTCTCTCTCTCTCTCTCTATATATATATATATATATATATATATCTGAAGCAGTAGTGCTGAAATTAATTACCTTATCTCCAATTGGCTTCCCGTTTCTGAAGGCTGAAAAAGCATGCAATAGATATCAGTACTAGGTTAGCTTTACAATCTAATTAATCCATCAACATTCGAATAGAAAGACAAGGTACAGAGAGAAACTAGTTTTCTCATTGCATAAGAATTTTGTAATTAAGTAGCTCACTGGTACTTCTTGTGAGTGGGATGTAAGAACTAGGCTGTTTCTTTCTTCAGAAAACAGTGAGCAAAGAAGAGGGCAACGTACGGACGCTGATGGTTCCAGTGTCTGCCAAGGTATTATTCAGCAATTTGTCAATGACAGTGGATTGGTCATCCTTTGTGTAGAATGTGGTGTAGTGATTGATCCCCATGAAGTCCAGTGACCCCTTCACAAGAGCAGCCTCTTTCGTCGTGAATCTCGGCAGCCTTTTCCCGACCCTCAATCTCATCGCCGCCGGGTAATCCCCGAAGAAGAAGGGATCAGCAAACCTTTCATACCAAATAAATCATCTCAGAATTTACCGATAGATTTACTATCAACTTGCAGTTCAGAATGTAATAGCTCTGTTCGTGTCACTGTGAACAACTGTAGTGACAGGACAGTTCTTGGCAGTGTATGATCAGATTGGTGGTACATATGAAAATATGGAGTTAATGAGCCTTACCATCCAAGCTGGAACTCTTGTGCTCTCTTGGTGGCTTCAACATCAGCTGTGGAGTTTGACATTGGCTCGTACCATATGACATCGAAAGATATACCCAGCTCTCCATTCTGCTTTGCCTGCATAATGTTAGTTGAAGATACAAAAGCTTATATTTCAGTGTTGTGCTGCGCTGTACTATGCGATTATGACCTACCAAATTTGGTACAACTCATCATATATCTAGTAAAAAATCAAGGTTATTTTTTCGAGCCGCACGACAAAGTCAAGCGAAGCCTGAACTAAAATCAGATGTTCAGATGTTCTTACCTTGTATTTCTTCCTGTAAATGTCTGAAACTGTGGCATGAGCCAGGATCATGTTGTGAGCAACTATGTAGGGCTCAGTGCCTGAGCTCCCTTGCTTGCAGTAGAGATGGAGGAGCACCGAGCAGCGCCCCGGTGCGTGCAGCCCGCTGTCGTAGCCCTGCACTGAGACGGTGTGCGGCTCGTTAAAGGTGATCCAGTGCTTCACCCTGTCCCCAAACGCCTTGAAGCACGTCTCAACATACACAGCGTAGTCGTTGCTGCATTTGGGCCATGGTAATTTGGTGATAGGATCAATGGATCGCATTTGTAGTTGTAAAAGAATGCGACTCACAGTATCTGCCTATCAAGCCATCCAGTGTACTTGTCCTCCAATGCTTGAGGAAGGTCCCAGTGGTAGAGTGTTACATATGGCTCGATCCCTGAAAAGAAATTTCAAAATTTAACAAAACTTGAAATTCAGTTGTAAAACTCCAATCTGTTAACGTTTTATTTTGGGGGTTGTAGTTTTCACCTTTTACTAGCAATGTATTGATTAGCTTGTTATAGTGGTCGATGCCTGCCTGATTGACCTCACCAGTGCCATCTGAAGAAGAACGCAAGGCTATTAGTATGCTGATTTATGTATCCATAATTAAACCATTGCTTGGAACTGTAATTTCATACTGATGAATAACTGTAAAAGGTATGTATGTTTGAACGATTTACTCCTCAAATAAGCAAATAATTAAGGGATACAAGGGGACAAACCCATTGCAATCAATGAATCAATGTAATACATACTTGGGAAAATCCTAGACCATGCAATTGAGAATCTGTATGCATCCATCCCCATGTCTGCCATGAGCTGAATGTCCTCCTGAAATAGTTATTTCAAGGACAGAAATTGTTTAAACTACGTAAACATTGGGCATAAAGTCAGTACTATATAATCTCTGCTAGAGAGTAGTGCTCACCTCAAAACGATGGTACTGATCGACTGCAACATCAGCGTTGCTGAAGTCAATGATCTTTCCTGCACAAGGAAAAAAACATCTGCTTACAATCTTGAACCATAGATGATCAATTTTCATGATCAAGGTTAACTGTAAATGGTTTCTTAATTTGCTAATTTTGGTCTCCATCACTAGGCCTCATTGAAGGACACCATATGGGTGCCCAAGTCAATAGTCAATGCTAATCAATGGTATATTTTCATGTGCCAACAATTAATGTTTTAATCAAGGCCATGGATATGTATCTGAAAAAGAGAAATGTGGGAAAGGGTAGCAATTCTGAACATGTCGCTACATAAAGAACGTGAGATGCTTATTCCATGATGGGTACATCAAGTCCTTGGACCAACCTAAAAAAACCTAAGCAGAGGACCTTGAGTCCGTCGAATAAAAAGGTCTACTCCAATTTTCTGCTCCCTACATGTTCTATCTGGGCCATTGATTTTCAATCAGCCAAACATTTGTTCATCTGAACTGGATACCTGTTAACTCAGTCCTTTGGAAATGAATTATATTGAATCACAGGGGCAGAGAAAATTTCATGTTACCAAATGTGTGCCCGAATTTGTCCCAAATAGTAGGGCCTCTTCCATCGTCCTTGACGGCTCCCTCATACTTCAGGGAAAAACAGAATAACAATCAATTATGGATGCAGAAGTCTCAACTTCTCGATGTTAAGTGGGTTGCTTGCTGATATAAACAGAAATCGACTTCTCTGTTGCCTATACTTTCATATCGCTATACTAACCTATATTTCTTTAAAGATGACAAATTTCCATCTAATGCTTGGATTGCCGATAACGCGTACTTCTTCATCGAAGACAACCTAAGGTTAATCTCAGACGGGTAACTCACAAGTCACAAGACACTCTCACAAGCATAATATCATTTTTTACTTGCATTTCACTAGAGTGTAAATTAAACGTAAATTTCATCATAGGAACAAATAGTTGAGGGATTCCCTTGACCATGGGAAATATCAATTCCTATAGGAAGATAGAAACAAATATGTTTAGATAATCTATATGTTTATGTGAAAACCAGTTAAATGTTGAAAACACGTGAAAACCCAGGTGTGAAAGTTTTCCAAAATTCTCAAAATATTAATAGATATAGCCAGGGAAAAACCCGGCGGTTACAGGAAAAACTGGTGAGAATCGGGAAGAAAAAAACCGTCCGAATTTTTTCAAATTTAAATCTAAATTTATGACTGTATAATGTACTTACTAGGTTGGCTTAGCCCTTTTTGTGCTAGATTACCTATTGTATGGGCTAAATATGCTTAAATTATTGTACTCCCAAGTCCCAACATTTTTTAGACAATCTAGCCTAGCTAGTATATGCACTACTGCAAAAGAGGCTATACTAGACGCCTCATCACAGACGGTTCCTAGGAACCGTTTGTGTTGTAATTATCACAGACGGTTTTACAAGCGTAATCGTCTATATTACTAGTGATGGCTAGAACCGTCTGTGATACATCATTATCACAGACGGCTCTTGTTAAGAACTGTCTGTGATGTCTCCGAATATCACAGACGGTTCTTGTTAAGAACCGTCTATGAATCAACACAGACGGTTTTAAATACAAACCGTCTGTGATGTCTCCGAATATCATAGACGGTTTGTATTAAAAATCGTCTGTGATAAGTATACCTAAGTCTCTGATTTTATCATGACTTGAAATCACTAATTCTCTGATTTTGCCATGACTTGAAATCACTAACACCTTGATTTTACCATGACTCGAAATGCCAATCCTCTGTCGCGCCCCTGTCGTGGCAGCCAATCCTCTGTCGCACCACTACCGTGGCACCCAATCCTCTGCTGTGGTAGGGTTTGGTAGGGCGACAGCTTACTATGGTAGGGCTTGGCAGGGGCGCGGCAGAGGATGGTGTGCGACGGAAGGGGCGTGGCAGAGGATAGGGTGCCACGACAAGGGTGAGGCATAGGATTAGCTACCCAAATCCTACCGCAGCAGAGGATTGGGTGCCATGGTAGGGGCGCTACAGAGGATTGGCTGCCACGACAGGGGCGCGGTAGAGGATAGAGTGCCACAACATGGGCACGACAGAGGATTGGCTGCCCAAATCCTACCGCGACAGAGGATTGGGTGCCACGGCAGGGACACGACAGAGGATTGGGTGCCACGGCAGGGGCGCGATAGAGGATTGGGTGCCACGGCAGAGGCACGGTAGAGGATTGGCATTTGAAGTCATGGTAAAATCGCAGAGTAAGAAAAATTCCAAGCCATGGTAAAATCTCAGAGTAAGGGAAATTCCAAACCATGTTAAAATCAGATAGTAAGGAAAATTCCAAGCCACGGTAAAATCGCAGAGTAAGGAAAATTCCAAGTTACAGACGGTTTTTAATACAAATCGTTTATGATGACATATCACAGATGATTCATATCAAGAACCGTCTGTGAAGCATCACACATGGTTCATGATACGAACTGTCTGTGATTCGCAGGAGTTCAAAATTTTTGAACGCATGCGCGGGAGGCAAAATGTTTTAGCGTTGTCCTTATATATTATAGACGAGTTGAGGCAGGACGTGCTGGGGCGAGGCTCCCGCGTGCTGCGGTGGTTGCTTAGCTCAGCGGAGGTGGAGCTCGTCATGAGGAGCGAGCGCGAGGTGCGCTGCGAACCAGCTACGGTTGGAGCTCACCCTGGCTTCTATTCGTTTGATGTTTTATTTCTAACCCTGTTTCATGTAGGATGTGATTGTTTAAGTAGTTATTGGGTTATGCAATTGTGTTTGTTCATTCTTTAATTTTGTTGTTTGGGGATGATCAGGTTGGTGATATTTCTCGAACGGAATATGAGCTCTCTGATACGGATATCCTATATGCTGATGGGATAACATCCTCGGACGAGTTAGCATCTACAGAGTTCTCTTTCCCATAGCTGACTTTGAATGGACGGGGTGTTGATGAGCCCGATCCGCAAGACACCTTGCTAAGGTCAGTTATTCTGTCACTCAGAGGTTTTTAACTTTTTATGCATCTGTTGTGTGACCTTATCCTAATTTTATAATGAGGATGATAATTCTGTGTATGTGAGTAAGCGCTAGTGTTCCCTTCTGATGTATGGGAGTGATGCCTTTTCCATGTATTTTTAAGAGTCTCTGAAGATGGAAAGCTCACATATACATTTAGTATCTTGTTCAGTCTAAGACACCTTATATTTTATCTTTTAGGTTCAAGTTCTATATTAGGAACTGTGATGGTACCAACTATGAAACATTCAAAATCCGATTATTTTTTTTTGCAATAGAAAAAACTATCACGCATAGCGATTACGTTCGAAGCAACCGCTCAGCTTTTTCACGAGCGGTTTGAAAACCGTCTGTGATGACCGCCTGTTATCACAGACACATAAATGTAGACGGTTCAGAAATCGTCTGGGATGACAGTTTAAAACTATCTATGATCTCTTTGTGTAGTAGTGATGCTAGTTGGAATCTTGGAAAGGATTTCTCCTAATTGATAACAATGAGTATATTACACAACATTCGCGTTTCTCGACAATGTATTGGTATGAATTGCTACTCCATTATTATTTTTTGTATGCTAGTCAAGTTATCATTCATTATCACTCACTTATGTTTTTATTATTTTAGAAGCTTTAGAACACTTGGAGAAGAGGGCTTCCCTAAATAGTCAAGCTAGCAAGGAAGACTTTTTTATGTACAACATGAGGCACCTTACAAATTTCTAACTAGACATCAAGCTCCTTATGTATCAGGATTGTTACTTCATTAAACACTTTCTAATTAATATTTGTATTATTTCAATGGCTAATTACCCATAACCGGTTTTCTCTGTTTTTTCCAGTTTTGGCAGCGGTTTTTCCGGGTATTGGGCGGTAACCGTTCCGTTTACGAACTGTTACCGGGTTTAAAACATCCCCAATTCAAACTTTCATATTCGAATTTTAACCGGTTTTTCCGGTTACCGTTACCGGCCGCCGGGTGGGTTTTTTTCCGGTTCTGAGATTTGTATCCTTAGATATAGCCTGTAGGGGAGAGGCTCCAAGATTGAGTTTGATCTTGAAATTTTGTAGAGATATATAACATGCCCTCTCCTACATCTAGCAATTTTTCTCCGAATTTTTTAAAACTTTCGTACCTGGGTTCATAGGTTTTCGATAGTTAGCTGGTTTTCACTTGATATTTCCCCCAAAGATATATTGGTCTGTAAAACAGTATGTAACCAGTTTGTAGAAAATAATAGGTGGTGTAGATTGTACTCGACTGAAGTTTGGAGTGTTGATCATTCTAAGATATTAGTAGATAAGATGGTGGATATTATAATTATGATTTATCAATCTGTACTTATCTTCAATTTATGCCCAGTACATCCAACTACCTTTCTTGACTCTTTAATTTGATTCTCTCTTCTATTGAGGGATATTGAGATATCCCAGAGGAAGAGAGAGAGAGAGAGAGAGAGAGAGAGAGAGAGAAGAACATGTCCTAAAACGCGAGCAAGACACCGCTACTTGTCCCTTGTTCGCTTGTTCGTGTCTACCTTAAAATGCTTCTCATTTATCCTTTTAAAATTTGACCTCTTGAATTAGAGATATATTATTCCCTTCAAAAAAAAAGTAAAGATATATTACAAGCACGTGAATCTACAGCTGAAATAAAGAGGCTCATGAAAGAATATTTTCCCCTCGCTTTTGATCAGAAGGCTGCATAAAACACGTTTTATCATAAGACATCATCATGACCTTGTACGATCACTTAAGTGATCAAAAAACTACACATAAATCATATAGCAAAAATGGAGGAACTAAATGATCTCCCCCATGCTCCAACCAACACGGCCATCAAATGGAGACATAGATCACGTGTTATGGAAGAAGAACCAACCTGATACGCTGAGGCGGCCGTGCCGAAGACGAAGCCCTTGGGGAAACTTCCCCTCGTTAGACCTCCACTCTGTGCATTGCATCCTTGTGATATGGCCAACAAAACAAGAAGCACCACCACCATGCTTTGCCTTCCCTTTATCATCTCCATGAGAAAGAGAGAAAGCTAGGGAGAGAGAGAGAGAGAGAGAGAGAGAGAGAGAGAGAGGCTTCTGGCGTACAAGGAACCAGCTAGGTTTAGGGAATGCGGTATGCGTGTGTAGTGGTTTTTATAGAGAGAGAGAGAGAGAAGGGATGGCTCGATGCCTCCATGCATATATCCTATTAACTAACTGGTACACAGAGGCCACGACCACCACCTCAACTAACTTGTTTTGGGGTTCTCGAGCTGTGCGTTGAGTGCATGCAAGTGATCGAGATAGGCTATATGAGTTCGCGTTGCTTTAAGGGGGAGGAGTCTGACGCATATAAAGTTGGTTAGGAGGGACAAACTAGGGAAGTAACCAAAGTGTGAAGGGAGCTCTCTCCTAAGCTTTAAGGGGGAGGAGTCTGACGCATACATGCATGGTCCTTCACATTGATTTCACAATTTCTTCCAGCGTGCAAAATGTAATACCATGGAGCCTTATATTATGAAAGGGATGGAGTAATTATCAATGGCCAGTTATAACTAATCAGCCATAAAAAGATTTTATTTTTAAAAGGAATATTTTCTTTCCACAGTTCCTTCTATGAAGCACCTACGTACCAGGCTACCGGACCTCTATTAAGATCCTTAATTATAGATCGAGTTAAATGTGAAAATTCCAGTAGATTCCCATTTTCATTTGTCATAATCCGGCTCTGCAGACATAGGGATAGAAGCAAATTTTGTCGTCACACAGTCAAAACTCTTGTTGTAGATGCTCGGGCAACCATCATCCAAAACAGGAACAGAAGAAGCAAGCTTGGTACATGGAGTTTACTCCCGTCTTAAAAATATATGACGTTTTGGACATCCATATGGTTTCCAACATGCAATTTTAGCTATTAGTTTTTATATGAATATGTTTATAAAATAAAAAATATTATATTATAAAAATATTTTTATGACTAATCTAATGATACTATTTTCACATGAAAAATACAAATAATTTTTTAGATATTAGTACTCAAAGTTTAGAAAGTTTGATTGTATGTTTTTTGAAATGTTATATATTTTTGAACAGGTGGATATGAGTAACAAAATTATCCATTGCTAGCTAGGATTATCTACAACAAAATATCATGCACATGCATTTTGGAGATATTTTGTTGTAGTGCTTACTTTAGAAGTACTCCTGCATTTAATAGGTCCAACATCACAATCATCTTTAATTAGGAAAGTGAACCCCTAGCTAGCTGTCGTATTGTGCCCCACATTACAAACATCTGCAATTATATTCATAGTCACACTGTGTATGAGAATGTAATCATTAACCCCAAGGATAGACTCGTCATTGTGCCCCACATTACAAACATCTGCAATTATATTCACCGGTAGGCGCGGGCACGTAGCCCAAGGCGGACCTGCTAGGCGCAGCGACCGCGGTTCACGTGGGAAGGAGCGAAGGCGTGAAGGCACGCGACGTGACCAGCGCGCAAGGAGCGCACACGCGAGGCTGCAGGGCCGACCTACCACACGTCCAAGTCTCAGCACGCGAAGCGCACCAAGCGCGGCGCGGTTGCAGCCGATCATGGCCCTCTGGAGACGATCAGACGGTCGCGATTTTCTCGGCGACGTGGCCGTGCAGGGAGGGACAAAATTTTCAGCTGTTAACTAGGGTAATAGCCATACTGTATGAGAATATAATCATTAACTCCTAGGATAGACTCGACGAGTTGACACGTTTAATAAAAGCTTCTCGCCGTTGCTTCTTTCCAACCACTTTGTCCCTTTAGTCTCACCTGAATTAGCTAATCTAATTCCCAAGTCAAACAGATAATTACGTGTAAAATTTGCTACTCCTATAAACAAGTAGACACTTGATGCTGTGTTGATGTATACTAATATAGTTAACTAAACTACGTCGTCGATCCTGTGTTAGCATCCCTTGCACGAATCATCGCAGAGATCACACGAAAATAATTAATACCGTATATACCATTTAGGCATATAGAATTAATTTTGGATCCCTTGCACTAGAATTAAGATCACCCTATTTAGACATTAGAATTAATTTTGGATAGCTGCAAAGCAACGTTTGCATGTACGAAGTACTCCTGCCTCAGACTGTGCTGTTGCTTCTACCCAGTCGATCGGCATTAGTGATGTGCAGTTAATTAGTGGCCAATTGGTTAGCTTGCAATCTTCAATTGTAAGCAAGAGAGAGAAGTTCATGGACTGCACACAGCACAATTAATAACTGGCAATTTGTATATCAGTAGTCATCAAAATTCAAACATGATGGTTTCTTATATTTACTTGTAACAAAAATAACCCACATTAACAATATATAAAAAAACGTTGTTAAACTATTTTTTATTAGCTTTACATATACATTGTGATTACGTTGGAGGTCATGCAGAGTGAGCAAAGGCTTATATTTGGGAAGTGGGAATAATTAACGAAGAACTTTCTAATTTATCTCCTAGTTAGTCAAAGTTGGACCAGTTTTTCATTTGCTTGTCTGATTGAATGCTACAATTCAAGTACAACCATCTGTATACTAAGCTGTTGTGGATCATTTGTCACGTCATGAGAAAATATCCGGTTATTACCGTGCTGGCTCCGTACCTCACACTAATAAAGCGAAGGTTATACTGAACAACCCATCGTAGACGGTGCCTAGAAACCGTCCGTATTGTAATTATTACTAATGATTTTATAAGCATGACGGTTCATGTTACTATCGATGGCTAGAATCGTCTGAGATACGTAATTATTACAGATTGTTTTTAATAAGAACCGTCTATGATAATTCACAGACGGTTCTTAAGAAGAACCGTCTATGGTAATTCACAAACACTTCTAACCACAAACCGTCTATGATAATTACGTATCACAAACGGTTTGTGGTTGGAAGTGTTTGTGATATGTATTTCTTAAACGCATCAATGCCGCTTTGGCTCCCCGATGTGTCTCTTCGTCTCGTCCCCGATGCGTCTCTTCATCTCGTCCCCGATGCTTCTCTTCGTCTCACGCGCCGAATTTATTCATTGTTTTATAAAAATGATCATCCGCTACCGAAGATGAATCCCCACATCACTCTACTCTCAAGCACAAACAATTTTCAAGAAATGACTCCCTACTCTTTTTCCATGTCACCGGCATTGATGGCCTACCTGGCCATCATGTACGAGCATCTCTCCGGCCGTATGCTGGCGGATGCTGCGGAAGGACACTGTGCCAACAGTGTCCTTCCTCCTCCGACAAAGGTTATGTCGGGGAACGTGACGGCGACGTTCCGCCGTCTAGACAACCTCCTCCAACGTGTCTTCCGGGTGGTCTCCCTCTTCCGGCGAGCTAACCTCGCCATCGAGGTGGTCCTCCAGAATGACGCTATACGTCTTCAGGAGGATTACCATCGCTTAAATGGCCACATCGAGACGTCGGGCGAGCTGGTCGACCAAGCTGAGACACTACAAGCAAGGGAAGAGAGCCTCTAGGCGTATTTCGACTTGGTCCTTGAGTCGAAGCGTCTTTGGGCAACTCTCCAATGAGCGCGTCAATAGGTGGACGTGTTTCGGGCTACCTACACTGATCCCAAAACCTCAGATGCTGACGAAGTCGCCTACGAAGTTTAGAAAACGGACATAGCAGGCTACTTGGGCCGCTAGAAACTTCATCTTTTAGGATTCTACTTTTTTTAATATATCTTTTGTAAGAAGTGACAGACCACGCTATTTGGCCATATCACTACTACAGGAAGCCACATCACAGATGGTTCGGAATCGTCATCACGCAGCGGTTTCCAACCGCCTATATTTGTTGGTCTGTGATAATGCATAGCTTATCACGAGCGGTTCAAAACCGTTTGTGATACGTAATATCACAAACGATTTTTTGTTAAAACCGTCTGTGAAGGCTAGTATCACAGACGGTTTTCACTAAAAACCGTCTGTGATACGTGAATATCGCAGACGGTTCTACATAAAAACCGTCTGTGATACGCGAATATCACAGACGGTTTTTATTTAGAACCGTCTGTGATATTCACGTATCATAGACGATTTTTGTTGAGAACTGTCTATGATATTGGCGTATCACAGACGGTTTTTAGTGGAAACTGTCTGTGATACTATGCCTTCATAGACGGTTTTAACAAAAAACCGTCTGTGATAGTTCGTACCCCTGACTACATTTTTGCTGTTTTTTTGGCTAGCCTCAGGAATTGCTAGCCATGCCCTCTGAAAACAAGCATGCACAAAAACAGATTCATCAGAGATAATCAATTGTTGACAACTCAAAGTGATCATTACTCAAAATAAATTACAAAAGATCGTATTTGTTCAAGTATTGTCGCTATAGTTACAACTGGATTACAATTGAGTCAATTGTTTGCGTTGAGAGGTGTCGGCGGGGTGATGCTCTAGGTCGGCGACGGAGTGAAACTCTCCGTCGTCGTTAATGATTTCTGACTTGATAAAGGTGCAGAGCTTCCCTCGAATGTCCTTGATCTCTTCCGCAACGAGTCCATCATATTGTAAATCCAAGGCCTGTCGCTAGCAAGAGTAAAGTGGTAAGCTATATATCTTTAAATTTATAATTAGGAAATAATTATTTTGAGATTGACAAACCTCAGTATCCTTCTTCCTAGCTCTAAGGATTAGCTGCATATGATAGCAGACGTAGATTGCACATAACTCATCATCTTTTTGCTGGCGGCACTGCAAAAATAGAATTACATATGTAGGTATAGTCAGTTCGAGATGCGTTATTATGAAGTATGATATAGGATTATCGTGTTGTAGCGCGTACCGGAAAATCCATCTTGTGTGTTAGTTGGGCGCTCTTTCCATTGTATATTCCTTTGTTGGCAACATAATCGATGAACGACCTACATGATTCTAAAAAGTTATCCTCGGCCATTTCAAACGAATGAAGACTACAATAGAGTTATGTAAGGAGGAAATGAGCATACCTCTCGAGTATTCCTCTTAGAACGCTAAAGTCGTGCTTGTTGCAGATTAGGGAATCAAGGTATATCACATGGTTCCTCTTAGGTATAATAACTAAAAGGATCCAGTGGTACCTACTCATGTATGTCGCTATAGTCATTAAACCTAAGTTCGTGCTGCGTATAAAGTATAAATGAAATTTGTATAGCAAGTAGTGACACTTACCCCTGGTTGTAGGGCACCACTATGTACTTCATGTTCTTCTGACGAAGCAATGACCTCGTTATGTATTTCTCAACGAAGAACGAGTTTGCTTGGATGGTTTGCAACGATACCACATGTGGGTCGAGGAAACCCACCGGTTCTTTCCATTCCTGGATATTTTTCATCATGTATCTATACATAAGCAATGAGTTGTGATATTTATCGGTATTACATGAATGTAGAACTTGATTGTACGCACTTACAGTGTCCAACATCGTAGAAGCGAGGCATCGAGGCCAACGAGGTTGAATAGGTCATATAAGTCGTTGAAGCCCACGACGAAGTACCTCGTCCCGTTGAAGAAATGCTTCTCCTCAGATGTCGACGGTGATTCCAAGATCGCACCCTTCTTTTGGGTCTTCTCCAAGTACCAGGCATGCAAAGCCTGACAAGTATATCCAGCGTGCATTAATACTGCGTCGGAGCACAACGATTTTCCGATGATGGAGTTCCCAGATATCGCGGAATTCCCGGACTTGGGAGGTGCCTTAACGTTCGTCGATTTCGATTTGGCCTTAGCGATTGGCAGCGTCTTCTTGTGAGATGACTCGGGAACCGATACGGCGGCACGTTTTTGCTGTTCCTTCGGCGTCTTCTCTATGGGAATCGAAGAGGTGGCCTTCTGAGGCAAAACATGAGGTGGAGTCATCGAGGGTCCCGTTGGAGAGGAATGGTCGTGTCCAGATCGCGGCACTGCTGGGTCCAGGGCGATGTCCTTCTTGGGCCACTAGATAAAAGAGTGGATGGCATCCCCTAGTGTTATAATCTCTTCGTTCGGGCGAATCTTCAGCGGGACGGCTAGGAAATTGCCATGTACCATATCCACCGACCTGGCGTAACCTGCGCTTAGCCGGCACCGTCTTCAGACCGCCCTTCCTCGTATGGATACACCATGCCCCGCGCAGCCTCAATAGAAAGGGACCCATCCATCCTCACTTGGAGCTTGCAGGGCGTCAGCTCCTACAAAATGATACGTAATTAGCTAAGGCGTCCTATAGGTCTATCTTTGGTGCATTCCATAGATGTACATTACCTTGATGTCGTCTATCGATAATCGGACGTCGTCATGTTTAGAATTATGCGCGGACGCGACGCGACGCTACTCCGATGTCGAGCAAGACTGGCTCCCAAATTAACAGGGGTGGCTTGCGACTGCTGGCTCAGGAGTTGATTCATTTGATCCTACAATGCTGCTATCTTTTCTTCAAATTTGTCAGTAATCATCTGTACCAACCAATTAAATGGTTTCGGCCTTGGATCTCTTCCTACTCCTATACGTGCAGTAGTCGTCCGCGAATCCATGACTCCAAGGTACGTTAACCCCAAGGCCTCGCGTGCGACCCGGGTGCTCCTTGTTTCCCAAGGCCATAGATAGTATATCCTTCTCCCTGTCTGCATGGAAGGAGCCTTGGAAAGCTTGGGCAGTCAAGTCACGCTGCAAGAGGTCATCATGTTATTATAGACACTATGAAGTTATGGACTTATTAACAACTAGGTAGTTCGGCATATTTACCACACATTGGGACACTTCCTAGTCTGCCGGGTTTGTGAAAGAGATGTTGCCCGAAGACGAGACTTTTGCCCTCGCTTTTAACCAGCTTAGGGAACCCGGGTCTGTGATATTAGGAAATGGCCTAGTAGCGTTCTCCTCCTCTACTGCCGATTCCTCGTATTTACCTGTGTACCCAGCGGTGCCGAGTCTGTGCGGGTGAGTGTTTCGTGTCTGGAGAGCTTTGTACGCCACACTTTGCTCCTTAAATTCGGCCATCGTTTTCATAGCCACGAAGGTGTCCCATGCTTCCTGCGTCAAGAATCTATACTTCGCGAAGGGCATCTGACCCGTGTTCACGTACTTCGTGACAAGAATGCTCTTGAAGGTCCTCCACGATTTATCCATCGTGAGCATCGCTGTCCGTCGCACGCGTGCGACGCCTCGCTCTGGAATAGTGAACTTCTCTAAAGTTCATCCCACATAGCGCCTTTCGCTTGTTTCGTCAGGTCCTTCCACGTTGGTGTGGTGATGGGGACCCGTTCCCTTCCAAGTATCCCGTAGATGGCCCGGAATCTCGCCGCTGATCTCTTGGGACTCAGAGGGACCCCAAAGTCACTGACCTCCTTGATGACCACCACCATGAGCATTTTCGATTGTCCTCTACCATCTCGCTTAGTGTCATTATCGCCGACGGTGACGGCGGCCTCATCGGCGCCTCTTCCATCTGCGGCGTCGGTGACGGCGGTCTCGTCGGCGCCTCTTCCATCTGCGGCGTCGGTGACGGTGGCGAAGACGGTGCTTGTGCCATCTCGCTTACTTGCTATCTATATAAGTTACATATGCAATAAAATGGATTGCAAGTGTCCCAAATTAACATATACATTTAAACTTAATAATATGCTCAACATGTGCAATATTAGCAAATAATCATAATTAATTCCAGCATAAATATGAAACAATTAAGCATTAATCCAACGACATTTAAATTTAAAACAAAATAGAATCAAGTAAAACGATCGACGAAGAAAATGCTAAGCAAAGGTTTAATCCTCTAGGGCTCGCCGCCTCCCCTCCTATTCTAACACTCCTTAATCCACCAAATTTCTATTGTGATCTTTGTATAGATAGAAACTAGTGATACAAATCTTTTGCTCGAACCTATCTTTGCTCGAGCCTACTTCATCGAGCTCGACATCGGAGTGTACCATTTGCTTCGCGTGTGGAGGATTGGCATGAAGCAAAGGTACACTCAAGTGTGTCAGATCGACGAAGAAAATGCTAAGCAAAGGTTTAATGCTTCATGTACGTAAGACTAGCCTTTCATGAAGACATAGAAACAAAATAGAATCAAGTAAAACTTTCTTTTTGGATTGTTGTAAAAATGCGCTTTTAGCAAAATTTCAGAATTAATCCCAACAAAATTAATTAGCATTAAAGCATAATTCCTAAAGAATTTAACACTCCTTAATCCACCACTTCTCTAAGGAAATGCAAGGAATCACGATAGCTTCTTAATAAGAACCGCTCGATTAAACTCTCACCAATAAAAGGTCTAGAGATTAACAAAGGCACGATACTATTCCAACATATTGATTGATGATATTATGTGCTCTCGTAAGGAGAGTAGCTAAAGAACAAGTCTTTGCCATCTCAATCCTATTGTCTATACTCTTCATTAAATGAATATGATAATATAAATTCAAACTATGAGCTCTAAACAATACTTTGCTTAATCACAAATGATCTCAATCATAATCTAAAACAGATTAAACTTCCAACAAACAGAGGTTGACTATAGAGATCAAGATGGCAAATGAAAAGTTGAATGAGCTCATATAGACTACTAGAAGAATCACAAACTAGTCATTAGATTACCAACAAAAACTGAATACTCTCAATAGAATCAACATGAAGACACGAGTTCAAAGATAAAGCCGATTAGGTGACATAACAATATTAACTTCAAATGCTAGAGATCAAATGAACCGTAAGAATCGAAATAACTAGCTTTCAACCAAAGTAACCAATTAACAAGACATCATATTGACAGAGTAAGTAATACAATAGAGCTCAAGTATGAGCTAACTATCACATTCAATCTCAAGATAAGATGAGTTCATCACGAGCATGTCAACAAAGCCTCTTCGATCAATTTGCAATATCTTCAAGATTAGATTCGTAAATCGTAACTAATACAGATCAAGGTATCAACTAGCACTGCAAATATATATATGCAAAGATCAACCGAATCGCCACAGAGAGTAATACTCACAGAGAGGATGCCGATAAGAACTCACGGTGCAAGGAGGAGGCCGGTGCAGGGAGGAGGCCGACGTGGGAGGAGGGAGGTGCAGGAGGAGGCCGACATGGGAAGGAGGATGGCGCGGGGAGAAGGCCGGTGCAGAGGGAGGAGGCCGACACGGGGAGGAGGACAACATGGGAGGAGGCCAGTCAGAGACAGACGCCGACAGGGGAGGAGGATTTGCAGTCTGTGTCGTCGATGTCGGGGGCGGCGGCGGCGGCGTCGAGGTCGGAGGTGGCGACGTCGGGGCTTACGGTCGGAGAGGTGAACGGGGGCCGAGGTCGGGGGCGCCAAGGTCGGGGGGCGGCAGCACCGAGGTCGAAGGCGCCGAGGTCGGGGGCGCCAAGGTCGAGGGGCGGCGACGCCGAGGTCATAGTCGGCGGTGAACGGGCGAGCCCTAAACCCTAGAGGAGGCGAACGAGCGCGCAAGAGCCTAAGGGGCGCGGGAGAGGAAGTGACGAGTGAGAGCAAAACTCTAGCGGTTCCCGCCTTATAAAAAGTATATCACAGACGGTTCTATTAAAGAACCATCTGTGATAAGGCTATCACAGATGGTTCCCTAATAGAACCATTTGTGATATGTTCCATATCACAGATGGTTCTTGTAGGGAACCGTCTGTGATATCCTTATCACAGACGGTTCTATTCGAAAATCATCTGTGATATATCTCCTAGTGAGAAACGAACAACAAGCCTCTTCATTTTCCCGCGTGTGTCTCTTCGTTTCACGATCACACGGCTTCGTCTCTTCATTTTCCAATGTTGCTATAGCTCCCCAAATATCTCTTCGTCTCCCGCTCTGGCTTTAGAACTTGTTCTATAAATAGATGTCCCCTTCTACAATGTATTTCACACAACCTCCTTGAGCCCCTTTCTCCACAAAAACGTAAATGGTTGCCTCTTCGCTTTCCTTGTCGCCGCATTGATGGCCTACTCCGCCGCCTGACACGCACCTCTCTCACAGACGTTGAACCGTGTTGCGGAAGAACACTATTTCAACAATGTCTTCACTCCTCTGTCTCGAGAATTTGCGGAGCGGGCGACGCCACCTTCCGCCGCCTTGACATCCTCCTCCGCCGTGTCTTCGGGTGATCTCCCACTTTCGGCGAAGTTTATCGCGTCATCGACGTGGTCCTCCAAAACGACGCTGCATCGTCTCTGTGAGGCTTGCCGTCACTTGATCATGACCGAGGCAAAGAAAGCATCGAGTCGACTAGGCCGAGACCCCTCAAGCAAGAGAAGAGAGCCTATGGGCTCAATTCTTCTTGGTTCAACAGTCCGAGGGTCTTCGGGAGATACTCGAATGAGCGCGTCAGTGGGTGGACGTATTTCAGGCTTCGTTCGATCACGAACCGTTCGCCCCCGATGCCGCCACCTACGAAATATTGAAGACGGAGATAGCAGCCTACCTCCGCCACTAGAAAAACTTTCTTTATTTATAGGTTTCTAGTTTTTTAATCTTTTTGTAAGTGACTGGCCACGCTGTTTGGCCATATATATATGAAAATTCCAAAATAAAAAAAAAGTTTCGAGGTGAAGTTACTATACTAATTATATGTTGAAATATATATATCAGAGATGGTTTAGTGGAACAAATTAATTAATTGTATGTTGAAGGTTAAGATAGGATTGCTAATCCTTTTTTTATTGTCTGTGATGTAAAAAGGATATGGTCTTTTTATCATCTGCTTATTACAAGGGCATAATATTATCTGGTTAGTCGGTTGGTCTCCTCTTGTTATTCACGTTTAATCTTGCCACGAAACTTTGAAATGTATTATTACAAATGTATAGGTGAGAAAGATCCTTTATGACTGGCTATCAATATCAAAGATGACAAGTCCATAACACATCAACACATGACAATTTCACATTGACATCAAAATATATGAGAGATTACAAGTCCATAACACATGATGTTATGGAATAAATTAATTACATTGGAGTAAATTCTTAATTAAAATATAGGCCTTCTTGATGATCGACGCGCATATAGCTAGCTTCCTTACTTGGTTCTTCCTCGAGCCTAATGCCATTTCTGAAAGGAGGCAACTTGTCAAATTGATTGTATTCTTCCTCGTCCACTACATTCTCAACTCTGACAATCCTCCTTTTTCCATGAAGAACTACGTGGCGCTTCTTATTTGCCTGCCGGTTACATAGAAGACTTGAACAACTTGGTTAGCCAAGATGAATGGTTCGCCTTTGTATCCGACACGCTTGAGGTCCACGGTAGTGACGCCTGCATTTGTCGACCTTCACTGTGGGAGATGGACCCAAGGGCACCAAATAGGGGATCTTGAAAAGCACGTAGTCGAGCTCCCATATCTCCTCTATTTGCCCATAGTAGGAGCTCCTCACCCCATCGGATCTTGAATGCATCTATGCG
Organism: Phyllostachys edulis; assembly: GCA_036346405.1. Taxonomy (NCBI): domain Eukaryota; kingdom Viridiplantae; phylum Streptophyta; class Magnoliopsida; order Poales; family Poaceae; genus Phyllostachys; species Phyllostachys edulis. The sequence continues at coordinate 33,246,796 of CM070563.1, forward strand.
ACACCACTGCTCGGATCAGGCTCTTCCTATCCCGAGTGCCAGATAAAATGTGTACCCATTTATGTCGATCCTTACCATGCGACAATTGTAAATTGTGGCCCTCGTGCCAACCATAGCAGTGTATCATCACTTGATAACCTCCCAGTGATTCGCACCTTTAACCATTCGTTGAACCGACGATTGTGCTCTCTCGTGATCCAAACCTCCGACCGGTCTGGATTCTGTTGGCGTACCATGTCTTTGTGCTCGTTGATGTACGAGGACACTTGGGTCATGTGTTTCAAGACCGTGAAATGGGCTTGAGCGTACGTATTCAGATCGGGAGTGATTGATTTCCTTCCGATGGTCCCGATACCATCCAGTCTCCCCTCATGGTGAGATAGAAGCACACCTATCGGTTCCACCTGAGCCATGTAGTCGACGCAGAACTCAATGACCTCTTTGGTTGTATAACCTTCGATGATGCTGCCCTCCGGTCGAGATCGATTCCGTACATAGGACTTGATAATTCCCATGTACCTCTCGAACGGGTACATATGACGCAAGAACACAGGGCCGCATATCTTTATCTCTTTCACAAGGTGAACAATGAGATGGACCATGATATCGAAAAATGACGGAGGGAAATACATCTCAAGATGACATAGAGTCGTCACCACCTCGGCCTGCAGAGCATCTAGTCCTTGGGGATCAATGATCTTCCGAGCAATTGAGTTGAAAAAATAACACAGCCTCAAGATTGCCACTCGGACCTTGTTCGCAAGATACTTCTAATTGCAACAGAAGTATTTGTGTCATCAAGACATGACAATCATGAGACTTCATACCAATTAATTTCAAATCTTGCATAGAAACAAGTTTCTTAATGTTAGTGGAGTAACCAGACGGACTTTCACACCATGCAAGCTCGCACGCTTCATTTCTCTCGGCCTTGGACAGAGTGTAGCAAGTCAGGGAAGGTACGCTCGTCTCAGATCGGTCTCTTTCGGTGCTAACTCGGTCCTTATGTTCATATCAACCAAGTCACGCCATGCGTTAACACCATCCTTTGTTTTGCCACTAATGTTTAGCAAGAGACCAATCAAGCTATCACATACATTCTTCTCTACGTGCATGACATCGATGCAGTGGCGAACTTCTAAGTGCTCCCAATAAGGCAAGTCCCAAAAAATTGACCGCTTCTTCCAGATGTTCTTCTCATGGGTTCTTAATTTACGTCCCTTCCTAAGCACAACATCGATATCCTTAACCATATCATAGACCTCTTTCCCTCTAAAAGCCCTTGGAGCTGAATCATTCTCCTTATTTCCATCGAATTATTTTTTCATCTTGCGGTATGGGTGACTCACGAAGGAACCTACGGTGACGATATACACGCTTTTGTGCGAGTTGTTCACCATACACTCTCCGTAGCATCTAAGCAAAGTCGACAAAGCTTTGGCTCCTTTTGTAATCAAGTCTGACAAAGTTACCAAGGGCGGGAAAATCATTGATGGTGCGAACAACATGGTGCGTAAAGTGAAGTTCTCTCGCTTGTACGCATCCCATACCTGCACCCTTCGCTCCATAGTGTCACAAGATCTTCCAAAGAATGGTGCTAGGTACACATCAATATCATTCCCAGTGTTGCTTCGCCCTTGGATAAGTAGTGACATCAAAATGTACTTCCGCTTCATACACGACCAAGGAGAAAGGTTGTACATACATAGATTCACGGGCCAGTACTATGTCGGTTGCTCATGTTACCGAAAGGATTCATTCCATCCATACTCAACCCTAACCTTATGTTCCTCGCCCACACCGAACTCTTCAAGCTCGATCAAGTTTCTCCACCGCGTAATCGGCAGGTGTCTTAGCTTTCCATCTCTCTTACGCTCCTCTGAGTGCCAACGTAGCAATCTTGCCTCCTTTGGGTTCGCAAATAAACGCTTCAAACATGGGATCACAGGCAAATACCACAACATCTTAGCAGGAGGTCCTTGCTTCACCTTAGCAGTATTCTGACGCTTGTATCGGGATACTTTGCACACAGGACATACATGCATGTCTGCATACTCTTTACGGTAGAGGATACAATCATTCAGACATGCATGTATTCTTTCTACTTCCATTCCCAATGGACAAATAACCTTCTTTGCTTGATAGGTGATGCTGGGCAACACATTTCCCTCTAGAAGGATGTCCGCTAGGAGACTTAACAACGCTGTGAAACTCTTATCGGACCAACCATTGCTTGCCTTCAATTTCAGCAGTTCAAACACGGTTGACAACCTTGTGTATTCCGGCTTGCAGCCAGAGAACAAAGGTCTCACGGAGTCCTCCCTTAAGCCCTCGAATTTACAAAACTCTCTCTCATCAGTAGTTCTTACGCAGATCTCGTAGCATCTGATCCAGATTGTCATCGTGCCACCTATCCTCATCAAAAGCACACTCCACATCCGGCAAATCGTTGACTTCCTCGGCGATGTCGTCATTATTAACTTTTGGTATAATCTACTTTTCACCGTGATTGGTCTAACATGTATACCATTTTTTGAAACCCCTTCGAATCAAGTGCGCTTCGATCTGCGCCGCGTTGTTAAACATCTTCAGATTACCGTAATCAATACATGGACAATACATAAAATTTATCCCCTTCTTCAACATATCCTGCTCAGCGGCTCTTCTAAAAGCAACCACGTCATTAATGTACTCTTGACTCACACGGTTCACACCGTACATCCAGTTTCGATCCATCTACACTACGCATGTAACAAATTAGTGTCAAATTGATTAGCGATTAATTTATAGCAAACATGAATTTAAATATGCAAGTGAAGCTTCATAACGAAGTTTTCTTTCTTGCTTTAGGCATCCGATATGCCTCCGTGAAGAGAGAATTGTACCAACTCCAAATTTCAATATTTTCACAAAACATCTAGTCATAGATAACTATTGCCTCACGACAAACATCTAAGACCATACCAAATAGGACTAGAGTAATCGAGCATCTAATCCTCAATTAGCTACAATGTATGGTAGAAGACAGACGCTTCACATGACAAAAGAACGACCCTATTTGCATCCCATCTACCTGAATTTATAGTGATATGCTGATATTACTTTGGACTAATTAATTTGACCTACACCAAGGTTGTTATTTGCCTACAAAACCACATATGCCTTTTCATAGACATTATAAATAAAATAATCATATGCAATCACTTAGTGGTACTGCATATCAAATTTCATCACCAAGTATAATGGCAATAACATATGGCAGTTATTTAGTATTTACAGCGCTATGCCTCAAAATTCTAAACAAAGACTGAGCAAATCCAAGTTGGAATTTTTTGTGCCAATAATCTTCAACCGCACCTCACTATCTTTTTGAATTTTCACCTGAGCCGGACAAACAAGCAGCTCCCAGTTAGAACAAGAAGGAGCAGGTTGGAGGAGCTAGGGCAGGGAAGTGGCGCATGGGAGAGGAGAGCAGATCTAAGTGGAGCCAGCGGCAGGGTTGCTCCAGAGCGGTAGAGGCAAAGGATGAGAGCAAAAGCAAGGCGCAGAGGGATGTGTCGAGCGCAATTTATATGATGGAGGATATCACGACGGTTCTTAATTAGAACCGCTCGTGATAATTAATTATCACTGAGCGGTTCTTATTCGTAACCGTCGTGTACTATCACGATGGTTCTTATTGAGAACCGCTTGTGATATTCGATTATCACGCATGCTTCTTATTGAGAACCGTCAGGATAGGCATGCATTTACGAATGAGAACCGCTCGTGATTGGTCGGATTATCACAACGGTTTAGGAATAGAACCGCTGTGATAATTCATGACGCTCTATTAATGAACTGCTTGTGATAGATGACTATCACGCATGCTTCTAAATAAGTACCGCCTGTGATAGGTCGGCAAATGCTAAACGCAGTTCCGGACAGATTTAATACGATTTGCCCAAAGGAACCGCTCAGAATGGGGCATCTACTATAGCCTGTTTTGTAGTAGTGTATGTAAATACAAAAATGAAAAAAAAAACAATCTAGTTTGGAGTTGAAGTTATTGTTATATGTTGAACATGTTTACTGAATAATGTGTTTATCTTATTGTCTTCTATATGAACGGTCTCGGTATAACGACATGACGACATTACTGACCGGTGAAAAACAAGCCATACATTTTTACTCTTGAGGCTAGCCGAAAAACAGAATATTTTTTAGGTATAGAAGGAACTATCACAGGCGGTTTAGTGGAACAAACCGTCTTCGATATGTATCACTGACGGTTCTAAAATAGAATTATCTGTGATATATAATTATCACAAACGGTTTTTATTAAAAACCGTCTGGGATATATAATTATCACATACCATGTTTAATAAGAACCGTTTGGGATGTCTCCGATTATCATAGACGGTTTTTAATAAGAACCGTTTGTGAATAATCATAGACAGTTTGAAATACAAACGGTCTGTGTTGTGTCCGATTATTATAGACGGTTTGTATTTAAAACCATCTGTGATGATTCACAGACGGTTCTTAATAAGAACCGTCTGTGATATGAGCCAATAAATACACGACTGTCCTGATAGACCTGTCTGTAGTGAGCTCTGTCTGTGATATGCGGCTGTTTTGAAGGAGGCGGCCGGCTTTAGGGCGTTTGGTGAAAGAAATACCGCAGATTTGGAAGTGTGCTGGTAGATCTATTTATTCTTGGTGATCTAAGGTTAGTATTTGGTTCTAATTATATGCATTATAATCTAGAGAAATGATAGCTAGGTTTAGATCGAGCTTGGTAGTCTGCTCAAATTTAAGAGTGGGTCCTCACTACTCCTTGTCTACTTCAATATATTCTTGCTTGATATATATATATATATATATATTTCTTCATGAATATTTTGTAGATAGCTACTTTAGGAGCATTAATCTAATTTAACACTAATTTGTTACATGTGTAGCGTACGTAGATGGATCAAAGCTGGATATATGTTGAGAACCGTGCGAATGAAGAGTACATTGATAGCATGTCTGCTTTTAGAAGAACCAACGAGCAGGATATGTTGAAGAAGGTGATAAAATTTATGTTCTGTCCATGCATTGATTGCGATAATCTGAAGATGTTTACCAACCCACCGCAGATCGAAGAGCACTTGATTCGAAGGGGTTTCAAAAAAGAGTATACATGTTGGACAAGTCATGGTGAAGAGCAGATTATACCAAAAGATAGTAACATTGTCGAAGGAGACAACGATATGTCAGGTGTGGACTATGCTTTCGATGAGGGTAGGTCGTATGATGACAATCTAGATCAGATGCTATACGATGCAGAAGGGAACTATAGTGAAAGAGAGTTTGGTAAATTCGAGGGCTTAATGAAGGACTCGGGGAAACCTTTGTTCCCAAGCTGCAAGCCGGAATACATAAGTGTGGATATCATGGGGATATGCTTATGATCTTATAATGATGTTACAATTGGCAATGGTGTTGAGGGTTTGTCGAAACACTCGTTTTCGGCGAAGTTCAGGAAAATCAGTAGTACCACATTTGAGGAACGGTATTACTGCAGCGCGGTATGACCGTAATTTTTTTGGCGGTACTACCGCAGAGCGGTAATACCGGATCTTAGATGGCGGTATGGTTTTTCCAGAGTGCATGTTGTTTTGGGAAATTCTTCTCCCTTGGAAATCGGTATGATCGTACTTTGGGAGCGGTACTACCGTAGTACGGTAGTTCCACTGGTTACATGGTGGTATGACTGATTTTGTCCAGTTCGTTGGCAAATTTGGCGGCGATGTGAGTAACTTAGGTCAAGTTCATGGGTTTCAGTGCATATGTGTTGCATGATGCATGTTTTGACTAACGTGGGTCAAATTGCGAAGAACTTGTACCCGGAATCGATTTCTTGGTCTATTGTTGTGCAGGAAGCTTGGAGGTCAACGGCGGGGATGATCGTGACTAGGCTTGGAGAGCTGTGGTTTAGAACGATCGAGGGTGCCGGATGAGGTCAATGGACTCAAGCATGACGCAAAATGGATAAGGTTGATCTAACGAGTAGATCTAAAAGGCCACGTCAATTGCCTATAAAATATGGACATGACGTGTTATTATTGAATAATGATGAGCCTAAGACTTATGAGGAAGCGATGATGGACCTAGACTCTAAGTCACGGCATGAGGCCATGAGATTTGAAATAAAGACAATGCATGATAATAAAGTTTGGAACTTGGTTGATGCACCTGATGGTATTAAGACCATTGAGTGCAAATGGATTTTTAAGAAAAAGATAGATATAGATGGAAAAATTCACATCCATAAGTCATGACTGGTTGCGAAGGGTTTCAAATAAATTCAAGGTGTTGATTATGATGAAACCTTCTCTCTTGTCGCGATGCTTAAGTCTATTCGGATCATTCTAGCTGTTGCTGCATATTTCGACTATGAGATATGGCAAATGGATGTCAAAACGGCTTTCCTTAATGGAAACCTAAGTGAGGATGTGTACATGACACAACCTAAGGGTTTTGTCGATTCAAAGGAAGCTAGAAAGATATACAAGCTTAATAAATCCATCTATGGATTGAAGCAAACATCTCGGAGTTGGAACATTCGTTTTGATGAAGTGGTCAAAGGGTTTGACTTCATCAAGAACAAAGAAGAACCTTATGTTTACAAAAAGGTTAGTGGGAGCAAGCTTGTGTTTCTGATCTTGTATGTAGATTCCATACTACTGGTCGGAAATAATATTCCAATACTTGAATCTATTAAAACTTCATTAAGAAATAGTTTCTCAATGAAAGATTTAGGAGATGCAACATATATTCTTGGTATAAGAATCTATAGAGATAGATGTAAGAGGCTAATTGGATTAAACCAAGATATGTATATAGACAAAGTGTTGAAACGGTTCAACATACAAGATTCCAAGAAAGGTTTCTTACCCATGACACATCGCATTAATCTTAGCAAGAGTCAGTGTCCTTCGACCACTGATGAGCGAGACAAAATGAGTAGAATTCCATATGCTTCGGCTATTGGATCTATCATGTATGCCATGCTATGTACACTACTAGATGTATCATATGCTCTGAGTGTTACGAGTAGATACCAAGCTGATCCTGGTGAAGGTCACTGGACAGCTGTGAAAAACATTCTTAAGTACTTAAAAATGACTAAGGATGTTTTCCTAGTTTATGGCGGTGATGTAGAGCTCGTTGTAAATGGTTACACCGATGCAAACTTTCAAACCGACAAAGATGATTATCGTTTGCGCAGTGAGCTAGAAAAGTTCCGAGCAAGAGACAGTTGCTGATTCTACGACGGAGGCCGAATACATTGCTGCTTCCAAAGCTATGAAAGAAGGTGTTTGGATAAAAAATTTCCTTGCTGAGTTGGGTGTGGTTCCGAGTGCCTCGAGCCCAATGGATCTCTTTTGTGACAACAATGGAGCCATTGCACAGGCTAAGGAGCCTAGATCCCATCAGAAGTCCAAACATATACTCAGGCGTTATCATCTTATTCGTGAATTAGTGAATAGAGGAGATGTTAAGATATGCAAAGTTTATACGGATTTAAATGTTACTGATCCGTTGACAAAGCCTCTCACACAACCAAAGCATGAGGCGCACACAAGAGCTATCGATATTAGATACCTAAATGATTGACTCTAGTGCAAGTGGGAGACTGTTGGAAATATGCCCTAGAGGCAATCGTAAAGATGATTATATTTTATTATGTTCATAATATTGGATAATATGTTATCCTGTTCCTTGAATGAATCATTGGTTGTGAAGATTAACAAGTGCGTGACTTGTTGGTGAAACTCTTTTAACTTTGATGTCGTTCTAAATGAATCCCTGGTCGGATGTCACTGGTCGAAACACTAGTGACTCTATCGACCAGCACTTGTATTGATTGATGACCATGTTTCACCGGTCATGGGTATAGGGATATCGAATCAATAGTGTGAACACATGTTAGAAACATGGGGTTGGATTGACCCACCTTGAGACACTATTGAGATTGTTATGATTCTATGTGTCGTTAGTTGGTCTCAAACAATGATGATGTATAATCCTTAGACTTGAGATCAGCATGGTTTCCTACATATGTAATAGCACTCTTAGGGGTTGCCAATCGCTACTCGTAACTGGGTAGTTATAAAGGTAACTTTCGGGTATGCTATGAAACATGTAGAGGAATGTGACTAATCCGATATGGGATTTGCCCCTCCTAACATAACAGGAGAGATGTCTCTGGGCCCCTCATTGTGGTTGGATAAAGTAAGAGCATGGCCATGCCACTAGTAGTCGAAGTGTTCGACCATGTGAAGTTATCTGACACTCGATCGAGAAAGTATTGAATAGTCCATGGATGACACAACATCTCACCTGGAGTTCAACCAAACATTGTGAGGCAAAGGGAGAATACACGAGTAGGTCACTTAGTTCGATCAGTTACGGACTAGTCGTATGGAGATACGAGCTGGTCGTAGACTGGTCGAACGTAATCATAGAGTGGTCGTAACCCGGTTGTAAGGAGTTACAAACTAGTCGTGACCAAATACAAACTGGTCATATAGAGATAGGACCTGGTCGTAAGTGATGAGGACCTGGTCATAGATCATATTGCATTAAGGTTCGTCTGATATAATTTGTGTGTATTCGAGAATCGTTATGTCCTGCTAGGAACCGCTAACGACTCATGATCGGAAAGAGTTTCCATGTCACAACCGATTACGCATGAACCTACAGGGTCACACACTTAACGGGTTAGAACAAAATGTGTTCGGATAGGATCCATCATGGGCACTATATAAGGAGGTGCATGAGGCTGTTGGGAAGGAGAGTTAAGGTAACAAACAAGACACACGAAAGTCGTGAGTTGAGTTGTTCCATTGAAACCCTAGCCGCCATCTTCCTGAGAGCTCTGTTGTGCGACTTGGTGCTAGCACACCGGCGCATGGTTGTTCCTTCCCTGGACGTGTGGATACCGTAGAGGTGCTACTGCGGTTGCTGTTACGCTTGAGGATGATCCGCGATCTTCATAAGGAACTGTAGAAGTTGTTGGAGGAGACGATCGACTCGCGAGGACGCTGGACTATCGACTATGACCACTACATCGATGCGCTCCACATTGGACCAGGCTGCTCCAACTCTTCTTCCGCTGCTTTGCGCGTCTGGTGGTGACGATCTGTGATCATTTACTTGCTTGGCTTCCTGGTTTACGTGGTAGAAATTTTGATTTGTTGCTATCATAGCCTACTCGTATCCCTACAGTGGTATCAGAGCCATCCTGCGTAGTTTTTGATCTAGATCGGTCGCATATACTTGATATGTGATAGTAGTAGATTGGATCTATTACTGGTCGGGTCTGGTTACCTAGATCGGTTCATATAGATGGAACGATCTAGGCCCTGGTCGATAAGATATATCGGTTTTCGGTGGTAGTAGATGGGTCTACGAGAAGGTATGAGCTAAAAGGACTAGATGATTTATTGCGCATGTTCACGACCACACTACATACTCCTATCGGTCGAAATGCCGCCATCGGAGTATGCCGCAATGGGTGGTCGTATCAAGGCAATGATCGGATTGGTTCGAAATAGGGTTAATACGATTAATCCGATAATTTTCAAGGCTCGGTTGCGTGAATAAGATTCATGTTCTGGAAAAATTTTCCAAGAGCGCTGCCCTCGACCAGCGAGGGGCACTACCCCTTCGAACCCCGCCCACTTACCGGCTAGCGGGACCGCCGTGTTGGGTAGTCATACCGTGTGTTAAAGGTGGTATATGTTCATGTCGCCCGATAGAATTGGATTCCATGCATAACTTGTTTTTGTAGGGATTGATGTGGATAGTATGACCCATGATGTATGAGATGCATGTATGTGTGTAATATTCATGACCTGCGTGTCATGCTTATTGCAGCCCAAGGCTGTCTATATTTGTATAACGGCCTGCGTGTCGACTTGTGATACTTCTTCACTCCTTGTAATTCATTACTAGCGCTATTAGGAGTAATGGCTTGGTGGGAGTACTTGGAGGAGTTGACCACTTGGAGACATGGCGAACAGGATGCATGGCGATGGAGATCACCATGTGGAAGGGTCATACTATATCACAATGCAATTTGATTGTCTGTGAATGCCTTTATATTCCTATTCATTTATTTTTATGCATGTTATTTAAATGCTTTAAAATGCTTTTAACATGGTAGAAGTAGAATTCCCTCACATAATATTAAGTTAAATTGATGCCCTCCCAATTAGCTGCACCATCCAAAGTCATGTATTTTAATGGTAGGTCTTGCTAAAACAGAGTACCATTAATATTCCTTGACTAGATGGGTTTGTGTCAGACACTTACACGCATAGCATTGATTTAACTTGACAAGGTCATCATAACGGTTATGGACCTTGGGGCATAGGGTTGGGTACCAGAGCATAAAGATGCTATCCAACAAAAAGAGTCATATAGAGATATGATTAGCAAAGGGTTGCATACCAAATTTACTAATCTTCTAGCAGTGATGCCAAAGCTCACTAGTAGATTAATTGATTGTGGGTCTTGAATCACTAAATGTCATAAAGAGGGATATGATATTTAGTAGGAGTATCTTTATTAAAAAAATTTAATAGAAGTTACTGTTCTTGAACATATGTCTTAGTTTTGCATATTTTATGTTGTAAATCATGGCACCATCTGCTGTACCTACATCTAGTTTTGCTTTACGTTCGATACTTGATAAGGAAAAACTGCATGGAACAAATTTTGCGGATTGGTCCCGCAACCTAAGAATTGTTCTTAGGCAAGATAAAAAGGAACATGTTCTAGAGGAACCAATTCCTGATTGCCTGCTAAAAATGCTGCTGCTATTCTTAAAATCGCCTATAAAAAGGCATGTGATGAGTCCCTTAATGTAGTTGTCTCATGCTTGTTGCTATGAACTCAGACCTTTAGAAGCAGTTTGAGCACATAGAGGCCTACGATATGATCGTGGTGCTCAAAGGCATGTTTGAGACACAAGCAAGAACTGAGAGATATGAGATCTCAAAGAAGTTGTTTGGAAGTAATCTAGCTGAGGATAGTTCGGTGAGCCCACATATAATCAAGATGGTTGGTTACACACAGAGCTTAGAAAAACTTGGTTTTCCACTTAGTCAAGAGTTGGCTACAGATTTGATTCTTACTTCGCTTCCTGCAAGCTATGGGCAGTTCATTCTGAACTTCCATATAAATGACTTAGACAAGAATCTCACCGAACTGCATATGATGCTCAAGACTATAGAGGACAACATTAAGAAAAACAACTGTCATGTGATGATGATGAAAAAGAGTACAAGCTTCAAGAAGAAGGCTAAGACTTGGGTCAAAGGTAAGGGCAAGACTAAAGTTTTGGATGAGATCCAAACTAACAAGCCTAAACCCAAAACTAAGTCTGGCCCGACTCAAGAGAATGAATGCTTTTACCGCAAAGAACTAGGCCATTGGAAAAAGAACTGTAAGAAATACATGGCTGATCTGAAAAGGAATGGTGGAACTAAACCTTCCACTTCAGGTATTAATGTTATAGATGTTTTTCTTACTGACTCTTCTGTTAACTCTTGGGTATTTGATACCGGATCGGTTGCTCATATTTGCAATTCGGTGCAGAGTCTAACAAAGAGTAGGAGAATTCCAAGGGGCGAGATGGATCTTCGCGTCGGGAATAAAGCAAGAGTGCTGCATTAGCCGTCGGGACTTTGCCATTACTTTTTCCTTCAAGATTTATTATGGAACTAAATAATTGTTATTATGTTCCAGCTATAAGTAGAAACATCATCTCTGCCTCATGTTTGATGGCAGAGGGTTATAAATTCATTATAGAGAACAATGGTTGTTCTATATTTTTAAATGAAATGGTTTATGGCTATGCTCCTGTTTTGAATGGGTTGTATATTTTAAATCTTGATGATGCACCTGTCTATAATATTAATGCAAAGTGGCTTTGGCCTAATGATTTGAATTCCACTTTCATTTGGCATTGTCGTTTGGGTCACATAAGTGAGAAACGCATGAAGAAGCTCCATGATGTTGGAATTCTAAACTCATTTGATCTGGAATAATTTCAAACATGCGAATCTTGCCTGCTTGGAAAGATGGCCAAGACACCTTTCACTAGTTGGAGTGAAAGGGCATCCGACTTGTTGGCACTCATACATACTGATGTATGTGGACCAATGAGCACGACAGCTAGAGGTGGTTTTCAGTATTTCATTACTTTCACCGATGACTAAAGTAGATATGGATATATATATTTAATGAGGCACAAGTCGGAATCCTTTGGAAAGTTCAAGGAGTTCCAGAGTGAGGTACAAAATCAACTTGGCAAGACAATCAAAACTTTGCGATCTGATCATGGAGGTGAATTTTTAAGCCATGAGTTTGGTGATCATTTGAAGCAATGTAGAATTGTTCCACAGCTTACACCACCAGGCACTCCACAATGGAATGGGGTGTCCGAGCGGCGTAATCAGACCTTGTTGGATATGGTTCGATCATGATGAGTCAATCAGATCTACCGTTGTATTTTTGGGGTTACGCCCTAGAAACTGCCGCTTTCACTTTAAATAGGGTACCATCTAAATCAGTAGATAAGACACCATATGAGATATAGACTAGGAAGAGTCCTAGTTTGTCTTTTCTAAAGATTAGGGGATGTGATGTCTATGTTAAACGTTTGACGTCTGATAAACTCACACCCAAGTCAGATAAATGCTTCTTTATAGGATATCCTAGGGAAACCAAAGGATATTACTTCTACAACCGGGAAGAGGGCAAAGTTTTTGTTGTTCGAAATGGTGTCTTTTTGGAGAAAGAGTTTCTTTCAAAAGGAGTCAGTAGGAGAAAGGTGCAACTCAAAGAAATTCAAGAAGCATCTGAAGGTGTTTCAACTCCCACTAAACCTCTACAGAATGAACAAAATGTTGTTGAACCTATAGATGAGACATCAGCCCCACGTAGATCTAAAAGGCCACGTCAATTGCCAATAAGGTATGGACATGACGTGTTATTATTGAATAATGATGAGCCTAAGACTTATGAGGAAGCGATGATGGACCCAGACTCTGAGTCATGCCAAGAGGCTATGAGATCCGAAATAAAGTCCATGCATGATAATCAAGTTTGGAACTTGGTTGATGCACCTGATGGTATTAAGACTATTGAGTGCAAATGGATTTTTAAGAAAAAGATATATATGGATGGAAAAGTTCACATCCATAAGGCACGACTGGTTGCGAAGGGTTTTAGACAAATTCAAGGTATTGATTATGATGAAACCTTCTCTCCTGTCGCGATGCTTAAGTCTATTCGGATCATTCTAGCTGTTGCTGCATATTTTGACTATCAGATATGGCAAATGGATGTCAAAACGACTTTCCTTAATGGAAACCTAAGTGTGGATGTGTACATGACACATCCTGAGGGTTTTGTCGATCCAAAGGAACCTAGAAAGATATGCAAGCTTAATAAATCCATTTATGGATTGAAGCAAGCATCTCGGAGTTGGAACATTCATTTTGATGAAGTGGTCAAAGGGTTTGACTTCATCAAGAACGAAGAAGAACCTTGTGTTTACAAAAAGGTTAGTGGGAGCAAGCTTGTGTTTCTGATCTTGTATGTAGATTATATACTACTGGTCGAAAATGATATTCCAATACTTGAATCTGTTAAAACTTCATTAAGAAATCGTTTCTCAATGGAAGATTTAGGAGATGCAGCATATATTCTTGGTATAAGGATCTATAGAGATAGATCTAAGGGACTAATTGGATTAAGCCAAGATATATATATAGACAAAGTGTTGAAACAGTTCAACATGCAAGATTCCAAGAAAGTTTGCTTGCCCATGGCACATGGCATTAACATTAGCAAGAGTCAGTGTCCTTCGACCACTGATGAGCGAGACAAAATGAGTAGAATTCCATATGCTTCGGCTATTGGATCTATCATGTATGCCATGCTATGTACACGACCAGATGTATCATATGCTCTGAGTGTTACGAGTAGATACCAAGTTGATCCTGGTGAAGGTCATTGGACAGCTGTGAAAAACATTCTTAAGTATTTAAGAAGGATTAAGGATGTGTTCCTAGTTTATGGCGGTGATGAAGAGCTCGTTGTAAATGGTTACACCGATGCAAACTTTCAAACCGACAAAGATGATTATCGTTCGCAATCTGGTTTTGTATTTATTTTGAATGGAGGAGCAGTGAGCTGGAAAAGTTCCGAGCAAGAGACAGTTGCTGATTCTACGATGGAGGCCGAATACATTGTTGCTTTCAAAGCTGCAAAAGAAGGTGTGTAACACCCCAGCCCAACATAGAGCCTAGGATGCTACTAAACTACTCTACTGAACCAATTAATTTCAATTTATTAATAATCTTTCAACAAACCATTCATCCAAGAATGACATAATTCTAACATTCAAGAGCTAACACAATCTACAATTAATCAAGAATAAGAATATCATCTATCAATTGAATATAAACCAAGCATGATTCATTCTCTTTATCAAAGAAATCTAAGACAAACCATCTTTGCTACACTAAGGCAGCCAATATTCAAGTAAATACATCTAAAGCATCAATGATCATCGAAACTACGAGGATAGTAGAATAATCCAATCAATCATTTTAATCCATCAAATAGAATTAAATGAACTCAATAACGGGGGTTTAAGAGAATAAATAGAACATCCACGAACTCAAATAAAACATCCACCACGAAGGATGGTCACAGTCTAAATCTAAAGGAATTATCATGAATATAAAGTTTAGTTAAATGACCTAATTTATTGTCGTGGTTTGTGTATTCGTGTTGTGCATCAAGTCTACCCCTTCTTATGCATGTCGCTGCCTCGAGAGGTACCTAGAAAACATAACATAACAAGTGTGAGTCTATGATTCAACAAAGTAAAACAGTAATAAAACATAACCTCATAACCAGTCAATGAGGATACCAATTCTCTTTATGAACATCAGCAATGAATCACAAATCCATCTCTTATGCGTGTATGCAATGCATATGTCAAGAATGCTCTTTCTTCAACTTCTTTGCAATTACCAATAATGCGGAGTATTGCATTCGTCGATGCATACTCAAGCTTGTGCCCTCAGGCACAGGGACCTCATGCCGACACTCCACGAGTGTGGGGACCCAAGCCCGTTCAATGCATGATGGGGATCTAATGCCCGTCCAATGCATGACGGGGATCTCAAAGGAACAATCCTTGGCTACCACGTAGTCCAAGGTATAGAAATGAATGCCATGACGCAAATTGAACTCACATTATCAATCCATCATGAAAGTATAATGCTCAGCGATATTATCAAACATAAAACCTCATAATTAAATTGTGGCAATTAACAAGGATGAAATATCGCAATTCATTATCACTGCTTGCACTTGCCTCAACCGTGAGACGGAAGACAACGACAGGAAAGCTCTAGCCCCGGTGTTCACCACCACCTGGCAACCATAAAATATACTAAGTATCAACCAATCATGCACAACATTGCAAAGGAACAAAACGAAATCAATAGTTCCTAAACGAAATCGGAAAATTAACCGATATACTCCCAAAATCCAAATCTGTCCAAACAGATATCTATAAAAAAAATCCATAACTTTTGAGTCAAAACTCCAAAAGTCATGAATCCAATTTTCCTGGAATCTACATAAGCTTAGCCACGACTTCTCAGGTGACCGAAAGATCTAATTATCACATCTAATCCTTTGATTTTAATCCCGAAGACCGTTCTGTCATTTTTCGTATTTCTGACTTGGGAAATTCATAACTTTTGTTTGGCACAACCAAAAACAGTGTTGTAAGACTCTCTGGAAACTAAAGGAAACCATCTTTCTCAATAAAATTACCACAGATATCCCCACTGTGCAACAAAGGTTGAAAACAGTCAAGTATTTCTCTACTGTCCACATCAGAATGACAGATTACAGCATTAACTTCAAAAATTCCTATCTTTCATTATAATTGTCCACAAATTATGATCTTTATCTTCCTGGAATCATCACAAATTTTTATACATATCTCATGAAGATCAAATGACCAAATTCGCTCATCTCAAACGCCTAATTCACAGAATTAAACTCACTGCTCGAAACTAGAAACTGAATAAGCATCTAGACTTGCAAAATTCATAACTAATTAACCATTCAGCCAAAAATTATGAATTAACACTTTCTGGAAAGCTAATGAAATTCCCCATCAATCTCTAGTATACCCTAAACACAGAATCTACATAGAACTATCTCAAATTCACGCATTAACAGACAGGAGGATACAACACAGAATTTTCAGCAACAAAACACAAATAAACGAATTGAAATAGCTAATGGGAACACAAATATACCCACAAAATTCCCCGCTGGACCTCGCTGAAGTTCTCGCGAAGATTCCCCTTCTTCCCCTTTCTTCCTTCCCTTCCCTCTCTTCTCCCTTCCTTCCTCTTTTTGCTGCCTTTTCCTTGGACTGCACAGAAAATCCTAGCTATAACTCACGCCACAGCAAAGAACAATGGGTAGGCAACCACTGACATGTATGCAGCATTAAAAGGTAGTAGCATGTAGAATCGGTAGAGAAGGCATGCGGTGAAGCAACAGGAAGAGTATAGCCATATCAAGGGTGCATGTAAATGGCAAAGGTGCGGCGGCTGCAGGTGACAGAGGGCATGGCAGGGCTTTGGTGGCTGGGCACAAGCAGAGCTAGGGTTTGTTGGGGACTGCCTCCTTTCATCTTCTTTGTATGGCTGGCTCCCTTTGGGCCCAAAAATTTGTGGGCCGAAGGCCCAAAGTTCAATTCTATCACAAAAAAACTGAATTTTATCTTTTAATTCCTTTAACTCTCTCTTTAATTTAATTGCACTCTCTAATGATATTCGGAATATTACAAGGTGTTTGGATAAGGAATTTCCTTGCTGAGTTGGGTGTGGTTCTGAGTGCCTCGAGCCCAATGGATCCCTATTATGACAACAATGGAGCAATTGCACAGGCTAAGGAGCCTAGATCCCATCAGAAGTCCAAACATATACTCAGGCATTATTATCTTATTCACGAATTAGTGAATAGAGGAGATGTTACGATATGCAAAGTTCATACGGATTTAAATATTGCTGATCCGTTGACAAAGCCTCTCACACAACTAAAGCATGAGGCGCACACAAGAGCTATCAGTAATTGCTTTATGGACCAAGGAAGACCAATGAAAACTTCACCAGCAGTATTGTAAGCACTAACTCAAGAAAATTCATCAACAGCAACCGTAACCAGAATTGGCCTAAATTCAAGCTTAAGAAGAGAACAACTTTTCTAAAGGAATTCACCCTCAACACCTATAACTAGGGTAGTCAGGGTAACTACTTCTCTATTTTCATACCATGATTGGTGGTGTAACCTGGTAAAGCCCAGGGCCACAACCACGACCTCAACATCTCAACTTCAACTATTACCACACATAACTAATGTAATAATCAAATCATATGCATTCATTATTGATCCATAACAGCATTGACCAAAGTGACATAACGAAAACATAAATACAATGCTTGACCCATTCCCATCTTACTATGCACAGTATGTCAATTTAATTATTTAGTTACCACGGACCTAAAGCCCGCTTTGATACCAACTGTAACACCTCAGCCCAACATAGAGCCTAGGATGCTACCATACTACTCTACTGAACCAATTAATTTCAACCTTTTAATAAGCAATCAACAAACATTCAACCATGAATGACATAATTCTAATATTCAAGAACTAGCACAACCTACATTTAATCAAGATAAAGAATATCATCTATCAATTGAATATAATCCAAGCATGATTACTTCTCTTTATCAACCAAGTCTAAATCAAACCATCTATGCTACACCAAGGCAGTAAATATTTAAATGGTTACATCTAAAGCATCAAGAATCATCAAAGTTACGAGGATGATAGTCTAATCCAAACTATCCATTAATTCTATCAAATAGATTAAAATGAACTCAATAACGGAGGTCTAAGAGCATAAATAGAACATCCACGAATACAAATAAAACATCCACCACGAAGGATGGTCACAAGTCTGGATCTAAAGGAATTATCATGAACTTAATGTTTAGTAAATAGACTAATTTATTTGCCAATAATAGTGTAAGTGTAATGTGCGTCAAGACTACCCCTTCCTATGCATGTCGCTGCCACGAGAGGTACCTAGAAAGAACAACACAGCAAAAGTGAGTCCACGGCTCAGCAAAGTACAACAGTGATAATGAACATATCTTCACATTCAGCCAATGAAGATATCAAATATTCTTAAGAACATCGTCAATGAATCATAAACAAATCACTTATACTTGTATGCAATGCGTATTCTAAGAATGATCTTTCTTTCTTCTTTGCAATTACTGGTAATGCAGAGTAGTACATCTGTCGATGTATACTCAAGCTTGTGCCCTCAGGCATAGGGACCTCAAGCCCACACTCCATGAGTGTGGGGACCCAAACCCGTCCAATGCATGACGGGGATCTAATGACAGTCCAATGCATGACAGGGACCTCAAAAGAAATAACCCTTGGCTACCACGTAGACCAAGGTTCAGGAATGAATGCCATGATACAAATTGAAGCTCACATTCTCAATCCATCAAGAAAGTATAATATTCAGTAATATTATCAAAACATAAAACTTCTTAAGCAAACCATGGCATTTATCATGAATGAAATATCACAATTCATTCCACACTACTTGCACTAGCCTCAACCGTGAGATGGATGACAACGATAGAAAGGCTCTAGCCCTGGTGTTCACCACCACCTCCTACTCGCAACCCGAACTTAATCGATAAATTCCCAAATTCCAATCAGTCCAAACGGACAGCTATCGATGAAAAATTCATAACTTTTGAGTCAAAACTCCAAAAGTCATGAATCCAATTTTCCTAAAATCTACACAAACATAGCTACAACTTCTCAGGTGATTGAAAGATCAAATTATCTCATCTAAGCTTTTGTTTTTAATCCCGAAGACCATTCTATCATGTTCGATATTACTGACTTGGGAATTTCATAACTTGTATTTGGTATATCCAAATCCATTGTTCTAAGACTCTCTGGAAACTATAGAAAACTATATTTCTCAATAAATTTATCACAATTATCTTCACTATGTAACAATGGTTGTAAACAGCCAAGCCTTTCACTTCTGTCCGCAACAGAAGGACAGATTACAGCATTAACTTTAAAAATTCATAACTTTCGTTCTATCTGTCCAAAATTTATGAAATTTATCTTCCTGGAATCACCATAAAGTTATCTAAATAACTCATGCAGATCAACGGACCCAATTCTACCATCTCCAAACTCTAATTCGCAGAACTACGTTCGCTGCCCAAATCCTGAGACTGAATAAGCACCCAGACTTGCAAAATTCATAACTAATTTATCATTTATCCAAAAATTATGATTTAATACTTTCTGGAAATCCCATGCGAAACCCCATATAATTCTAGGAGACACTAAATGCTGCATCTACTTGGATCTAAGCCAAAAGCGCGCGTCAACAGAACAGCAGAATCAACCGATTTACAACAGCAGTTACAGAACTGAAATCTATCGTCAAATCACATGAAAAAAGAACGGTAATTGCTTTTGGGGATCACGAATTTTCCCACGAATTCCCTGTTGGAACTCGCTGAAGCCCTCGTGAAGATCCTCCTTCTTCCCCTCTTCTTCTTCCTCTTCCTCTTCTCCTTGAACAGCAGCCCTAAAAATAGCTCTTCCCAATCTTCCTCTTGACCTGCAGCAGGGAGGAGCACAGGGAGATGGGGAGGCGCCATCAAGGGAGGGGAGGAGATGAGAGGGGAGGTGCTGGAGTGGGAGAGGAAGGGGCGGCCAGGATGGGGTGGGGGAGGCGGCCAAAGGAGGGTGGGGAGGGAGGAGGCGCAAGGGGAGGGTTTGGCTGCCCCCTTCTCCACTAATGGGCCAAGGTGCTATGGGCTTTCAGCTCGCAGCCCAAGTTCTCTGAAACAAGTGAAAAACCCCCTGAACTTCCAGTTAAAACCATTCTCTAACACAAATTCTCATCCACAAAGTATTTCTCCTCTTTAAACATTTGGGATATTACAGTTAATTGAAGTTAAATCTGCTCCATGTGAAAAATGCTTAGAATCTAACAAGTTGGTCGCTTCTGATAAGGCTAAGTCTAGCACTCACTTTTTCTGCTTAGAACGTGAACATGAAGTAAAAGACATATTAGAAGCAGTTAGAGCTAAGTATGCCAAGCTTAAGGACAAAATTGATTCTACTCCTTGTGCTTCATGTGAAGCCCTTAAGCTTGAAGTTGCTATTCATAAGGAGAAGCATGCTAGAGCCATTAAGGCCAAAACTTGTGAATCATGTTTTAATCTTGGAAAAGAGAAAACTTATCTTAATGATACATTAGAAAAATTCTCTAAGGGTAAGAAATAGTTAAACATGATTCTTGACAAGTTAAAAACTCCTTATAAGAAGCAAGGGTTAGGATACAACTTTGTCCAAGACAAGTCTAAGTCAAATGTTATTCAAGTTTTGAAAAATAGCTTAGTTGAGTTAAAAACCCAACCTGCAAAAACCATTTTCAAATCTGCATGTTTTGCCCAACCATCTTTTGAGCCAAAAGGTGCTTCTCCCAGTGGTACCAAGTACCATTGCACCTATTGTAAGAAGGATGGATATTTGCTTGAGTTCTGTTGGCGTAGATTGAAAAATGCTAGGAGAAATCTTGCTAGAATTTCATCTCATCAACCTAGAAAAGAAGAAACCTGGACTAGGATTTATTTCACATGCTCATCATCATCATGTTCCTAGACAGGATGCATCTCATGTTCGTTTAACTATTGCTTATGATAGAACCTCAAGTAGGATCAAAGCTAGCAATTCTGCTTTACATACTGCTCACAGACATGTGTCTCAGTACTAGGTTCCCATGTCTTGTTTAACTAACCCCAGTATTGAGACACATCAATCTTTTGTGCCTTGATTTTCAAGATCACTGCGGAAGGGGGAAGAACACGTGGTTCATCGACTCCGGGTGTTCACGCCATATGACCAGAGACTCAAGATGGTTCACCTCCTTCACACGGTCGATGGGTGATGACTTCATCACCTTTGGAGATAATACACAAGTGCGGATTGAAGGAACGAGGTTGATCAAGGTGAACGACAAGTTCATCCTAAAGGATGTCGCTCTTATAGACAAGCTAAGGTACAACTTGCTTCTATCTCGCAGCTTCTTGATGATGGCTATGGGACTAGATTTAAGAAAAATACTTGTCGTGTGCTTGATTCAGTTGGTGAGCTTGTTTTTGGGATCTCTAGAGTTGGTAGTATCTTTGGAGCTGACTTTTCTGAATTTCTTGCTGGATCTCTCAAGTGTTTAATTGCTTCTTCTTCTGAGTTCAAGCTTTGGCACCATTGTTTGGGACACATTGGTTTTGATCATCTGACGCGAGTAGCAACCTTGATCTCATGAGAGGTTTGCCCAAACTCAAAGCCGTCAAGGATGCTGTATGTGCACCCTGTAGGCATGGCAAGCAAGTTGCCGCCTCACACCTTTCATTGACTATGGTCATGACTGACGGATCGGGACAGTTGCTTAACATGGATACTGTTGGTCCTGCTAGGGTTTAGTCAGTCGATGGAAAATGGTATATTCTTGTCATAGTCGATGATTTTTCGAGATATTCTTGGGTGTTCTTTCTAGCTTCGAAGGATAAAGCATTTGATTATTTTCATGATCTTGTTCTCCGCTTGGCTTCTGAACTCCCTGGTGCCCTGAGAGTGATTCACAATGACAATATCACAGAGTTCAAGAATGCCTCATTTGCCTCTTTTTGTGCTGACTGTGGTATTGAGCATTAGTTCTCTTCTACACACGTCCCTCAACAAAATGGCGTGGTGGAAACGAAGAACAGAACCTTAGTTGTGATGGCTAGGACGATGCTAGATGGGTATAGCACTTCGAGGAGGTTCTGGGCCGAAGCTATTGCTACAGATTGCCATATTACCAATCGTGTCTTCTTGAGACTGTCTTTGGGCAAGACATCATATGAGTTTCGGTTTGGTAGAAAACCCTCTGTTTCTCATTTTCGAGTTTTTGGAGCTAAGTGTTTCATTCTTAAGACAGGAAACCTAGATAAATTCGAGTCAAGAACTTCTGATGGACTAGATTAGATGTTTCAGGTGACACACAGGCGACAAAGAGCATCTTTGTAGAGGAAGATGATGATGAAGTCGATGATGCTCTTCCATTTGTTGCTGATGCTCCTGTCCCAACTCAAGAACCTGCTTCGACTACTTCACCTTCAGTTGAGACTCCTACTGCATCTTCATCATCAGTAGTACCTATGGAGGTCGAAGAGATGCTATCACCTCCGGGCGCTCCACTTCACATTCAGAGGCGTCACCCTCCAGATCAGATGATTGGTCATCTTCATGAGCGAGTCACTCGCTCTAAGTATCATGATCCAAGTCTCTACTCTCATTATGCATTTGTTGCTTCTGTCGAATCCCGCGATATATCACATGCTTTATCTTATTCTAGCTAGGCTACTGCCATGCATGAGGAGTTAGAGAACTTTGAGAGGAACAAGGTCTGGAATCTAGTAGAGCCTCTTAGTGGTCATAATGTAATAGGAACCCATTGGGTGTTCAAAAACAAATAAAGTGAGGATGGTTTTGTAGTTAGAAACAAGGCTAGATTGGTAGCTCAGGGTTTTAGCCAAGTTAAGGGGGTTAGATTTTCATGAAATTTTTGCTCCTGTTGCTATATTAGAAGCCATTCGTATTCTGCTTGCTTTTGCTGCATCTAAGGGCTTTAGGCTGCACCAGATGGATGTTAAGTGTGCATTTCTAAATGGTTATATAGAGGAGGAAGTGTATGTTAGGCAACCCCCAGGCTTTAAGAACTCCAAGCATCCACATCATGTTTTCAAGCTATCCAAAGCCTTGTATGGTCTTAAGCAAGCCCCTAGAGCCTGGTATGATAGACTTAAGACCTTCTTGCTTAAGAATAAATTTGAGATGGGTAAGGTAGACAGGACTCTATTCATTCTTAGGCATGGCAATGACTTCTTGCTTGTTCAGATTTATGTACATGATATTATCTTCGGTGGTTCTTCTCATGCTCTTGTTTCTAATTTTTTTAAGACCATGTCCAGGGAATTTGAGATGAGTATAATGGGAGAACTCAACTACTTTCTGGGGCTTCAAATCAAGCAATGCAAGGAAGGGATCTTCATCCATCAGACGAAGTACATCAAGAATTTGCTCAAACGCTTTGAGATGGGTGACTGCAAGCCGATTGCTACTCCCATGGTGATTTCGACTATTTTGGATCCAGATGAGGAAGGAGAAGCCGTGGATCAATGCGAATACTACAGCATGATCAGCTCCCTTCTTTACCTGACGGCCTCAAGACCGGACATCCACTTCGCGATCTGCCTCTGTGCGAGGTTTCAGGCGTCTTCAAGGACTTCACATCGCCAAGCCGTCAAGCGTATTTTCAGGTACCTTCACTCTACCCTCTAGTATGGCATTTAGTATTCATGTTCTTCTTCCTTGTCCATTCCGGGGTTTTCTGATTCTGATTTTGCGGGCTGTCGGCTAGATAGGAAGAGTACCTTAGGCACTTGTCACTTCTTAGGCACTTCTCTTGTCTCTTGGTCTTCTAGGAAGCAGTCCTCTGTTACTCAATCCACTGCAGAAGCTGAATATATAGGTGCCGCTAGTTGCTGTAGTCAGATTTTGTGGATGGTGTCCAACCTTAAGGACTTTGGGTTAAATTTTGCTAGTGTTCCTCTTCTCTGTGATAACACTTCTACCATTAATATTGCTAAGAACCTTGTACAATATTTTAGGACCAAGCACATAGACATTTGCTATCACTTCCTTGGAGACCATGTACAGAAGGGTGATATTGTGCTAGAATTTGTGGAGTCCGAGGCTCAGTTAGCTGATATCCTCACAAAGCCTTTAGACCCAACTAGGTTTGCCACCTTGAGGAGTGAGTTAGGGGTAATTTACCCTTATGGGTTGGTTTGAGGGGGAGTTGGTTCTTTTCTGATCTTTCCTTATTCATCTGATCTTTCCTTGATCTTCTTCTGAACTTGCTGATCTTTTTTATCTTCTTAGGCTTTTTGAGCTTTTCTTGCATCTCATTGTATCTATTGCATTCGTATAAAAATCACAAAAAGATGCATTGTAATATAAGCTTTACTGTTTGTCTTTTAAATTGATGAAGCTTTGCTTATTCCCCTTGTGAGCTTTAATGTTTCAATTTTTGCTCAGTTTCATGTCTAGTTCTTTGACTTGCTAGAATTATCATGCTTTCACATGTATAGCTAAGTCTTTGCTAAATGAGCTAGAAATTTAAGACAACCTGAACTAAAAATTGCAATTTGTGGATCTTTTAGCTACTTGCACAATTGGTAATCCTTTTGTGACATTGGCCCTGTCAAAATCGCTTTGTTATCTTTTAAATCTAGGATTGAACATTTATTGAGCTTCTTATTCCTTTATGAATCTAAAACTGCTCTTGTGCAAAATAAAAAAAATCAAATTTCAAGATTCTCATGTGGTTAAATTGTGCCAAACTACTCTCACAAGACTGCATGTCAAAGACATGAACTTGGAGATAGTTTGATGATCTAGATGATCTCATGGGGACCACTTGTCAAAATTGACATGAACCTCAAGACTTGCCGCCCTGGTTGAAGCTTAGGAAGAGTTTGTGGATGGCTCCTAGTCCAGGATCTTCTTCACTAAGATAGACCTTTAATCAACTTCAATATTCATTGTAAATGAAAAACTGTTGTAAAAATTGGGTGATTAAGGTTCTTTGAGAAAAATAATTCGATTTAGGATTTTTTTGTCTCTAAGATGGTCGTTGTTAGCTTCTTGATCTCACATTGACATTCTGACATGGTCATTATCACTTTAGGATCCCTGTTGATTAACTTGTTAATTTTGAAGCTTTGCTTAAATTGCTTCAATTCATCGCTTTATCTTGAGCTTTCTAGCTTAGCTTTGATATATATGTCTTAACATGATCTTGCTAGCACTTTCAGGCTTGATATGTATTGAGTAATAGTAGAAATGCTAGCTTGCTCTTTTGGGTAATCTCCAAAGCTTCTTGTACTAAAAATTAAAAAAATATAAAAAAATGAAGCCACTCCATTGCATTTTATGCATGCTCTTTCTTACGCTTTTTCCTTATTTCTGCATTTTTCATCTTTGGATGAGAGGAATGCGTGATTATTTGATGACTCCATTGTCAAAGGAGGAGAAGATATAGCTTAAGTGTAAAAAGGGGGAGCTATTTGGAGAAAAATGAAATTTGTTGAAAAATTGTGATCATAGTGAGGGGGAGTATCTAATTTGCATTTTTATGATCTTATTATCATTTTTGAACTTGAATTGCAATTCTTGGAACCTCACAATGATCAAAGGTCAAATTAAACAATTGTACTTTCATATGGACCTTAAGTGAGATTTTGACTCTTCTTTGGAAATTGAAGCTATCTACTTAAGTGAGATTTTGACTCTTCTTTGGAAATTGAAGCTATCTTACTTTCTTTTGCCTTATCTCACTTGCCTATGCTAATATGAAGCCAACTTGGTCATTTCCATTGCGTTCCTTTGCTCTTGGACCAAGTTGTGCCTTTATGCGAAAACATTGAGTTTTTCTATTTTACAAACCTCAAACTTTCATTTTCTAGGAAATTGCCAATGTGTTCATCAAGGGGGAGATTGCGGATATCATGGGGATATGCTCATGATCTTAGAATGATGTTACAATTGGCAATGGTGTTGAGGGTTTGTCGAAACACTCGTTTTCTGCGAAGTTCAGGAAAATCGGTAGTACCGCATTTGAGGAACGGTATTACCGCAGCGTGGTATGACCGCAATTTGTTTGGCGGTACTACCGCAGAGCGGTAATACTGGATCTTAGATGGCAGTATGATTTTTCCAGAGTGCATGTTGTTTTGGGAAATTCATCTCCCTTGGAAGTTGGTATGACTGCAGTTTGGGAGCGGTACTACCGCAGTGCGGTAGTTCCGCTGGTTACATGGCGGTATGACCGATTTTGTCCAGTTCGTTGGCAAATTTGGCAGCGATGTGAGTAAGTTATGTCAAGTCCATGAAGGGAGACAATAGCATGGATGTGTGCACACACATCGGAGCTGAAAAACTAAAGGGACTTGCCCCCGTAATTGGAAGCAGCGGTGAGCGAGTAGTAGTATTAGAAGAATCGCCCCATAAAGAAATAGCTATAAATTATATGACTACGGGAGAGTCTATGAATAGAACAATAGTAAATATCGACATTTATTTTGCAAAGAAAATTATCACAATCATCGATCTTGATCCAAAGCCTGCATCGCTTGCTGAATGTAAAAAAAGATCAAATTGGAAAGATTAGAAAAAAGCAATAGAAGCAGAATTATTATCTCTAAATAAAAGAGAGGTGTTTGGAACTGTAAGCCGCACGCCTCTCCATGTGCACCCCGTAGGGCATAATTGGGTATTTGTTCGAAAGAAAAATGAAAACAATGAAGTTGTAAGACATAAAACAAGACTTGTTGCACAAGGTTTTACTCAACGATCAGTAGTTGATTATGAAGAAACCTATTCCCCGGTCATAGGCAGAACGACCTTTAGATATTTAATCTCAATGGTAGTAAACTTGAATTTAGAAATAAAATTGATGGATGTGGTAATTGCATACCTTTTTGGAAATTTGGATTCGGATATTTATATGAAGGTACCTGAAGGTATCCCTGTCCCGAACTAAGATAGAGCAAATAAAAATCTATACAGTGTGCAACTTAGAAAGTCATTGTATGGACTTAAGCAATTAGAAGGATGTGGTATAATCGCTTGAAGCGACTTTCTATGCAAGAAAGGCTACACGGACAATGAGAGTTGTCCCTGTGTATTTATACGACGATCCCAGGATGGGTTTTTGTATAATCTCAGGGTATGTATATAATCTAAACATCATCGGAACCCTATAAGGTATTAAGAAAGCAATCTCTTACCTAGAGTCGGAGTTCGAAATGAAATATTTGGGTAGAACCAAATATTTTGTAGGCTTGCAGTTTGAGCATACCCCTGAAGTGATTTTAGTGCATCGGTCAACCTACACTCAGAAGGTGCTAAAAACGTTCAGCTTTAAAAAAGGCATACCCTTCGAAAGCGCCAATGGTCGGGAGATCTTTGCAGCAAGACAAGGATCCGTACAGACCTAGAGAAGAGGGGGAGGAAGTCCTAGGATTAGAATTCCCATACTTAAGTGCAATAGGCGTACTCATGTATTTACCAAACTGTACTAGATTGGACATTACATTTGTCGTGAACCTATTATCAAGGTATAGTGCAGAACCTACCAAAGGCATTGGTAGGGAATGAAGGACATTTTTCGATACCTCCAAGGAAGCAAAGAACTTGGTCTGTTCTACAGAAAGAACTATGACCTAACTATGAATGTCTATGCAGATATCGGGTACCTGTCGGACCCGCATATAGCCAAATCTCAAATAGGCTATGAACTCCTATGTGATGGAACTGCAATTTCATGGAAATCGTATAAGCAGAGTCTTGTATCAACTTCGACGAACCACTTGGAAATAATAGTAATGTACGAGGCCTCACAAGAATATTCTTCGCTTCGACGGATGATTCACCACATCCATTAGTCATGTAGATTGAATATCGTGCAAACCCCTACTATTATCTATGAAGATAATGTAGCTTGTGTTTCACATGTGCAGATAGGTTATGTGAAGAGTCATCTCACAAAGCATATCAACCCCAAGTTCTTCTATGCTCATGAATTGCAAAAGATGGACGAAATTAAAGTACTGCATACTAAATCATGTGAAAATCTTGCAGATTTATTCACTAAGTCACTTCCAGCATCTAGCTTGGAAAGTTGTATACATAGAATTGGAATGATGAGATTTAAAGAAGTGCAGAATTCAGGAGGAGAATTTTCACGAACTCATTATTGAAGCTTAATCACGAAGATCGAGTACCCAAAGAATAAATCTTGGAGATTAAATGAAATTGGGTGGATTGTACTCTTTTTCCCTTGACTAGTTTTCCTGAAGTTTCTCGGCTAAGGTTTTTAATGAGGCAATTCGTGTAGCACAGCAGAACATGTTTTATGTACTCTTTCTCCAATTTTTTCCCACTATGTTTTTATGGAGTTTTGATGAGATATGAACAAGTCGAATGATTGGCCAAGGGGGAGTGTTAAGAAACCGGGCCCAGCTCGGTAGTCCTGGCCCACGATAGGCTCTTCATCCATCCAGTAGCCTATATAAAGGAGGGGGATACCCCAACCATTGTACTACCATTTACAGAAGAGCAATAAAGAGAAGCTAGAAGTCCCCTCATATCTCTGTGTTCAATCTACTATTCTGTTCTTGTGTTCTTGCATTGTTCTTACTGTTCGGAGTTTGTCTACGAGGTAATCGCTCGGACTGGACTCGGCAGCGAAGGTTTCTCAATAATAGACACTTGATGCTGTGACTATGTATACTAATATAGTTAACTAAACTACCTCGTCGATCCTGTGTTAGCATCCCTTGCACGAATCATCGCAGAGATCACATGAAAATAATTATACCATTTAGGCATATAGAATTAATTTTGGATCCCTTGCACTAGAATTAAGATCACCCTATTTAGGCATTACTAAAATTAAACGTTGGTGGAAAGGGCCTTCAGCGGCCTTGGCCATGTCACCCCAAAGAATGGCGACCGTCGGATGCGTAGCGAGCGGCCAGGATGAGAGAGTTGCTGCGCTTTGTCCGAACGGATGCTTTGTGAGTGCCTGCGCTGGCTAATGATCGCCTGGTCCGAATGGCCCTGCCATTTGCGTCCGTTGGATCTTCTGCGCTTGCTGCGAAGTGGGACACATCGCTCGCCCTGGTGATTCTTCTCGCGTCTTCTCTCCGGTCCCCCTTTCCCAAAAGCACGATCCTCATCGTTAGCGCTCTCCTCGCGGCTCCTCTCTCGCTCCCATCATGCAGCGCTCCGTCCCGCGCCGCAGCGCCGCCTCCTGGCCCTCCCCTCAACGCCTACCCTCCGCCTCTGGTACTCTCCCACTACCTCCTCTGCCAGCACCGCCGCTCACTTCCACTTCCTCCCCCCGTCCGTCCCGCCCTGTAGTGCCGCCTCTTGGCCCCGTCCCGTGCCGCAGTGCCGCCTCTTGGCCCTCCCTCTTCCTCTCCCGCTCCATCCCGCGTGCCGCCACTCCTCCCCTAGCTGCTTCCACCGCCGCCGCCTCCTGCTCCCTCTGGCTACTTCTCGGCCGCTGCAGATCCCTCCTTCCCTCTCTGTTCCTCTCCCCCCTTGCGCCGTCCCCTTCCTCCTCCGTCGCCCTGTCGACCTCCCTCCGTCTTCCTTTTCCCATTCGCCTCCCACGCTTGCCTCCACTACTAGGTCCTCCCTCCAAGACTGCATGTGATCGCGTCTCCCGACTGGGTCCCTTCCCCTCCTCCTCCCTTCTCCGCCTCCCTCCCTCTTCCTCCCTCACCACCCTCTTGGTCACCCGCCAGGTTGCGTTTTTCCCCTATTCGTCACTGTCATTCTATGAAGGATTCAAGGTTATGTTTTTCTTGAGAATTTTAGCATTGTTGCTAACTAATAATCCGATTGTTCTTGTAGATCCTATTATTCTTGCAGATCTGCATGCATATATTCATCTTGGGTTATTACCAGATTTCGTATACATTTTTTAGATAGATTTTTTGGTGATTCTGGCTGATGGCTGCCTCTTTACTTTGGCAGCAAACCCATTTCCACCACCGGAGAGGTTGATAAGGTTGATGACTACTGCTTTCGTCGCTGTGATTCTATGAAGGATTCAAGGTTATGCTTTTGTTGAAAATTTTAGCGCTTTTGCTAACTAAGAATCCGATTGTTCGTGCAGATCTGCATGAATACGTAAACAGCACATCATATGTTGCATGTGGATACACTACTACAGGAACCGACATCACAGACGGTTCGGAACCGTCATCACAGACGGTTTCCGAACCGTCTATGTTTGTTGGTCTGTGATAACAGGATATTATCACGGTATCGCAAAACCGTCTGTGATCTGAAATATCACGAGCGGTTTTATTAAAAACTGCTCGTGAAGTCAAGTATCGCGAGCGGTTTCAACCGAAACCGCTCAGGATTCGAGAATATCACATACGGTTCTAAAGAAAAACCGTCTGTGATAGGAGAATATCACAGACGGTTCTAAATCGAAACCGTCTGTGATACTTGCCTTCACAGACGGTTTTAACCAAAAACCGTCTGTGATAGCTCGTGCCCCCTGCCCACAATTTGCTGTTTTCCTGGCTAGCCTCAGGAATTGCTAGCCATGCCCTCTGAAAACAAGCATTCACGAAATGATTCAAGCATTCACAAAAGCAGATTCAAGCATTCACAAAAAGCAGATTCAAGCGACCATGACAACTCAAAGTGATCATTACTCAAAATAAATTACAAAAGATCGCATTTGTTCAAGTATTGTCGCTATAGTTACAACTAGATTACAATTGTTTGCGTTGAGAGGTTTTAGTGGGGTGATGCTCTGGGTTGGCGACGGAGTGAAACTCTCCGTTGTCGTTAATGATTTTGTGTTGATAAAGGCGCAGAGCTTCCTCGAATGTCCTTGATCTCTTCCGCAACGAGTGAATCACATTGTAAATTCAAGGCACAATAAGCTAGCAAGAGTAAAGTGGTAAGATATATATATATATATTTAAATTTATAATTAGGAAATAATTATTTGAGATTGACAAACCTCGGGATCCTTCTTCCTAGTCAGAAGGATTAGTCGCATATGATAGCGCACGTAGATTGCACATAACTCATCATCTTTTTGTTTGGCGGCCTTTGCAAAAATAGAATTACATATATAGGTATAGTCGATTCGAGACGCGTTATTATGAAGTATGATATAGGATTATCGTGTTGTAGCGCGTACCGGAAAATCCATCCTGTGTGTTAGTTGGGCGCTCTTTCCATTGTATATTCCTTTGTTGGCAACATAATTGATGAACGACCTACATGATTTGAAAAGGTTATCCTCGGCCATTTCAAACGAATGAAGACTACAATAGAGTTATGTAAGGAGGAAATGAGCATACCTCTCGAGTATTCCTCTTAGAGTCTTTGAAGTCGTGCTGTTGCGGTTTAGGGAATCAAGGTATATCACATGGTTCCTCTTGGGTATAATAACTAAAAGGATCCAGTGGTACCTACTCATGTATGTCGTTATAGTCATTAAACCTAAGTTCGTGCTGCGTATAAAGTACAACTAAAATTTGTATAGCAAGTAGTGACACTTACCCCTGGTTGTAGGGCACCACTATGTACTTCATGTTCGTCTGACGAAGCAATGACCTCGTTATGTATTTCTCGACGAAGGATGAGTCTTGTTGGATGGTTTGCAACGATACCACATGTGGGTCTAGGAAACCCACTGGTTCTTTCCATTCCCGGACATTTTTCAGCATGTATCTATACATAAGCAATGAGTTGTGATATTTATTGGTATTACATGAATGTAGAACTTGATTGTACGCACTTACAGTGTCCAACATCGTAGAAGTGAGACGTCGAGGCCAACGAGGTTGAATAGTTCAAATAAGTCATTGAAGCCCACGACGAAGTACCTCGTCCCGTTGAAGAAATGCTTGTCCTCGTATTTGACGGTGATTCCAGTATCGCACCCCTTCTTTTGGGTCTTCGCCAAGTACCAGGCATGCAAAGCCTGATAAGCATATCCAGCGTGCATTAATACTGCGTCGGAGCACAATGGTTTTCCGATGATGTAGTTCCTGGGTATCGCGGACTTCCCGGACTTGGGAGGCACCTTAACGTTTGTGGATTTCGATTTGGCCTTAGCGATTGGCAGCGTCTTCTTGTGAGACAACTTCGAACGGATCTGACGGCACGCTTTTGCTGTTCCTTCGGCGTCTTCTCCACGGGAATCGAAGAGGTGGCCTTATGAGGCGAAACATGAGGTGGAGTCATCGAGGTCCCGTTGGAGAGGAATGGTCGTGTCGAGATCACGCAACTTCTTCTCGTATGATGTCCTTCTTGGGCCACTGGATAAAAGAGAGGACGGCATCCCCTAGTGTTGTGATCTCTTCGTTCGGGCAAATCTTTAGCGGGACGGCTAGGAAATTGACATGTACCATATCCACCTGGACCCTGGCATAACCATGCGCTAGCTGGGCACCGTCTTCGCTTGCCCTTCCTCGTATGGATACACCATCCTCGCAGCAACCTCAATACAAAGGACCCATCCATCCTCACTTGGAGCTTCTGGCGTCGGTTCCTACAAAACGATCA
The DNA here is from genome assembly GCA_036346405.1 of Phyllostachys edulis. Classification (NCBI taxonomy): domain Eukaryota; kingdom Viridiplantae; phylum Streptophyta; class Magnoliopsida; order Poales; family Poaceae; genus Phyllostachys; species Phyllostachys edulis. The sequence continues at coordinate 33,279,226 of CM070563.1, forward strand.
CGCAATTAGCTAAGGCGTCCTATAGGTCTATCTTTGGTGCATTCCATAGATGTACGTTACCTTGATGTCGCTCTATCGGTAATCGGACGTCGTCATGTTCACAATTATCTTGTGACGCGACGCTACTCCGACGTCGAGGAGGATCGCCTCCCAATTAGCGGGCGGCTTATGACATCACCGCTCATGAGTATATCCATTTGACTCGCAATGCTGCCATCTCTACTTGAAATTGGTTAGTAATCATCTGTACCAACCGGTTGTCGTGCTCGCCTTGGATCTCTTCCTAGTCCTATCGTGCGATGAGTCGTCCGCGAATCGATGACTCCAAAGCACGTTAACCCCAAGGCCTCGCGTGCAACCCGGTGCTCCTTGTTTCCCAAGGCCGTAGATAGTATATCATTCTCCTATCGCATGGAAGGAGCCTTGGGAAGCTTAAGGCGATCAAGTCATCTTTGCAAGAGGTCATCATGTTATTATAGGCACTATGAAGTTATGGACTTATTAACAACTTAGTAGTTCGACATATTTACCACACGCTGGGACACTTCCGATCCGCCGGTTTGTGAAGGAGATGTCTTTCAAGACGAGACTTGTGCCCTCGCTTTTAACCAAATTTTAGGGAACAGCTGGTCTGTGACATCAGGAAACGGGTTCTCCTTCTCCGCCGCCCATTCCTTGTATTTACCCGCATACCCAGCGGTGCCGAGTCTGTGCGGGTGAGTGTTTCGTGTCTGGAGAGCTTTGTGCGCCGCACTTTGCTCCTTAAATTCGCCGTCGTTTTCATAGCCACAAGGTGTCCCATGCTTCCGCGTCAAGAATTTGTATTTGCTAAGGGCGTTTGACCGTGTTCACGTGCCGTGACAAGAATGCTCTTGAAGGTCCTCCACGATTTACCCATCGTGAGCATCGCCGTCCGTCGCCGCGCGCCACATGTATACGGAATAGTGAACTTCTCTGAAAGTTCATCCCACGTACGCCTTCGCTTCTTTCGTCAGTCCTTCCACGTTGGTGTGGTGATGAGGACCCGTTCCTTGCAAGTATCACGCAGATGGTCCGGAATCTCGCCACGATCTCTTGGGACTCGGAGGGACCCCAAAGTTCTTGACCTCGTGATGACCACCGGCCCATAGGCATTTTCGATTGTCCTCTGCTATCTCGCTTCTGTCATTATCGCCGACGGTGGCGGCGGACCTCGTCGGCGCCTCTTCCATCTGCGGCGTCGGTGTCGGCGGCCTCGTCGGCGCCTCTTCCATCTGCGGCGTCGGTGACGGCGGCGAAGACGGTGCCTCTGCCATCTCGCTTACTTGCTATCTATATAAGTTACATATGCAATAAAATGGATTGCAAGTGTCCCAAATTAACATATACATTTAAACTTAATAATATGCTCAACATGTGCAATATTAGCAAATAATCATAAATAATTCCAAAGATAAATATGAAACAATTAATCTCGGGAAGAAGTACAGAGGTTGACTATAGAGATCAAGATGGCAAATGAAAAGTTGAATGAGCTCATACAGAGTACTTGACATTCCTTAATCCACTAGCTTCTCTAAGAAGCCTACTTCATCGAGGTCGACACATTTGGAGTGTGCCATTTGTTTCATGCCGTGGAGGACCGGCATGAAACAAAGGTACACTCAAGCGTGTCGAGATCGACGAAGGAAATGCTAAGCAAAGGTTTAATCCTGTAGGGCTCGCCGCCTCCCTGCTCCTATTATGTGCTCTCAGAAGGAGAGTAGCTAAAGAACAAGTCTTTGCCATCTCAATCCTATTGTCTATACTCTTCATCGACCCTGACACACTGGAGTGTGCCATTTGTTTCATGCCGTGGAGGACTGGCATGAAACAAAGGTACACTCAAGTGTGTCAGGATCGATGAAGGAAATGCTAAGCAAAGGTTTAATCCTGTAGGGCTCGCCGCCTCCCTGCTCCTATTATGTGCTCTCAGAAGGAGAGTAGCTAAAGAACAAGTCTTTGCCATCTCAATCCTATTGTCTATACTCTTCATCGACCCTAACACCTTTGGAGTGTACCATATGCTTCTTGCCTTGGAGGATTGGCAAGAAGTAAAGGTACACTCAAGTGTGTCAGATCGACGAAGAAAATGCTAAGCAAAGGTTTAATGCTTCATGTACGTAAGACTAGCCTTTAATAAAGACATAGAAACAAAATAGAATCAAGTAAAACTTTCTTTACGGATTGATGATATTATGTGCTCTCGTAAGGAGAGTAGCTAAAGAACAAGTCTTTGCCATCTCAATACTATTGTCTATACTCTTCATTAAATGAATATGATAATATAAATTCAAACTATGAGCTCTAAACAATACTTTGCTTAACTGTCAAACGATCTCAATCATTAATCTAAAACAGATTAAACTTCGATCAAGCAGAGGTTGACTACAGAGATCAAGATGGCAAATGAAAAGTTGAATGAGCTCATACTGAGACAACTAGAAGAATCACAAACTAGTCAATAGAACTGATCAATTTGCAATAGAACTATGAGCTCAACCGAAAGTAACCAATTAACATTACATCATATTGACAAGTAGCAAGTAATACAATAGAGCTCAAGTATGAACTAACAATCACATTCAATCTCAAGATAAGATGAGTTCATCACAGAGCATGTCAACAAAGCCCACCGATCTTGTGATCTTTGCATAGATAGAAACTAGTGATACAAATCTTTTGCGAGCCTATCTTTGCTCGAGCCTACTTCATCGACCACGACACCTTTGGAGTTTACCATTTGCTTTTTGCCTTGGAGGATTGGCAAGAAGCAAAGGTACACTCAAGTGTGTCAGATCGACGAAAAAAATGCTAAGCAAAGGTTTAATACTTCATGTACGTAAGACTAGCCTTTAATGAAGACATAGAAACAAAATAGAATCAAGTAAAACTTTCTTTACGGATTGATGATATTATGTGCTCTCGTATGAGAGTAGCTAAAGAACAAGTCTTTGCCATCTCATTCCTATTGTCTATACTCTTCATTAAATGAATATGATAATATAAATTCAAACTATCACTCTAAACAATACTTTGCTTAACTGTCAAATGATCTCAATCATTAACTAAAACAGATTAAACTTCCATCAAACAGAGGTTGACTATAGAGATCAAGATGGCAAATGAAAAGTTGAATGAGCTCATACAGACTACTAGAAGAATCACAAACTAGTCATTAGATTACCAACAAAACTGAATACTCTCAACAGAATCAACATGAAGAATCGTAATAACTAGCTTTCAACCGAAAGTAACCAATTAACGATACATCATATTGACAAGAGTAAGTAATACAATAGAGCTCAAGTATGAACTAACTATCACATTCAATCTCAATTATAAGATGAGTTCATCACGAGCATGTCAACAAAGCCCACCGATCAATTTGCAATGTAGCGATGAGCTCAACCGAAAGTAACCAATTAACGAGAGATCATATTGACGAGTAAGTAATACAATAGAGCTCAAGTATGAACTAACTATCACATTCAATCTCAAGATAAGACGAGTTCATCACAGAGCATGTCAACAAAGCCCACTGATCAACAAAGCCGAACTGCCACAGAGGAGTAATACTCACAGAGAGGATGCCGCACAAGAACTCACGGTGCAAGGAGGAGGCCGACACGGGGAGGAGGACGGTGCGGGGAGAAGGCCGGTGCAGAGGGAGAAGGACGGCGCGGGGAGAAGGCCGGTGCAAAGGGAGGAGGCCCACACGGGGAGGAGGACGGCGGCGTCGAGGTCGGAGGCGGCGACGTTGGGGCTTACGGCCAGGAGGTGAACGGGCGCCGTGGTTGGGGGCGGCGGCACCGAGGTCGGCGCCGAGGGTCGGGCGCCGAGGTCGGGCGGCGGACCGAGGTTGAAGGCGCCGAGGTCGGGGCGCCGAGGTTGGGGGCGGCGGCACCGAGGTCGGGGCGCCGAGGTTGGGGCGGCGCACCGAGGTCGAGGGCGGCGCGCCGAGGTCGTGGTCGGCGGTGAACTACCAAGCAGCCCTAAACCCTAGAGGAGGCGAACGAGCGCGAGAGCCTAAGAGGCGGGAGAGGAAGTGACAAGTGAGAGCAAAACCCTAGCATTTCCGCCTTATAAAAGTATATCACAGACGGTTTCTAACGAGAACCGCTCGTGATATGGAACGTATCCTGAGCGGTTTTTAACTACAACCGCTCGTGATATGGATTTATCACGAGCGGTTTTAAATAGAACCGCTCAGGATTCCTTTTCACGACGGTTATACAACGGAACCGCTCGTGATAACTCTCTTCATTTTCCCGCGTCTCTTCTTCTTCATTTTCTGCATGTGTCTCTTCGTCTCACGATCACACGGCGCGGCTTCATCTCTTCATTTTCCAACGCCGCTCTGACTCCCCAAATATCTCTTCGTCTCCGTTCCCGCTTTAGAACTTGTTCTATATATAGATGTGTCCCTTCTACAATGTATTTCACACAACCTCCTTGATCCCTTTCTCCACAAAAAGTAAATGGCTGCCTCCTCTTACAGACGCCTTTGTCAGACGCACCTCTCTCATTGTCAGACGTTGAATCGTCTTCTTGGAAGAACACTATTTCAACAATGTCTTCACTCTCGACCGTCTCGAGAATTTGCCGGCGGGTGACGGCCACCTTCCGCCGCCTTGACATTCTCCTCCGCCGTGTCTTCCGGTGATCTCCCACTTTCGGCGAAGTTTACCGTGTCGTCGACGTGGTCCTCCAAAACGACGTTGCGTCTCCGGAGGCTTGTCGTCACTTGACCGCTTAATCGAGGCAAAGAGTGATCGAGTCGACCGTGCCGAGACCCTCAAGCAGAGAAGAGAGCCTATGGGCTCAATTCTTCTTAGTTCAATAGTCCGATGGTCTTGGGACACACTCGAGCAATGCGCGTCGTGAGTGGGCGATTTCAGCTTCGTTCGATCATGAACCGCCCGCCCCGCCACGCCGCCTACAAAGTATTGAAGACGGAGATAGCACCTACCTCCGCCACTAGATAGGTTTCTAGTTTTTAATCTTTTGTGTGCGTATCGCCACGTTGTTTGGCTATATATATGAAAATTCTAAAATGAAAAAAAAAAGTTTGGAGGTGAAGTTACTATATCTATTTGCCCATAGTAAGAGCTCCTCATCCCATCGTCTTGAAGTGTGTAGGTATGTTGATCTCGAGCCAGGCGGGGTCGGCCGGGTTGCTCCATCGCGCAAAGCGAGAGAGGGCGTCCTCATCGCGAAGAAGGCGATGGACACCGACGCAAGGCGGCGAGAGGATCGATGTGCGGGATATCCTGACGGTTCTTAATAAGAACCGCTCAGGATAACTGGCATCACGATGGTTCTAAATAAGAACCGCTCAGGATACTACAAACGACGCTGTAACGTAAAACCGCTCGTGATTAGGGATTATCACAGACGGTTTGTGAATAGAACTGTCTGTGATAATTCACAGCGGTTCTATTTCTCAACCGTCTGTGATAGATGACTATCACAGACGGTTCTAAAAAATACCGTCTGTGATAGTTGTTCCGCGCCACCGCAGTTGGATGATTTAACACGCAGCGGTTCCAAAGGAACCGTCTGTGATGGGGCGTCTACTATAGCCTGTTTTGTAGTAGTGATAAATTTGTTCGATTTATTTACTTTTGCAGCTATGATTATGTAGTATCCATGTTCTCTATAGTAAAAGTAAGAATCCAAACTTTACACATTATATGTTGCATATGGATAAAGTTTTTCAATTTATTTGCTTTTGCAACTATGATTGTGCAATATCACATTATATATTGCATATGGATAAATCTATTCAAATTTTTTTTACTTCTGCAGCTACGATTGTGTAGTATACATGTTCTCTGTAGTAAAAGTGAGAATCCAAACTCCTAGCCAATTTTAAGAGATCAAACATGCTTCTCTTATTGATTAATCGTTCTGTCAAATTATCTTTTGAATATAGACTGTCAATTCTTATTCATATTCTCTTATTGTGCCATGTTTTACTCAATGTTGCAGTCTGCTATCTCCTGCATAAAATTGTGCCTCATCACCCCAAAAAAACAACTCCCATCGGATGCACGCTAAACGCCCCATAAGAGTTGCTATTTGAATCTGATGGGGTTGTGGTTCTTCTTTACGTCAATAAACATATAAACCAGGGCCAGTTATGTTGAATTAATACCCTGCCGTTTTTCCTTTCATGACTGTAGCCAACACACTATATGTTGTGTGTGTCTAAATGTGTTCACTTGGTTTCCTTTTGCAACTGCATGTGGCTAAATCCATTCACTTGGCTTTATTTTGCAGCTATATATGATGATCCGCGATACCAGCCCTCTACAGGAAAGGTACAAATTTGAGCTCTTATCTATTCACTTGGCTTTATTTTGCAGCTATATATGATGATCAGCGATACCAACCCTCTACAAGAAAGGTATGAAACTGAACTCCTAAGCAATTTTAGTAGCCCAAACATGGTTTTCGTATTGCTTAGATTGTCCTTTGTATATATTGCTTAAATTCGCCGTTAGATTGTCTTTTATATATAGATCATCATGTCATATTCTCGCATAAACTTTCTTTTTGGCAATGAGAATGTCTCTTGTGTATAGGTGTGCAGCGTGCTTGCTTACTCTTGGCTGCATTTTTAGATTGCTTAATCATGTGTATAGGAACTACTGATGATTTATTTTCTTGATCGCTAGCAAGAAATAGTCCAAGAGAAGTATTCGTGAGCTTTAAGTGAGATGCCTGCTAATTAAAATACATGATACTCTCTATATTTGATCTCAAAGATTGTTCAACCATATGGCGCTGCAAGGTAATAGGTCAAGTGATTATCTAAGAGTGAGTGGAGATTGACTTATATTGGATAGATCATATAATCTGTATTGTGCTAGCAAATATCTGTATATTCTTCCATAAATTCAAAGGTTGGCATTTTTATTGGACCCGAAGCAAATTGCAAAGATGGTAAAAAAACCTGATTCCATGACCCTACATCCAGGAGTCCCAACATATGCTCAACATTGGATGGAGGTGCAAGGCCGAAGGAGCCCGTTGCAACCTGCCAAACGTATCGTGCAACTGGGCAATGGAAAAAAGGAGATGATCTATGGTTTTAGTGCTATAATAAAAACAGCACCATTTTTTCCCATTTGTCCTTTTTTTTTCTTTTCCTTTTACATAGAGTATCTTTGGTTAGAATATCTTTTTTGGACAGATACCAGAAGAAAACATTAATTCTGAACTTTCACTCACCAAATGAACTTATGATGGAAATTAATATCTGAATTGATTAAAGTCAAGTACATAGAGTACGAGTGAACTGAAAACAGCTACTTGCTCATGAGTGAGCTACTTCATACTCATATTTGGAGTCAGCTAGATTGCTCGTGAGTCATAATTTATTGTTTTATATGACTACTATTGTTATTTTATACTGCAAAATTAATTGCCCTCTGATATTTGACCTTTATACTATTCAACTATTTAGCAAGTAATGCATTCCCTTTACCATATTGTTACAGTTCCGAACTTTGGCACACCAGATATTTTGTAATCCTGACTATCACAAACATGTGAGAAAGACAGTTATGAAACAGGTAGTTTTCTTGCCTTAGCCATGGACTTCTTTCAGCATTAAATACATTACTACTCATATAGTTTCATGGATATGCAACTATGCTGAAACACTATCCTGTTTTTTAGCTAAAGGAATTCAGAAAGCGTTATGAGGGCTATGTACCAACCGAATATAAGGTGTACTTGAAGAAAATGAAAAGGTTCCGATTGAACAAACGTTTGAGCTACTTATCATGTTCACAATTCAGAGAGAAATTCGGTTAGTTTTTGAGTTATCTATAGCTTCTTACGTATCTCCCTGCAGATCTAGGGAATGGGGAGACCATCTGACCCTACAAGCGGCTACAGACTAGGGAACATATAGCACTTCCAGTTTCAAGATGGTTGAATGGTTTTTTTTAAGTAAAAAATTTAACTTTTTTATATGGGGAGGGTGAAACCTTTTAATTGCAATTTTTTTCATAAATTTTCTTGTGGTTTCTCTAATTCTGATCGTAGCTTAAACTCGATAATCCTTCCTACCTTATAGCAATTCCGAGATGTGAAACTAATAAATTTGTTTGATGCCATTGATCGATCGTTGATGGAACTGTTTTGTAAACGCTATACTTCGCTTTATATATACAGACCCTTTCGTCACTCCCTTCCTCTTCATGTCGATACTGCAGATAATAGCTATTTTGTTAGTTCAACAGATGCTACAATTAACTATGTAGCTATACTACAGATTATATGATCTATCTAATATAACTCAATTTTCACTCACTACTAGTCCATTATCGCAATGGCACGGGTGATCTTCTAGTTAGAATTAATTTTGGATAGCTGCAAAGCAACGTTTGCATGTACTAAGTATTACTGCCTCAGACTGTGCTGTTGCTTCTACCCAGTCGATCGGCAATAGTGATGTGCAGTTAATTAGTGGCCAATTGGTTAGCTTGCAATCTTCAATTGTAAGCAAAAGAGAGAGAAGTTCATGGACTGCACACAGCACAATTAATAACTGGCAATTTGTATATCAGTAGTCATCAAAATTCAAACATGATGGTTTCTTATATTTACTTGTAACAAAAATAACCCACATTAACAATATAAAAAAACGTTGTTAAACTATTTTTTATTAGCTTTTACATATACATTGTGATTACGTTGGAGATCACGCAGAGTGAGCAAAGGCTTATATTTAGGAAGTGGGAATAATTAATGAAGAACTTTCTAATTTATCTCCTAGTTAGTCAAAGTTGGACCAGTTTTTCATTTGCTTGTCTGATTGAATGCTACAATTCAAGTACAACCATCTATATACTATGCTGTTGTGGATCATTTGCTAACAACTTATGTAATGCTACCCAACTAGATCAGCAGACTCAAAAAAAAAAAAACTTTCTAATCCAAGTCCAGTATATTCCATAAACTTCTTCCATGGCGTAGGCTTGGACGACCGTGTTAATTTGTTTGAGATGTCACGTCATGAGATGAGGTCCTCTAGGACTGTCGGACCTGGGATTAGCATCCTAAATCATCTGTGTATTTCTGAACTAGTTCTATGATCAGTAGCTAGTTTACACAGTTAAACAGATATGGTAACATCTATAAATCGCATAACTTTATTAATAATTAACAACATAGTTTATTACAAGAAAGGCTTACAAGCCAAACATAAAGAACACAGCGGAAGACGAAGAAGATGTAGTAGAGTCCAGTTAATTTGCCACAGGCAATCGACTTGGATAGCGGCCTAGTCGTCGAGATCCACACTGGTAGCAAAGTTCTTCTCCTCTGAAATTTGTTTGCATAAAGCAAGTATGAGCACAACTACCGTGCTCGCAAGTTACACCCGTCAAATAACAGAATGTCATGCATATATGGATATCTCAAGGGAAGGCTTAATATGGTTGATTTGTATAAAGCAGCATTTTTTTTAAATACTTGTACTAAGTTCCAAAGCAGTTATTCCATAACTAAAATTCATTTTATAAATTCTCAATTTTATAGTCAGATAACATTCACACATGAATGGTGAAGGATATCCTCCTATCACATGGCTTCCCGCCCAATTCCCATTTCCAGAATCCATTTGATGAAGTCTTTTGAAATCAAAAACCAAAGTCTAACTTTGAGAGGCTTTGCTAGCATGTCCTTGACCGTGGACATGGCTATTCGAATAGTTTTACACTCTGTAGAGGTTGTACACTTTACCCACATGACATGATTCCTCTAGTTTATTCGGCATCCGTCAATGCCACCTCTCACTGCCGAAGGTAAGAAGTCTAGAGTTCATGACAAGGCCTTTACAATGCATCATTCCACCGTAGTCCACCCTCATTAAGGTTTCGCAAATCCCCCCTTTGGATAGAAACCCGCCGGGTTAATGGGTGCCCCCTCTTATGCCAGGTGGGAATAAAATAGTCATGAAAGACAGGCCATGAAAGACCACCCATGTACAGACAGGATAAACCGTGATGGAACTCCACAAATTAATCAGCCAGATCTCACACCCCATTCTGGAGGCATGTGGTTGTACGGTGAGGCATAGCCCATTATAGGCATAGCAAAGGATCGCTCAGAGGCCGGTCCTTATCTGACTTGGACAACTTTCCAAATAACCCCTGGGCCTCAACCCTAACCGAGATTGAGCCCGTGCACTGACATGCACCATCCAGACAACCATTTCACCCAAGTACAAACCATTTTTTTCTTTTTCTTTTTCTTTTTGCTTTTCAAAACCTTTTTGTAGAATCTTCCATGACAAACCAATGCCATAGACTTTTAAACAACACTTGATTTTTGGCTGAAATTTCCCCAATCAAATATTTTGGGTCTAAGCATGGCTAAGCATAATTTTCTCAAAACATTCTAGTTCATACTATTGCATAAACTAGATTTTATCTAAGGTGTCATTGGTAGGATCATTTCAATGTCAAGATTGGCAATACAAAGGATTTAGGCATAACTACAATTTAAAACAGGAATTCAAATACTTGATAAAAATAAGCATACAATAATTTAAAATAGAATAATTAATTTGAAATAATGGGATCAATATGATCAAGAGTGTAACTTGCCTTGCTTGATGGATTACTCTCAAATGGCGTCGAAATCTGACTCTCCGAAGTCGTCGAATTTTATGCGTGAAAATAAGCCAAATTCAAACAAAATTCAAATAAACACCAAATTATATAATTTGGGTTTAGTTAGCTAGATCTTGAATTTATATGAATTTAGAAATTTGAATCGACGAAATCGGAGTTCGTATGAAGAAGAACGAACGCCGGGAAGATTCAAAATCACATGAAATGATGAAATTGGAATTTCCCGAATTTTTAGAATTATTTTTGTGAAGAAAATTCGAATAATGACGTCAGTCCTCATGTATTTGATTTTTCCAGCCGATTTATTTTTAAATGGAAAACCCGGAGTCACTGACATGTGGGGCCCTCGGGTCAATGGACCTTGTCCATGGCCGGTCAATGGACCACGGTGAACCCGGTGCACAAAATAGTGCGAAGGGGAGTGTGTGGGCTGGCGCTGGCTTACGTGTCGCCACGTAGGATCCATGTAGGATCCCGTGCTAGCGTGGTGTCAACGTGGCGTTGACGTGGCCACGCCATGTAGGCACGGCGAGGGGTGGCGCTCGGTGGTGGGCTCGCCGGTGTTTCACGCCGGGGCGAGCTATGCGGGTGTGTGCAACGGAGAGAGGGTGGTGCGGCGATCTCGGTGATTACCAAAACGGCGGCAAAGGGTGTCGAGGTGGCCGGTGGCGAGATCTTTGGCGGCGGCGCGAATCGGGTCGTGGTGGCAGCGGTGTTCCTGTGGCTCTCGGGGCGAGGTGACGCGCGCACGGTGTAGGCGGTGGTGGTGCGATGCCGACAGTGGGGTCGGGGTGGCCGGGGGAGACTTGACGGCGCTAGAGACAGAGAAGGAAAGGCGCTCGGCCGCGAACCTTCAACGGCGAAATCCGGTGAAACGAGAGCGGGTGGGGAGAGGTGAATGAGGGGGAACAGATGAGGGACTCAAGGGGCACCTCATGCTCCTATTTATAGGAGCGGAGGGGGCCGGGAGGAGGGGAATCGGGCGCGTGATGCTGGGCGATGACTGCGCAATTTCGGCAATTATGGGTGCGAGGAAGGGGGCAACGGGCAGGAGGTGGGGCGGCGAGATTCACGGGTGTTAATGCGCACCGCCGCGTGAGGAAAGGAGGCGTAAATGACGGCGGAGACGTAGCTCCCACGGGCGCCCATGGCGGAAGGGCCGGCGCGTCTGAGCGGAGAAGAAGGGGCGGGGAGAAGATGGGTACGGGACCGTCCGATTTGGATCCTACGGCGCGGAGTGCGAGGGGGAGATGGAAAGCGGGCTGGCGGCGTGATGGCCGTCCGATTCAAATCGGACGGACGAGAGCGGAGGGGCGGTTTGAGGGGAGCGAGGGTGCGGTTGGGTTGAAGTGGGCCGTGCACACAGAGTAAGGGAACGGGCCGGAGAAAGATTCAGCCCAGGGCTGGTTTTCGGATTTTAAAAGATTTACTAATTAAATTAATGAGATTAATTCAAAAAGGCTTTAGAAAATAGCAAATAAAATTCAAAAAAAATTCTAGAAAAATTCACAGAAATTCCAAGAGTTATTTTGGACTTAATAAAATTATTTCCAACTCAAAGTTGGCTTTTAATTTTGCAAATAAATTATTTTGGCTTTAAAATATTTAGGAATTTTTTTAAAATCCCTAAAATTCCAGAAATTAATTAAATTTTTATTTTTCAACTTTAACTCAAATAAAACTTCAAAAACTTTTATAACTTTTACTTTTTACTTTTGAAACTTCAGAAATTCAAATAAAGCAAAATAAACTCTTTAAAATTTTGAGAAAATCCAATAAAATAATAATTTTATTAATTTTAAATTGGTAACAGAAGTTTGGGCTGTTACAAGGACTACCCAGGAGATCTCAAAGACCTCCCGGAGGTCCCAGCCTCTGTGCTCTGAGCTAGTCCCAGGATCACTAGCTAGCTCGCACATATCAACGCATGTGAAATCACAACCACACGACAAGAAATAAGATAAAGCAACAAATTAACTTATGTTAAACAAGGACCTTATGGTCAAGGTTGTTTACAGAGGGCGCCACCATTGGCTTACAAAAATCAGCAACAGAAACACTTACAGTGGAACAACAAAACGCGCAGAGCCATCCGGCAAGCCCACAGGCTGTCGAGTGGAAGACGTCCCCTAGAAAGCTGGATCATCAAAGAACTCCTCTTCGAAGAGGTCTGAGCACCCTTGATCTTCTTCTGCCACTGCTCAAACAGAGGGCTTAAAGCCATGAGTACGTTGAATGTACTCAGCAAATCACAGGGAACAAGTATATAATTAATATTCATGCAATGGCTTGGCCAAGGAGAGCTGTAAGGTTAGTTTGCAGAAAGCAAGATTTAACAGTAAATAGCATAAGTAGATTGAAAAGCTCAAGTTAAAAGCATAATACATAAGTACATTTTTTTTTCAAAGGAGATCGTAAGCACCAACTCACTTCCAACTCGTGGGAGGTCTGGTCGCACCCACGGCCAGGACCACTCCCACGACCACTCTGGAGCACCCACTCCAGAGCCCAAGACCACCCTAGAGCTCCAAGACCACCCTAGAGCGGCCCTAGAGCACCCTGGACCACTCTAAGGCTCACAAGATCACTTTTTGAGAAAGCTACCCTTCATGTAATTGTTCCAGACATTGTCCATGACCAAGGACTTGGCTATTCAAATATATTTTTCACTCTACACAAGTGTACAACTTTACCCACAATTCACGACCTCTCTAGCGGGTCGGGTTCCCGTCGAAACCCTTGCTCACTTCCAAAGGTGAGCAGTCCAGAGAGCGTGATAAGGCCTTTACAAAGCTCTAATCTGGCTTGGTTCTACCCGCTAAGGTTTCACTTCCGTTAGGCTGCAAACCCCCTCGGATTCGTGCCCCCTCTTGCGCCAAGTGTGAATCAGCACACACTTCCGCCACAATAGAACCAAACCAAATCATTGCTAATTATTTGGCCCAGACCACCCCCATAAAATGGTCTTGTAGTTGCACGGTAGACCCGGAGTAATGAAACATAAAGTTAAGTCCTTAGACCACCCAGGCGAGACAACCACATCCCAATGTGTGTATAGCACCCCCTTTATTGCACGATCACTCGCTCGAGTGAGAAAGCATTTGGGTTCACCTGACCAAAAGACCACCCTGGTCTTGGCACAACAAATTTTAACAAGAGTGGCATTGCACCATGATCAATACAGCAGTGGCATCAGCACCACAGCTGCTCAATAGTGGCACCAACCACAGTTCCATAGTTCAATTAGCCAAGTTTATTGACAACAAGATTCATGATTCTCAAGACCAACGCATCTAAAGCAAGGCTAAGCATAATAACGGTCCCATGTTGGCAATATCAAAACAAGACCAACTAAGATTACCAATTCTAAGGTGTCCAAGGGGAACATGTCAACATGTCGAGCACAAATATTCAAGGAGGCATACTATCAAGTACGAATGTAGCTACTGCCCAAACCATTTTTATACAAATAGCCATGCATGATAAGGTAAAACAATATACTTTTTTGAAAAGCTAGGTTCAACATGATCAAGGGTCTGCGACTTGCCTTCGTTGAGAAGTGGTGAGGCTTCGGCAGTGGCTGCTGGGTCCAAGTACTCCTCCACGGAATTGGGATCTACACGTTCACAAAGAACCAAATAAGTAAAACAACTCTAGGCAAAAGAACTCAAAAAGGACTTAAAAGAACTTAAACAAATCCAACCAAAAATCATAAAGCAGGAGGTCCCGACGAAAAAAAGAGATCCAAGTCAGAGAGGGTGGTCTTTGCAAAAAAAAAAAGACCAACAAGGACCAAGAGGTGGTCTTTGCCAAAGGAGGTCCTGAGGAGATCCAGGGGAGGAAATCCTGAGGATGACACGACTATTCCATGTGGTCGCAAAAGAAACACGACCACGTAATGTAGTCATAGGAAGGATTGTAATATCTCAAATTCCAATTAGAGAAAATATTATACGGGAGAGGGAAATTTATTCAATATCGAATGCAACAAAGTTTAGAGATGAAAATAAGTTCAAAATTTAGATTTTTGAAAGAGTTTTGGGCCGCCAACCCATAGTCACAGGGGAAAGAGCCGGCCTTAGAGGCCCATGGCCCATGGAAGGCTGGTAGCCCACTTGAAGGCAAGGAAGGGGGGATCAAGCCACAAACCCAAGTCTGCTATAATATTTCCATACCTCTACAAAGACTGCCGCCATACCTTTCTGATGCTTGCGCCACAAGATATCACGCCTTGGCCATCGCTGCTATCTCCGGTGTTTCCCCTACAGATTGGCTGGCCATAAGGAAGAGGAAGGAAGGGGGAGAAGAGAGGAGAAGGGAGAGGAAGGAGAGCTTCTTCATGGGTTTTTGTTCAGCGTCTTCCTGGGGTTCTACAAGGGTAACGAAAGCCGTTCTTCGCTATATGATTCATAATAGATGCGAATTCGATTACGTTTAGTAGATCGGTTCCCTGCTGCAATTAGATCAATTCTGTCCAGTACCTTGCACGATGGTTTTAATGTGTTTAGGTCATGAATATGAAGGTCCCATCTCCTAGAGTTATGTGGGAATCATTCTTAGCTTTCTGTAGCCTCCAACATCACTAAATTCCGATTTACGGTTCAAAAGTTATGATAGATTCTTTCCTGCTGTCCTGAAATCTGACGAGAATTATCAATAAAGATGTTTATTAAAATATGATTTGGTTAGGTTCAAATTCAGACTTGTTGCCCAAAAATATTTCTGTAGATAATTTTATCATCTTTCCAGATTGATAAAGAACACTCTATTTGGATTTGTAGAACAAAAGATATGATCATTTCTTTACTGTTGTCTATTTCTGTTAGGCAGATTCTATAATAGAATTTCATCTAATTGTTAGCCTCATATTTTGGCCGATTTAGAGAATTCACCCAACTAGTTTAATATGGATATTTTCGTTATCTTTCCATAGGATCTGAGCTCACTCCGTTTCGAGTCTCAGATCAAAAGTTATGGTGTTTTTAGTTCTGTTGTCCCGTTTATCGTCGTGCTAGACTGTTGGTTTAATTGGGTAGATCGACTTTGTGAACCTTGGGGTTAGGATGCTGCGATTAAGCATTTCGAGTGATGTCCTATTCACATGGTTCCTTATTCAAGTAATTCAATTGTGTAGGAGGAGAGGGTTCGAGATTAGTGGCTTCGTCCTTGCCTCTTAATGCATCGCAGTTCGAAAGGCAAGTACAATTGATTTGTCTTGATTACTATTTGTTCCACATGATTGACGAATGTGCAATGGGTATTTCCAGTATTTCTTGTTTCCCTTCACAATTGATATACCATGATTATTCGGTAATATGTTTACGTTCGATATATTCATTCATTCCTTCTTTCACATATGGGCAAGTACCTTGTGATTCTTATTGTTGGTGAATTGTAATACCCCAAAAGTGATTCTAAAGGTTTTCGAGAGAGAAACAAGAAACCGAGAGAGAATTAATTGGAGTTAAGATTAGGACTGTTTAGAAGTCGATTTAGGGGACGGACCCTTCGGGAATTATTTAATTAAGCAGCCAACGAAGGGGGCATTCGCAATTGTAAGACAACCTGGGCCTTGGGCTGGCCGAATTGGCCCATGAGGGGGGGGGGAGCCGGCCAAGCATTAGGTGGGAGGGGGGGGCGGCACAAACCCTAATCCCCTCCCCACTCCCAAGCCGCCCCACCCCCTTTGGCTGCCGCCCCAACCAGTTCATCCCCTGCGCCTCCACCCTCCTTTTCCTCTCCCCAGGGCGCCCCATCCTCCCTAGGAGCCGATCTGCCATTGATGCCTTGAAGCTCCTTGCTGCTGGCCGTGAGGAGGAAGAAAAGGGGTTGTGGTGTGCTGGCCGGCCAAGAAGGAGAGAAGAGAAGGGGGGAGGAGGGAGAGGAGGGGAGGTCACCAGCAGGTGTTCGTGATTTTCGGCAACTCGTTGTAGGTAACCATCGTTCCCCATGGATTAGTTGTTTAATTAGATGTTTAGCAATGTCTCCTGTTAAGATCCCTCTCTGGCCAGTCGTTTGAACGGCGGTTTTGAGGTCCTTAGAGGCAAAATCCGTGGATCCCATTTCTTAGAAAAAGTTGGGTCGTGTCCTTAGCTTTCTGTGGCCACCAAGAACGCCCAAATCCGATTAACGATTAGCGAGTTATGAATTTTCTAGTGTCGCAGACCTGATAATCTGTCAGCATTCTGACAGTCTGTAGAAATCTGAGTTAATCTACTAGTTAAAGACGAAATCAGAGGATCTCGTTATAATGAAAAAGATGGGTAATTTCCTCACCTTTCTAGAAAGCTAAAGAATGTAAGAATTGGACTTTCGTAGCAAAAGTTATGATAGTTTTACTGTACTGTCCAGAGAACCCGACGTGATAATTGATGTTTTGTAGATTGGCTTAGTAAGAGCAGTAGATGGCTGAATCAGAAGGGCTCCCCAACTAATTTTATTTAGGTAATTCAATTATCTTTCCAGAAAGTATTAGATCATCTTATTTGGACTCCCGAGTAGAAAGTTATGAATTTTAGAAGCTGACTGTCCACTGAGGGGACAGATCGACGTGTAGAATTTGGGGGTTTGGATCGAGTTAGACGCTCTTACAAGTTAGTGATTGTTGTTGTATATTTTGGTTTGGTCCGCTACTGTCATCTTAGTGTGCATTATAATAATTACTCAGGTGGAGGACCGGTCCCCGGGGCGGCACCTTCGGCGCGTCCCTCACTCTCTCGCGGTTAAGGTAAGTATAAAGATGGTTATAATATTTATTATTGAATGGCAATGCTGGTATATGTTATGAGAAATTGTGTGCTGATGAGATGTGGTACTGCATAGCCAGTATTGTGCATTATTGCTAGAGGTATGAGTTATGTGTTAAATTTGGTTGTTCGTTAGTTGTGATGACCTTGTTTATGAGCTTGTAGTATAAATGGGATTTTCATATGCAATATTGTTGTGTATGCATTGTTTGTTAAATTGAGAAATTCATACATATGCATCATGTTGGCTTGTTGAAGGCTTGGTTATATGGTGACCAAGCAACTCTTGAGGTCCCCGTCATGTCAATGACGGGCTAAAGGTCCCCATGCTTGAAGAGCATGGGCTTAGGTCGCCATACACGTGGAGTATAGGCAATGGTCCTGTGCGCATAGATGCAGTATAGCATGGAGTGTGCATCGACGGATGCACACCTTGCATTACTGATAAAATGCAAAAGGAAAGAGAAGAAAAGGATCATCTTTTGAGCATATTGCATAACATGTGTGTGTAAGATTGTTGATATGTGGATTTGTGAGGTTTGATAGCTGGATTACATGTTTGTACATTGTTGATGCCATTTATTATACTTGCTGAGTCCTTGGGCTCACCTCTTGTTTTTGCTGTGTTTTTTTAGGTACCACTTGCAAGAACGGCATGCATGGGAGGGAGTAGGATTGCTAAGGACGCACACACTACCTCACATTCTTTTAAAGATGATTATCGATAGTTCATACCTTAATAATAAGCAAATTGTCTAAGGATTTATTTTGGTTATGTTTGAATGCATTTGATTATTTGTAATAAGGAGAGCGGTAAATTTTGATTATGCGATGTTTTGATGAACTTTGGATTTTGAGTTTTGCTAATAATATATGCAGCTGTTGGAACCTCCGGTATACTTAGTTATACAAAGGAGGTTCTGCCGAATTTTTGTAAGATGTTTTAGTTTGAGTATGTTTAATTTGACTTATTTTAGTAGCATTCCATGCCTTTGTATGGCTGGGGTGTTACATGAATGCTGAGTGCTTGTTGTTCATACTGTTATTTCTATGATCCATGAATAGATTCAATGCTTCATGTTCTTTTCACGTTCGTTAATCCATGTTTAATGAGATAATGTCTTTCATTATTCATAATTCATTCGATTCATTCATTGTTCATGTTTCATCAATAGGAGTGGAATGTAAAGACCTATCAATTCCAATATGGGCACGTAAGACCCACTATTCCAATGTGGGTAGATTTGGATCCTCGTATGAAACGTTCTTCATGCGGGCCTTGGATCCCCGTATTTTGTTAAATGCGGGCCTAAGTGAACACCGATGGGTGTGTCACTGGCTATACCGGTATAAGCAGAAGTGGAGTTCATGCATTTCATTCATTCATATGATTTCTGTCATTCTAAATTCATATTCTATAATAT
The DNA here is from genome assembly GCA_036346405.1 of Phyllostachys edulis. Classification (NCBI taxonomy): domain Eukaryota; kingdom Viridiplantae; phylum Streptophyta; class Magnoliopsida; order Poales; family Poaceae; genus Phyllostachys; species Phyllostachys edulis. The sequence goes on from CM070563.1 coordinate 33,298,069, forward strand.
GACTGTTATGTTCCTATTCGTTCATTCTACATTCGAATTCTATTATGTGATGTTATGTTCTTACTCGTCCATTCTATTACGTTCTTATTCAGTATGGTTCATTTTGTTCTGTGGTACTTGCTGAGTTATGGACTCATTCTTGCTATGTTTACTTGTTTTAGGTAAACATCGAAGACAGCATGCTTGGGAGGGAATAGTCACGAATCATTCATTCACTTCACACTATTCACTTGTTAATTAGATAAATCTATTATTACCTTTCTTTCGATAATCTTTGGATTGTAATAACTGGAGTATGATGGTTGATGTTATCCTTTCTTATGATATGATTGAAATGGTAATTGCCTAAGATCTTTGTATAGTCTTTTGATATGATTATCATAGATGATTCTTCAGGATTAGGTAAATAGAGTGTGATATGTTGTTAAATTTTGTTTCTATTGTTATGTTCATTCTATCAATTGTTGATTCTTACTGGTTATTAGTTGATAGATGGATGAAAGTATTTCATGTTGTTGATGTATGTTAGTCTTTTAGGTAATATCTTGGCTTCCGTATAGCTAGGGTGTTACAGTTGGTATCAGAGCCAGGTTTAGATCTGTGGTAAATAAAATATTAAATTGACACATTGTGCACAGTAGGTGGGGTTTGGGAAATCTATTGCATCCGCATTTCTAATGATATGTTTGATTATGCTATACTGTATTGTATTGCTTATGTACTATCGTTCTTGTTGTTAATCTATGATATGATGTGATATTCTATATCTATGAATTTATTCTATGATTGTCATGGGATGAACCTATATATTCATAATTGATTATATTGGTTATGCGTGTTGATAACGGATGTTAAGAAGTTGAGGTCGTGGTTGTTACTCTGGGATTCACCAGGTTACACCACCGTTCTTGGTTTGTGGTTAGGGAAGTAGTTACCCCGAGTACCATAGTTACAAGTGTTGAGCGTGAATTGCTTTAGAAAGTTGTTCTCTTCCTTGATTTTTTGAATTTGGCCAATTCTTGTCCTGTGGTAGTTGATGAATTTCTCTTGGGTTTGTGGTTCATTGTAGTTGATGGGTTTCAACAGGTCTCTAATTGTTCTCTGAAACAATTATTGTTCTTCTACTGTTGAGTTGCTTTTACTAATTGTGATCGTTGCCTTTTGGCAAGATTGATATTTCTATGGTTGTTCCTTTTTTCTTATTGAAAAAGAATGACTCATTTATTCGTTTGATACTTTGGGTAATGAGAGTTCTCCGTTGCAAGTTCGTTAACATGAGAAAGTTTCGGCTCCATATATTTCTTTTGGATCATTCCGCATGTTGAAGTTTAATGCATCTCTTTTCTGAAGAAAAGTGTTAAAATCCTTTTCCGACACCTTGTTATGGTTAAGTCGGAGATTGTAGTCAAACAGAATAGTTGGGTATGGGTTTCCATTGGTCCCTAATTGTTTTTCAGAAGAAATAATGTCTTTCCGACTGTTGAGCTCTCTTTGCTACTTGTAAACGTTGTTATTTACAAGATTGTTCTCTTTCATGAGAATCCTATCTTTCTTGTTGATAAAGGGGACCTGGTTATCCGTTTAGTATTTTGGATAATGAGAATTATCTTTTACAAATTTCATTGAAGAAAGTTTTGACTCTACTCATTTCTTTTGGAGTAGTTGGAGTGTTGGGGTTTAGAACCTTGTTATTTGGAAAAGGTGTTAAAACCATTTGTAAAGTTTTGTGGTATTAAATGAGAAGTTGTAAGAAAGGAAGTAAATTGATAATCTATGACGTCAAGTTGGGCTATTGTTTGTGGTAGCTGAAATTATTGTAAATAAAATGATGTATTGGATTGTCCTATTGCTTCTCAAGAAATCCGTGTGATTTAATCTTAAAGGTTCTTTGGTCTGAGTTCGTAACGTGAGGTTGCAATCAAACAAAATTATGTTGATTTCTTTAGGAGGAAATTAATCTGTTTGCTTTTTGTGAAATACCGTAAATGAAAATGTTTCGAGTTTTGTGGCTGATATCATTTGGATCTCATGTTTCTTAGGTAGTTGATCTGTTCCGAGCAAATATGACGTGTTGAAGAATTTTATTGGTTCTTGTTGTTTGGACTAAAGAATTTATCTTGTTCATTGTAGCAAAGTGTTGTTATAGTCAAAGGATTAATTTCAGTGTTAAAGGAAAGAGTGCAGTAGGAGTATTTGAGAATTTGAGTCAAGTTTTGTAACTTGTGGTTATTTGAATCGTGCCTAAACTTTCTGCTCTTTCCGCACAAGAGTTGTCGAGTTTCAATCGCAACGTCATTTTCATATTGGTTGTCATTTGCTATTTCCTTCTTGACGGATGTGTGCCCTCAACAGTGAACTCAACTTTCGTTTTCCAAGATCATCATTATCGGATTATTTCTTTTGGTTTCATGCCCACTGTGAGGAGCAACGTTTTCCTGTGTGATGAAACTTGTCCTTGTTCGCCTCTTTCTTTTGAGAAAGGATCAACAAATTTTGTGTTGCAAAGTTTTACAAAGCGTATTTTGGCAACTGTTTGGTGGTGGTTAAGTATTTGTAGTTGTGAGATTTTGCTACCAAGCTATTGGAGGAGTAGTAGAAGATGAATTGGTTTTGACCTGTACCTCTTAAAGAAAATTTGATTCCAATGGAATGTATGGCGTTGAAGTAAAACTGAATAGTGTTACGACTAAGTAGAACCTATGGTATAGTGTAGTTCCAAAACTTTGGTTCATGTTGAAATGTTGGGGATTATCAAAGGTATAGAAACCTTGTTCAATTTTATTGAGTAACGCAATTGGAAAGTTTTGCGATATTGTGTGGGTGATTCCTGATGATGTCAATGAGTGAGTATGTTAGAATTGTGGGGTTGTTAGAGATTTAATCCGATGATTTCACTATCTATTATAAGAGAAATTCGTTGTAGAGGTCTTGCAGGTTAAATTTGGGCTTTGCATTTTTATGCTAGACTTTTGGTCGCACAAAGATTGTATGTAGAGGAGATAGAAAACTGGAGTATTCTGAGCAATGGAATGATTGTTGATAGAACCCTTCTGATGTAGTTCATGAGCGGGTGTACTGAGGATTCTGAGTTGTTATCTGGAAAGTTGGAGTCGATGGGATTGCGTGCGATCTATTTTGAGGTGCTTTGGGTGCCTTCTGTCAAAATAATTTCGTCAGTAGGAGGAGTTGTCTAGCATGTTCGCTGGGGTCAATAGAGTCTCTCCACAAAGGTGTGGATGATGTAATTTGGTTCAAGTGTAATGTGAGGATGTTAAGTTAAGAGGTTTGAACTCGTGTGGTATGCGATGAATTCGAATTCCAAGGTTTGAGAGAAACTTTATTCCTAAAAGAGAAACTAAGAAAAAAGAAGTTTTCTTGGGTAGTGAAGCGTTTTCTTTATTCTCGCTTGAGCTTTGTGCTGTTGACCAATGTCTTCCGCAATTTGAGTTGGCACTGTGTTGACATGTGTGATTCTTTCCAATTCAGACAGAATAAAAGAAATAGTTGATTTGGGGATTTGAGTGATTTCTTTTTTGGCTTTCGTAGTGTTCATTCGCAAATTGTCTAATTAGAAAGTTCAATTGATTTCGTGATAAACTGTCAATTTTGGATTTGACCCTTTTGGCGGAGAATTGGCATTGCGTGGTTGCGATAAAAACTCTTTATTTTCAATTGCATTCTCTTTAAAAAATAACTATTTAAAAGCGAGTTCTATTGCGCATTCTTGGTTAAAGGAGGTGCTCCTTGTTAGATGAAGAGTTCGATTTTTGAGCATGTTGTGTGTCTTTGTACCAAAGGGGAAGTTGGCCTAGGTACATTGGTTCGTTTTCGACAGTTGCAGAAATTATAAAGTTCGCGTATCGCTTTGACCGTCTCGGGAAGTTCAAAAGAGTTTCAAGTGGACACGAGGAGGTCCAAATGAATATGAGGAGGTCATAGAGGAGGTTCGAATGAGCTCGAAAGAGATTCAAATGATCCCGAGGGGATTCAAATGAACACAGGAGAGATTCAACAAACACATGGAGGTCCGATTGAACACGGGAAGGTTCAAACGAACACAAGGGGATTCAAATGAACGCAAGGAGGTCCGGGTAAAAGGGGAATTCAATTTGAATTTAGAATTTCAAAGTTCAAGGATGTTTGAAACACAAACCCGAGCTTGAAACACCTCGGGGGTGGTCGTGACCCAAAGGGGAGGTCAAAACTAAGGGAAGTTTTAAACGAAAGAGAAGGTCTAGACCGCAGGGAGGTCTAAACAGAAAAAGAGGTTTAGATCGGAAGGAGATCTGAACCCAAAAGAGATCCAAACCAGCTAAGAGGTCTGAAGAGATTTAAACCAACAAAGAGGTCTAGAAGGAGGTCTAGACGGCAGAAAAGGAGGAAAAGTAACACTAGAGCATAACCAACTCCAAATAAACCAAGCTTTTGCATTAGTTGATGTTTGACTTATTCAAGTTAAATCTCCAAATTTCCTAAATTCTAAGTTAAGCTTGAGCAATTCAATAAAGCCGAATGGTTCCTTTTTGGTTTTGAAAACTAGCAAAAACTCTAGGACAAATGGGACGTTACAAGATCTTACGACCATATGGTGGTCATAGAAAAACTTACGACCATGGAATAGTCATAGAAGAACTTACGACTATGGGGTGGTCGTAGAAGGTCTTTCGACTCCAGCTTCTTCCTTATGAATATTAAGGGGTATACTCAAGAACCATATGATGGTATTATTATCCATAATAAGAATTACAGATAAATAATTAAATGAGGATTATTCGATCCTTGTCATCTAGCCCCCCAGCTTCAAGTGAAAGTAACTTACTTGAAAAAGGAGTCGTAGATGATCTTACGATCAGAAGGTGATCGTAGAACGGTGGTCGAAGGAAAGACTTTTCGACCGGTGTTTCATTTGACCACAAAAAGACTTGGTCAAGAAGGTTGTAGGAAATCTTACAACTACAAGGTGGTCGTAGAAAATCTTACGACTACAAAGTGGTTGTAGTATGGTAAATTGGAAGTAAAACCTTTCCAACTGGTATTTCATTTGACCAGAAATAGACATGGTCCAGAAGGTAATTTCGCTTGAGGTGTAAATACAAACTTGGTTTTCTCAAATAAACAAATTAAAGAATCTCAAACGACTCTCATAGACCTATCTATTGAAGTGGTTCCCGAAGAGGTGGTAACTGTTGAGTTTCCACTATCTATTATCTCAAGCTTGTGGTTATAAAAACTTACCGTGGGTTAGACTTAGGGTTTTTTACCTTTTCCTAAATTGCTTCAACTATTTATCAAACTCTTGCGTTCTTCACCGCCGACCAAATTGTACACCCTTTAGAGACCTTCCCAAATCCAAATCTCCCCCTTTTGAGGAAGGTAGCCAGAACCGCTTCTCAGCGGGCAGAATTGGAGATGGATGCGGCCAAGATGAAGGCTTTGGTCACCGCCGAGAAGATTCCGAACAAAGAGTTTGTGAAGTGGATTGAGCCTACTGGGCAACATTGGCCGTCGGGGGAGATTGGGTAGATTCCCGTCTTCCAAGCATACTGTGAGTGTGGCCTTCGATTGCCTGCTCACCCTTTCCTAACACTTGTACTCGAAAACTTTGGGGTGGAATTGGTGAACCTCATTCCTAATTCCATCATGATGTTAGGTTTGTTCGTATACTTGTGTGAGGCCTACCTAGGGATTCCGGCTGACTTGGAGTTATTCCAGTATTTCTAAAGGATGACCATAATAGTGGGAATCGCCTGTAGCTGTGGTATGAAGCTCCATGACGGGAAGTCAAAGGAGTAAATTTAGATGTTCACCCGGTCGTCATGGTCGGGATGGAAAAAGATGTGGTTCTACTGCGAGACAACCAGTGAAGACAGCCTCTCTTTCACTGGGAAAGCTATCGAGAAGATTTCTTCCTGGGATTCGACTCCCAAGGATCTTAGCCGGATCGCCCCTTACATTCAAGTCATCAAAGACTTTAAGGAAGAGGGGCTCACCAGATGGCACATGGTGAAGAATTTCATCACGCGCCGTATTAGCCCTCTGAAGAAACGAGCTCATCTCATGTGGAGGTACTCGGAGCCAAAAGACCTGACCAGAGATTACAAAAAGGTTAAGTAAATATTCAACTTAGCTCTCTTTCTGTTGATTTCGAGCTTGGCTATTGAAAGTTTATTTACTCCTGGAGATCTCTCCCAAGTGGAAATTGATGCTCGAGTCAAGCTCATTTGTGAGAAATCCCCGCCACCCAGTATCGTGGCTCCTCATATCCTAGCGATCTTGTCCGTGGAGGATAAGATGGAACGCCTAAAGGTAATCAAAGATTGATTTCATTTTTAGGATCTCGTAGTCGTAGAAATTCTTACGACCATGGGATTATCGTAGAAAAACTTACGACTAGGTATTGGTCGTAGAAGAACTTACGACCATGGAATTGTCATAGAAAAACTTACGACTATGTACTGATCGTAGAACTTACAATCATGGAATTATCGTAGAAAAACTTACGATTAGGTATTGGTCGTAGAAGAACTTACGATCATGGAATTGTCGTAGAAAAACTTATGACTAGGTACTGGTCGTAGAAGAACTTACGACCATGGAATTGTGGTAGAAAAACTTGCGACTAGGTATTGGTCGTAGAAGAACTTACGACCATGGAATTGTCATAGAAAAACTTACGACTGGTACTGGTCGTAGAAGAACTTACGACCACTTAGTAATATTTCTTTTTCTGATTCCTATAGAAAGTAGGCGTGGAAGACCGTCAAGATGACGAAGAAGTCAAATTGATGATCGTTGGCTCGGAGACGGATCAAGTTAAGGCTCCTCCAGCCAAAAAACGTCGACTTGTGTCACGCCCCGGGTAAACAACCCCCGGGACCCACTGTGCATTCTGGACCAGTCCCAAGATTAGTAGCTAGTCCGCACAGTTTTAACAACGATGTGATCATAGCCATACAACAAACTATAGATGAAGCAGACAAATTAACAATAATAACAGCAAAAGGCCTTATGGTCAAGCTTTTTACAGAGGTCTGCTGCACAGGGCAACAACAAAAGAGCTCACAGCGGAAATAAAAGAACACGTGGAGACCATTCGACATGCCCACAGGCAATCGAGTGGAGGACGTCCTAGCACGCAAGGTCTTCGAAGACCTCCTCTTCATAGAGCTCGGAGCTCTCTAGGTGGTCTTCTTCAGCTGCTGATCAATCAGAGGGCACAAGCGGTGAGTACTTTGAATGTACTCAGCAAGCCGTAGGGAAACATATGCAAATAATATTCTTGCAAATCTTGACAAAGATGGCTTTATGGTTACTTTGCATAAAGCAATATTGAATGGAAATGCAGTAAGTAGATTGTAAAGCATAGGTTGAAAGATTAGTACATAAGTAAACAAGTTTTCTTTGAAAACAACTCGTGACCACCCTGGTCACTTCCCAAACCTCCCGTGACCACCTTGGTCACGGCCCAGACCACTCGGAACCAACCAAGACCAATAAGTTTTGAGAAAATCTACCCCTTGCGTGAAATCACCAAGCATGTCCATAGCCGGGGACACGGCTATTCAAATAGATTTACACTCTGCAGAGGTTGTACAGCTTTACCCACGAGACGTGACATCTCTAGTTTGTTTGGCACCCGTCGATGCCCCTACTCACTACCTTAGGTAAGCAGGCTAGAGCACGTGATAAGGCCTTTACAAGGTTCTTCCTTGACTCGGTTCCGCTCGCTAAGGTTTCGTCTTCCTAGCCCCCTCTTGCGCCAAGTGTGCGTGTATATCCCAGGTCTTACACACTTCCACCAAAATAGAATCGAATCAAAGCATTGCCAATTAGTTGGCCAGGTCCACCCCAGTATGGACTTGTGGTCGCACGGTATGGCCCGGATCAATGGCTTACAAGATTAAGTCCTTAGGGACTACTTAGACGAGACAACCACATACCAATGTGCTTTTAGCACCCCCTTTATTGCACAATCACTCGTCCGAGTATAAAACATTTTGAGTTCAACCCGGCCAAATGACCACCCTAGTCATGTCACAACAAATTTTAATAGGGGCCACACAGGCCAGGGCAACGCATGTCAAGACAACACATGCCAAGGCAACACATGCCACAATTCCATAATCTCTTAGTCAAATTTATCATTATGAAACAGGTGATCGAGAGACATCGCATAACTACAGCAGGACTAAGCAATATACGCACCCATGTTGGTATCACAATAAAGAGGTCCAACTAAGATTACCCTATTGGTGATATGCCCTAGAGGCAATCATAATGATGATTGTATCACGTCTATGTTTATGAGTTAATGAATAAATGTTATTCTGTTCCTTGAATGAATCATTAGTTATATAGATCAACGATTATGTGACTTGTTGGTGAAACTCTTTAACTTATATGATGTCGTTCTAAAAGTATCCTCAGTCGAATATCCTTTGGTGAACACGGTGACTCTCGACCAAAGACATATATTGATTGATGACCATGTTTCACCGGTCATGGATATGGGGACATCGAATCAATAATGTGAACATGTGTTAGAGAACATGGGGTTGGATAGACCCACCTTGAGACACTATTAAGATTGTCATGATTCTATGTGTCATTAGTTGGTCTCAAGCAATGATGATGTATAATCCTTAGACCTGAGATCAGCATGGTTTCCTACATGTGTAATAGCACTCTTAGGGGTTGCCAAACGCTATTAAATAATCGGGGTAGTTATAAAGGTAGCCTTGGGTATGCTATGAAACATGCGGAGGAATGTGATTGTCGATATGGGATTTGCCCCTCCTAACATAACAGGAGAGATATCTCTGGGCCCCTCGAAGTGGTCGGATAAAGAAAGTGCATGGCCATGCCACTCGTGGTCGAAGAGTTCGACCACATAAGGTTATCCGATACTCGATCGAGAAAGTATTGAACAGTCCATGGATGACATAATATCTTACCTGGAGTTCAACTAGATATCGTGAGGCAAAGGGAGAATACACGAGTAGGTCGTTAAGTTCGAGCAAGTCATAGACTGATCGAAATCGAGAAGCGGTCGAAGTCGTAGGCGATCAAAGTAAGATGGGGTCGAGCGTATTCCGCAGTGGTCAAACTAGTCGTGAGGAGTTCTGAATGGTCGTGTTGAATATGAAGCTGGTCGTATGGGGACAGGACCAAGTCGTAAGTGATGAGGACCAAGTCGTAGATCATATTGCATTAAGGTTCGTCCGATATAATTCATGTGTATTTGGGAATCGTTATGTTCTACTAGGAACCGCTACGACTCGTGGTCGGAAAGGGTTTCCGAGTCACAACCAAACTACGCATGAACCTAACGGGTCACACACTTAACGGGATGGAACAAATCAATACGAATACGATTCATAAAGCGTGTTCGGATAGGATCCGTCACGGGCACTATATAAAGAGATGCATGAGGCTATCGCGAGGTAGAGGGGTTGACGTAAGTTGCTCTACCGAAACCCTAGCTGCCATCTTCCTGAGAGCCTTGCCGTGCGACTTGGTGCTAGCACACGGCATTGGTTGTTCCTTCCTCGGGCGTGTGGATACCGTGAGGCGCCGCTGCTTGTTCTTTATTGCGCTTTGAGGACGATCCGCAAACTTCACAAGGAACATCGGAGGTTCTTTGGAGGAGACGATCGACTACAAGGAAGAGGGCGATCGCCTCGACCACGACATCGGCGCGCTCTCGTTGGACGAGGTTGCTCCAACTCTTCTTCATTGCCTTCTTGGCGTCTAGTGGTAACGATCTGTGATCATCTACTTGCTTGGCTTCCTGGTTTATGCGATAGAATTTTTGAAATGTTGCTATCGTAGCCTACCCGTATCCCTACATACCCAACCTATGGTGGTCCAAAGGTACATGTTAACATGTCGAACACAAGTATTCAAGGAGTCATACTAACGAGTAGGTGTTTAGCTAATTTTCAAACCATTTTTATACAATTAGCCATGCATGTTGGTATAAAATAATATAATTTTGCAAACTAGGTACAACATGATCAAAGGTCTATGACTTGCTTTCGTTTAAGAGCTGGGGGTCTTCGGTAGAGGTCGCCGGGTCTAGGAACTCTTCGGAGAAACCAGAATGTACACATGCGAAAAGAGCCAAGTAAATACAACGAATTCAAATAAAAACCAAAAACTACTAAGCTAGAACTAAAAGAAAAGCACAGGAACAGAAGAATTAGAAACGGGCTCTCGGGAGGAGGTCCTGAGGAGGAGGTCCAAAGGAGAAGTTCCAAAGGAAGAGGTCCTGAGGAGGAGGTCCGAAGGAAGAGGACTTGAGGAGGATACGACTACGCAACGTGGTCGTGAGAGCAAAAAGGAGAACAGGGCACGGAGAAACTCACTCGGACAGAGAGAAAGAGAGAGGGAGAGAGAGACTGGAGAAGGATGGCGAACGGCGCAGGCACTTCGGTCAAGTCTCTGGCGGCGAGGTGGTCGAAGGCGGTGCAGCTCCAGTAGATTCCTTAGCGACGAGGAGGCGACGGCGCAGCTCTAGTAGATTCTTTGGCGAAACTTCAAGCACGGCGACACAGGGTGAGACCAAGAGAGCAGGACAGCTGGGTGGGGAAAAAGGTGATAAGAGGGGGCCGCTCAGGCTTTTATAGCCAAGAGAGACAGGAAGAGCTATTGAGAAACTCAGAAGCACATGGTCAAGGGTAGGTGAAGGAGGAGATGGGGGCAGGTCGGGGAGGAGACAAGAGGAGAAAGCGGGTACTGTAGAAGGACAGCATTTAATGCACAAGAACCTTTGCGTCAGAAGTGACGCGACGAGTGGAAGAAGAAGGTGAGAAGGACTAACAGGTGGGGCTAGTCAAAACTCAGGAGGGTGGTCAACCAAAGGGGAGGTTGTGACCAAAGGGTGGTCTTGACCTAAGGGGTTGTCGTGACCCAAGGGGTGGTCTTTGCAAACAGACCAAGAGGGTGGTCTTGATCCAAGGGATGGTCGTGACCCAAGGGGTGGTCTTTGCAAAAAGACTAAGAGGGTGGTCTTTGCAAAAATACCAAGAGGGTGGTCTTGATCCAAGTTGTGGTCGTGACCCAAGGGGTGGTCGTTGCAAAAAGACCAAGAGAGTGGTCTTGACCCAAGGGGTGGTCGTGACCCAAGGGGTGGTCGTCAGGACCACCTAGGAGGTCTCAGATTGGGGGGAGGTTCAAACGAGGGGGAGGTCCAAACAAGAGGGAGGTACGGTGCGAAGAGAAACGTGGCAAGCAAGGCCTTCTGATTTTGATCGGGCGGTTCAAAAACGATTGGACGTTCAGACCGATTGAACGTGCCAACAAGATCGGGCCGTCCAGCTATGATCTGACGGTTCAAAACGAAGTGGATGGTCGGACTAGCCGAACGTGCCAATAGGATCGGGCCGTCCAGCACAGATCAGACGGTCCACGAAAATAAGGAGGCACGGAGCTGGGCCACGCGGGGAGAACGGAATGAACAGAGAAAAGAAAACAACACCAGAGAACTCCAACAAACTCAAAGCAAACAAACTCGAATTAATTGAAGTTTGATTTAGTCATTTTAAACACTTTAAATTCCAAAATCTCAAGTTAAGCTTTAGAACTTCAACAAAACCAAATGGTTATTTTTATTTTGAAAATCTCAGAAAAGCCCAGAAAATTGGGATGTTACAACTTGTCAAGACTGGCGACCAAAAAGGGGCAAGCTCGAGTTCAACTGCTTCGATCCGGCCCTTTGAGAAATTCGCTGAAGATATGGCTTCTGCAGAGAAAGCTAGGGTGATTGAATCGACCGAAGCTCTCAAAGCTCCCAAGGCTAAGGTACACTTCTACTACGACAACAAGACTTTTTCAGTTTCTGTCTCTCGTGGCTTTGTCAAGCAACTAGAAAATGAGAACTAGAAGAGTTTTATGTCTTTTGTGAAGGAAACTGTTGCACCGGGAGGGCCTATAGTTGAGGAAAGTGTTGCTCTTGGGGTGGTCGAGACAGGTCTCGGACATCCGGAGAGTTAGGAGGCCCAAGGAGCGGCAATTCTTGCTCAAGACCCACGACCAGACGTGGTCGTGGCTGACCCCATCTCTCAACTCAAATTTTGACCAGACATGGTCGAAGAGAAGAAGTCGAAGAAATCTTCTTTGGGGAAGGTTTCTTCTGGAATCAAAATCAGGTCCAGGAAACAAAGGTATGTAAAAAGACAAAAGTGTAAGAACAGCATTTACCTTTTGTTTTCTACCATTTGACATGTTTTCCTTTTTGCAATCTTAGCCCGACTCCTCCAACCCTCAAGGACGTTCCTGTTGAGGAACCCACTGTTCTTTCTTCGATAGTTAGAGAGATGACAGTGGAGGTGGTCAAAGGGTCATCCACCGTCCATAGGGTGGAAGGGGCTATTTTTGCTGAAGCGGCTACGACCACTGAAGTGGTCATGGAGCCAGAAGTGAAGACGACAGAGGTAGCGGTAGAAGCATCCAGCCATGGTGGTGAAGCATTCGATCACCATGCTGGGAAGAAAGTCGGTGTAGATGTTCCTCCCGGCCCCGAAGGTCAAGATACTGATGCCCCCACCACCGAAGAAGAAGAAGGGTCTGGCTTCTTCGACCATTCCTTCAGGTTCTTTGGCCCTGCATCTGTTGTGGGATCTTGTGCGTTTAGATCCCGTGATCGTATTCCTCACACTAAGGACATTCCTAATAGGGGGAATGTTTTCGATGACGAGCGTCTCGAAAAGGTGGGGTGGAACCGAGTTCAAGAGATCGATGAACTGAAAAACCCCACAAGAGTATTCTCTTTGTTTACTCGAACGAGCATGAATGTAAGTACCTTCCGCCCAACATTTACATATGTGGCTTTTCTCGCTTCTCACTGTCTTTCTTTATGCAGAAAGCTTTGGAACAAATTATCACTGTTGCTGAATACAATCGACAACTTGTTCAGCTATGATAGGAGAAAGCAGTACTCTGCGAGCAGACAGAGAGATGGTAAGTTATTGCTACTCATAGTCGTTTATGTTTTGACCACTTGCACAGTGCTCATGGGGATTGTCGTAGAAAAACTTACGACTAGGAACTAGTCGTAGATGCACTTACGACCAGAGGATTGTCGTAGAAAAACTTACGAGTAGGTGCTGGTTGTAGAAGGACTTGCGACCAGAGAATTGTCGTAGAAAAACTTACAACTTGGTACCAGCGTAGAAGGACTCACGACCAGGGAATGGTTGTAGAAAACGACAACTTGTTCTATGCTCATATCTACTCTTCGTCTCTGTTCAAGAGCGACAAAATGACCCTGGCTGATTCGCTCGACTACGAGAAAGTCGAAACAAAAGTTGCAGGGAAGAGAAAGAATCCCTTCTGAAGAAGCTTCAGGAGGCAAACTCTACAATTCAAAAGTTGCAGGGATGAATAAACAGTAAGTTCCGAACTTAAGACCGCTTATGATAATGACTTTCTTTTCTTTTTTCTAACTCTTATTCTTTTTCAGAAAAAGAGGCCAACATGGGGAAGCTCGAAATCAAGGACAAAGGAAAAAACCTTGGTTGTTCACGAGATTTCCCGTATCACCAAAGAAAAAGATCAGGAGGTCAAGTCGTGGGAATAGCGATATGCAAAGAGCACTGCCTCCAATGACGATGAAGTCAAGAAGTTAGATTCTCGACTAGAAGGTAAGCAACTCTTTACCTGCGACCAGTTTTCCAGTCATTTGAGGGTTATTTTGTCTGACTAGTCTTACTCTTTTCAGAGCAGGCAGTCGAAATAAAACAACTCCATGAGGCTTCGGCTCGTAACCAGGAGGAGATGAAGTTGATGAAGATTAACCTTCGGGACAATATTTTCCTCTTGAACAATGTACTTAGCGGGCTACGTGCTGAGGAGGTCACCCCTTGTGAAGACACGATGATTGCTCACACGAGTACTATTTGAGAACAAGTCAGGACTTTGCAAGAGTTGGTGACTACTCTGAAGACCAACCAAGCTGATTCGATAAAACAGACGGTCAAAGGCGCAGTAAGTTTTGTTCTGGCAAAACTCCTTGCTCATGACCCTAATCTTAATCTGCAGCCAATCGAATCAAACTTCGACTGCTCTGAAGCAGAAGCGGAGCGGTTGATTGAAGATATGCAGTCGGTCAACAAGAAGGTCACGGAGGAGATGCAAATAGGATCTCCCTCATTAGAGTAGGTTGCAGTAGGGAACTTGTAAAGAAAAGCTTTCTGAATATATGAATCTGCCTTTTCCTAACTGAAACGTCGAATGAATTGGCGTATAGTCTCATGGTCATTTTGTCTCATCCTGTGCAGGTCATGCTCCTTCCCAGGACGATGGTAGGTGTCCTGGAAATTGGCGACTAGGAGGTCGCGGAGGTGTTGTCATGAATAGATCGACTCGAGTGGTTGATTTAACAACCACGATCGAGCAGATCCCTTGAGCATAGTAGGAAGGTAATTCGCTATTACATGTTCTCCTCCTCCCGCTGCTTAGATAGCGGTCGTGTAGATCTGAAGGAATTCGATGGGATTTTGAGATCCATCAAACTTCTCCATGTTCACTGGTCGAAACCGAGGCGGCCAGTGAACTGCTCGGAGGTCGGGTGAGAAAGCCTGACACCCGGTAATGACTTCTTGACGCCTTCTTTGCGGAAAAGAAGGGTTGATATCACCAGGTGATCGTATACGATGATACCCAGTTGTGGGTTTACCCGACCTATGGTAGGTCTCAACCTTATGAGGGAAATACTCCTCGTATTCCATCTGCTGTTGTAGATTTATGTGTCAGAGTGGTGAACGGTCACCTCTCCTGGAAGCTTGTTGATCATCAGGCGTTTGAGGAACTCTTCTCCTACTGGAGTTAAGGTTAGGAGAGCGACGCGACCTGGTGTCACGCCTATCTCCACGCGGTGAGTTGTTCGAACGACTGGTAACTGATGGAGTCGTACCGTATGACTTTTGGGTCCATGTCGTCGAGGGCGCTCGAGTCTAGCCATCATGCTTCAAAGCCTTCGTACGATCTCTTTGGAAAAGAGGTCGTAGCCGGGCGTTCAGGCAAGTTCCCGAGATGGTTTCTTGTAACATCCCAAATGTATTAATGGGTGTGTGTTTCAAATGTAAGAAAATATGTAGAAATTAAAACTTTTTCTCACATCTTGAAACTCTTGAACTCCTCTGTAATTCTTATCAAAAGTTGTGGAGTTCAAAAACCTAAACCTCCTGTGGACTAAAGTCCAACCTTTATTTCCACTTGTCACAAATCTTGTGCCAAACTTGGGGAAACAGTTTTCCCTTGGTCCTAGAGATGTTGTGGGACCTCTCTGGAAAATATCATAAGTTTTAAAACTTGTTTGATAATTTTTGGAGGTAAATCAAACCCTAATTTAGCCTTGAGGAATTTCCTGAGAAAAATGCAGTGCATAAAAACCTCTGGAAATTTTATGAAAGGTTAATCCTAATGTCAGCAAGCTCCAATTAAAATTTCATAAATTTTGGAGTTGATTTGCTATCTCATTTAAATCCCTAAAGTTTCAGCTGTTAAAAATAAACTCTTTTGGCTCTGCACTGTTACTTGGGCTTGAGCCGCTTCCAAAACTGGTCAAACCCAACCACTTACTCAGCTCACCAGACCTCCTTCCCACCCACTTGAGGTCGCAACCGTTGGATCAAGATCCAACAGTCACGACCTCCTCCTCAACCAGCTCAGCTCAGACCTCCCACCTTGTTGAGGCCGTAGCCGTTGGATCAGATCCAACAGCCCATGACCTCCCCTCGATATCTAGCGCCCAAGTCCTCCCCGCGCCTGGTGTCATAGCCGTTGGATTAATATCAACGGCCACGACCTCCCCTTGGTGTCATGCGCACCAGACCTCCCACCCGGGTGAGGTCGTAGCCGTTAGATGGAGATCTAATGGCCATGACCTCCCTCTCTCATCTCGTAGCCGTTGGATGGAGATCCAACCGCTACGACCTCCTTTCCTACTCAGTGTCTGGCCTAATAGCCCAGACCTCCCGCACCTCAGGTCGTGCCCCTTAGATCTAAATCTAACCGCCATGACCTCCTTTGCGCTCTGGCAAGGCCGAGACCTCCCTCTTTGATCGGCACCATTGGATGCAAATCCAGCGGTCTGACCTCCTTAGTGTAATCTGTGGCGCTTGGACCTCCCAATTGTTGTGCGCCCTTGGATTGAAATCCAAAGGCCACGACCTCCTCGCTCTGTTGTGCGCCCTTGGATTAAAATCCAAAGGCCATGACCTCCACATCCTTGGGCTGTATCGCACGCAGCGTTAAGTCCTCACCATCTGGTCCTCGCCTTTGGATTTACATCCAATGGCCAGGACCTCCTAACCCATTTTCCTTTGCGCATCCGCGCAAGGGTGATCTAAGGGTCAGGACCTCCCCAGCCCTGATCCAAGGGCTGTGACCTCCTCCTTTCCATCTTGAACCTTACCGTTTCAACTCAAATCCGAGGGTCATGACCTCCCCATCCTCTTTATCCAACGGTGGAGAGCCTGCCCTGTTCTTCTCCTAGCTCTGGCGCACGCATGCGCCATAGCAGTGAGGAGGTCAGTGGCAGGTCATGTCCCAACGGCTCTGAGCTGCGCGCATTAAATGCGTGGCAGTGCTTTCCACCCCCTAGGCCATGCCCTACCTACCCCGTCACCTCCATGTCCTATCCAAGCCATGGACCGTGCATGGGCTAAGCTCACCATGAGCTTAACCCATGGCTCATGAGCTCTTTTGCCCTAGCTATAAGACCTCCTTGGTATCTCCCCTTGGCTTCCTTTACACAACATTGAGCTTTGTCTTGCCACAGCTTGGCTGAGCTCTTCCTCCACAGACCTCCCCCAAATCGCCATTGTTGGAGCTTGGAGCTCCTTGGTGGCAGTGCTCCTGTGGCTCCCTCTCGACCACTGCTCCATTGTGCTCCTCAACTTCCTGGAAGTTTTAACCCTAACTCCATTTGGGTTAACCTTTTCAGGAGAGGTCTAATTGGAGCTTGGAGCTTGGAGGACTTCCCTTTGGCCGTGGAGCTTATTGTCTTCCCCAGCACCGGTCCTCCTCTTCTCCAACTTCCCCGGCACCTTCAGGACCTCCAGGTACCTCCTTGATAGTCCTTTAGAGCTGGCACCTGCTTGTATGATCGCTGCGGAGCTCATTATCACTGTTTGTGCTTTTGGCCGTGTTGGTCACCTTGCTCCTCTCCGGCTCGTCGGCGTTTTAGGCCGCCGCCGCCGTCGAGAGTGGGTCCACTGGGTGCGCAAGGCTATTGCACACTCAGTGGTGCCCTTGGATGTCGCCGGCGAGGTCGGCATCGCTGGCGAGGACCATTTCTTTGCGCTCGGAGTCTTTGTCGGACAAAACAGCAGTGTTGTGGTCGTTTTAAGACAAAGATCCTCCTCTTTATTGCGGCAATCATTGCTTATCATTGTTAATCATGGGGTTAGCCTTTAATGCCCTAGATCCTGTCCCCTGTTCGCGTATTTAAGGCCCGCGCGCCTGGTCTCCCCGCGCACACGCATCACTCTGGGACCTCTTTGCCCAAGGACCACCCCGTGGACTTTTGGCAAAGACCTCCCCAAAGACCTCCCCCTCGGGGTCCTCTTTGCAAAAGATCACCCCTGGTCTTTTGTAAGGACAACCCCCAGGACCTCCTCCTATAGATCTTAACCGCCCATACCTCCCCTTGGAGATCTGAGCCGTTAAGACCTCCCCTTTTCAGATCTTGGCCGTTCAGGACCACCCCCGTGTGGATCTGGACCGTCCAGGACCTCCTCGCGTGAGATCTGAGCCGTTGAGGTCCTCCCAGTGGAGATCTCAACCGTATTGGACCTCCTCGAGGTCATCTCAGCCATTTATGTCCTCCCCGAGTTGATCTTAGCCGTTTAGGTCCTCCCTCGGACAATCTAAACCATTAAAGTCCTCCCTGGGAAAATCTAGACCGTCCAAGACCTCCCTCGAGAGGTCTTGACCATGTAGATCTTCCTTGGGGAGATCTTGATAGTTTAGATCTTCCTTTGGAAGATCTCAGCCGCTCAGGACCTCCCTCGTTTGATCTGGACCGTCTCGATCCTCCCTCCCTTGTTGTGGTCCGTTGGATGTAGCATCAACGGCCACGACCTCCTTTCCCGTTAGCGCGCAGTGTTGCAGGGAGGACATGGACCGTTGGATCCAAGATCAACGGCCCATGTTCTCTAGACCTGCGCTAGTGCGCGTGCGTGTTGTTCTCTGGGAGGTCTTGAGCCGTCAGATCCAGGATCAATGGCTCATGTCCTGATGAGGATATTTCGATTGGACCGATGACACGAACAAGAGCTAAATTAATTAACTAACAGGTGAACTTGCTCTTAAATGATTTTAATTTTTACTAATAAGAATATGTCACTACCTAATAGTTCCATGTTTTGCTTGTGCAGTTATACACATATAGAAGCATGCGAGACCGAGAACAATGAAGCTAGAAGCATTGAACAAAATCTTTGGTAGCATGACATGGAGTTTTGGTTGTGGTTGTGCCATGCAAGGTCTACATGCATACATGATACATGCATGTGTATCTTGCCCTCATGCATGTGATGTGTGTTGGTTTGAAGGAAAGCAAGGAATGCATGCATGTGTATCTTGCCCTTATGCATGTGGCGTGAGTTGGTTTCAAGGAAAGCAAGGAAAGGACAAAGTTATTTGCTATCGAGAGGAAAGCGTGGCTAAAGGGAGCTCTGTCAATTGCACCAACCGAACCACTTAAGGGAATCAATCATGCATGCCATGCATGTACCAATCGAACCAATTAATTAGATTATCAACCGAGTCCGTTTCTATTGTTGACCGAACCAATTGGAGTTTGTTTCAGTAGCTTTTTGTGCGCACGTTTTGGCGGCCGGCTATTTAAGGAGAGCCTGCGCCATCATGTAAAGAGGAACGACAATTTTTATACAGATATCAATATATTCTTGATTCTAGGGTTTGAGTAATATTTGCCCCCACTAGAATTAGGAGTTCCAATCTGTTGTGTCGTTCCGTTGTTCTTGTGATTCCTTGTGTTTTGCAGGAGTATCGACACGTCTACTTTGTGTGATCAGGTAGACGGGATCACGAGCGTGTGGTTGGGCAAATTCTTTTTTGTCGCAGTTCTTTGTTTGACGATGGTTGGTGCCATCGGTTCGTCAGGTTGCACGGATCCAAAGTTATCAACGATCCTACGTCGTGAAGATCGGGCATTCCCCCCTCATCATGTCCTCCCCTGTTCTTTGTAGTTTTTAGAAAATCCAGTGAGCTCTTATTTATGAACTGAAAAAGGTAATAACTTTGAAAATGCATATCTTTTTCATTTTAAATCCAAATGAGGTGGTTCAAATTTCTGCAGCTCTGGTTTGAGCTGAGTTCTAATCTAAAAATGGTTGTGAGCTCAGTTCGGTTCCAGAAAAGTGAATTGCAAATAGGTTTCAAAACTAACTTTAAATGTTACATTAAAAATTCAAATTAACTTGTAAAATGCATAAGTAATTCTCTGTAGGTTATTTTTGAGTGAATCCAACTTTGTTGGCTTCCTCTGTGAATGCACTAAAGGATAGAATAGGATTTAGGCATGTCACTATTTTTAAAAGAATTGTGGGTGCATTTTAGTTGTGCTCATTTTAGTGTCTTTGAAAAATCATAAAACATGCATCATAGCTCAAAATGAGATGAACTCAATTGTGTTATTCATCTCATGAGGTGCTTGTTTTACT
The DNA here is from genome assembly GCA_036346405.1 of Phyllostachys edulis. NCBI lineage: Eukaryota > Viridiplantae > Streptophyta > Magnoliopsida > Poales > Poaceae > Phyllostachys > Phyllostachys edulis. The sequence continues at coordinate 33,317,763 of CM070563.1, forward strand.
GTAAAAATCTCAGCTGCACCACTTTTCCAGAAAATATTGCCAAACAATTAAATTAGTGAATAGTAGCAGTTTTGATTTTTAGGGCTGAGAATCCGAATCAATTGGTTCTTGTTGCTAAATTCCCTAAAAATCATCCTCTTGCTTCTGTAGAAATTTCAGAGCAATTGGAGTTTGTTTTCTGTGCTGTCTTTTTGGTTTTCGTCGTTTTTATCGTTTCTTTTCGCCTTTTCGTTTAGGTGTGGACGAGTGTGTTGATCCTGTGAGCGAATCTCTGTAGCATAGTGACCAGCCACAGCAAGGCAAGCAGTTTGATCATATCCCATTATTGTCCCATTACTTTAAAGTTAATACTTTATTTCACTTATATGTATGCATTGCTACTTTGTGTTAAATTATCGTTTAGTTGAGCCTATAGATGCATATCCTGTAGGCAAATGTTCATTCTCTACTACTAAGCCTAGGATTATCTTGCTGTGATGTAGAGTTCGATGGATGGACTCTTATCACTTAGTAGTTGCGTTGATAATGCTTAGAAATGCTTAGATAACGGTAGAAATGGGCGGTTGTCGACATTATGTCGATGACCTTGATCACACTAAAATTATTATTCCATTATGTCCATCTTATGCTTTGTTACTTTGTAAACAAATAAAACAAACATGAAAATAAAACTGTTTGACTTGGGCACAATGAATGTTGGTGTGATATGTTGGGTGTGAATGGAATGGTGCCTAGGTCCCCAAGGACCGAGTTACTTGTGTCACTAAGCCAAGCGCTTATGCGTGCTAACCACACGAGGGTATTGGGAACCCCTCTTGACTAAGTACTTTGGGAGGTGTTAGTTATGGGTCGTTGCTGATGAAACTGTTTTTATAAGAGGAAGAGCTCCCATGCTTGCTTGGTGGTGGTGTCTCCTACTCTTACGGTGTGTGCGGCTCTTAACTAGTATCATTCATAGGAAATGTCTCGTAGGACTTAGCCGTGCCGGCATACCAAAGGAAGTGTGCTAAATAGCTTGGCAAAAAGGCGGTCTGACGTGTGGGTACATTGGTACACCCAGAGGGTTAAAACTATTGAATAGCCTCGTCCCAGGTTATGGACATGCTTGGTAAGGTCGTGCAAGAACTAGACTACAACATTTAATTAAAACTTGATGGGTTGGTATGAATGGATGTTCATACTATTGTGGTGGCTATTGGGTTAGTCACTTCCAGGATTGTTGTTGTCAACTATCTATTGTTATTATGTTACTTGTCTCGTTGTTACTTGCAAATTAAAAATGAATTGCAAAACTGCTTTGGAATCTATTTATATATTGCAAATGAAAACTTGCTTTATGCTAAAATAAGTCCAAAGCCTCATCCACTTAAATAAAGTTTGCATGTAGTTAAACTATAGTTCTGTTATACTACACGTCAGTCTTGCGAGTACATTTTTGTACTCATTTGCTTTGCTTAATAACTTTGTTGCAGAGGAGGTAGGGCCCAAAGGGCTTTACTTTTGTGAGATGAGCTGCGGTTGGGAATCGAGCTAGGCGGCTTGGTTGGTTGCTTTGTGGGCTAAAGGCAAACCTTGTGGCTCTCTTTTGTTTATCGCCATCTTATGGCTTTTGCTTCCGCTGTGTTATCTTTCTTAGTTGTATTTGGCCGGTCGGACCCTTTTGTAATAACTCTCTCTATATTATGTATGTCTTTTATTCTAGTCGTGCTTTGGTTCTATATCTTGAATGGAATTGATGCTTCATTTTGTAAAGGGGTGTGTATACTGCATTCTGGGAAGTATACATATCTCGAAGAGACAGATTATTATGTTTGTGATGCTAGGGTCAATGGATGACTAAGTATTACAAGCCTAATAAACTGGGGTCCTCACATTTCTTAAGCAGATCGTTGATGTGCTGGAGTTCCTAAGCTTCCTCTGACTGATATTGGATGCGCCTAGGCAGATATCTCTAAGCCGCAATTCTTCTCTGTCGGGTTGTCTCAAGATCGTCCATATCTGATCCTCGAATTTGCCTCAATGTAGTGCGATTATTTCGAGGATCTCCCTCACACACATTAGAGTGTTGACCCTGCTCATCACCGGAGGTGTCCTCGCCATTGCCACAAGGGGTCGCAGTGTGTCATCGTCGGGGAGCATCCTCAGCTCTATCTCTAGAAGAGTGATCATTATCTGAGGGAAGGATGAATACCTCTCGTTGATGATCTCCACTTGCACTTAAGGCCTCCTCGCTTGAGGAGTAGTAGAAAGACATCGTCTGGCGACTTGGAGCAAGCCCCTCCAGGAAGGGAAATTCTGGGTTATAACCATCTTCGTCCGCAGGTGAGCCCTACGAGGGGATGGTCGAACTCGCAGGAAAAACGTGCTCGACCCCATCCTCTATGGGGCTAACCGGAGAGAGATGACCATCAGATGCTGATGAAGCTCCAGAATGATGTCTTCCAGGACTTGCCATGCCAGGTCAGACGGACTCGAACATTTAGAGGGGGAACCCTTGCCATGTTCTGGGTCTGCCTTGGGACAATCCTAATCAAAGTCAGATTGACCCTTGCCCTCTGAGGAAACTGGTCCCTCAGTTGGACATACTGTTGTGGGGGATGAGGATCCCTCCTCAACTCCATCGGTGGTATGGTCTCCTGGATCTGATGAATGATCTCTGGAGGCAATATTACCATCGGATGATACAATACTCGGCTCGTAGTTGAGACTAGCATCCATGTCGATATCTATGTAATCGGTCAAGTTGAACTAGTTCTCCTCATTCCACTCTCCTACCATGCAAGCATTAGAGTTGAGAAAAAAATAAAGGAAACCTGTTGACCAGAAGATCCCCATGGATGGCGCCAACTGTCTGTGTTTTAGAACCGATCTTACGTAATGATTGTTTGATTCGGGGGGTCTCCAAGACTCAAATCATGCAGAGATAATGACACGGTGATTTTTATACAGGTTTAGGCCTTCTCCGGAAAGAATAACAACCCTACTCATGTGTGGCTGTATTGAGTATGTTGGTTACAGATCAAGAGAAAGACTTAAGTCTAGTGTCTTGTGCTCCTGATTGCCTCTCCTATGTGGCTATATTGAGTATGCTGGTTACAGATCAAGAGAAAGACTCAAGTCTAGTGTCTTGTGCTCTTGATTGCCTCCCTCCTTGCCGTCTGCTGATTCTGCCCTTTATATAGTGCTCGAAGTGGGCGACGGTTTCTCCAGTCCAAATGGTGCCTCAATGCTTTAGATGATGAAGCAGTTACTGGTGATTATTGCTGGAGTAGTAACGTCCCCACATCTCCAGGCAGTTATCATTAGGGTAGAGAGTTTAATCGTGTAATTATTCCACAGAATAACAACGTATACTAATTGTTTAGATGCCCTAATTAATTGTGCCTACTTGTCTGTAAGCTCAATCAATTATAGGGTGGTCGTAGTTTACCTAGTTGTAGAAGGACTTACGACCATATGGTGGTCGTAGAAGATTTTACGACTATGTGGTGGTTGTAGAAGAAATTACAACCATGAAGTAGTCGTAGAAGGTCTTACGACTCCAGCTTCTCCCTTATGAACATTAAGGGGTATACTCAAGAACCATATGATGGTATTATTATCCATAATAAGAATTACAGATGAATAATTAAATGAGGATTATTAGATCCTTGTCAGGGAGCACTTAGAAGTTCGCTACTGCATCGACGTCATGCACGTGGAGAAGAATGTATGTGATAGCTTGATTGATCTATTACTGAACATTTGTAACAAAACAAAGGATGGTTTCAATGTACGGTGTGACTTGGTTGATATGAACATAAGGACCGAGTTAGCACCGAAAGAGACCAATAAAGGCCAAACGTACCTTCCCCCAACTTGCTACACTCTGTCCAAGGCTGAGAGAAATAAACTGTGCCAAAGCTTGCATGATGTGAAAGTTCCGTCCGATTACTCCGCTAGCATGAAGAAACTTGTTTCTATGGCTGATTTGAAATTAATTGGTATGAAGTCTCATGATTGTCATGTGTTGATGACACAAATGCTTCCTGTTGCAATTAGAAGTATTTTGCCGAACAAGATCCGAGTGACAATCATGAGGCTTTGTTATTTTTTTAACTCAATTGCTCAAAAGGTCATCGATCCCGAGGGACTAGATGCTCTTGAGATATATTTCACTCCGTCATTTTTCGATATCATGGTCCATCTCATTGTTCACCTTGTGAAAGAGATAAAGATATGCGGTCATGTGTTTCTACGTCGTTAGTACCCGTTTGAGAGGTACATGGGAATTCTCAAGTCCTATGTACGGAATCGATCTCGGCCTGAGGGCAGCATCATCGAATGTTATGCAACCGAAGATGTCATTGAGTTATGCGTCGACTACATGGCTCAAGTGGAACCGATAGGTGCACCTCTATCTCGTCATGAGGGGAGGCTGGAGGTTATCGGGACCATCGAAAGGAAAGCAATCACTCCCGATCTGGATACGTACTCTCAATCCTATTTCACGGTCTTGCAATACATGACCAAAGTATCCCCGTACATCGACGAGCACAAAGATATGGTACACCAACAGAATCTAGGCCGGTCGGATGTTTGGATCACAAGAGAGCACAACTGTCGGTTCAATGAATGGTTAAACGTGCGATTCACCGGGAGGTCATCAAGTGATGATATGCTGTGATGGTTGGCAAAAGGGCCAAAATTTACAATTGTGACATGGAAAGGATACGACATAAATGAGCACACATTTTATACGACAGCTCAGGATAGAAAGAGCACAGTCCAGAACTGCGGTGTCCATATATATGCGTTTCATGAGCAGTTCAATACCGCTAGGCCACGTGTATTGAGATCCTACTATGGGTTCATAGAGGAGATTTAGGAGCTTGACTACGTACTTTTCAAAATGCCCCTGTTTCGGTGCCATTGGGTCAAACTTTCACAGGGTGTGAAGGTCGACAAGTACGGCGTCACTACTGTGGACCTCAAACGTGTCAGATACAAGGACGAAACATCTGTACTTGCTAAGCAAGCTGTTCAAGTTTTTTATGTAATGGACCTGGCAAATAAGAACCGCCACGTAATTCTTCATGAAAAAAGAAGGATTGTTGGAGTTGAGAATGTCGTGGATGAGGAAGAGTACAATCAATTTGACGAGTTGCCTCCTTTCGGAGACGGCATTAGGCTTAAGGAAGAACCCAGTGAGGAAACTAGCTATATATGTGTCGATCATTGTGATGTACTATTTTTTTACTTAACAATTTATTCCATTGTAATTAAGAAACTCGTCTTGTAATTAAGAATTTATTCCATTTTAATTGATTTAGTAATTAAAATATTATTCCATCTGTGATTGTGTCTGCTTTCTTGTTTTTACAGGGCGTGGCTAGCATTTTCTAAGGCTACACTACTACAGAAAAGGTTATCACAGACGGTTCAAAAACATCATCACAGACGGTTTCGTGAGCCGTCCGAGCTTATAGGTCAGTAATGACATGAGGTCATCACAGATGGTTTTCGAATCATCTGTGATGCATACTATCACAAACGGTTTGTAGATGAAACCGTCTATGATAGCTGACGCATCACAGATGGTTTGTAGATGAAACCATCTATGATTATCTTTCAAGTCTCCAAGCAGTGGCTGCTTGTGCCTTTAAAACCGGCTTCACACACACACACACACACACACACACACACACACACACATATATATATATATATATATATATATATATATATATATATATATATATATCCCAAACGTGCAGGTGAACCACGAACAACTTCATCGAACATGACACACTGGAGTGTGTGATTTGCTTCATGCCAATCCTCATGGCAGGCATGCTTCTCGAACTCGTAGGCTCGACGAGGTAGGCTGTGGCTACTATCTCATCACCTCATGCTGCGTGGACGACCCCCCGAAAGCTTCATCGGGGGTTGTCCAACAGCATGAGGAGGATGAGACAGCAGCAACGGCTTACTTCATCGAGCCTGCAAGTTCAACAAGCATGGCTGCCATGAGGATTGGCATGAAGCAAACAACACACTCCGGTGTGTCATGTTCAATGAGATAGGTCGTGGTTTCTCTTGCACATTTAGGATGAACGCCCAAAGAGCAAGCTAGCTAGCTATGAAGCCAATTTTAAAGACACAAGCAGCCATTGCTTGGAGATTTTATAGAGAGAAGAGATCAGGAATGGAATGGTAGGACGTACCTAAGACACAACGGAGGAGAACTTGACCGGCATGAATACGGTTACATAGAAAAAGGTGAAATGAATGGTGAGAGGCAGGTGAAGAGGTGTGGTAGTAGTTTTTAACTCATTTCGTCTTGTTTTGGAATAGAATACACACCAATTAATAAATAATTGATGATCAGAGGCACAAACTAGGTAAAAATTCCAAAAATTTGTATGTTAATTGCAGCTTTACAAATTAGCCTAACCTTTACCATAAGATTAGTTACATGTACAAAAAAAATTTATGTGTACATACTGATGTTTTGCCCCATCCGAACCACATCTCATGAACCAACATCATACACAAAGAACCCACCCATATCATCCAACCATCACACAACACCAACCATAGCCCACATCATTCATCACCACATCACAGAGCAAGGGGAGGGAAAGGGATAGAGAGTAAAGGGGAGTAGTTACCTCAGTGCAACCGGCAAATCGATCATTGGCAGTAGCTCACCACATCCATCACCTTCATGTATGCATAAGCAACAACAACCCACATTAGTAAACAAGTCAAACTGAAACCCAAAAACTGAAGCAATAGAGAAATAATGTCTTACCTCGACATCACCAGTGTCGGTGGTGAGGTAGCCAAGGCTGAGGTCGGTGGAGAGGTGGCTGGGAGAGGTAGGTGGGGTCGCGCACACCGGGGGAAGAGGACAAAGAGGGGAAGGCAGATCTAGCGGCAGGGAGGTGGATTTGGCCAGGGGAGGTCGATTGGATCGACGGCGGTAGCAGTAGCAGTAGCAGCGTCACCGTAGTTGTGTCATGACGGTGACACTGCACAAGAAACTCTTATATTAAGAGTGTCTTATGAAGTGAACCGTGGTGTCACAACCGACGGCGATAGGAAGAAGGGCGGCGTCGGCGACGGGGTTGAGGAGAAGGCGCGAATTGGGTGCGGCCGTTGGGGAGGAGGCTTCAGGCGGCGGCGTCGAGGTCAGGGGCACTCGGGTGGGGAGGGGAATGGGCGAGAGTAAGGGCGCTGGGGAGTAACGAGTTAGAGCGCAAACCCTAGCGGGATCCTTCTAATAAAGGGATATCACAGATGGTTTTATTATCGAACCATCAGTGATACTTATCACAAACGGTTCCATAATAGAACCATCCGTGATATGGTCTCATATCATAGACAGTTCTATAATAGAACCATCCGTGATATGGTCTCATATCACATATTATTTCATAATAGAACCATCTGTGATATGTCTCACATCACAAACGGTTCAATAATAGAACTGTCTGTGATACGGTTCCAATAAATAACCATTTTTTTACTGGCATGGGGCGTAGCATTTTTTGTGTTCTCCATGCACTTAACTAATTAAAACGAGTTGCGGATACATAACCACATGAGGTACCTATTTCGCAATAAATAAGTAAATTCTAGGGTAATAAATAGTAAAATTGAAGACAAAGCTAGGGATATACTTTATCAGAGACCATCGACAATTCAATGGTGGTGGGACGATAAAAAAGATTGTTTTTACATCACAGATGATAAAAAAGGATCGTCGATCCTATCTTAGCCTTCAAACCTTCGTAAGCCTTCTCCTTGGCTTCAGTGATGGCGGGATCAGCACAGTCTGATCAAATACCTGCACCTACTGTCTTGCATGCTCCAATCACGCTTGTAGCCATTTGGACTCCGTAACCAAGTACATGATAGCCCAGAGGACATCAACCCTGGCCTCCTCCATCTCGGCAAGGTCGACTCACTTTCCTGCCATCTGGATGTTGTCCTCGACTCTTCGGATTGCATCCTCAGTGTGGACGAAGTAGTTCCAGAGGACGATTTCCACGATGAGGTTTACTCGCCGGATGCCAAAGACCCTCACATTGGTCCATCAGAGGAGGAGCTCCAGTCGACCGATGATGGCCGCTATGGTCTTCGGTAGATCGAAGGACCTAGAACAAATGATATTGCAAATGGAAGGCTTGTCCACAGCTTGCGCCAGATTGCGACTAGAGAGGTGTGAGTAGACAACCACAATGTAGGCCAGTACGGCCAGCACAAGTGGAGATGTTGGAGCTGGAGAGGAAGAAGAGGGAGCCATTTCAACTAGAGCATGCAGTTTGAAGAAATAGGAGGTTTGTGAGAAATACCTTTCGTTAGCAGATGCATGTTTATTTATAAAACATGGGAGCCGTAGCGACCGACGCGGGAGACGAAGAGATACGATGGGAGCCATAGTGACTGGCGCGGGAGACGAAGAGATACAATGAGAGCCGTAGCGGCCGGCACGGGAGATGAAGATATGACGTGGTGCGTTTAAACGAGCAATCAGATGATGTGGTATCTATTTTTATTATCACAGGCGGTTTTAAGAACAAACTATCTGTGATATTACTAAATATCACAGATGGTTATTGTTCAGAACCGTCTGTGATACTTCACAGACGGTTTTTAATATGAACTGTATGTGATATTACCTCTTCACAGATGATTCTTAGCGTAGCTAGTAACACAGATGGTCGCAAAACAAAAACCGTCTGTGATTGTATTTAATACTGACGGTTTTGTTCAACTGTCTGTCATGAGGCATCCAGTATTAGCATTTTTGTAGTAGTGCTAGCTGAAAAATAGAATATTTGTTAGCTATAGAATAAACTATCACAGGCGATTTAGTGCAACAAACCGTTTGTGATATGTATCACAGATGGTTCTAAAATACAACCGTCTGTGATATGGTCGTATATCACAGACTGTTTTTAAAATAGAATCGTTTGTGGTATGGTCGCATATCACAGACGGTTCTATTATGGAACCGTCTGCGATACTTAACAAAGATTGTTTTTAAAATAGAACCGTTTGTGATATGAGACCACATCAAAGACAGTTCTATTATGGAACCGTCTGTGATAAGTATCACAGATGGTTCCACAATAGAACCGTCTGTGTTATCTCTTTATTAGTAGGGCCCCGCTAGGGTTTATGCCCTTACTCCTCACCCGAGTGCCCCCGACCTCGACACCGTCGCCACCCGAATCGCCCTCCCTGATGCCTCCTACCCCGAGTCATGCCACTCGGCCACCTCCTCCATGCCGGAGCCACGCCGCACGACCTCCTCCTCCCCCTTCTCGCTCCTCCTCCCCCACCGCCACCCGAAGCTCCCTCCCAGGGTACATCTCCCCTCAGCTGCCGCCTCTCGATCCTGTCTTCTCCCTCGAGGTGAATCTCTATATCCCTTGGATATTCGGTAAATTGTTGTAGTTAGTTTCATATATGTGCGTATACTCTTGTTTAGTGGTATACATTTTCGTGTGGAGCGAGTTTTAGATGTTTTTTCTTTGATATATGATGTTTTCACATGTTTCCCTTCAATTCCTATGTCGAGTTGTGATATTTAGTTCGTTGTTATAGTTCTATCTGTTGTCCATGGTTGTCTAATTCTTTGGGTGAATTGTATGCTTTTGTATCCACATGTATGAAAGTCATAGGAGATTCTGTAGTTTTTGTGTTTTAGTCTCCATAGAATTTATATTTTGTCATCTGGAATGTTTCTAACAGAGCAACTAAAAAATTTAAGCTAAGCTGGCTAAATAGGCAAAAAAAAAATAATTTTGCCATTTGAAATGTGCCTTTTGAATCAGGTTTTCTTCGTCTTCTTTTGTTGTGCCACTCCAACTTTCTTCTCCAACTCCTTTTATCTTCATCAAAATCCAGCAATATATGGAACCTGCAATGGAAATATATTGAGAGAAGAGAACGAGTGAGGTGTAAATTGATTATAGCACACCAAAGTAAACTATTACTACAAGTCAACAATAACAATATATAAAGCCAGCACAGTTGTTAGACAAGCCATTAAAATAGTCAACAATAGATTGTTTGGGAAAGCATATCAAGTGATGATAAATTTATTAACTCATAGTTACGTGTCATACATAGAGATTTTTGAACAGTTGCTAAGTAATGTTCCAAAAACTATAAGTGCTCAAAAGGGTTATGGAGAGACGCATAGGTACAGAGGTATTTGCAGGGTCATGTCAAAACCATATACATGTAAATCCATATATAAGAAACACCAGAGTGTGCCTTTTGTATGAAAATTAACTAGACTTAAAATATGAGTTGTATTACAATGAACACTACATGCTATTTACTTACAAAGTTCAATGACCATGTATTAGTAACATACAAACTCTGCTTGAAAATGGAATTTACTAGAACTCACCAAATCAAGACTATCAAATGTTCATCTCTCCTTCAGCTTTAGGTGAAGTTCTATGATTTCCACCTTTCATTTTTCATCTTCCTTTGCCGCCTTTCATTCTCATTTTTCATTGCCATGTCATTAGCACATTATGTAGTATCAGTTTAAGCAATGTTCTATATATTAGCAAACTTCAATTAATCAACCTTCTACATTCCCGAAAAATCCAAGGTGTTCTATTAAATAACTTTCCATCTCTTCCCTCATCCTTTTTTAACTCTATTTCTCATGAGAATTGAATTGCACGAACTGCTGCGTACGCATGACCTTAAGTCTCAAAACAAGAGTGAACATAATCTTTGATCGATTCTTTATATGAGCTAACATTTTTTATTCTTGTGGATTTCGCACATTCGACTGCAGTTTGATTTTGTGGAGACTGTGTTGAGCCTTAATGTCATGTGTAGGTAGCATCCCTTGTAATCGTATTCTCATGATAGAGAGAGAGTTCAAAATGGATGGGGGAAGAGATGGGAATTTATTTAATAGCACAGTTGGGATTTTTTTGGGATTGTGGAAGGTTGATTAAGTGGAATAGGTTGGGATATGGAACATTAGAAAGGTGGGTGATTTACCTTTGAAATAATTATATGAAATTATATATTTTTGGTTGGTATTGCTTCTCAGAGTTAGTAGCAGCTTTTCACCACGATTCATCTGAATTATTTCTATTTTTGTGTTTTGCTGAAAAGTTTCCATAGATAGCAAGTAAACGAGATGGCGTCCGCATAGTCTTCGCTGCTATCATCGCCGTCGTCGAATGTGTCTAGCGCTCTGAAGAAAGAGGCCACTAAGTGAGATGGCAGAGGAATATCAAAAAGGCCTAAGGGCCGAATGACCATCACGATGGTCACTCCCGTTGACATCCCTCTGCATCCTAAGAAAGCAGTGGCAGCATTCTGGACCAGTTGTGGGATAGTTGGAAGGGAACGAGTCCCTATCACCACAACAAGCTAGAAGTCTCTCACGGACGAAGAGAAAGACCAACTGTGGGCCGAAATTTCAAGGTTGTTCAAGATCCCAGCAGAAGTCTAGGGGCTCATGCGACGGCATGCGTTACTCGCGATGGGAAAAGCGTCGAAGACCTTCAAGGGCTCGTGCGACGGAATACGTGAACAAGGATCGGACGCCCTTCACGAAGTATCAATTCGTGTCGTGGGATACATGGAACGCCTTTGTGCGGATGAAGACGATAGCCAAATTTTAGGAGCAAAGTGCATCGCACAAGGCCATCCAACTATCCAAACATGAAACACTCACCCCTACAAACTCGGCATCACCAGGTATGCGGGTAAAATCCGGCAATGGATGAGGGAGGACAGGGACGCAATCTAGTGGGAGCCCTCCCTACCATTTGCTGGGATTACAGACAAGCGCGCTCGAAACTGGTTAAGAGCGAGGTCATCAACCACGTCTTTGGGCGCCATCCCTTTCATAGATGAGGAAGTGTCCCAATGTCTGGTAAGATATGTCGAACTACCTAGTTGTTAAAAAGTCCACAACTTCATAGGGTCTAAAATGACATAATGTCCTCTTGTAGCAAACATTGACTACCGAATCTTCCCAAGGCTCCTTCGAAGCAGCCAACAAGAAGGATATACTATCCACGACCTAGGAAACAAGGAGCATCCTGATCACATGCGAGGCCTTGGGGTTTATGTACCTTGGAGACATGGATTCCCACATGATTCTGGGGCGTATAGGAGTAGGAAGAGATCCAAGGTCAGGCACAAGGAACAGTTGAAAGAAGAGATACATGCAAACTTTCGAGGACAGATAACAACATTGTAGGAACGAATGAATCAAGTCCTCAACCGGTCGCAAGCCGCCCCCATTATTTTGGGAGGCAGTCCTCCTCAACATTGGAGTAGCTGCGCGTCCACGCCACTTTCTGAACATCACGATGTCCAATTACCTATCGACGACATCCAGGTAATGTACATCTCTAGCATGCTCCAAAGATAGACATGTAGGATGTCTTAGCTAATTGTGTATCGTTTTTTTTGGAGCCCACACCCTGCAAGCTCCAAGTGAGGTTGGTTGAGTCTATTTCTATTGAGACTGGGCGGGGGATGGCGTTTCCATGCCAGGAAGGGATAGTGCTGCACGGTACCCAGCTGGCGCAGGGTTACGCCAAGGTCTAGGTGGACATGGTAGATGACACTTGCATGGCCGTCTCATTGGAGAAGCCCCCAAATGAAAACATCATAACACTAGGGGATGCCGTGCACACTTTTGTCCAGTGGTCCAAGAGGGACATCGCCCTTGACCCTGTAGTGCCATGATCTTCACACAACCATGACTCTCCAACAGAACCCTCGATGACTCCACCTCAACCTTCGCTTCAGAAAGCCGCCGTATCGGCTCTTGTGGAGGCGACGCCGAAGAAACAAGAAAAGTGTGCCTAGTTGTCTCCTGAGAAGATCTATAGCAAGCGAGGCGCTAAGGCCAAATCGAAGAACATTAAGGCGCCTCGCAAGGCCTGGATGTTCAAACTTGGAATGTCATTTGTCCCCAACACACTATTACCCACCCTTGGAGTGGGTTGCGAGAGTTTGCATGTCTGGTACGTGCAGAGGACCAACACGTAGAGGACAAACCGGCCTACTGGAATCACCGTCAAATACATGGAGAGGCATTTCCTCCACGAGCCGGGCTTCCTCACTATGGGCTTCCAAGACTTATTCGAACTATTCAACCTCAACGCCCTCGACACCTCACTTCTACGATGCTGGGCACTGTACGTGTGTACAATCAAGTTCTACATTCACATAATACTGATAAATGTCATAACAAATTGCTTGTGTATTGATACATGATGCAAGAAGCCTGGCGATTGCGAGAACCAGTGGGTTTTCTCGACCCATAGTTGATCTCTGAGCAATGCATCACCCAAGATGCATCCTACGTCGAGAATTACATAACTAAGGGATTGTTTGCTCAGGACAACAAGGAGTACATACTGGTGCCCTACAACCAGAGGTAAGTGTTTCACTACTTGGTATACAAATTTTATTTGTACTTTATACGCAACACGAACTTAGGTTTAATATACCTTGATTCCCTACTCAACAACAACCACGACTTCACCCTTGTGCAACAAGTACTAGACAGGTATGCTCATTTCCTCCATACATAACTCTATTATAGTCTTCCATCATTTGAAATGGTCGAAGATAACTTTTTGGAATCACGTAGGTCATTCAGCGCCTATGTTGCCAGGGGAGGAAGACACAAGGAATCGAGCGCCACACTGAAACACATGACGTGATTTTTAGTACCCGCTATAACTCAATAATCATGTATCACACTTCATAGTAATGCCTCTTGAACTGACTATACCTATATATGTAATTCTATTTTTGCAGTGCCACCAGCAACTACACGACCACCTATGTGCATTCTACATTTGCCGTCATATGCAGGAAATCATGGATGCTAAGACAAATGATCTAGAGGTTTGTCAATCTCGCAATAATTATTTCCTAATTACCAATTTAAATATATACGCTTACTACTTTACTCTTAGCGACAGGGCATGACCATCAAATTAAGTACATTCGATCTGAACGAAGTCTCGGACGTTCGAGGACGGCTCTCCATATTCGTCAAGACGGAAATCATTGACTCAAAAGGAGAGTTTCACTCCTTCAGCAACACCGCTTAATATAGGTTCAAACAATTGATTCGATTGTAATTCACTTTGAGTTGTAATTCAATTGTAACTCTAGCGACAATACATGAACATTCTTTTGCAATTGATTTTGAGTTGTAAATCACTTTGAGTTGTAATTCACATATCTGTGATTTATCCGTTTTCTGCTTGCTTGTTTTCAGATGACATGGCTAGCATTTCCTGAGGCTAGCTGAAAAACAGAAAAAATATTTAGGTATAGAACGAATTATCACAGACTGTTTTGTGGCATAAACCATCTATGAAGGCCTACTATCACAGACGGCTACCACCAACAACTGTCTGTGATATGTTGGATATCACAGACGGTTCTTTTTACTAACCATTTGTGATATGTCTCCAATCACAGACGGTTGGTACATATAACCGTCTGTGATGGCCGACACATCACAAATGGTTTTTGGTAGAAGCCGTCTATGATAGTAGGCCGTCATAGATGGCTTCGACCAAAAACTGTATGTGAAGGCCTACTAACACAGACGACTACCACCAACAACCATCTGTGAAGGCCTACTATCACAAACGGCTACCACTAACGGCTTCGACCAAGAACTGTCTATGTTGTGACTGTTGGCTTATGGGTAGGCTACGATAGTTACAAATCAAAAATTTCTACCACGCAAACCAGGAAGCCAAGTAAGTAGGTGATCATAGATCGCTACCACCAGACGCGCAGAGCAGCGGAAGAAGGGTTGGAGTAGCCTGGTCCAACGTAGAGCGCGTCGGTGCGGTGGTCGTGGTCGATCGTCTCCTCCAGCGACCTCTGCAGTTCCTTGTGAAGATCGCAGTTCGTCCACAAGCGCAACAGCAACCGTAGTAGCGCCTCTACGGTATCAACATGTCTAGGGAAGGAACAACCATACGCAGTGTGATAGCACCAAGTCGCACGGTAGAGCTCTCAGGAAGATGGCGGCTAGGGTTTCGGTGGAACAACTCAACTCACGACTTTCGTGTGTCTCGTCTATCACGTTCACCACCACCCTTCCAACAGCCTCATGCATCTCCTCATATAGTGCTCGTGACGGATCCTATCCAAACACGTTTGACAAATCAGATTCTGATTGGTTTGTTCCAACCCGTTAAGTGTGTAACCACAGAGGTTCATGCGTAATCGCCAGACTCGAAACCCTTTCCGATCATGAGTCGTTAGCGGTTCCTAGTAGGACATAACGACTCCCGAATACACACAAATTATATCGGACGAACCTTAGTGCAACATGATCTACAACCAAGTCCCCATCACTTACGACTAGGTCCTATCTCTATATGACTAGTTTGTATTTGGTCACGACCAGTTCGTAACTCCTTACGACCAGGTTTCGACCACTCTGTGATTTCGTTCGACCAGTCTACGACTAGCTTGTATCTCCATACGACCAATCCGTAACTGATCGAACTAAGCGACCTACTCGTGTATTCTCCCTTTGCCTCATGATGTTTGGTTGAACTCTAGGTGAGATGTTGTGTCATCCATAGACTGTTCAATACTTTCTCGATCGAGTGTCGGATAAATTCACATGGTCGAACACTTCGTCGACCACTAGTGGCATGGCCATGCACTTTCTTTATCCGACCACAACGAGAGGCCCAGAGACATCTCTCCTGTTATGTTAGGAGGGGCAAATCCCATATCCGACCAGTCACATTCCTCCACATGTTTCATAGCATACCCGAAAGCTACCTTTATAACTACCTAGTTACGAGTAGCAATTGGCAACCCCTAAGAGTGCTATTACATATGTAGGAATCCATGCTGATCTCAGGTCTAAGGATTATACATCATCATTGCTTGAGACCAACTAACGACACATAGAATCATAACAATCTCAATATTGTCTCAAGATGGGTCAATCCAACCCCATGTTCTCTAACATGTGTTCACATTATTGATTCGATATCCCTATATCCATGACCGGTGAAACATAGTCATCAATCAATACAATGTGCTGGTCGATAGAGTCAATAGTGTTCTGACCATTGACATCCGACTAAGGATACATTTAGAACGACATCATATAAGTTAAGAGTTTCACCAACAAGTCACATACTTGTTAATCTTCATAACCAATGATTCATTCAATGAACAGGATAACACATTATCCAATATTATGAATATAATGAAATATAATTATTTCTATGACTGCCTCTAGGGTATATTTCCAACAGTGACTTATCACAAACAGCTCACAAATCGTCTGTGATAACGTCTGTTATCATGGACACATAAATTCAGACGGTTCAGAAACTGTTTGTGATGACGGTTTAGAACCGTCTGTGATGACCAAGGTTGTCAGAATCGTGATTCTGAATCGGATCGGAGACACTCCGGTAGGATCACAATTTTGAATCGAATCGTAGAATTTAATATTCTACCTGATTCTACCGAAAAATTTTTCAATGTGTCGTGTATTCCAAGAGTGATATGAGTGTTCATTTGGTCATTTGACATCTAATTTGATTGATAAATGTCTAAATCGTAGTTTAGATTCCATATCACTCAGAACTATAGCTAAAATATTGATTTTAACAACCTTGCCATTACCCTAATATTTTACATAAAAAGTAAAATAGATAAATAAAATAATTTTTATTATTACAAACATCTAAATCTTAATGTCTAACCTACTAATTACTTAGTACTTATCATACAACTTGAATTGAGGGATAAGACACAACCAAACACCTAAATCTATTGTAATTTGAGTTGATCTGGGATTCTACCTGATTTTACCTCCGATTCTACCCCAATTCTATGACTAGAGTCGCGATTTTAACAACCTTGGTGATGACCCTTTGTATAGTAGTGTCAGGTCATCACTCCATTGTCCTCTAAGAAAAGAAAAGCTAATATATCCTCCCGAAAGACAAAATAAAAGCTAATATCTCTCTTCTCAGAAAAGATTAGAGAAGCCAATATCTCCTCTTAAAAGAGAACGAAATCTAATCTGTCTCATCTCAGAAAAGAAAGAAAAGAAAAGCTAATACTTTCTTCCAAACTAACTGACAAAAGGTTCTTGTTTTGTTTAGTGCGGGCAGATGCTAGCTGCAATCGATGATGCCGTTGATAATTCCGTCACGTCTGTACCATCCACTCTCATGTTGTCGGCTGTTAACTGCATCTCTTTCTTTTCGTAGAGAACCAATCTGCTCATCATTTTGGGAACGACACACAGATTAGGTACTTGTCAGCTCAGGACAGAAAACAGTGACCCTGCTGCCTGCTGGAAAAGGCATGTCGTGATGAATCTGACCGTCTATATGTAGTACCAGCAGCTAGTCGATCTAGCAAACAGCGAACATGTGTCAGTATGTCGATGATTGGACATGATGCAAGCCAGCATGGTGAGTTATCTTGCTTTTATTTGGTTCGTGTTTGACATTTCATCCCTATCATCTGTAGTTAGACATGAATTGGCTGCAGCTGGGTAACAACTACAGATCGTTTGAACCTTTGATCACGTAAACATTATATATAGAGAGAGACAATAGATCCGACGGGATGGAAGAATTTCGGCCAAGCATCAATATTTTCCTTCAGGTTTTCCCATTTCCCTCCAAATTTGCCAACTTAATTCTTTCTTTCTTACGGTTCCCACAAGACTAGGACCATTGTCGGTAGGGATGAAAACGGATCGGATACGAACGGATAATGGCTCTGCCATATTTGTTTTTATATTTTTTTTCCCGGATGTGGATATGAATACGGATGCGAATAATATCGAATACGAATACGGAGCGAATACAAATCGAAACGAATATGGTCACGGATATTTTTTCGGAACATGAAAACCCCTTAAATTGCATACTAGAAATTAATGAAAACATATAACTAGTTTGTTTGATACAAACATTCATAAGTTGTTCATATTTCTTGGGCTCAGCCCAATCTTCCTTTTTGGGCCAGCCCGCCTCTTTTCTCCCCTGGCCCGGTTCGCCCAGCCACCTTCGGTATCCCCCTTTTTTGGCCTAGCTCCCACGCCATCTCCTCGTCTCTGGCTTTCTTCTTCCCCGGCCAAAACAGTCGAGCGGCCCATGCCCTCTCTCTCCCTCACCCTCACGCTCAAATTTCGTGACTATTTATTCGTGCGCGGTCTAAGCATTTGATTGATTTAATTTTTATACTATACCGATACTTATTATTATTGCTAAAACTACTATTATTAAACCTATGATGAATTTTACCTTTTTACCCTCTTAGCTAAATGCTGGTTTTCTATCCCTTTTTCTTAACCCCTAATCTTACCTTACCACCTAATCCCTTTACTCTCTCTCTCTCCTACTAACTCCATAGCCGAAAATATCCCCTACTGCACGCTTGCACCTATCTTTATCTTCTTCTTCTTCATTCCTCACTCCACTCCCCATTCTTTCTCTCCCTTCCCCTTTTCTAGATTCTTCCGCCACTGCCGCAGCTCCTCACCGCCGGTTGGCCGCCTCCACCCACGCCATCCTCCTGCTCGGCCTTGCCGGCGCCGCCACCCCCGGCCTCCACCTGGTGCTGCCACCTCGCCTCCCCTTGGCCCAGCACCGCTGCCCTCCTGGCTTGGCCCTGCACCCGGCTCGGTCTGACCTCGCGGCTCGGCATGCTTTAGCGCCGCCCCCGGCCCATGCCGGCCACCATCCGCCTCAACGCGGGCCCCTCCCTGTCGAGCAGCCACACGGCGGTGTGGAGCAGCCCTTGGTGCGCGTGCCCGCCTGCGAATGGCTTGGGCCCGCCGACGTCGAGGAGGACACGGTAGTCCTCGAGGCGCGCGAGGTCGAGACCACGCACGGCGAGCACGACCTCCCCGCGGGCGCGGTCATGGGAGAGGCGGTACGGCGGGCAGAGCAGCGAGGGTGGCGCTGGCTGGTGGTTGGACATAGCGTCGTAGGCCACGAGGGCGACGCGGCAGGCGCGCGGGAAGAGGGCGAAGGAGGAGGGGGACGCTGCGGGCCAGGAGGCGATGTCGTTTGCACCGGCGAGAGAGAGGGCTGAGGGCTGAGCTGTTGTGAAATTTCGGATATCCAGATTAGGCTTATCCGGATAATCCGTATTCATATTCGTATCCACCAGATATCATGCCTACTGTATTCGTTTCCGTTTCCGATAAAAAAAATCCAAATCCGTTTCCGATCCGAAAATTATCCGAGAAAAATCCGATCCGAGACAATAAGAATCCGTTTTTGTCCGGATCGGTCGGAAACTATCCGATCCGTTTTCACCCCTAATTGTCGGGACCCGGATTTACACATCCGAAACACTCTGTGTATTCTGAACTACTCCTTCATCAGTAGCTAGTTTACACAGGAAATATTGATGAAATACCATCCATTTATCGATTTAGCTAAAGAAATCTCAAAATAACAAATAGTAATAATAACCGAACCTTATGGTCAACGTTTACTTAACTTACCATGCAGGGCTAAAGAAACAAATAAACTCAACGAGAAAACTTGGAAAGACCAATTAACATGTCCACAGCTTAATTTTATATGAATTTAGGAATTTGAACGGACTGAATCGGAGTCCAAACAAAGGAGAACAGACTCTCGAAAGATTTGCTAGAAAGGAAAAAGAGAGAGAGAAAAGAATATTCAGGGAATATTCCTTCGGCATAAAAGAAAAAGGAAAAAAAAATTGAAACTGACAAGTGGGGCCCAGTTGTAAGTGAAAGAGAGAGAGAAAGAGAGGATGACATGTGAGGCCGGGCTATAGGAGAGAGAATGGAAGACAGAGAGAGATTGACAGGGGTGACTCACATGCAAGAGAGAGAAAGAGAGACAGGGAGCAGAACAGAGGAAGTGGCGGCGGCAGCCTGCGCTCGATAGAGGCGATAGAGTGGTAGCCAAGGGGGGAATGGGTTGCCGACAAGGAGATGGAGCTTTGGGTGGTGACAGCGCGGCGATGAGGTGGCAGCAATGTCGATGGCAGCAGGGGGAAACACGGGCTCGTAGCGGTGATGGTGAAACGAGGGCGCCTGATGAGAAAGAAGGTGAGCATCGGCTCGAAGGTAGCACAAGGAGCATAGAGGGCGGCTTGGGATCACTAGAGAAGGATGGAGGCTGTGGCGCATCGACGGCCTGGGGCGAGGAAGAAGACGCGGGGCGACGAGGCGGCAACGAGGTGTTAGGGTGGCGGAGAGAGCAAAAGAAAGCATGGGATCAAAAGAGGATAGCGAGGGACGCGAGGTGACGCGCACAGAAATGGCAAGGAACTCACCAATGGCAAGATCGGAGGAGGGGTGGTGTGGCCGGATTTGGGGAAGATGGTGCGATGACTGTCCGGGGACGCTCGAGCGAGCACCTCGAAGAACGTTGCAAGGCAAACTCAATGGCGGTGGAGGCACAGACGGAGGAGCACCGATGGTGATGTAATCGACAATGAGAGGCTTGCAACAGCGGTGTCTTCTTGAGCTTGATTCAATGAGATGGAGATGAGACTGAAGCCGGTGGCTAGGGCTTTCGGAAGAGGAGGTCGATGCGCAAAAACCGACGCAGGTGGTGCTCTTTTAAAGGGCTAGGATGGGAGTATCCGGGAGAAGCACGGCAGTGCCACGTGTCCGGCTCATACACGAGTTGGAGTCCGGAGGAAGAAGGAGCCGACGAGTGCGGCCCCGCGGGTCAGAGAAAGAGAAGGAAAAGGAGTAGGCTCATGCGGAAAGGAGAAGGAGCGGGTCGGGCCAAGGCTGAGAAAAAACGAGCCGGTTCGAGTGGAAAAGAATTGAGCCGAGAAGAATGAGCCCGAAGAGAAAATTGGAATTAAAAAGTGTGGATATCATCGGGATATGCTCACGATCTTCGGATGATGCTACAATTGTCAATGTCGTCGAAGGTTTATCAAATCACTCATTTTCGACGGAGTTCAAGTCTTTGTCGAGCTTGAGCGGTCTGACCGTTTTGTTAATGATCCGACCGACCAAATCAAGGTCGACCGCAATGCTTCGTGAATCCGGCAGTGGTCAAACCGGCCTTTGGGCACAGTCTGACCGGCCATAAAGAGATTTTGGATTTTGAAGCCAGGCCAAAAATAGAGGGTGTAGGCAAGAGAGGGGATTCTCCTACACTTGGTCTCATAATTTTTGGAGCTTCGAGTCAAAAGTTCTATTCGTTTGAAATTTTCAGAAGGTTTCGGATTTCCAGGGATGAAAATTGGCTAAGTCCCAGTTGGACGGTCAGACCGGCCAATAGGTGGTGGTCAGACCGGCTAGGGGCGGTCAGACTGTAATACCCCGAATATCAAATAGAGAGAATATTATTCGGGAGAGGGAATTTATTCAATTTTGAATTTCTCCTAACAAAGAAAGTATCCAACAGCGGTTATGTAATATCCTGTTTAACATTAGAGAATTAATTGAAATGAGAAAGATATTTAACAGGAATTAAAAAGAGAAATCAGATTTTTAGAGGAGAAATAATCTTGGGCCTTTGGCCCACGTTGTTTGGCCCAAGTGGGAAGTTGGTTTAAGAAGGGGGCAACCAAACCCTAGGCACTTTTACTGTAGCACGGTACTGTAGCACCACCACCACTGTAGCACGGCGCTACTGTAGCACACCCCTCCCCTCCGGTGCTTCTCCATTGTTGCCGGTCATAAGGAAGAGGAAGGAGAGGGAAGAAGAGAGGAGAGGAAGAAGAAGAAGGTGGGGGTGATCTTCGCGAGGACTTCACGAAGGTTTCAGTGGCATCTCGCGTCATTCTTGTGGGTAAATTCGTGATCCCAATTAGTTTTGATAGATAATTCGTATACGATTCGTATTCATTAGATGTTCTGAGATTTCTGTAGTAGATCAGTAGAATCTGTCTTCCTGTTGACGCGCGGTTTTGGGTTAGATCCGAGTAGATTCAGGGATTAGTGTCTCCTGGAGATAGATGGGAATTTTCGTTATATTTCCAGAAAGTTATAATTCATAATTTTTGGATAAACGGTTAATTAGTTATGAATTTCGCAAGACAGAGTGCTAAATCTGTCTCAGGACTTGTGCAGCGAACATAGATCTGTAAATTTGATATGGGAGACGGCCAAATTGGATCAGTTGGTCTCCTTGATAGTTGTAGGTATTTTCATTATGATTCCAGAAAGGTAAATTTCATAATTTTTGGATTTATATATAAAAGTTATGAATTTTAGAAGCTCAGGTTGTAATCTGCCTCTCTGTTGTGGACAGAAGAGTTTTACTTGACTATTTACAACATTTTTGCACAATAGAAATATTTGAGATAATTTTATTGAGATAGTTGGTTTCCTGTAGTTTCCAGAGAGTATTAGAACAATGTGTTTGGTTGAGCCAAACAAAAGTTATGAAATTCACAAGTTAGTAGTACCGGAGATGGCAGATCGGTTTTCGGATTAAAAACAAAGACTTAGATGAACTAGTTTGATCTTTTGGTCACCTGAGAAGTTGTAGCTAGGCTTGTGTAGGTTCTAGGAAAATTGGATTCATGGATTTTGGAGTTTTGACTCAAAATTTAAGAATTTTTCCTTAACAGCTGTTCGCTTGGACAAATTTGAGAATTTGAGAGAGTTTTGATTAATTGTTGGGATTATGCTTAGGGATGCTTGTTCTCTTCTGTTTCGCTGCATTGCTGTACACTTTTGTGTGGTATACTTAGTTATTTACGGTTGCCGTGTGGTGGTGAACAACGGGCTAGAGCGCTCCATCGTTGTCTTCCGTCTCATGGTTGAGGTAAGTACATTTGATTTGTCTTGCTTGCCTTTTTGTTCCACTTGGTTGATTAATAAGCATTGGGTAATTCCAGTATTATTTGTTTCCCTTCATGATTGATATACCATGTTTCTTCGATGATATGTTTCGTTCAATGTATCCTTTCGCTCGCTCAATCATGTTTCACCCATCGGAGTGGGTAGTGAAGTCCCATCATTCCAACATGGGCAAGTACCTCAATGTTCCTATAATCATGAAATGTTGAATGCATGTTGTTGATTTTGTATTTCTAAGAGCCACGCTAATATTTAATTGTTCGTGTTCAATCCATTTGTGCTACCTCCATGAATAGAGAGCATGTATTTTCAATGTTCATATGTCATACCATGCATCCATAATACATGTTTCAATCCACGGAGTGGATCAATAAATAAGACCCATCAATTCCAAAGATGGGCACGTAAGACCCACCATTCCTATGTGGGCGGTTTGGGACACCCGCATTTAAACGCTTCTTCAGACGGGGCTTGGGTCCCCGTGATTTTGTTAAATGCGGCTTAGGTGAACACCGACGGTGTGTCACCAAAGAATACCGTATATGCATGTGTGTAGTCCTTCATTTCATCCACATCATTCATTCCATTCATTCAAGTGTTCGTTCTGTGCTTATTTCATACACTTTAATGATGTTCACATGATCATGGTTGTTATGTATTATTCATTTACTGTACTTGCTAAGTCTCGGACTCACTCTTGCTTTGTTTGTTGTTTTTTTAGGTGATCTTTGAGGTTGGCTCCATGGGGAGGGAATAGACACACACTACCTTTTCACTTCACCTTAATCAAGTCCAGGATTTCATTTTAGTTCAATTTAATCATTCATTATTGATGAACTGTAATAATAAATGTTGGTTGTGGCTGATAACTCTTCCCCATTAAGATTGGTTAAGAACTATGCGTGAACTTAGTTCATCCTTTGATTTAGTTGCTTGAGATCAGATTATACTTCTGCGATGATTCTGATATTTGTTGATTTCACTATTGTCTTGATATTAATGATTGTTGGAACCTCCGGTATAGCTAACTATACAGGGGAGGTTCTGCCGAAATTTAGAATTTTATCGTCTGTTTTAGCTTTGTTAACATGTTAGTTTAGTAGCATTCCAGCCCTTGTAGGACTGGAGTGTTACATAGACTGACCAAAGTGGCGGTCTGACCGGTTTTCACTTGTTCATCGGCCAACTCGGTGGCGATGTTTGTTTGGTTAGGTCATATTCATGGGTTTAGTACATATGTGTTGCATGATGCATGTTTTGACTAACGTGGGTCAAGTTGTGAAGAACTTGTTCCCGGAATTAATTTCTTGGTCTATTGTTGTGCAGGATGCTTGGAGGTCAACGACGGTCAACGGCGAGGATGATCGGGATTAGGCTTGGAGAGCTGAGGTCCAGAACGATCGGGGATGCCGAGTGAGGTCAATAGATTCAAGCATGGCGCAAATTGGACAAGGATGACTGAATGGACAGTTCGATGCGACGGGTTGGATCAAGCGGCGCGGGGGTCGGTGCAAGTGCCATGGTGGTTTCGGTGGAAGCCGGATGGGAGAGACTTGCCGACATGATGTGAGTCGTTGATCAACCCACACGTGGCGAAGCATGAGGAGTGCTTCACGAAGATGGGACTCGGTCTTTGGAAAAAGATCGAGAAGGGGTATTTTGGTAATTTTACCTAAATACCGCCTTGGTGACCTTTTGCCAACCCGCGACGCAAGACGGCGCAAAGAGAAGCGGATTAGGTCAAGTGGAGATGAAGACGGCGCTTTAAAATACGTGTGTGAGTTAAACCCGTTTGTGTGTGGGCTTAACGAGTGCCCAATAGGAATACTCTTCTAGAAGGTCTAGCCTCCACTATAAATAGAGGAGGGTGCTGGCTGCACCCCTTGAACCCTTTCTTTTGTGAAACCCTAGTTTGCCTTTGGTGCTTAGGGAGAGGATAGTTGGAGGTTAGGGTTCTAAAGAGTTGGATTTGATTTTGTGCTCATGTGTTGAGTATTTGTCCTCCTGGATGGAGTGGCTGTAAAGCTACATCATATCAAATCAATCCAAGGAAAGATTTCACAAGATGAGTCTCTTTGTGTTCTTGCTCTCTATTTTGTGATTTTGGGTCTTTCTTTGATCCGCGAGTTTTTCTTTGGTTTCTGGCCTAGATTTAGCTTGCTGTGACATGTGGGAATACATCTAGGATCATCTTGACCATCAATCCCCCACGAGCAAGTTTCTAGATCATATTTTGGTTTTTGCTCGGTTTTGGAGCAACCTTCACTCAAACGGAGAAAGGTCGGAACTTTGGTAACAATCTTCACGATCGTTAATTGAAATAGGTTCCTGACATCCTTAGAAAGGTATGTTTCAAATTTGGTAAGGTTTGGAGTCACGGATCAAAAGTTAGACCAATTTGTGATTTTGAGTTTGGGCTGATTTTACTGTTCATTGGCCTGGAGGTCTGACCGCCATGTATTGAGAGGTCAGACCGATTTCTAGTTGGAGGTTAGACCACCCAACTCATTTAGGTTTTGAGTTTTTATGTTTTTGGTCCATTTGCTTCGGGGTTTTGATTGGATTCAATACAAGTCTTCTACTGTGCTTGTATATTGATCTTCATAGCTTTTATAGCTATTAGAGTGAAAATAGTATTGAATTCGATCAAGGTGAAAAATAGATTATGCTCCTATTCACCCTCCTCCCCCCCCCCCTCCCCCCGTCGCCTTTTCGGTCCTACAAAAAGAATTTCCAATTTCCAGAATTTAGATTAAATAAAACTGAGCTCAAAGAAATAGAAAATAAATTCCTAAAAAATTCCAGAAAATTCTCTTGAACTCAAGGAACCCAAATAAAACAACTTTTAATTTAATGGAAGTTTAAATTAATCACATTAAATTGTTTTATTTTCAGAAAATTCAAATTACGCTTTTACTTATCCAAGAAAATTCAAATGGTTATTTTTATTTTTAAAAGCTTCAAATACATTCTAAATTTGGGATGTTACAAATCTACCCCCCCCCCTAAAAGGAATCTCGTCCTCGACATTCTGGCTGACTAAATAATATGTTCAATACCCAACCTTGCTCACTCTTCCAAACAGATTTCTCTTATGAGTGAAACAAAGCTGCAACTGACACGGAACTAACCAGAGACTTAACCAGAATGACGTTCTGAATGGATTGAACTTCTTCTACAATGACATGACTCAATCGTCCTCTTACTAAAGTTGATAGAGTCCTGATGGCTTGACTTGGTGTCTGAGGCACCCTGCTCCTGGCAAAGAAGTCCTAGCTGGTGTTGCCTCCAAATTGAAAGGAATTGTTGTTGGCCCTCGCTTCTGCAGACACTTGTTGGCATAATGACATGTCTCATGGTAGTTGAAACATGTAACTCCTGTAGCTAAATTGTTGGACCTCTAAGGTTAATGAGTGTTATTGTTATTAACACTCTAAATAACTCAGTTCACTTAATGAGACACTAGTGCAGGGGTACTGAATACATCTGATGAGTTATTGTAACGAATAAGCTGCTAAGCATTGGTTTTGGCTCTCTGCTGATGAACTCCATGTTGTATCATCTTCCTTTTGCGAGATTCATCCAACTCACGACGCGAATCTTCTATGAGTACGGCTTTATCAACCATATGCTAAAAATCCACGTAGTCATTACCCACAACTTGCAATTTCATAATAGGATTAAGTCCACGTTTGAATTGCTTCTGACATGTACTGTCTGTAGTAACATCTTCTGGAGCATAGAAAGAAAGTTGAGTGAATTTGTTGAGGAACTCATTCAATGACATGTTTCCTTGTTATAGATCACGAAATTCATTCTTCTTCATTTCCACTATACCATCTAGAACATGCACTTGACGAAAAGCTGCTAAAAACTCTTCCCAAGTAATAGCTTGTGAATTCTCATGAGCTGCGGTATAGTTCTCCCACCATTTTGCGGTTGATGTGAGGCATAAAGAACTTTCTCACCATCATTGCATTGGGCAATGGCGAGCTTTTTTCTCAATAGATCAAAGCCAATATTCTTCTTCCAAAGGTTTTGACGAAGGAGAAAACGTAGGCGAACTGGTTCTCATATACTCTGATAACTTGGACTGTTGATGAATTGGTAGCAGAACAGCTGCTGCTTGATTATTCTGATTCAACAAATTGACTAAGGCAGCGGCAGTCTGATTCTGTTGAGTCATCATACTGTTCATGTTCTGCATCATTGCATTCATGATTTGTGTCTGACCTGCTAGAAATTGTCCCATGTTTGGATCTGTGACTCCAGGTACTATTGACTGTCCACTAGCATTGATATTGGTATCCACTAATTGAGTATGACTTGATGTGTTGTGAGTGTCAACTATCTTCAATGATTCTCCACAGGTTTAATAGGTAAGGTAGAAAAGTACGATAGATGAGAGGGAATAGCACAATAGATGAGAAAGAACAAGGGAGAGAAGAGAGATACAACTTAATTAGGGAAATTAGATTATACCCAAGGACAAAAGACAAAGAAGACATAGCTAAAATTCTATGAAAGACAAATGAACTCTTCAAATTAAAGGTTTAGTGTGACTGTAAGATAATCCATGACAGTAAAACTACAGATCCCACTTACACACAACCCAAATAAAACCAACTGCAACAACCATCTAACACACTACTAAAGACTCTAATCTAACGGCTCCCACTCTGGAATGGACAACAAAGACTCTTCATAAACAACAAGAACGAAGCGACGAAGATACTCCTAACGATTGCCGGTGATTTAACTTCTTTCTTCTAGAATAGAGAAACTAATGAGGCGAGAAAGTCAATTCAAAATTATAAAACAAAATTCAACAAAGATAATGAACAAGATTTCAAGGATAAGACGAGAAAAGAATAAAATAGATTGACATGATACAATAATAGAATAGATGAGAAAAGAACAACTATAGAAGTCAAATTAAGTTGGTTTGATTTAGGAAATAAGTTTTGAAGCTTTTAGCTAAGACGACCATGCTAACTAAGGTTGTGTTCTACAGTCGATATGGCTCTGATACCACCTCTGTCGGGATACGGATTTACACATCCGAAACCCTCTGTGTATTCTGAACTAGTCCCAGATCAGTACCTAGTTCACACAAGAAATATTGATGAAATACCATCCATTTATCGATTTAACAAAAAAAATATCTCAAAAGAACAAATAATAATAATAACTAGACCTTATGGTCAACATTTACTTAACTTGCCACGCAGGGCTAAAGAAACAAATAAACTCTTGTAGCAGAACGGGAAAACATAGAAAGGTCAATCAACATGCCAACAGGAAATAGAGTAGAGAACACATCCTAATTCGCAAAGTCTTCAAAGTATTCGAAGAACTCTTGAGCAGCCTGATACTCTTCGACTGAGCAGCAAAGTTTAAAGCCGTGAATACATAAAGTACTCAACAAGTCGTAGAGAACAGTATGCAATTAATATTCATGCAAGGCTTGAACAAAGGATTAGCTATATGGTTCTTTTGTGGAAAGCAGTATTGACCATAAATACGGTAAATAGATTGCAATGCGTAATTTAAAAGAAAGTAAGTAAATAAAGTAAATAGTTTCTTTGAAATCAACCAATGAACTTCTCATTCACACCCTAACACATTTTTATAAAGAAACTCTACCTCCCGTGTGAAATCCCCTAGCATGTGCATGACCACGGACACAGCTGTTTAAATAGTTTTAACTCTGTAGAGGTTGTACAGCTTAACCCACAAGAAATAAATCAACTTATAATGTCCGATCACACACTTCCGTAGGTGCGCGACTAAGTGATTATCACAAGGCCTTTACAAAGCTTTTTCCCAACCCAGTTTTGCCCGATAATGTTTCAACACTGAATGTCATCACGACCAGACAGGGCCCCCTCTTACGCCATTGTGAATATCCATCCTGGAATTCACGCTTCCAAAAACAGAAACTATAATTGAAACATTGCTAATTAATTAGTCGGGTCTATCCCATACAAGACATGTGGTTGTACGATATGGCCCAGTTCAATGGCGCACAAGATTAAGTCCTTAACAAGTTACTCAGGCAAGACGACCTCATCCAAAACAATGTGTCTGTCGAACCCCCTTTACTGCATGATCACCTGCATGAGTATAAATTATTTTGTTCACCCAAACCAATGACAATCCCGGTCATGGCACACAATTTTATAAACAAAGGTATCGTACCACAATCGACACAACAGTGATATCACACCACAGTTGCACAATAATGGCATCACAACATAATTCCATATATCATTAAGTGAAATCTAACATTATTGGATATGTGATCATGAGCCCATCGTAACTAAGCATGACTAAGTATCTCTATGATACCCATGTTGGCGATACAAATATGTCCAACCAATATTGACCATCCTATGGTGACAAATGATTCATAGTATTCAAATAATCAATGAAGGCCACTACTACAGATTGGGTCATCACAAACAGTTCTTAACCATCATCACAGACGGTTTCTGAACTATCTGACTTTATGTGTCTATGATAACAGGCGGTTATCACAGATGGTTTTTTAGCCATCTGTGAAAAGCATAACACAGACGATTTCTCGTATAAACCGTCTGTGAAGACCAACTATCACAGACGGTTATATATACCAACCATCTGGGATTAGATACATAACACAAATGGTTAGTAAAAATAACCGTCTATGATATCAAAAATATCACAAACGGTTTTTGGTAGTAGCCGTCTGTGATATCGAATATCACATATGGTTTTTTATAGCAGTCGTCTGTGATATATCGGATATATCCCAGATGGTTTTTCGTAGTAGCCGTCTGTGATATCGGATATCATAGACAGTTTTTTATAATAGCTGTCTGTGATATATCGGATATACCAGACGGTTTTTGGTAGTAGCCGTCTGTGATATCTCGGATATCACTGAGCGGTTTTAATAGTATCATGCGTGATTTGATAACGATCACGCATAGCGATTGTTAGTAGTAGTATGCGTGATTTCCGACGTATCACAGACGGTTTGTTGGTGGTAGCCGTCTGTGATTGGATACATATCACAAACGGTTTGATGGTGGTAGCCGTCTGTGATAGTATGCATTCACAGATGGTTTTTTTGTGGTAACCGTCTATGATAGTATGTATTCATAGACGGTTTTTAGGTTTTTCAGCTAGCCTCAAGTAATGCTAGCCATGCCCTCTGAAAACAAGCAAGCAGAAAACAGATATATCACAATTGATTTAATATAAAACAACTCAAAGTGATTTTAAAACTCAATATCAATTACAAAGTTATTTGAATTACAACTCAAAGTGAATTACAACAAATCACTGTCGCCGGGGTGAAACTCTCCATTCTGGTTAATGATCTCCCCCATGATGAAGATGGCAAGCTGTCCTCGAATGTCCGCGAGCATGTCCAGATGGTAGGCACATTCTTCCATTGTCATGCCCTATCACTAGCAAGAGTAATGTAGCAAGTATATATATTTAAATTCATAATTATATAGGATTGACTGACAAACCTCTAGATCCTTCGTCTTAGCACTCATAATTTCCAACATATGACAACAAACGTAGAATGCACATATGTTGCCTTGTAGTTGTTGCTGGTGGCACTACAAAAATAGAAGTGTGATATAGGATATATGTATAGTCAGTTCAAGAGGCCAGGTTACGACGTGTGATATAGGATTATTGTGCTATAGCGGGTTCTGAAAATTTAGTCCTATGTCGTAGTGTGTCGCTCTGTTCCTTGTGTGTCCCTCCCTCGGCAACATAGATGCTAAACGACCTACATGATTCCAAAAAGTTATCATCCGACATTTCAAACGAAGGAAGACTACAATAGAGTTACGAATGGAGGAAATGAGCATACCTATCGAGTAATTTTTGCACAATGGTGAAGTCGTGTGTTTTGTCAACTAGGGAATCAAGGTATATTACCTTGTTCCACTTTGGTACAATGTCTAAAAGGATCCAGTGGTATCTATGAGTATGTCGCTATAGTCATTAAACCTAAGTTTGTGTTGCGTATAAAGAACAAATGAAATTTGTATATCAAGTAGTGAAGCACTTACCCCTGATTGTAGGGCATCACTATGTAGTCCTTGTCGCGGTGAGTAAACAACCCCCTCATTATGTACTTCTCGACGTAGGATGCGTATTGGGTGATGCTTTGCTCAGAGATCAACTGTGGGTCGAGGAAGCCAACCGGTTGTCGTGATCACTGGGCTTCTTGCATCATGTGTCTATATATAAGCAATGAGTTATGATATTTATCGGTATTGTGTGAATGTAGAACTTAGTTGTACACACTTACAGTGTCCAGCATCGTAGAAGTGTCGAGGGCGTCGAGGTTGAATAGATCAAATAAGTCTTCGAAGCCCACGATGAAGTAGCCCGCCTTGTGGAGGAAATGGTTCTCCGTGTAGCTGACGGTGAATCCAGTAAGCCGGTCTTCCTTGGCCTCATTGGTCTACCACATGTACCAGGCATGCAAAGTTCGGCAAGCCAAACCAGCGTGGCGTAATATTGTGTCGAAGACCAATGGAATTTCGAGGGAGTACGTGCCAGGCTTGTGAGGCGCCTTAATCTTCTTCGATTTGGCCTTAGTGCCTCACGTGATTTGTCTTCCTAGAAGACGACTCAACACGATTTTCTTGTTTCTTGGGTGCTGTCTCCACGAAAGCCGATACGGAGGCCTTCTGAAGCGGGGGTTGAGGTGGAGTCCTACTGTTGGAGAGGCATGGTCATCGTGTGGAGATCGCGGCACTGCAGGGTCAAGGGCGATGTCCCTCTTGGGCTACTGGACATAAGTGTGCAAGGCATCCCCTAGTGTTTTGATCTCTTGGTTCGGGGGCTTCTCGAGTAGGACAGCCATCAAATTATCATGTACCATGTCCAACTGGACCTTGGCGCAACCCTGTGCCATCTGAGCACCGTGCACCACTATCCCTTCCTAGCATGGATACACCACCCCCCGCCCAGCCTCAACAGAAATGGACCCAACTAGCCTTACTTGGAGCCTGCAGGGCGTGGGCTCCTACAAAACGATACACAATTAGCTAATGCATCCTACAGGTCTATCTTTCGAGCAATCCAGAGATGTACATTACCTAGATGACATCGATAGGTAATCGGATGTCGCCAAGTTTAGAAAGTGCAGGCGTGGACGCGACGCTACTCCGACATTGAGGGGGACTGGCTCCCAAAATCACAGGGAAGGCTTGCGACTGGTTGATGAGTTGATTCATTTGTTCCTACAATGATGTTATCAATCCTTGAAATTGTGCACTAATCTGTGCACTGATCTCTTTCAATTGTTCCTCGCGTTTGGCCTTGGTTCTCTTCCGACTCCTATACGCCTCGGAGTCATGTGGAAATCCATCCCTCCAAGGTACGTAAACCCCAAGACCTCGCATGCGACCTGAGTGCTCCTTGTTTCCCAAGGCCATGGATAGTATATCCTTCTCCCTTACTACTTTGAAGGAGCCTTGGGAAGATTGGACATTCAATGTTTGCTGCAAGAGGCCATCATGTTATTTTAGACTCTACGAAGTTATGGACTTATTAACAACTAGGTAGTTCGACATATCTTACCAAGCGTTGGGACACTACCTCGTCTTCTGGGTTTGTGAAAGAGATGGCGCCTGACGACGTGATTATGGCCCTCCCTCTTAACCAGGTTCGGGCGCGCTCGTCTATGATCTCGGCAAATGGCGGGGAGACCTGCGACTGGATTGCCACATTATCCTCACTCATCAATCGCGGGAGTTTACCCGCGTACCTAGCGGTGCTGAGTTTGTGGGGGTGGATGTTTTGTGCCTAGATAGCCTTGTGTGCCACACTTTGCTGTTGTAATTCGACTGTCGTCTTCATCCGCACAAAGGCGTCCCATGTATCCGATGACACGAAATTATACTTCGTGCAGGGCATCCGATCCTTGTTCATGTACTCCGTGACAAGCTTGTTGTTGAAGGCCTTCCAAGCGTGTCCCATCGAGAGGAACGCCTGTCGTTGCACGAGATTGGAGAATTCTGCTGGGATATCGAACGACGTTGTAATTTCAGTCCACAACTGTGCTTTCTCTACAGCCATCAGATCCTTCCATTTCTGTGTGGTGATGGGAACCCGTTCCCTTCCAAGTATACCGTAGGTGGTCCGGAATGCTGCTGCTGCTTTCTGGGGAAGCAAAGGGACCCTAGAGGTACTGACAGCCGTGATGGTCATTCGGCCCATGGGCATTTTCGATATTCCTCTGGCATGTCGCTTAGGTACCACTTTCCTTGGAGATCCAGATGCATTCGGCGACGTCAATGATGGCGGAGACGGTGGCAAAGACGGTGTGGACGCCATGTCGCAAGATTAACAAATCAGTACAACATCAATCAGGATAAAATGCTCAAAAGATAGAACTTCACAACAAAATAAACCATCAATTGAGAATTCACTATCAATATTTCAATTGAACCAACTACACAATATTTCAATTGACAGGAATATAAAAAATAATCATAGTGAACATAAGCTACCAATAGAATGGAGCAAAATGACCAGACAACATCCACATAATGAAACAGAGGAATCTGATGAACATGAATAACATGATACAATATTAGAGAACCCAAAGCGATGAGCTCGTACCTCCCACAACATTACTAAGAAATATCTCCCAGTGCTAGAGTCAATCAAATCAGCACAATCCAAAGCGGTGAGCTCGTACCTTGACAGGAGGCATCGACGACGAGGGAGTCGAGGTCGGTAGTCGCAGAGGGAGGATGCTGGCGCGGGGAGAGAGGAGGCTCGGGATGACGGCGGCGTAGGGAGGATGACGAAGCGGAGAGGGAAGGCTCGGGGATGACGGCGGCGTAGGGAGGACGACAGCACAGAGAGATGAGGCTCGGGGATGACAGCGGCGTAGGGAGGACGACGGCACGAAGAGGGGAGGCTCGGGAGGAACACAGGAAGTAAGGGCTAGGGAAGCGGACTGGAGAGTGAGCTCTAAGGCCTGAGGAGTAGTAAGAACGCAAACCCTAGCAAGGCCCTACTTATAGGTGCATATCGTAGACGGTTCTCTTAAAGAACTGTCTGTGATATGTAATATCATAGATGGTTCTCCTAAATAACTGTTTGTGATAAGTGTATATCACAGACGGTTCTATTCCAGGACCGTCTGTGATAATCGAGCATATCTCAGACAGTTCTATTCCAAGACCGTCTACGATAATCGAGCATATCACAGATGGTTCTATTTTAATAACCGTGTGCGATAAGTATCACAGATAGTTTTATTATGGAACCGTCTGTGATGCTCGTGTGGGGGAACTTTTTGGACGCGTGCACAGGAGGCAAAATGTTTTGG
Organism: Phyllostachys edulis; assembly: GCA_036346405.1. Taxonomy (NCBI): domain Eukaryota; kingdom Viridiplantae; phylum Streptophyta; class Magnoliopsida; order Poales; family Poaceae; genus Phyllostachys; species Phyllostachys edulis. The sequence goes on from CM070563.1 coordinate 33,351,968, forward strand.
CGCCTCGTTTTCACACGCGGGAGGCAAAATGTTTTGGTGCCTCGTTATCATAGACGGTTTATTCCACTAAACCGCTTGTGATAGTTCCTTCTATAGCTAGAAAATATATTGTTTTTCAGCTAGCCTCAGAGAATGCTAACCATGCCCTCTGAAAACAAGAAAGCAGCTGATACAATCACAGATGGAATGATTTCTTAATTAGTGAATCAATTACAATGGAATAATTCCTTAATTACATGCCGAGTTTGTTAATTGCAATGGAACAATTTTCCAAAAAGGTGTCATCGTGTAGGATCATTCCACTTGCTATTTCGTTTTAAAATATAGCCCTTCATGATGATCGACGCACATATAGCTAGCTTCTTCACTGGGTTCTTTCTCGTGCCTGATGCCGTCTCCGAAAGGAGGCAACTCATCAAATTGATTGTACTCTTCCTCATCCACAACATTCTCAACTTCGACAATCCTTCTTTTTCCATAAAGAACTACGTGGTGGTTCTTATTTGCTGGGTCCTTTACATAAAAAAACTTGAACAACTTGCTTAGCGAGTACGAATGGTTCGTCCTTGTATCCGACACATTCGAGGTCCACAGTAGTGACGCCGTACTTGTTGACCTTCATACCCTGTGGAAGTTTGACCCAATGGCACCAAAATAGGGGGATCTTGAAAAGTACGTAGTCGAGATCCCAAATCTCCACTACGAACCCATAGTAGGAGCTCATCCCAATGGTATTCAACTGCTCGTGAAACACATCTATACGGACACCGCTGTTCTGGACTATGCTCTTCCTATCCTGAGCTGTTGTATAAAATGTGTACCCATATATGTTGTATCCTTACCATGTCACAATTGTAAATTTTAGCCCTTTTGCCAACCATGGCAGCGTATCATCACTTGATGATGGCCTCCCAGTGAATCACACCTTCAACCATGCGTTGAACCGGCGGTTGTGCTCTCTCGTGATCCAAACCTCCAACCGGCCTGGATTCTGTTGGTGTACCAAGTCTTTGTGCTCGTCGATGTACGGGGACACTTGGGTCATGTGTTGCAAGACAGTGAAATGGGCTTGAGCATACGCGTCGAAATCGGGAGTGATTGCTTTCCTTCTGATGGTCCCAATACCCTCCAGCCTCCCCCCACGACGAGATAGGGGCACACCTGTCGGTTCCACCTGAGCCATGTAGTCGACGCAAAACTAAATGACCTCTTCAATTGCATAACCTTCGATGATGCTGCCCTCCGACCGAGATCGATTTCGTACATAGGACTTGAGAATTCCCATGTACCTCTCGAACGGGTACATATGACGTAGGAACATAGGGCCGCATATCTTTATCTCTTTCACAAGGTGAATAGTAAGATGGACCACGATATCAAAAAATGACGGAGGGAAATACATCTCAAGATGACATAGAGTCATCATCACGTCGGCCTACAGCGCATCTAGTCCTTCGGGATAGATGACCTTCTGAGCAATTGAGTTAAAGAAATAACACAGCCTCATGATTGTCACTCGGATCTTGTTCGGCAAAATAATTCTAATTGCAATAGGAAGTATTTGTGTCATCAGCACATGACAACCATGAGACTTCATACCAATTAATTTCAAATCTTCCATAGAAACAAGTTTTTTTTTCATGCTGGCGGAGTAACCGAACGGAACTTTCACATCATGTAAGCTCTAGCACAGTTCCTTTCTCTCAGCCTTGGACAGAGTGTAGCAAGCTGGGGGAAGGTACGTTCGTCCTTTATCGGTCTCTTTCGGTGCTAACTCGGTCCTTATGTTCATATCAACCAAGTCACGCCGTGCGTTGACACCATCCTTTGTTTTGTCACAAATGTTCAGTAAGAGATCAATCAAGCTATTACATACATTCTTCTCCACATACATGATGTCGATGCAGTGGCGAACTTCTAAGTGCTCCTAATAAGGTAAGTCCCAAAAAATTAATCGCTTCTTCCAGATATTCTTCTGATGGGTCCTCAATTTACGACTCTTTCCAAGCACAACATCGATATCCTTGACCATATCATGGACCTCTTTCCCTCTTAAAGCCCTTGGAGCTGAATCGTTCTCCTTATTTTTATCGAATTGTTTCTTCATCTTGCGGTATGGGTGATATCTGGGAAGGAACCTACGGTGACGCATGTACACAGTTTTGCGCGAGTTGTTCAGCCACACACTCTCCGTATGATGTAAGCAGTGTGGACAAGCTTTGGCTCCTTTTGTACTGAACCCCGACAGGTTACCAAGGGCAGGAAAATCATTGGTGGTGCAGAACAACATGGCGCGTAAAGTCAAGTTCTCTTGTTTGTACGCATCCCATACATGTACCCCTTCGTGCCACAGTGTCAAAAGACCTTCCAGCAATGGTGCTAGGTATACATCAATATCGTTCCTAGGTTGCTTCGACCCTTGGATAAGTAGTGACATCAAAATATACTTCCGCTTCATACACAGCCAAGGAGGAAGATGGTACATACATAGATTCACAGGCCAGGTGCTATGTCGGCTGCTCGTGTTACCGAAAGGATTCATTCCATATATACTCAACCTAAACCTTATATTCCTCGGGTCCGCATCGAAGTCTTCGAAGCTCCTATCAAAGTTTCTCCACTGGGTAGAATCAGTAGGGTGTCTTATCTTTTCATCTTTCTTACGCTCCTTCGAGTGCCAACACAACAATCTTGCCTCCTTTCGGTTCGCAAATAAACGCTTCAAACAGGGAATTATAGGCAGATACCACAACACCTTAGCTGGAGGTCCTTGCTTCACCTCGATGCCCTCGCCGTCATCGGAGTGATTCTTACGCTTGTATCGGGACACAGCGGACATACATGCATGTCTGCATACTCTTTACAGTAGAGGATACAATCGTTCAGGCATGCATATATTCTTTCTACTTCTATACCCAATGGACAAAGAACCTTCTTGGCTTGATAGGTCGTTCTGGGCAACACATTTCCCTCTAGAAGGATGTCTGCTAGGAGACCTAGTAACACTATGAAACTCTTGTCGGCCAACCATTGCTTGCTTTCAATTTCAACAGTTCAAGCACAGAGGACAACCTTGTGTATTCTGGCTTGCAGCCTAGGAACAAAGGTTTCTCCGAGTCCTCCATTAAGCCCTCAAATCTACCAAACTCTCTCTCAGTATAGTCCCCTTCTGCATCGCATAGCATCTGATCCAAATTGTCATCGTACGACCTATCCTGATCGAAAGCATAATCCACATCCGGCATATCGTTGTCTCCCTCGACAATGTTACTACCTTCTAGTATAATCTGCTCTTCACCATGACTGGTCCAACATGTATACTCCTTTTTGAAACCCCTTCGAATCAAATGGCCCTCAATCTGCGTTAGGTTGGTAAACATCTTCATATTATCGCAATCAATGCATGGACAATACATAAATTTTATCCCCTTCTTCAACATATCCTACTCGGCAGCTCTTTTAAAAGTAGACATGTCATTAATGTACTCTTCACTCACACGGTTCTCAATGTACATCTAGCTTCGGTCCATCTGCTCTACGCATGTAACAAATTAGATTAATGCACGCAACTACTCTTCCTATTGACCAAACATACTACAAATTGAATAGCGATCAACCCAGGGCAAATATAAATTTAAGGATTACAAATCGTCATAACTGAGGCTCACTATGATGTAAACAGTATTATTTTACACAACACAAGACAAGTGAGTGTATATATATATATGCTGCTCATTGTTTTATTGTAAATCTTAACTACCAATAACTTCCTTGGATGATAAACATAGCTATCATCCATGCATCTCTCTAGATTATAATGCATATAATTAGAAGCAAATACTAACCTTAGATCACCAAGAATAAATAGATCTACAAGCACACTTGTAAATCTACAGTATTTAATTCTTTCACCAAATGCCCCAAAGCAGGCTGCCTCCTTCAAAGCAGCCGCAAATCAGAGACAGATCTGTCTGGAGTCGGGATGACAAGATATTTAATTGCGAATATCACAAACCGTTCTTAAAAAAACCGTTTGTGATACGTAACACAGACAGTTTTAAATAACCACCGTCTGTGATAATCGTAGGCTCACACGGTTCTTGTGAAGAACCTTCACAGACGGTTTTATTTAAGAACCGTCTGTGATGAGTATCACAGATGGATCTTAACAAGAACTATATATGACATTCGGAGACCTCACTTATCACAGATAGTTCTTAACAATAACTGTCTGTGATATTCGCCATTAAATATCCGGTTGTCCCCTCAGATCTAGATCTATCAGAAGTGAGAAATGTCACTGTTATGTGTGACTGCTTTGAAGGAGGCGGCCAGCTCTGGGCCGCGTTTGGTGAAGGAAATACTGTAGATTTTCCAGTGTACTTGTATTTATATTTGTTCTTGGTGATCTAAGGTTAGTATTCCTTTGTCTCTGATGTGTCTGCTTTGAAGAAGATGGCGAGTATAGCTAAGAAAGCAACCAAGCCCACCATGAAGCATGATCTTTTTTTTTCGGTTGTCGTCCACGCAGCATGAGGTGGTGTGACAGTAGCCACAGCCTACATCGTCGAAGCTAACACACTCTCTTTGCAACCATGCTTCTTGAACTTGTAGGGGCTGGTCATACCGTGGTTGTATTCATTAGCATTCTCTGGCTAGTCGGTATGATCGACCCCTACGAGTTCAAGAAGCATGGTTGCCTGAAGAGTTTGTGTTCGATGAGGTTGGCCGTGGCTGCTGTCTCATCCTCATGTTGCGTGGACAACCCCCAAAAAAAATCATTCACTGAATCGGAGGGCCCTAGCGCTAGCCACTGCTAGGCGGGTGGATTGCCCTAACTGCCGTGTGCAAGCAAATATATTCTACGCCAACACCGAGGGAAATACTGGTCGGGTGTTTTACAAATGTCCTTATTTCTCAGTAAGTAAACTTGACTTTGATTTCTTGCGGTTTGGATGTTTCTCCAGTAGCTATGAAATATGTATGCTATTTTGGCATTTGTACGGTTCTGTAGGCTGGAGGATGTCAATATTTCCAGTGGGCAGACACCATGGACAGAGCAAGGGAGCGCAGCAATACAGGGCAAAGGATGGATTCTAGGCTGGAGCAGAGAATGGAAGTTGTACTGGAGCAGAGGCTAAACATGCTGGAGTTGAAGATGGAGCGTATTCTGGACCATATCAACTGGTTAGAGAAGATTTTGTGTGTGTGTGTGTATCATTGTTGTAATTTATAGCATATTTGTGAAGTAGCTGGTTTCTTGTAGTAGTAGTAAAAAATATCACAAACGGTTCCAACCACAAACCGTCGGTGATACATATCACGTACGATTATAGTTAAAAAACCGTCTGTGAAGTATTCATTATCACAGACTGTTGTTGTTAATAACCATCTGTGATAATTATATATCACAGATGGGTTTTTTCACTAAACCGCGTGTGGCAGTAAACAAGTTCAGCATAGACAGTAACTTAACTTCAAACTGTATTTCTTGTATTTGCATATGGCCAAACAGCGTGGCCAGTCGCTTCTTATAAAAGATTTTTTAAAAAAAAGTAGAAATAATAAAAGATCAAGTTTTTCTAGTGGCCCAAGTAGCCTGCTATCTCCGTTATCAAAGCTTCGTAGGCGATGTCATCGGCATCGGAGGGTTTAGGATCAGCGCGGGTAGCCTGAAACACTTCCAACCATTGACATGATCGTTCCATACTCACCCAAAGAATCTCCTCTTGAGGAGCCAAGAAGAAAAACGCCCATAGACCCTCTTCTCTTGCTTGAGGGGTCTCAACTTGGTCGACTCGGTCGCTCGCCGCCTCGATGTCGCATTACAAGTGACGGTAATCCACCTGTAGACATGCAACCTCTTGCTCGAGGACTACACCGATGGCGAGGTTAGCTCGCCGGAAGCTGCAGACCACCCGGAAGACACGGCACAGGAGGTCGTATAGATGGCACAACATTGTTGTCACGTGTCCTGGCATAACGTTCGTCGGAGGAGGTAGGACACAGTGATTACAGTGACTTTCCGCAGCTTCCGCCAACGTACGGCTGACGAGGTGCTTGTACAGGATGGCCAGGTAGGCCATCAATGCTGGTGTCTGGGGAGAAAAGTGAGGAGCCATTTTGTTTTTGCCTGAGAGTAGCTAGAACGATGTGTGAGGAGTACGGTGGCGGATGATCATTCTTATAAAACATGCAAGGAGTAACGTCGGCATGGGAGACGAAGAGACGTATCGCGTGGGAGGCGAAGCGGTATTGAACATGTCACAAACACTTCCAACCACAAACTGTCTGAGATACAAAATTATCACAGACGGTTCGGATTCAAAACCGTTTGTGATAGTTATTAATATCACAATCGGTTCTTGTTAATATCCATCTGTGATATTTCACAGACGGTTTTAAACATGCACCGTCTGTGATATTAATAACTATCACAGACGGTTTTTAATACAAACAGTTTGTGATAATTTTATAGACAGTTTGAAACATGAATAGTCCGTGATATCACATCTTCACAGACGGTTTTTACCATAGCCAGTAGCACAAAAGTGCGCTAAACCAAAACCGTCTGTGATTGTATTTAATAAAGACGGTTCCGAGGAACCGTCTATGATGAGGTGTCTAGGATAGCCCCTTTTGTAGTAGTGGGCGTAGTGACAAATAGGTGATTAATTATTCCCAAAAGCAGTTGATATAAAGATAGGATGCAATCTTATATAAAACAAGATACTTTTGAAACCATATGTTCAATATGATCAAAGGACTATGACTTGCCTCGGCTTTGCTTAGTTACCACACTTGGATCTTCAAAGCTTATTTCTGCTCCTCGAAACGGATCGTCTAAATGTAAGAGAAAACACTAGGCCAAGAAAAAATTAATCCAAAATAAATTCAAATAAAATCCAAAAATAGCAAAACTAACTCTAAAAGAAACAGCTCGATTTTATATGAATTTAGGATTTTGAATGGACTAAATCGGAATTCGGACGAAGGAGAACGGACTCTCGGAAGATTTGCCGAAAAGGAAAAAAGAGAGAGAGAAAAGAATATTCAGGGAATATTCCTTCAGAATAAAAGAAAAAGAAAAAGAAATTGAAGCTGACAAGTGGGGCCCACTTGCAAGTGAAAGAGAGAAAGAGAGGATGACTTGTGGGACCGGGCTATAAGAGAGAATGGAAGATAGAGAGAGAATGATAGGGGTGGCCTACATACAAGAGAGAAAAAGAGAGAGAGAGAGAGAGAGAGACAGAAGCAAAATAGAGGAAGTGGCGGCCCACTTCATAGTCATTGAGCTATTTTTATATATCTTTGTATAGTATCATGTTCTTATTAGCTTTATCATGAGTTCTTTTCTCAAGAATCTACTATTTGTCAGTCTGTAAATAACTAGGATGCATAGGATCTCTATTTTCAGTTATTCTTGCAATAGCACATCATGTCTAGCTCTTTTATGCCTAGGGCAAGGACATGATAGAATATTTACAAAATGAATATCTAGGCTCGATTTCCATGATTTTCTCATCATTGCCATGCTACCTGAAAATGAATATTTACGAAATGAATATCTAGGCTCAGTTTCCATGATTTTCTCATCATTGCCATGCTACCTGAAAATGAGTTATGCAGTTTCTTGCTTAATCAGATCATGTATTATGGTGTGATATTTAGGACCTCATCATGCTAGTATGATTTCTAGCCAAGGGATATATTTGTGTGATGCAGCAATGCTCAGAATTAATATTTCATCGCTGCATGCTGTTATTACCCTGATTAGGGACCACATTGAGGGCTTTTATAAAAATCTTTTTGGTTTTGAGCATGATATGGATGTGAGGTTGGATGATGAGGTTTGGAGTAATAACCTGAGAGTTGTGGCCAATGACAACTTGTTTTTACTCCAGCAGTTTTCTGAAGAGGATGTGTTGAAAGTTATTAAGGACTTACCTTCTAACTCGGCTCCTGGTCCAGATGGTTTTCCCACCTTTTTTATAAAGAGTTTTGGGGGGTGATTAAGAAGCCTTTTATGGAGCTTGTGAAAGATTTCAGCAAAGGGGTTTTGGATATTAAAAGACTCAACTATGGGGTGGTTACTCTTATTCCAAAACTCAAAGAGGTCAGCAGTATTAGACAATTTAGGCCCATTTGTTTACTTAATGTTAGCTTCAAAATCCTCACTAAGCTCTTGGCTAACAGGTTAGGAATGATTGTTGACAGAATTGTTAATGAAAGTCAATCAGCTTTTATTAAGGGCAGAAACATTCTTGATGGAGTAGTAGCTTTGCATGAAATTGTTCATGAGTTGAGGTGCTCTAGAAGGAAAGGAGTTATTCTGAAACTCGACTTTGAGAAAGCCTATTATAAGATTCATTGGAATTTCCTAGAAGAGGTAATGCTGAGAAAGGGTTTTGCTGACAATTGGGTTAAATTGGTTATGAGTTCTGTAAGGGGTGGTAGAGTTAGTATTAACATCAATGGGGAGGTTGGTTCTTTCTTCAGAACTTATAAAGGCTTAAGACAAGGAGATCCTTTGTCTCCTCTTCTTTTTAACCTTGCTGCAGATGCTCTGGCTGAAATTATTGACATTGCTCAGAGGAAAGGTCTTGTTAAAGGGGTCATTTCTAATTTGATTCCTGGAGGGGTTCCCATCCTGCAATATGCAAATGATACTGTTATTATGATGGAGTGCGAGGATGATTACTATTTACATCTCAAGTTTCTGTTGTATTGCTTTGAGTGGATGTCGGGTTTGAAAATCAACTATCACAAGAGCGAGATTTATGTTCTTGGAGTGGATCAAGAGGAGGCTGACATTTTTTATTGCAAATTGGCTCAGCTCCCTATGAATTATCTGGGTATCCTGATTGGGGATAGACACATGGGAATGAAAGCTGCTGAGAAAGTGCTTAGCAAGCTGAACAATAGACTTGACAATTGGAGAAACAAGCTCTTGTCTTCTGGGGGGAGATTAGTGTTGTCTAACAGTAGTTTAAGCAGTCTCCCTATTTACACTATGGGGTTCTATAGATTTAATAAAGGTGTGCATCAGAAAATGGACTCTATTAGATCTAAGTTTTTCTGGCGAGATGCTAGTAACAGTTTTAAGTATCATATGATGGGCTGGGAGGCTGTTTGTAGACCCAAAGATTTTGGGGGGTTAGGGATTATTAATACTCGAGTGATGAATGATTGCCTCATTGCTAAATGGATTTGGAAAATTCATAATGCTGATAATGAACTCTGGTTTAGAATCATTAAAGCTAAATATTTTCCTATGTGTGCTTTTAGAAATGCTATTGTGTTGAATAGTTCCCAGTTTTGGAAGAGTATTCAGAAAATCAAAAATGTGTTTTTCAAAGGGGGTGCCTTTAAGATTGGGGATGGTTGCAATACCTCTTTTTGGGGAGACGTTTGGCTGGCTGATTGCCCTTTAAGGATCAAATATGATAAGCTTTTTATGTGCTGTCAGGCCCCTGCTGTAAGTGTAAATAATTGCTAGCGGGAAGGTATGTGGAACATCCCTTTTAAAAGAAGTTTGGGGTTTGAGGAAAGTCTACAATGGGATAATCTAAAGGAGATCTCTTAGAGGTTGAGCTCAACCATAATAAAGATTCTGTTCATTGGTGTTTGGAAAAAACTGGCATTTTCTCGGTTAAATCTCTTTATAGGCATCTGACTTTTGGAGGTGTGTCCAGTATTAAGTTTCAAAAGTTATGGAGGAGCAAGCTTCCTTTGAAGGTTAAAATCTTCATTTGGTTATGTTTTCATAACAGAATTCAGACTCTTGATCAGCTTTCTGAAAGGGGGTGGAAAGGGGGTATTCTTTGTGTTCTCTGTGGTTCTGTTGAAACTCTTGATCATGTAATGTTTAACTGTTGTTTGTCTAGTTTTTTCTGGCTTGGCATGAAGGAGAGCTTAAGTTGGGACAGAGTTCCCAGTTCTTTAGATGATTTCTACCTGAACTGGATAGAATATAGGGGTTCTAATGATTACAACATTGTTATGTTTAGTTTTGCAGCTTCGATTTGGACTCTTTGGAAATGTAGGAACCGAATAGCTTTTGACAAGCATTTCCCTAAGCATCCAATGGAAGTTATCTACAATTTTATATCTTGTTTGCAACGCTGGACTGTCCTGCTCAAAAGTGATGACAAAGACAATATGATTAGCTTCTTGCTGCAGGTTGAGTCTTGGAGCAAGACCTTTTGTAACCATTAGTTGTCTGATGGTCAGAAGTGCTGACGAAGACCTTTCGCTGCGTCTTTGTGGGTCAAATGTTGGTTCAAGTCCTTTTGTTATAGTTAGTTTCCTGATGTTGGTGCGGTTTGCTGTAGTAGTGATTGATGTGTTGGTTGATGGTTGTTTGTATTGGCAACACTGGTGTCCCCAGTTGTCTTTGTTTTCTTTCTGTTTGTAGCAAGACTATGTATGATTTAGCATGCATCATGCCAAAATTTCCTTCCTAGATCATCAATTAGTACCTCTGCAGCATCAAACTTTCATCTATTCAATTATGCATCCACTGATCCATTCCATGTCTTATTTGTGTTCTTGTTTGATTTTCTTGCCTTCTTGAGGTGCTCTTGATGATTTTTGATTCCATCATGTTCTAGTGTGATTTGTGGTGAGATATAGCTTGTTAGGGTGTTTATTCGTATCCCGAAAATCCAAACAGGCCCTAGATATTTTTTTTTCCTTTGAATACGAATACAGATGTGAATACTCATGTAAAATACAAATTCGATTTTTTTATATGAATGCAGGACAAAGAAAGATCTAATACAAATCGGTCATGGATAAAATAATTAACAAACCGAACATACACATGAAAAAAGACATTATAACTTCATAAGCTAAAAATTACTAATAATCTTGATACCACTAGTTATTTAGTTAGTGACACGTGAAATCCAAGTTACTCTATTAAATAGGAAATTATTCATAGAATCGGGACACATACATAAACAGGAGGTAATGCATCAATTAATCTCCGAAAATTCTTAATATGTATTAATTGCTTAGACGACAACAAAATAACTTCGAATTTTCGGAGCCCTAACAAGCTAAATCTCAGCACAAATCACACTAGAACGCGATGGAATCAAAAATCACCAAGAGCACCTTAAGAAGGCAAGATAATTATTCTTTTTGTTTTAAACTTTCAAATTTTGTTTGGATTACGTCTAAGAAGTTTCTTGAAGCCTACTGGGGCTGGATCAATGCTGGAGTCAATGACCATCATATAAGCTAATTGAAGTTTGTATATGTATCAAAAATTGAGGGAAAAGTAGCAGACAAAATAACGGGACGGAACAAAGTTCAGCACTCATATTTTATATATCTCGTAGCTAAATAGTACACAGAAATTGTTTGCAGCATTTATTCTAAAGATTCAACGATGTAGAAGCTTGCATTCAAGAAAGAAAAAAAATAATGTAGAAGCCTGCTACTAGTTCTACTAGAAGCAGCCCCAACTTCGTAAACATTTACCACATTGCAACATTTTCACCCTCTCATAAACTCGATGAGCGTATTCAGATTCTTTAAAGACTCGCCCTCTCCACTCATGCTCCTCTCCGCCATCTCCTTGAATTTCTGCACCCTTTCCTTAACACCCTCGTCCCCCAAAAGCTCCTCCAACCTCTCCACGATCCTCTCCTTTATCACCATCCCGCCACCGTCGGCCGACGCCATCCTTATCCCGGCCCTCCAAATGTCGCAAATGTATGTTTGGTTCGTGTATTGGTCGGTGAAGTACGGCCAGCACAGCATGGGCACCCCGTTGCGGACGCCTTCCAGCGTCGAGTTCCACCCGCAATGTGTCACGAAGCACCCCACCGCCGGGTGTGCTAGCACCTGCTCCTGTGGGGCCCACTCCACCATTCTCCCCTTCCCTTGGCCTGCCACTAGGCTTGTGAACCCGGTTGGGAGGTTGACGGCCAGCCCGGGCCTCACGACCCACAGGAACGGCCGGCCAGAGGCCTCCAGCCCTAGCGCGAGCTCCTGGAGCTGCGCCGGGCTCATGATGGTAATGCTACCGAATGCCACGTATACAACGGAGCCACGGGGTTGCGCATCGAGGAAGGTGAGGCAGGCCTCGTCGTCGGCGTGCCAGAAGTGCCCAACCGGCGCCTGTCTAGTGGGGCGTTGCCAAGTGCGGAGTGGACCGATGGGGAGGATGGTGGCCGGCGTGGGCTCTGTGAAGATGGCTGGCTCGAGGTCGGCGAATGTGTTGCAGAGGAGGATGTCGGCCTTGGTGGCGGCGGCCTGCGCGGTTGTGGTGAGGTAGTGGAAGACCAGGCGCTCCGCGTCACGGTTGCCCCAGAAGTTCCAGGCGAGGAAGGTCTCGTCCATGGGCGGCATGGACTCCCCAAGCTGGAATGAGTTGTTGTGTAGTTTAATTGGGGCTCCTGCATGCGTTATTGACGTGAATTAGTTTAGTGGGCGGTTATTAAATGCAAAAACTAAATTATAAATCGTCACGAAACGCACATTAATTGCACTATTTTTTCTTTGTTCCACTCCGCTTTTCCTTTTTTTTTTTTGACAACCTCGCCCATATATATCTTAACTAAAATAAAATAACCAATTATCTTACAAAAGAAAAGGAAATAACCAATTGATTAAGCTCCTGTAATGCCCAAAAGTTGCTTTAGTGCAGCCAAAAGTAGATTTGCCATGTTTAAGCTCTCAAATTTGAAAATCGACAGTCTTTAACATGCAAATTTGCCTGTTACTCTTTATATGAATATTTTCGTAAAATAATATAAAAATATTATATTATAAAAACAATTTTCATGACTAATATAATAATATTATTTTTACATAGCTAATATAAATAGTATTTTATATATTAGTGATCAAAGTTTCATTTTATATCTGTGAACCGTGTGAGTATATGATACTATTGCCCTACTTTAAACCTTCAATGTTTTGACTAATCTGACCGCAACTATACTTTTTTGTTCTGAGATCAAGGAGTTCGAATTATATATTAAGTTAAAGCAAGAAACACCAGCTACCCTACTTATCCCCAGTGGACTATGGTCATTCCACAGGTTCAGTACAAGGGGAGGCGACAGGAAAGTATACTGTTGTTAGTCATTGAACAATGTTGATATATATATAGACCTTATTTAACAGCGGAAGACATTCACCCCCGGCCGTGCGGCCACGTTGCCCCCTCCACGTCTGCTGTCCGATCGCGCCAGGCCGTGTCCGCGCCCGGCCGATCGCCAGCGATGCGCTTCGCCGCGCGGCCGCGCGGCCGATTTCCTGGCAAGTCTGCATGTCGCATTCGGCCCACGCCTTTGCTCTTTCGGCCCATGCCCTCGCTCCTCCACATGCGTGTGCTTCCAACACAGGACCTCACTCGCCGCGCCGCGCCGCGCCGCGCCATTTGGCAAATGGCGCGGGTGAGTTGCTAGTTAAATTAAAGCAAGAAACACCAGCTACCCTACTTAGCCCCAGTGGGCTATGGGTCATTCCACAGGTTCAGTACAAGGACAAGGGGGATGCGACAGGAAAGTGTACTGTTGTTAGTCATTCAACAATGTCGAGCCGAGAATAGGTTGATGGTGACTCAAAAGTTTATTTATTGGAAAGTTCTCATCTATGGCACTGGAAAAACACGGTTGAAAAATCCAAAAATTTCACCCGTACTAATAAAAATACCACCAACAGTGGCAAATCTAGCTGAAAATTGGCCCATACCGAGACCTTTATATCTGAAATTTTTAAAGTATGCATAGTTTAGTACCATACTATCTAGCCAAGTGATCATAGAATAGCAATATATAAAGTTGAGTCATTGTTATCTCTTGAAAACATGTGATATATGGTATAGGTGGCACGATGAAGACTATAGCTAAGCTCACGTGTGTGCACACGTATTCACGTGACTTGTGACTTGCAAAGATATATTATGAAAAGGCACAAGATGGCTATGTGACACCTTCACTAATTTGTTGATATGAAGATCTAGTTATGATTGATCTAAAAAAATATGTAGTGTGGAGATCATGTAGATGATCCTAATCATAGTGTTGAACTATTAGCAATGGTGTCGAGGTGTTTGAGGTTCAAACTCTCGGTTTTCGCAAAGTTCTTGCTAACTGTCAAGTAAGAGGCAATTTGACCGACCCTGTGGGTGGTCTAGCCGGCTTTGGAGTGGAGCTAGGGCCCAGCGGTCAGACCTTACAAAAGTGGTGGTCTGACTAGCCTGCTGACGGTCAGACCAACAGTGGGTGATGGTCAGACCAGCCAGAAGGGGTTCAAGCACGGGAAAGGCGGTGAACTTCATTGAGTTGGTCCTAGGAGCTTGGGATTGGTGCATATGTTTGTATTATACTCTTATGGACTAATGTGGGTCAAGTTGCGAAGAACTTGTGCCTAGAAATGGTTGCTTAGTCTATTGTTGTGCAAGTAGCTTGGAGTCAACTACGGTCAACAACGAGGAGGATCGGGACTTGGTTAGGAGAACCAAGGTCCAGAACGGCCATTGCAACATCCCAAAATTTGGGTTTTCACAAATCTTTTATGTAGATTAGGTCCCTGAAAACTTTCACTAATTTCCCTTGAATTAATAAAGCTTAATTGCAAATTTTCTAAATTTACACTAGTTAATTTGACTAATGTAAACATTAATTAAAGCTTAATTAGGAGCCGTCAGTTGGGTTCCTTGTGTTCCAAGGATTTTTCCTAAATTTTTTTGGTTTTTTTCAAATTTATTTGCTATTTATTCTGCCTCTTTGGAATTTTTAGTCTTTATCTAAATTCAAAATTCTTTCTTTTTTTTCCTTTTTCTCTCATGGGCCAAATTATCTCGGCCCACTCCGCTTTCTCCCTCCTTCAGCCCAGCTAGCCACCTGGCCCATCCCCGCCTCTAGCCTCGCCTCAGCTTGGACCCACGTGTTAACCAGCACCACCGCCACCCAACGTGCCTGTGAGCGTGTCCGCTCCAAACACCTCCGCACCACCGCTCTCAGTGTCCATGCCGCGCATGACAACGAGGCTATAAAAGCTCTGGCCGTCCTTGTTCCACGCACCCCTCACACCGCTGCCTCACATACCCAAGCCGTCTTCGCGCGGAGATTTTTCGTGTGACACCAGCCGCGTTCATCTTCCCCATCGTTGGCACCACACCCCGTGTCACCATGACCGCCTCCTCCTCCTCCGCCGCCAGTTGCACCCATCCACCGGAGCTACGTACCGTGCCTCCTATCGCCACTTCTTTCTTCTCCACCTCCAGTCGCGTCCCTCACCACTGAAATGCTTTCGTCGCGTTAACCCACTACCTCGGTGAGTCCCTCGCCAATCTAAGTGTGTCACCGTGTGTTTCACAGTTTGATCTATTTTCTTCCTCCTTTGATTCCAAGATTTATCTGCCATGCGTAAAGATATGCTCTTTCTTCTTCCTCTACGGTCGCCGCTCTTTGCCGCTTTGATTCGCCGCCTCCAGTGATCTCCATCGCTCATGGACCCCACCATCTTGATCCTCGCACCGTGCTCTACACCTTTTGCTTCCCCTCTCGTCGCTAGTGTGTCCTCCCTCATCGTCACTAACGAGCAAGCTGCCGCCACTGCCGCTCTTTCCCTCGCCGCCGGTATGCACATCGGGAGGGGTCATTGTCGTAGAGTGATAACAATCTATTCGAATAGCCGTGTCCTCGGTCATGGACATGCTCAGGAATTTCACACCATGTGTAGATTTTCAAAAAAAAAAACTATTGGGAGGGACAACTATGAGAATTAACTCATATGGTTGTGTGAAAGAAATTGATTAGGCTATGTGGTCTTTTTGAAAATACTTGTCAAATTACTAGTGTTATTTGTTTTAAATTACGCTTTCAATCTACTATTCACATTCAAGTGCCACTGATGCTTTTATGCAAAAGAACCATATATGTCATATCCTTTTGAATAAGCCATCATCTATAATTGCATTCTGTGCTGCAAATTGCTGAGTACTCTATGTACTCATTCTTGCTATAAACAATATTGTTCAGATGAAAAAGGCTACATCGAATCATCATTGGTCAACAACATCTACTTCAAGGATCCTGGAGAACTAGGTCACGCTACCCCAGTCAATTGTCTGTGAGCATATGGATGAGCTTCACTGAAGTTATTATGTTTCCTTCCGCTGCAGCTTATTTGAGATATTTGCCTTTTAAGGCATTAATCGTAATCTTTGACCTTAAGGTGTCGTTACGCTGATAATTATTGTTAATTGACTATTTCTTAGTCATTTTTGCATATGGAATGATATTTCATCGATGTTGCTAGTGTGTGCACTAGTGTGATCCTAGACTAGTGCAGTATACACAGAGGGTCCAGATTTGCATATTTTGGTCCCGATAGTCATGGATGACGAGTGAGATGGTTGGACTCAAGTAAGGTGCAAGATGGACAAGAACCATAGAAGGCAAAGTTTGAGCAAAGACCTTCTGAGGTAAAGTGACGCTTTCGAGTGCGAAGCTTTGAAGGTATGTCTTCTTGACTCATCAATTTTGTCAATTGATGATTTTATGTGTCGTGCGGTGCTACGCGACGGTTTGGTTGTTGGTGATGGTTGTAGGACTCCGGAGCTACGTCATAGTGAGGAAGACGTGATCGAGATTAAGCTAGGAGAGCTTAGGTCTAGAACGATCAAGGTGCCGTCGGTAGATGGTCGAGGCTAGTAGGGTTGTTACAACCTGACAAGACGAGGAATCGGAGCGAGAGTTATCGATGATGGACATGATGGGTAACGACAAGGTGGACCAGGACTAAGCTCGGGGAGGAGCTGAGATCCTAAACGGTCAAGGAAGCCGGGTGCGGTCATGGTGCATGGTGAGGCATGTGGTGCGCCAAGTGACTTGGGCCCGTTTGCAAGCAAGGACGGTTTGGTGGAATCTAGACGCGTGAGAGGCTTTGCGGGGAGTTGTTAGGGCCACATGGATGATAGCGAAGCATGAACAATGATTCAATGGGAAGGAATCGGGAAAAGTCGGCAGAGGGGCATGTTGGTAAATTGCCCAATACCAAAAAATTGGTGGTATGCGAATCCACGGTGGTGGCATAAGTGGATCATATAAAGTATACTCTATGGAAGGCAAAGCATGATGGATTTGGCCTAATGGAGCTAAAGACGAAGACGACACTTTGAGAAGCATGCGTGAGTGAGACCCGTTAGTGTGTGGGCTTAACGAGTGTTCATTCGGTTTTCTCTTTAGACCTAGCCTCCACTATATAAGGGTCAGTGCATGATTTGCACACCTATCTAAGCCAAGGAACCCTAATGTGAAATTTGGGCAAAGTGAAGATAGGAGTAGGCTAGGGTTTGGAAGATGTATTGAGAAAGATGAGGGCACTTGTGTGTTGCCTGGTGGCTTTATCCTCCCAAGGGAGTGGCTGTAAATATTCATGTCCAAGAAGAAATCAAATCTCCAAATTCATCCAAGTCTTCCTCTCATATGCTAAGTATATATTAATTGATTTATTTGGCTTGGTTTTTTGTGTTCCTTCCTCCCCTCTTGATATTGCTTTGTATCTAGGACGTGTAAGTGATGGATATATCTCTTGTAGACCAGGTCTCATCCATTTAGGTACTTTCTATTGCAAGTTTTTTTAGTGATTTTGGGGGTTTTGTTCTTAAGGGCCTTTGGCTAGATTCTTACTGTGATCGAGGGTGCTAGGACGTGTGGGAAACCATCCATAGACATATTGGATTGTTACCTCCTGCGAGCTACTCTCAATCATTTTTTTCGTATTTGGCCTGGTTTTGATGCAACTTTCACTCAAACGGAAAATGTCAAAACTTTGGTAGTAGTCTTCAGGATCTTTGATCGGAATATGTTTCTAACATCCTAGAGAAGACGTGTTTCAAGTTTCATAAATTTGGAGTTGTGGATCAAAAGTTTGATCAATTAGTGATTTTGAAATCGGGCTAAAATTTAGTTTCTGTGCTGATTTTTGTAACATCTCGTTTAAGCATAAAACAAATAAGCGGTTATTACTGAAATTAAATAGAATTAGAAAAAAAATCAAAATTTTGGGAGAGGAATGGGCCGCCAACCCATATTCAAGAGGAGGGGAGCCAGCCATAGTGGCCTAAGGCCCATAAATGGACCAGCAGTCCACTAGAAGATAAGAGGAACACCAAACCCTAGCCACACTTTTTCTTTTTCCCTGTGCGGCGCGGTCTCCTGAGCTGCCATCGCCATCGCTACCCGCATCGCTTACCTCGGCTGCCGCTTGGCGTCGCTCGCCTGCCCGGGTGTTGCCGCTAGGCCATGTGAACGCCTGCCCCCGCGCATGCGTGTAATTCTCTGCCGCGTAGATGCTGGCCACGCGCGTGGAGATTCACCTGCCTGCATGCATGGAAGCCGTCGCCAGCCGTCCTGTTGACAGCCGCTTCATCCATGTATGCATTCAAGCGTTTTGTTTTTTTCTGCCGTAGTTTTGTTGCTTCTGCCCTGCCGACACTAGTTTTGCTTGCACGTGTTCTAGTACACTAGTTTTGCATGCATGTGTTCTAGTGTGTTCAGTACGTTGCTAGCATTGAATAATGCATGTATTGCTTTGGCCACCAAAGATAGAGAGGGAAGAAAAAGAAGACAGGACTGGTCTATTGTACTACTACGGGAGAGAAGGCAAGAAGGGAAGAAAGGAAGGGGAAGGGAGATCGTGGGGTGTTCATCGTGTATTTCAATGGATCTTTAAGGGTAAACTCTGATCCCTATTCGTTTGGTAAAGTATTTGCGTATTTAGGCGATGTCGGTAGTAGATCCGTTTTAGTGCAGTCAGTGTTGGCCAACAGTTTTGAGGTAGTTATCTGTGGATTCAGTCCTGGACGTCTCTTAGGGTAGTGTAGAGGACGTCGTCATCTTTCCGTGAAGTGCTAGATCGCATTATCTGGACCCTTGTAGCAGAAGTTATGAATTTTATAGCGAGTCTGTCCTGCTAATCTGTCGGTATCCTATCAGCAGTTAGTAATCTGAATTAAGAGATTAGTTAAAGGGAAAATTAGAGGAGCTCAATATAATAAAAGTTGTATATTATTGTCTCAGCTTTCCAGAAAGAGCAAGAACGCAGAATTTGGATAATCGTACCGAAAGTTATGGTAGTTTTGGTATTACTGTCCAGAAAACCCGATGCGAATTCGATGTTTTGTTAATTAGCTTGGTAGGGGTACTTAATGGCCGATTCAGAAAAGCTCATCAACTAGGCTTATTTAGAGAAATTGATAACCTTTCCAGAAAGTCCAAAAACACCTCATTTGGACTCCTGTACTAAAAGATATGATTTTTAGAATGTGACTGTCCATAGAGGGGACAGATCGACATTTAGGAATTGGAGTTGGGATCGCGTTAGAATTTATTTCGAGCTCGTGTTTGCTTTTATAGCTTGTTTGGTCTATTATTGTTGTCTTATTATGCCTTTATATATATTTAGATGGGGGATTGGTCCTAGGGGCAACACCCTCTTCACATCCTCCGTTCTCACGCGGTTAAGACAAGTAACATGATGGATTGAATTGATATAAATGATTGGCATTGTTTGCTATTACTATGTGTATATGTGCAGTTCTTGGTTACCAAGATCTGTATGAATGCTGATACTCACGATTTCTAGTGTTATGAGATGTATGCTATGCATGGATGTTTGAAATTATAATCATCAATGATCATGAGTGCTTGTAGTATGAATAGGTTTATTCATATGCGATATGGTTATGAATGCAAAATTATGATGATTTAAGATTTCATTCATATGCATCATGATGGCATTTTGAAGACTTGGTCATGTGGTGACCAAGCAGTTGTTGAGGTCCCCGTCATGATTAGGACGGGCTAAAGGTCCCCATGCTCGTGGAGCATAGGCTTAGGTCCCCATACTCATGGAGTATGGACAATGGTCCCTGTGCCAGATGGCACAGACATGGGTGTGCATCGACGGATGCACGCTCTGCATTACCGGTAAAATGCAAAAGAGAAAGAGAAAGTTAAGGAGCATTTTGAGCATATCGCATAGCATGAGTATGTAATAGTTTTGGTGTAAAGTTTTGTGGATAATGGTTGATGAATTACAATTATGTATGTTGTTAATGCCATGTACTGTACTTGCTGAGTCTTTGGGCTCACTCTTGCTTTTGCTGTGCTTTTAGGTACCACTTGCAAGAATGACATATATGGGAGGGAGTAGGCTTGTCTTGGAATCACTCACTACCACACATCCTTAAAGTTGAATAACATTTAGATCGTACCTTAATAATAAGCAAACTGCTTAAGGATTTATTATTGGATATGCTTTATGCATTGGACTATTTGTAATAATGAGAGTAGCATATTTTGGATGTCCTTGTTTATGCTTTAGCTGATTAGTATATTTTGAATGTTTTGATGAATTCTGGATGATAGAATATTGTCTTTGATTTATGTGACTGTTGGAACCTCCGGTATAGTACCTATACAAAGGAGGTTCTGTCGAAATTTAGAATTATGTCTTAGGTTTTAATTTGTATCATGTTTATATAGTAGCATTCTAGGCTCATGTTGGGCTGAGGTGTTACAATTTCAATGTTCACCGGACTGACCGCACTGTTCACTGGACTGATCGCTACTATTCATCGGCCTGACCAGTCTAGTGGGTATTTGGCGAGTCCCAAGGGCGGGCCCTCCCTTCGGGCATGCTCGGGCGGTCACCCGAGCTCCCCTCCAGCGCGGAGACCCTCGCTTCCCAGCGCGGCGGGGGCCAGGGCGAGAGCGAGACAGCAGGGAGCAGCATGACGGCAGAGGAGGCCCCAGCGTCGGAGAGGCGGCACCCACAGCAGGATGGGCCAAACGCTGCACCTCGTCCACCCGCCTGTCCTCTGGTTGGTTGTCGAGGCTGGCAAGCCCACCCCGAGGCAGCCGCAGCGCTTTGCCGCACCACCGTCATGCACCGCTACGTCGGCTGCTTTGCGACAAGCTCGCTGCCACCAACGCCGCCTCCTCCGTTGACTACCGCCAGCATCAGATGAATGCCTCCCTAGAGATGGTAGAGAACCACCGACTCGACGGCATCGTCTACTTCGCCGACGAGGAGGGCATCTACTCCCTACAGCTCTTCGACTGCCTCCGCCAAATCAGGTAATAATCAACCACCTGCTCAATTCTCGCATTCAGATTCAGTGCTATGCGTGCGAGAGGTGCGTTCTTTGCTGACCTTTGTAATTGTTCTTGTCTTAAGATCCGAGTTTGGTATCTAGTTATACAAGGAAAGGATCCATGTTTTTTGCTGGCATATAGACCGAATCGACTTAAAGATTGAAACTTTATACAAGGCATTGAAATATTGCCGAGTGGACAATGGGCTCAAAATTCTTAACATTCGCCTTGTTGCAGATTCAGAACTCAATAGCATCAATAAATTTGCTTTCTAGGTTGTCATGGGTAACTCAATCTTGGTAATTGATTCACCATTTAAGAAAGTTCTTTCTGGAGCAATGACTACCTACTAGTCCGGCAAGCAAACGTTCGATTGGGTGCATTGAATCCTTATTATGTTTTGTGTCATAGGAGAAAGTTGGACCTTGCATAGAAATCAAGTTGCTAACTTATTTACATTGTGCATACACTAACTTGATTATGAGGTTGACACATGGCCTGTTCCAGTGATATTTGAAAGAAGAAATGGCATGGTGCTGGAAGGCCCTGTATGTAAACAGAACCAAGTTGCGGGATGGCATACAAGTGAGGATGGCAACAAGCTCCGGAGGTTTCATGTTGCTATGTCGGGTTTTGCATTCAATAGCACAATGCTCTAGGATCCCAAACTGAGGTCCCATTTGGCCTGGAATTCAATCCGGAATCTAGACATGGTGAAAGAGGGTTTCCAAGTAAGTAAATTATTTCTATTTGAATCTCCTGAGTTACATAGCATGTTCTTCGTTCTCTAGTAGACTAGCACTACATTCTTATACATGTTGTAAAGAATCCTCATAGTTAATTTACGACCTCAGGGAGATGGTAACCCACCTTGTTCCTGCTCTCTCTCTCTCTCCTTTCTCTATGTGTTTCTTTTGGTTTTGAGTTTGGAGTGAAGTTCCAATCTTGCATTGGATCCAAGATTCCAAGTAATCCAATTTAGTCATAAGACGTGACTGTGTGAGACTATGACTCTGCGAGAGTGAGACTATAAGTTCAACTGTTCTGTCTATTCAAGTGTTCTGTGTTCAAGACTTCAAGTTGAACATTGTGTCAAACTATTAATTGTCAATTTGTCGTACTATCAGTCTGTCATTGTGAGAAGGAAATGTGTTCATCGTAGTGTTCATTGTTCAACTATTTGTGTTAGCGAATCAGCAAGGCCAGCGTGGGGCTTGTCAAGTCAAGTGTCAACCAGGACCGTCGGCCGCGGGGTGCGCAGCGAGCTAGCGAGGCAAGGCAACCAGAGGTCTTTGGTTAACGTTTGCGACTCGCCCTACCTAAAATTTTGTCCTGGGTCCGCCCCTAGCGAGTCCTGATTTCTTGTTGTCTTGTTCTTATTTGAATGATTCGCTTTGATCTTCATAGCTCCACATATTTATGGGAGTGAAAGACATTGAACTCCTTAAGGAAAAAAAACTTGAAAAAGACTGTCGATGGTGCGGCACCTATTCGCCTCGTTCTAGTTATCTCCTCGGTCCAACATATATAGTGGTGGGAATTGGGCAGCATCTTGCGTCTTTGGCACGCAAGACGGGGCCGTCGTCTTCGAGTCGCGTCATGCCGTGTCTTGGCTCGGCCAGGCCACCGCCCGTCTTGGGTCCGCCTCGCCTCTGGCGAGCCTAGGCACGCCCCAAAGCTCGTTGTGCTAGGGCCGTGTCGGGCGGTCCAAGTCCAGCCCTAAGTAACTATAGGCGCCGGGAAGGCGACAATCGCCGCCGCCAGAAGACAAAGACACTCAGATCGCCATCGCGCCCTCGCCCTCCCTCACCATAGCCTCCTCTTCCTGGACATCGATGAAGAACTCTGCCCACCTCGGTGCCACAAGGCTATGGAAGGGGTGAGAAGGACAGCGACGAGGAGGTGGCTGGATGGAGGGTAGGGGGCGACGGCGCGTGGGGAGGGAGAGGGAGGGAGGTGGCTGGAGGAGTGGAGGGAGGGAGGCGGCTGGAGCTAGAGGGAGGGGAATCAGGGAATGTGATTAGGGATTGGGAATTTGGGAGCCAGAACTCGGGATAAGGTGTTGGGGATGGGGGTTGGGGGAGGCCGAGAGGGATGTTGGGTCAGGCCGGGTGGCAGAAGGGGGTTATTGGTTGGGCTAGGCCGTGGTGGGGGAGTGATTGGGCCAGGCCGAGAGAGAGGAGGATTGGACTATAATGGGAAGGTTGGGTCTATCTTGTGCCGGGCCGACCCAAGCACGGTCCAACTGACTGTGTCATGCCGTCCAACGGACCGCATTCTCAGGCCCAGCCTGGCACGCCGTCCGTGCCATGTCGTCCCGGCCAACTACGTGTCGTACCGTGCCGTGCCAACCGGGCTTCGAACCGACCCGAAAAGACATGGCTCAAGTCCTAGCTCTACCAACATATAGAAAATCATCTATAGAGTAACAAAATCCTCTCTCTAAACCGCATTTATGTAGGAAAGGAGGTGGTAATTTTTTAATTTTTATATATGTGCGCTTAGGTAAGCGAAAGTAAAGGTGTTTCTAATTCTAGCTATTTAGCATCCAGTTCCCAAACAATGAAACAAACGACATGTGCACGCAGCCACGCACAGTAAAGCCAACAAATTCCAGCTACTTAGGGGTAAAATAAATAAATAAATAGGCAAAGAAATGAGCTGCACTTATCTAAACATCTTACCGTCGTCATCGATGACGCCATCGCGTATCAGCTTCTTGGCGCCCACCAGCACGGCGAGCACCGCGGCCGACGCTCCCCAGAGCGCGGCCGACGGGAGATCCCGCCGCTTTACGGCGTCCAGCGCCCACGACATGCCTACGTCGACGACCACGCACGTCACCTTTCCTAGCCCCTCGCCGGCGCCGGCGGTGGCGTCGCCGTCAAGTAGCGCCTCCAGCTGCGGCGGGATCGCCTCCCGCATGGCGGTGTTGAGCAGGACCAGGTTTTCGTGGTCCTCGGCGTCGCCCATCCCGTCCGCGACGGCCACGAGCCGCAGCCGGCCAGCCGACGAGCCCGCCGTGGCGCCGGCGGCGGCCACGATGCGGCTGTGGTTGAACTCGGTGTTGACGAAGGTGACGGCGAAGCCGCGGTCGAGGAGGCGGTGGGCGAGCTCCATGAACGGGATGACGTGGCCCTGCGCCGGATAGGGGAGCACGAGAGCGTGCGGCGCGGCGGCCATCGTAGACTGAGCTGTCGCGTAGCGTAGCGTACGTGTGGAGTAGACAAGTAGTGTGTGGTGTGTGAGTGCGTTATCGTCCCTGCATAAATAGCACGCGCCGCGAACGCGAGGATATGACTGTGCTGGTCAACGCCGGCAGGCTGGCATGCATGGGCGGCTAAGCCGATCCTCTGACCCGTAGACTAAACTATTGTCGTTTAGCCGATCCTCTGACCCGTAGACTAAACTATTGTCGTTTAACAGCATGTATAATAGGCTTATCTTAGCCGTTTATAATTATTGTTATATAGGATTTTTGCTGATGTGGATAAAATAGAATGAAGAGAGAGAAAGATGATGTCTATAATTCTGTAGCCGACTATATCACAAGAAACAAAAAAAAATAAAAGATTGTGTGTTCTATAAAGACAACTAAAAAAACATCAGTTATTGTATCATTATATGAGCTGTCTTTAGTGCTGTCTATAGGTGACATAGAGAGTTGCTATAGACAGCAGTTGTCTGTACCATTGTACATGCCCTAAGGGTATCTCTAATAGTGTATTTATTGTCATTTATTAGTTATGACAGGTCAATAAAATCCTACGTGAAGGAGAGAGAGAGAGAGCATAAGTCGTCTCTTCCTGAAGAGACTGTCGTGTACACGAAACAAAACACGATACATTAATCTACTCCAGTTGACATGTAGACCCGTTTCAAAAAAAAATTATAAAATATAAATGTTAGAGAGTGTGCTAGAGACTATCTATTGGAAACGTTGTTTTTAAAGATAATATAGTATATGTTAGAGACAATGTTATCTCTAACTATTGGAGATGCTCTGAAGTATGCACGGCACTGAGAAAAATCGGCATTGACATTGTTGATTTTATTCATGGTTCCAAAGAAATTTCGTTTTAATAAAGTGCCGAGGCACGCGACACAAGGGGTTAAAAACTTAAAATGAGATCTCAAACCGCCGGATTTTAGTTTTCCATATTCAAACCCACAAATTTTATTTGAATACGAAGTTAAAATTTCCGGGATACAAATACATATCAAATTAGAACCGTCATGGATTAGTTGATGGATAGTGTACGCATAAAAAATATAACTTTGTCAAATAAAACAGTAATTCTACAACAAATTGGAGAATTACTAAAATTGAAATCACGAGTTAAAAAATTCAAGCTACATATGGAAAGCAGTTTCGGGACACCCTGGCTATTCATTCATTAGAAGTTGGTCCCTTCCCTCAAAATACACCCTGTATTTAATTACATATTAAGAATTTTTGGAGATTAATTGCTGCATTGCCTCTAGTTTATGTATCCGCCCTGAGTTTATGAATAATTTCCAATTTAATAGAATAACTTGGATTTCACACCTTGCTAACTAAATAACTAGTGATATCAAGATTATTAGTAAGTTTTAGATGATGAAGTTATAATGTTTTTTTTTGTGTGTGCATGTTCAGTTCCCACCTTTATCCATTTTAGGGAAGAGTGAACTGGACAAAAGATGAAAACTTGATCTACTCAAGCTCGTGAGATTTTAGTAGACAAGATGATCCTACATAGGTTTCTACAAGCCCTAACAAGCCATATCTCAGCATAAATCACACTAGAACATGATGAAATCAGAAATCATCAAGAGCACCTCAAGAAAACAAGAAAATCAAACAAGAACATGAAGAACCAAGTTTGATATTCTATTATCACTTAGAGATGAATGATTACAGCTACCCCATCAGGAGGACAAAACTCTAAGTGCAACAACTAGCTCTCTCAATAAAACTCTAGCTAGTTTCTCTCTTGGAGACTCAAGTAAAATGTGAGAACCCAGAAAATCAGACTAATATAAAACAACACTAATCGGTAATAAGCAGTAAATTAAAATTTTCTAAGCATGAACAAAGCATAACTCCATAATAATATTAATCGCATCACCAAATGATTTCATACAAGCTATGTCCTCAAGAATTAATCAACACACATAGAAATATAAATATCGCAAAGATAATAAATCATCAATACAATCTTAGAGTCATTTACAAGAATCCATTACAAGCCAGAATAAAACATTTATTACAAGCACAACTTAATTACAATAATTATTTCCATCAGAGCAAAATAAGAAATTACAACAGTATTTAAAATACAAAATAAAATCTTGCATTGCATGTCTCGAAATATGTCCTTGCCCATTTATCGCCAGCCGTCGAACCCTTTCCCCAGCCAATCCAAACTCGACCCACATTCCCTCATTCGCCAAAAGCTTAGAAAACAATTAGCAAAACCAAAAGCGGAATAGAAATTAGAAATAAAGAAAGAAAGGTTGTCGTCAGATCGCTTGAAGTTCCTCGAGGTTCCCAGACCAACCTAAGTTAGTCAGCACCGTCTCACCTCCAGTGCAGTGGCGAACGCAGGACTGAAATAGAGGGGGTGCTCAAGCTAATATAATAAAATTGTACAAAACATACATAATATATTTGAATGTCTAATGCAATTCAAATTTATACATAAATAAATAAGAGACAAAGCGAGAATGTAAAATGAACTTAAGGTAGTACCTGACTATTGAACATAACAATCCAAATGCGTATAAATACATGCGAGTAGCAATCTGTGGAACAATAGTAGTTAAATTAGCGTGACAATCAGGAAATTGTGACTAATTGCAAACATTGAAATGAAATGGAAGTATGTAACATATCGCAAAACCGCTAGCTATGACTAGGAGCGGGAGGCAAATCCATTCTACGAGATTTCATCTGTCGAAAACGATCCATGATTGTTTTATCATCAATGCTTTTGAATATCTCTCGCTCAGTGTAGCACACCATCAAGTCATTGAGCCATTCATCGGAGACTTTGTTGCGCAAGTTTGTCTTAATAATTTTCATTACCGAAAAGATTCTTTCAACTGATGTCGTTGCCACAGGAAGAATCAATGTTAGCTCAATGAGACGATACACCAATGAGAATGTTTTGTCTTTTTCAGTTTCAACCATCCTTTCGGTGAGCCTTGCAAGGTCATGACATCCACAAAATTCTACACTTCTCCTAACATTGAGAATGTAGTTTTGAAGCTGAGTTCTTAACAATATACGGTCACCTATGGAGAAATCATCAGCATAAATCTCAACAAGTTACAAAAGCTTATCCACATCAAACTTGGAGAATGAGTTCCTTGGATCAAGATAAGACATATGTATCAATAGCTCTGTAGAAACTTCATTAAAGCGATGATTTATCTCTGACTTAGTGGCATCGATAGCCGCATAGAAGATGTCAACTCTATAAAAATGATCTTGAGTCACTCTATGGCCTCGACGTGACATTCGACCCATAATTGGGGTGCTTTCATCCATATCCGGAACAGTGATGCCATTTGCTTCTCAAAAGCTTTTTGCTCGCTCGAGCAATGGCTCCCACCCATTATCCCTCATGTTTTGCAAGTTCTCTTTCACATCCATAATCAAACCCATGGCATGAACAATGTCTAGATCCTTCCTTTGGAATTCATGTGATAATTCATTTGTAATGCCCAACAAGTCCAACATCAAATGCAATATGAACACAAATTCAAAGGTTTCCATTTTTCTTATCAAACCATATGCTCCACCAGAATTAGTTGGTTGACAACTATCATCACTTACAATTTCTAGCACCTCCTCAGTTGCCTCCCACATTTCATACAAATAGAGCAATGTTTTGTGATGTGAGCCCCATCTAGTATCTCCAAGTCTAGCTAGGCTAGTTTCCTGATGCAACCCCGTTCCAGTGAGAATCAAGCCATTCTGCACCTTCTGCAATAAGACTTCACGATACTTTTCAATCAAAGCATCCATCATCTTGCAAGATGAACTAACAGTGTTCACTATTAAGGGAATATAATTGAAGAAATCAGCAATAGCTTTGACACTACTCGAGACGGTGACAATTGCTAATTGCAACTGATGGGCAAAGCAATGGACATAGAAAGCATATAGATTTTCATCTCGAATCTGTCTTTGCAAGCTGTTAAATTCTCCTCTCATATTTGAAGCTCCATCATATCCTTGCCCACGAAGCCTCGAAAGAGATAAATCATGTCCTGCAAGCACACCAAGCAATGCACCCTTCAATGTAGTAGAAGTACACTCTTTGACATGTACAAGCTTAAGAAACCTTTTCCTGACCTTCCCTTGTTTGTTAACAAATCTGCATGTCACAAGATATGGAAGTTACGACACACAATGCATAAATGGTATAATTAAAATATAAAACCAACTGCTAACCTCACAATCACAGCCATTTGCTCCTTTATTGATACATCTCGAGATTCATCAATAAGCACTGAAAAATTCTTATCTCCAATCTCACCCATAATCACCTTAGTGACCTCTTCTGTACAAGCTTTTGCAAGGTCTTTTTGAATCCAAGGAGAAGTCATGGTACAATGCCTAGGAGCTACATCAAATGCCTTCTTTACTTCTTCCTTCTTATCTGTATACCGCTCCAACAACTCCTTAGAATTTCCCTTGTTGATGGAAGTAGCAGATTCATCGTGTCCACGGAAAGCTTCACCTTGCATTAGGAGAAATCTTGCACAATCTAGAGAAGCAGTTAGACAAATTTTATATGCAACTTCGTCCGCCTTACCACGAGCATCTAATTTACGTGACACACTTAATATTTGATTATTGAAATCCTCACATGCTTGCCTACAAAAGCTATGGGTACTACTAGGTCCACCAACATGGTCATTCAAACTTTTCAAAGCCTTCCTCCAATTAACAAACCCAACTTTTGTGTATGCATCATTGCTAAAATAATGAGGATGTGACTGACTCTAGAAAAGAAAGCAATAGAAACAAAAGGCGGCATCCTTTGACACGCTATATTCCAACCAATCAAATTTGTTGAACCATGCTTCTTGAAAGGATCTCCAACAATCCATCATTTTCTTTGGAAAAACATGGCCAATTGGTTGAGTTAGACCCTTCAACAAATATGCCCTCCTCACTTGATCTCTAATTTCACTGGGATAATCTTCAATTGGTATACGACATGCTGGATCGGCAATGGTGTCATCGGGATTAAAATCAATCTGAGGCTTCTTTAGTTGAGTTGTGCTCTCATTGGTATGAGGAGTAATACTTGTATTTGAATTGTTCAAGAAATAACTATGCAAAGTTCGTTTGTCCATCTTTTATAAATCTACAATAAATTGTATGCAATCCATAAGTACTAAAACTAAATACATGTAACTAGACTAGACAAGTAGACAACAATACAACATCACATATTCTGTTCACAACATCATCTCAACATCACATTGATATTATCATTGATATTAACTGAGTGAGTTATGAATTTTACCTCAGCTTACCTTCTTAGTTGTGAGTTGTGACCATATATGATTATCTCAGTGACTCAAGACACACATAACACATTCCCCATTTCCCCATTTCTTCTATTTCCTTCTTCTGGGTGCAACGCAGTCGCAGTGCTCCCTTTCCCCATTTCTTCTGGCGCAGACGCACAGTGCACCGCCTCCTAGGTCAGTCTTCCGCAGGCCTCCGCCTCCGTCGCCCGCCTCCTCTTGGCTGCGCGGCCCACGCCTCCCCTGCTGCTCAGCGTCGCTGCCTCGGCCTCCTACCTCCGACACAGTGCCTGGATTACTTCTTTGCTTCTTGCGTCAGACGCCCGATCGCCTCGGCCTCCGATCGCCTCGGCCTCTCGGTTGTTGAGGCTCGCCGCCTCGCCCTCAATCGTCCATCGCTCGCCGCCTCGCCCTCGGTGGTACTGGCTGCTCAGTCTCTTCCCAGGCCTCGCGCCTCGCCTCAACCACCCCTCCCTACTCACCTCACCCCTGCTATCACCGTCAGCTGCGTGTGCGGTGCGCCCAGGTCACCAGGTGAGTTTTGTGAATTAGGGATTTGAGAGATGGGGATTTTGGGGAGTGGTCGAATGAGTTGTAGCCGAATGGGGATTTGGGGATTTGAGGATTGCGAAAATGGGCCTATAACATTGGATTATGCAAAGAATATGGCCCAAGTAGCCCAAATATGCTTGCAGTGTTGACTGCTGAGTGCTTCTTCCTTGTAGTGCTTCTTCCTCGTGCTTTTGCGCCTTCGTTCTTGGGCTCTTGGCCGCTGCTTCTGCTTGTGCCACCGCTAGCCAGCCAGTGCTTCCTCCATTGAATGGACCAGGTGGAGGAGATACAGCATGCGGGGTCTCCAGGGGTGTGGCCGATGGAGCCAGTGCGCACGCCCCTGCGCGCACCGATGTTGCCTCCGCCCCTGCTCCAGTGGGTTTCATCACCCGGCGTTTATTAGAATCCGACACCCATGTATACCAACTTACCTCAACCGCAGAGAATCCCTCACGTAGTGATTTATTAACCAATGGACCAAAGCGAAATAGTGCCATGTGAGGGGGAATGGATAAGCAAAGAGCAAATAAGTCATGCACAGGCCAAGGGGAAAGCCACAGCCAAAGTCCACCCCCACATAAGCCATTCTCTCCCTCAGTCAAAGCAACACAAAGCCATCCATTCACTCCTAGCCGAAAGCACACAACCAAGCAAAGCCCCTCAGTCACAAAATCCAGCACAAGAGCTCACAAGCCCCTCTCATTCCCAAGCAAAACCAAGAGACCGCCACCAGCCAAAGCAAGCAAAGCCAAGCATCACTCATCTTTGCCAGCAAGCAAGCCACCACCAATAACACCCACTGCCCTTCCAAGCCCAAGTACCATTTCCACAACCCAAGACCACATCAGGGAAGGAGTAGAGGAGGAAGGGAGCACAAAGGGGAAGAGGAAGACCGACGGAGCATGGACGGCAATAGTGGCGACTAGAAGCCACCCACCACCACCAGGAACCACGCGAAGCCGGCAAGCATAAGGAGGAACAAAGAACAACAAAGAGAACAAGCAAAGCCAGCATCACCAAACCTCACTGCCATTTCTCAAAACAAGTCCAACAAGGTAAACCCACCATTTTTCCCCACTGTCATTCTTGTCAAAAAATGAGCTCATCATATGAATAAGAAATGCACAGAGGGTGCTCATGCCACACTAAGCCCACAATATCAATAGCCCTCAGTAGACAGTACAGAGTGATAACCGAACCCATTCAGTAGCCCACCTTTCCCATTTCGCTGTTATTTTTGCCATAACCAACCCATCTAATATGAACTACCCACTACACAAGTAACGTCCATCCACAGCCATATCATCATCCAAACATACATCTGTGATGCCCCGTGTCATTACCCCGGAGGGTAATCACACTCAAACATACATCTGTGATGCCCCGTGTCATTACCCCGGAGGGTAATCACACTTAAGCATACAGATTACTATTCGTCTGCCCGGTAGGACACCGCTCCGACGAATAGTAAGCCTTACCAGAGTCAACATAGCAGAACAATAAGATAGAAAGTGTACTTTTTATTCCAGTTAGCTACGCAAGGCTATGGTTCTTACAAGTAGTAATTTACAACTGCAAAAATGGGACCAAGTCCCTTCGCTTGCCTTCCTTGCTTCATCAATCTTCTACTTATCCCATTCGTTGAATAAGTTGCCCATCTCACCCTGGTCCTCATAGTCAACGCCCTCACCTTCGGCGACCCCTTCGGTACCTGTGTGTCCTTCGTCCCACTCGGGATAATTCCCGGCCGGACTAGGATCTAACAAAGGAGAATACTAACAAGGTTGAGTACAAATATACTCAGCAAGCATTAATAGCAAAAGATGCACTGTATGACTTATCTCTGTTCATTATCACATTTTCAATATCATCTCTTTTCTGAAAATAGCAACTTGTTAAAACACTAAGTGGCAGATTTTAATACTGAAAACACTACTTGTCACTCGGAGAGAAGATAGACCCCTAGTGGTTCCCATAGACTCTAATCCAGGAGACTAGCATGAATTCATGATTTTATTTAACACTGCGTAGGCTTGTACCACTTTACCCATAGCTACTCTGAACTCACTTTGAACTGGGTCCATCGCATTTCCTTTGATCCAACTTCAAGTTCAGAATACATAACATTTTCTAGGTTACGTGATTAATTTCTCCACCCATTACTTTTCGTCGGTGCCGACCTCGTCACTCACCAAGTTCTGGTAATGTTGGTTGAGGCAGCTTCTATCCTGCACCCAACACTCCACCTTAGCGCTATAGCGCCTTGGATCCCCCACTTTTGGACTTCTTCTACCGATCCTGGGTTCCTCTATCACACCCCCACATATTGCTTACCCAATGTGAAGATTATAATTATGTAACAAGGTAACATTTTCTGCCTGCCGAAACGGAAAAATGGTTGGTACTGAATTTACGGCCTTTGACCGAGTAAGAGTTTTGTTGGTCCTTATAGATTAACCATATGTAAAGGGTCCCACCTCTTGCCTCATCTCTTCCCTGCAACAGACCCCCTTTACCGGCCATATAATTCTCTTTATCACATCCCTTTTCATCTTTCTCATCTCTTTCATATTCATCTCGATCATTTGATTTGAATTTTGAGAAACAATTTTTGATGCAATACATATAATACAACAATATACGATTTACATTTAATATAACTATATTTATGTTGAAGAGGATAGCTTGCCTTCGTAACTGGAGAAAAGATCAGCGTCGAAGAATTCCTGATCAACTATTCCTGTCAGCGCTGGTTCGTCCTCTGTAATTATGCAGTAGCAAGAATAATAAATAAATAACTACTTAGTTGATTTTGGGTGATACTATGCGTACATAAGTTAGTGGACTCTACTTCGTTAGCAAACTTTAATTTACTAACACTTTTTGTACACTTGTTAAGTTAGTACTCCCCGACTGTAGTCGTTCTACAGTCCATTCGCTCTAGGGTTGAAGTTGTCGAAACATGTGTTTTAATTGCGCCAAAAGAACTATTACACACGCATGCATGCAACTATGTTTATTTGGTTTTCATCGGGTGCTTATACCTACCACTCCTTTTCCAATTAAACGCGGGGTTGCTTTCACTTAATTAAATTAATCACGACTAAAAATATTACTAACTCGCCAGATTATTGGTCAATTATTTACAAGTTTGTTATGCCTGCGCTCATTTTTTATTAACTAAACTTGCAATATTTTATCCTATTTTATTTTATTAAGCACCAGACTGATTCAAGATTGATTACCCTAGGTGACCTAATTAAAATTGTTTAGTCGAAACTACATAGTGCCAACTTCTTAATTTTATTACTAACCTCTATTGTTACAAAAAAAAAGCTTATTAAAAACCACTGCAAAATCCAAATTTTTTCCTAATTTTCTTACATTTTAATTTCCTAACCCTAATTGCACATAATCTCTCCTTTCTTTCTCCTACTTATCTTCTCACGTCGAACACACAGGAGGCTCATTGTTTCTTCCCCAACCTCACTCTTCCTCTCTACTTCCTCCATGGCTTTTCCTTCCGAAGCTTACTTCGGCTGCACCTCCCCGTGGCGCCTTCTCCCTCAGGTGCCACCGTCGGCCTTTCGCCCCCACATCGCCTTCGCCGTCGGTCTGCCGCCGCCGCCTCTGGCCGCTTCTCCCTCCAGCGCCTCTCTCTTTCTCTCTCTCTCTCTCTCTCTCCATGGCGCCTCCTACCCAGCGCCGTCCTCTCCTCTGGGCTGCTACGCCGTGCTCGCCACCACCTACGCTGCCTCCGGCTCTTCCCGACCCTCAAGTATTCCCCTCACTGGCCTCGCCTTGACTGGTGCCGTCGCTGCCCACTCGACTCAACCGACCACCATGTTGTCGCAGCTCGCCCGCCACCAGACGGCTTGGTCTCCCCCTGCATCCTTCCGGCCCGAGCTCACCCCAAACTTTCGGTTCCCCCCTTTATCAATTCTTTGGTTGGTTTTGCTTTGGTTTTAACTGTTGGTGCTTGCTTTGTTTTCTGATGTGGTTTTGAGGATGCTTATGCATGGAGAGTGATGGTGCGGGTTGCTTTGTTAAGCATGAGGATGATGAAGGTGGGCTACTCCAGTGGTTGCTGTCATGCTACTGAGGTATAAACTCCCCTCATCCACTCTCCTCTCTGATCCCTCCCCTTGCTCTGCGATGGCTACTGATGAACTGAGAGCTTATTGTTGATGCTTTTGTGATGGAATGGATGCTACTAATGGCTACTTTGTGCATGGTTAAGCATACTAGTTTGGTTTTGTTTGGGCAAAAATAATAGTGGTTGAATACTAATTTGTGGGTGACTCATACGCTTAGTGAAAGGTGATGCTCCTATTGGGGGGAAGTATGAGCTACCTTGTTGCCTTTGTTTGATGTCTGGACTAGTGGTGGACTTGAGGTGGCTCTACCGTCGCCCCTTCCTAGGGTGGTGGCCACCTGTGCTTGCTTCTCCTTCTTGGCCTTCATTGGCTTTGTTGTCGCTACGCTGTCCTTGGCGGCCTGTGGTGGTTCGAAGCCGTCCCTGGCTCACCGGTCTTCCCCTTCACCTTGTCCTCTTCTCCTCCTCCTTTGTGGCTGTGGGTGTGAACTGAGAGCAGAGCTTTGCTTCGTATGAGTGCTGACTTGTGTTTTTGCCTTCGGTGGTGAACTAAGGTTGTGAGGCTTTGTGTTGATTGAGAAGGAGAGTGCTTTATGTGGGGGGAAGCTTTGGTTGTGGCTTGTTGTCTTCGGTTGGGAGGAATGAAATGCTTGTGTTGGCTTGAGGGGAGAGGCTTAAGAGGAAGGTGTGTCCTGGTGGCCTTATCCTCTTGCCCTGTGCAAGATATTTCTTCCTCCTTCTTATCGGTTTGGCCCTCATAATGCCCTATTAGGTTAAAAACCACTGTTAGAAGGGTGCCTCGGTTATTGTATAATACTCATATATATATATATATATATATATATATATATATATATATATATATATATATATATATATATATATATATATATAGTTGTACTAATCGTTTTCTATGCTTTTGGCCGTCTATGGAGGTGTGGATCGGGATGTGCGGAAGATAATTTGATGAAATGGCAAGGAGGCCTTCAGTGAGATGAATGTAAGAATATTGAATTGTAATTTAATTAACTCTTGTAATTTACCTTGTGATTGGTTGTAAACAATTTTTGTAGTAGAAGTCGAGTTTGTAATATATTACTTTTGCATTGCAAATGGATTGTTGTAACCTTGTCAAGTTTGTAACATTCGCACTAACCTTGATGTATTGACTTATGTAATTAATCCGGAGTTTCAGTTAGTATTCTATTTCAGCTTGTAATGGATTTCTTCTTTTTTTGCATAAGAATCTCAAATGATAATGTCGTTGGAATGTTGTTACACTGTTCATATTGTTAATTATGTGGATTAAGTGTTTGATGTCCAATTTGAGATTACACTTTGTTCCGAATTAAAGAATTTTAATTACCACTAATTACCGATTACTGTTATTTAGTTTAGCCTAATTGCTTAGGTTCTCACATCCTCCCCCCCTCCCCCGGAAAAATTTCGTCCCTGAAATTTGGTTCTCACATGAACAGGTAGGGGTAGGATTCACGTAGCGCTTCCTTTTCTTCCGTGTAGCTTCACTGACGGGGTGACTTTTCCACTAAACTTTGCACAAATGAATAGTTTTGGTTCCACAGCTTTTGGTCTTCTGTGGCTAGAATTTCCACAGGACGTTATTCGTAGGTTAGGTCGTCTTTCAATAGTATATCGAGATTGGCTAGGTTATTTGAGGGCTCCTGCAGGCATTTTCATAGTTGGGAGGTATGGAGGGCGTCGGGAATCCTCGATAATTAGCTTGGTAACTCCAATCGATACGCTAAGGTGCCTTTATGCTCTAGAATCTGAGATGATCCAACATACCATGGATTTAGTTTCTCCTTTACTCCGAATCGGCACACCCTGAGCATAGGTGATACCTTTAAATACTCCTGATCCCCGACTTCAAGTTGTAGGTCTTTTCCATGTTGGGTTGCGTAGCTCCTTTGCCTACATTGAGCGATCTTGAGATGCTCTCGAGTTAGCTGTATTCTTGTCGTTTTCCCATACCAGATCAGGGCCCAATAACGGTCTTTCTCTGACTTCCTACTAACATATGGGTGATCTGCACTTCCTTCCATAGAGGGCTTCGGATGGTGTCATTTGAATACTAGAATGGCAGTTGTTCCCAGAATTAAGTTGATAACCAATTTTATCTCTCTATCTAGGGCATACTGGGTAATTCCTCAGGGAGTACCTCTGGGAAATCTCTAACTACTGGTATGTCTTCTATTTCCTTTTGCTTGCAGGCTAGCCAAGGTATGATTAGATTGTTTTGGTGTGGTTCTAATTCCGATATATTGTAGTCGTGTCTCATCAGACTTTCCAATACATGTTGTGATATTGGTACAATGGCAAATTGATGTATAACCGTATAAAAGTAACCTAGAGGTAAGTTACTGACTTATAAGGAGGTCACCTGAAAACTAGGAGTGTTGCTTAGTGGCAGGCGGTGGCATGGCCCATGCCACCTTGGGTGGTTTGTGACTGCTGTCTATGGTAGCATCCTCAGGGTCCATTCGGAATATAATAACTGTCTTGGACATTGTCTCTCAAACATGCTTGACTTGTTGACGGTTTTGACTACCGTCAGATTGTGCACTTCGAGATCTCATTTTTCTTTTCACTGTTTCACAAGATGTTGCTGAACTCTGAGTTTGTGTCATTGTTATTATTTGTAGGCCTCACTTGTTGGTTTATGGTGAACGGTTTGGCATCTGAAACGGGTGCAACTTTATTTGCTTGATTCACACATGAGTACACTAGCTATGGGATGCTAACTGGCCTAAATTTATGAACTAAAGCTTTATGTAACTTAACTCCTGTTACTTGCTTGATAATTTCTTCAACTGGATGTGTAACCTAGTGGGCCCATATCTTAGCTGCTGTCTTATCTGAACACTGCGGTATTTGGGGATTGTCTTGCCCTAATTTCGGAGATACCTGACTACACTTGCTTGCTTATATAACTGCATATAAATTTCAGAGCCATTCTCGGTTCTTGAGATCTCGTCACATGGTGTACCACGATTTTGAACAGTATACTAAATCTCAAAAGCAGGATGTAGCTCAAAGACTGGTCCCTAATTGAATTGGGCGATTTCCAATAAAACCTGATCACGATCATAGCAATGAATTGATCATGTGCATCAACTTTCACCATCCACATATTTATTTTGCACAAGTCTGAACCAACTTCTATTTGTCTTCTAAGTTAAATCATTTGCTAAAATTTCTATGGTAAAAACCATAACATAGCCTCATTTAAATTGTAATTGAACCTTTGGATAAATTCCCTAATTTTTAATCTTGTTGTCATTTCTAAGATCAGTAAGTCAAGCATCCATATTAGAGTCATACTTTCCAAATCAATCTATTATGCCTATTGATCTACCACATCATTGCTTACATTAGTCCACCAACAACTATAGATTAACCAATCACTATTATTCAATTAACTCCACCAATTTTGTCAATTCTCTATAATTCAACCCATACACCTAAATTCCAATCACAACTTACTATAATAATCCAACTCCATTTCTTATTCATTACCTATACCCGATCAGATTGTCAATACTAGATTTCCAACAATCACTAATAATACATCTAAATCCAAATTCACTATGCAATCATATCCCATAAATTCAACATGACCAAATCGTCCAGTTAGTTCTACAAATTTTACCCATATATCATGGTTCAACCAATCCATCAAGATTAACTTCATGCATTGCTTATGAAAATTGAACCTTTTCGTATTTCAATCATCCCTTTTTTTATTGGATTTAAATTCCCAATACTAATTCTCCAACAATTACTAAAATCTATTCAAATCCGCCAAGATGTATTTTTATAATCCAACAAAGATATACTTCTTTAATCCAACAATAACATATTTCACATGTTCAACAAATGTATTTCTATCACCCACGATAGTATATTTCTAATAATCCGATCATGATGTAATCCTATGATCCAATAATGATGAAATGTGATAATCCAATTCCAACAATTATATAATCCCACAATTCAACCTTCAATAATAATCTATCTCCACAATCCAATATCCATCAATCCAACAGTCCAGCAAATGTATTCCTATAATCCAATATCCAACATTCATTTCTATATCCATCTATAATCCAATACTCAATAATCATACATTTCTAATAATCCAGCATCCCTCAATCCAATCTCAACAACCATCCATTTCTATAATTCGACATCTATTAGTCCAATATCCAATAATCCAATAATAATCTATGTGTATGACCCCACATCCAATATCTAACCATCATCTAATTCTATGACCCAACATCTAACAATCCATTAATCTAGTATCCCACAATAATCTAATTCTATAATCTAATCTCCAACAACAATGTATTTCTAATAATCCTATATCCAACAATCATGTAATCCTTTAATCAGATTTTCAACAATCATGCAATCTTTTGTCAGGTGGTGACCTCTACACTTTGCACATCTATAGGCTATGGCAACAGGCTGCTTCTGGGCTATGGTTCTCTAGAAGGAAGGGCTGAAGGTTCTGGGCCTGGGTGGTCCATATCGGGGTGGTGGTTGCCTGGTTGCTATTGTTGCAGTGGTTCTAGATCAGCCAGGTGCTGTCTCATTACGATCTACTAGTGGATTTTTCGTTAGTGCGTCCTGCGGCAATCGTCCCAATTTTAATTCTGAATCTCGGTCGCTATCTCTTTGTCCTTCCATCCTTCTGCATGGAGATGGATGGTCTAGTACTACTTGGTGTGCCTGAGTTATATTTTGGAGCCCTTGATTGTGATGCCAGCAAAGGTAATAAATTGAACTCCAAGTCTCGAAGAGGTGCAATATTTGACCTCATTAGGTTGTTGTGTAATGAAATTGCTTGCAGCAAGCTTGAGAGATGGGAAAGAGTGTGTGCTTGGGTGTTTCCTTGTGGGGCCTCCATTGTACTTGGCTGGGTTGGGTTTGAATATGCATGATTCGAGACTGATGGCAGGTTATATTTAAGACCAGAAGCATCATCGGGTACTTCCTGTCTCAGGGTATCAGGATGTGAAACAGGAGGTACATCAAGACTCTCCACGTTAGTTTCCATAATGGTCTCACAGTTCTCATTTGCTGACAAATTCACCGCACTGCTGTCATAGGAATCTTGACCCCTCGTAGTTATTTGATCGAAAGGTATAGGTTCCTCAACAACAGACAAATCCACATTGTTATCGGTGCTCTTTAGTGGGAGAAGCCCAGAAAATGCACCGGATTTAAAACTGCCAAAGCTCGATTTGGTTTACTGGGTGTTGGTAGCTTGCAAATGATTAGGAATTATAACTACAAGGTTATCATCGGCTAACTTGGTGGCAACTAACTCGTCGTTATGTATGCTTAGATCCTGAAAGTTTGCTACTGGAGATGATACATCAACATTGGACTCCTCAACTTCGTCCTCTACGTGAGAATGCTTCTGAGGCAGATAGGTGCTTGGGTTCTGCAATAATCCATCTTTATATTCAAAATTACCTTCATGATGCTCCAGACAATCTCTCAGGAGCATTTATTGATCTTAATTATAGTTGAGCTGTTTCCATTTGAATAAGAATTTTCATGTGAGTTAGCCACATCAGCAACCTGTATAGATGACTGTGGTGGTGCCTCATATAACGATGGGTCACCAGAAGTCTCGGGGAGGGATGATTGATTTCTTAACGGTGGCTCATCCTATGGAGACCAATCATCATCATATGTCTGCTTGTTGTCAGCAGCTGAGGGACTGTGGTCCTCAACCACAATAGAATCTTGCGCAGAAGATAACCACTGGTCAAGCTTTGTTGGCGGGACTGTGCTCGCAGACTGTTGGCCGAACTGTGCTCACAGACTATTTCCAATTGTGGCTTACGGTGCTTGGCAAGGATGGGTTCTGTCTAGCATATCATGTCCGCTGTAACCACAGGCATGCTAGAAGGCTTTCCCTGGGGTCTGCCCATTTTTATAATATCGGTCATTGACAGCTGACCTGGCGTCCTGTGGGGAAGGTGTTAAGAAATTGGTTGCGTTATTTGTTGGATGCGTAGAATTTTATCTTGAGGAATATGTTCCTTGGTTATACTCTTTTCTTACTTCTTTAGCAGTACTCTGTGGTAGGTAAGATGTTGTCGCCTTTAACTGGTAGAGGTTATCTCTATTGGTAATGTTGATTTCGGCAGTAATTTGTGCTAAAGAAGAGGGCATCACATTTGTCTGGTAGATGTTAACCTACGGGTGAGTTGTTTTAACCATACACAGTTAAGCAAATAACACTAAGAAACATAGAGAGGCAAAAAGATCCAAATTCTATACTAGCTGAGTCTCTCGTGCTCAGTCACGCTGGAGATCCCATTCTCAAGACCACCCAAACCACATGTTTGGAATTGCTCAGAGCTTACCTCTGAGTGTGAACCTACACTACCCTAGATCCACGTGCTCAGGGACTCTCGAGATCCCGTTCTCGAGACCACCCAACTACGTATTGGGAAACGCTCAGGGTTCATTCCTGAGTACACTTAGGACTTCGCTCCTGGATATGTTAGAGCTACACGCTCGGAGTGCCACGAACGACTCATTTGGGAAATTTTGGTATGCAAAAATGAGGTAAGTCACATACTCTTACATCATTAGCCTTTGTTTGCTTTCTTTGATTATACTTGCTTGTTTTAAGGATGCTGATGGTTCTTTTGAGTTATACAGATGAAAAGATAAGGAATGCTATGGGTATGGTTCATACTTCTTTGGAAGTGAAAAAGCGAGTCCATGCTAGAATTCTACTCTATGCCTCTAGTCCAGGCACTAAAGTTCTAAATCTTATATTGATACACCCACGCTTACATTTTTCGAATGACCTATCCTAGGTTGAATTGCTAGCCTGACTGATTATTTAGCAGGAATTAATAACATGAATCCTATGACGAGGCACACGTTCCTCCGTACTCTCTCGGACAAAAGATTGAACATAAACCTCCTGCAAAGGAATGGTTCTACGCTAGTAGGCTGTCACTTTTAAGGAGGGTGAGCTTTTTAACCTAATACTTTTAAAAGGGGGGTTTGGAATAGAAATTGATATGTAGGCAAGGATTACTAAAGTACTTAGTGCAATATAGCAAGCGAGAAAGCATACTTATGTTCTACAACAGTTTCTATTTTATTAGTGTGGCTCTGACCTATTGCTCTGATACCATCTATGATACCCCGTGTCATTACCCCAGAGGGTAATCACACTTAAGCATATGGATTACTATTTGTCTCTCCGGTAGGACACCGCTCCGACGAATAGTAAGCCTTACTAGAGTCAACACATCAGAATAATAAGATAGAGACTGTACTTCTTATTCAAGTTAGCCACACAAGACTATAGTTCTTACAAATAGTAATTTACAACTGCAAAAATGGGACCAAGTCCCTTCGCTTGCCATCCTTGCTCCATCAATATTCTACTCGTCCCATTCGTTGAATAAGTTTCCCATCTCACCCTGGTCCTCGTAGTCA
This sequence comes from Phyllostachys edulis, assembly GCA_036346405.1. NCBI lineage: Eukaryota > Viridiplantae > Streptophyta > Magnoliopsida > Poales > Poaceae > Phyllostachys > Phyllostachys edulis. The sequence continues at coordinate 33,393,782 of CM070563.1, forward strand.
ACGCCCTCGCCTCTAGCGGCTTGTTTGGTACCTGCATGTCCTTCGTCCCACTCGGGACAATTCCCGGCCGGACTAGGATCTAACAAAGGAGAATACTAACAAGGTTGAGTACAAATGTACTCAACAAACATTAATAGCAAAACATGCACTGTATGACTTATCTCCGTTCGTTATCACATTTTCTATATCATCTCTTTTCTGAAAATAACAACTCGTTAAAACATTAAGTGGCAAATTTTAATACTAAAAACACTACTTGTCACTCGGAGAGAAGATAAACCCCCTGTGGTTCCCGTAGACTCCAATCCAGGAGACTAGCATGAGTTCATGATTTTATTTAGCACTTCGCAGGCTTGTACCACTTTACCCATAGCTACTCTGAACTCTCTTTGAACTGGGTCCACCACATTTCCTTTGATGCGACTTTGAGTTCAGAATACAGAGCATTTTCCAGGTTACGTGATTAATTTCTCCACCCATTACTTTTCGTCGGTGCTGACCTCGTCACTCACCGAGTTCTGGTAATGTTGGTTGAGGCAGCTTCTATCCTGCACCCAACACTCCACCTTAGTGCTATAGCACCTTGGATCCCCCACTTTCGGACTTCTCCTACCGGTCCTAGGTTTCTCCATCACACTCACACTTATTACTTACTCAATGTGGAGAGCATATTACGTAACAAGGTAGCATTTTCTGCCCGCCGAAATGGAAAAATGGATAGAAGTAGGGGCGGCCTTGTAGCAAGGAGGACCACACAGGCGCAAGCCAGGCATACGGCTAAGCCGCGTGGGCACAGAGAGTCGGGAAGGAGCAATGGCCAGAGGCCGAGCCGCAAGGCCGCTCGGGCACTGGTTGAGCGAGCAGTAGGCGAGCCTAGCCACTAGGCGGGAGCGGGCCTGAGGCCCAGGGGGACCGAGCAGCATGCGGGTGGGCCAGCACCGGGGGCACAGTGCGGGCACAACTAGAGGGAGGCGGCGCCGGGCCAGGGAGGCGCCATGGCAAGCTTTGGTCGGAGCAAAGCCCAAGAGAAATAAATAGGATAGGGATTGGGGAGAAAGCATGAGGTAGAAGAGGAGAGCTAGGGAGCATTCGGTTTGGGGAAGGGAATTAAGGAAGAAGAAGCACCAGGGAGCTCCAGTCGAATGGATGGATAAAGAGAGAGAAGCAATGGGGAAGGCGGAAGAAAGCAAAGCAAGAAAGCAATAACCAAGGAGGCTCTCGGCTGGAAAGGATAAGGAGGAGAGAGAGTGAGGACAATTATGTGAGAAAAAGGGATTAGGGAAAGGGGGGTTAGGTGAGGGGTAAATAGGTAAATTTTATTTAAGATTAATAGCAGTAGTTTTGAATGCCAGTATTCATTTTTGTTGGCACTATATAAATATTAGACCAAACGAATTTAAATAAGTCATGTACGATTAAATAGCAGTAGACCGATGATAGAAAAATAAAATAAACTAAAAAAATATATTAAAAAGAGAGAAGGTGTACGTAGCATACCTACGAGTTTTAGACAAGTCGCCAGAAGTATAGAATTTTTAAACCATGTTAGAATATTTACCAGTAGACTGATCGATAACAAAATAAAAGCAAAGAAAAAGGGGTAAAATAAATCTAAATAAAATTGCCGCTGAGTTAGATAAATAATTAGATGTGTTACCTGCGAGTTTCGGGCGAATCGCCAGAAAAATGGATTTATAAACCTCGTACAGATAAATAACAGTAGACTGGCTAGTAGAAAATAAAAGAGGGAAATGCATAAAATAAATATGAGATTTTATAAATAATTTAATCGCTGGTATAACTCACTAAATTAAATAAATAATCTGATGCGTTAGAAGATAGTTTGTCGTAATAGATTAATTAAATTAAACAACTTCGAGTTTATTTAGACGAGTAAATAAATTCATATGCACCTGAATAAAATTAATTAGGCATATTTGCATGCGTAAAGAAATTAAATAAACTTAGTTGTACGCGAATACGTGTAGTATTTTATTTTCGTGCGATAAAATGCGAGAATAGCCAACCTCGATCCTAGAACGTTAGACTAGAATGACCGCAGTTGAGGACTATTAACCTAACGGGGGTTCCGAAAAATGTTATTAAAATTAAAATCTGCTAAAAAGAAAATCAACTAACTAATGTACGCATAATAACACGAAAAGAAATTATGTATTTGTTTATTTATTATTCGCACAGTCATATATTTGCAGCAAACGAACCAACACTGACAAGAGTAGTTGATACCGATTTTGTCGACGCCGATCTTTTCTACAATTTCGAAGGCAAGCTTATCTCTTGATCACCAACCTAATTATATTAAATGTAAACTACGTGTGTGTGTATCAAAACTATATCTCAAAATCAAATCGAATAAAAGGGATGAGGATAAAAGAGATGAGATGAGAAAAGAGTTAATATTTGGATGGTAAAGGGAACCCTCAACAGGGAATGAGAAAAGGGAAGAGGCGGGACCCCTTTACATATGGGTAATATATAAGGACCAACAAAACTCTCATCCGGATCAGGGGCTGTAATTAAGTGCCAACCATTTTTCCGTTTCAACGGGCAGAAAATACTACTTTGTTACGTAATTATGATCTCCACATCGGGTAAGTAATTATGTAGGATGAAGATGGCACTATAGCTCTAAGTGGAGTGTTGGGCGCAAGGGCAGAGAGCCGCACCAACCAACATTACTGGAACCCAGTGGACGGCTGGGGAGAGATCCAGGACACCGACAGAAAGTAATGGGTGGAGAAATTAATCACGTAACTTGGAAAATGTTCTGTATTCTGATCTCGAACCTACATTAAAGGAAATGCAGGGGAACCCAGTTCAAAGAGAGTTCAGAGTAGCTATAGGTAAAGTGGTACAAAGCCTACGCAGTGCTAAATAAAATCATGAATTCATGCCAGTCTCCTGGATTGGAGTCTACGGGAACCACTGAGGGTTTATCTTCTCTCCAAGTGACAAATAGTCTTTTCAGAATTAAAATTGTAGCTTAAATCTTGGTAAATTATTTTCCAGAAAAGAGAGATGAATTAGAAAATGTAACACCAAGCAGAGATGAGTCATCTAGTGTATTTTTGCTATTAATGCTTGCTGAGTACACTAGTACTCAAACTTGCTATTATTCTCCTTTGTTAGATCCTAGCCCAGCTTGGAACTATCCCAAGTGGGACGAAGGATACGCTGGTACCGATGAGACCGCAAGAGATGAGGACGCTTACCACGAGGAGCAGGGCAAGGTGGGCACCATATTCGGCGTGAGGGACGAGTAGAAGACTGATGAAGCAAGGAAGGCAAGCGAAGGGACTTAGTCCCATTTATTAGTCGTAAATTACTACTTGTAATGCAAGCCATAGCCTTGCGTGGCTAAATACTAGAATAAAGTATAGTTTCTATCTTATTGTTCTGCTGCGTAGACTTTGGTAAGGCTTACTATTCATCAGAGCGGTGTCCTACTGAGCAGACGAATAGTAATCCGTATGCTTAAGTGTGATTACCCTCTGGGGTAATGACACGGGGCTCCACATGAAAACCTTATATTTTCTCTCCCTGATGCCCCCTTATTTAGTGGAGGCTCACAAGAAACCTTAGCCTGGTAACAAAGTGGATCACGTCCAACACACACACACACACACACACACACACACACACTCATATGAACCCGTTAACCAATTACACAACCGGGTTTTTCACTCAACATACTCACGTGCGCTTTTCAAAAAGTTGCCTTCATCCTTGTCTCAAATAGCCTCATTCCATCATGTCTTGTCCTCCATGAAGTCTCCTTCACTTAATCCATTTAGCCATAGCCACGGTTTTGCAAACCACGCGCTTTTATGCTTTTGGGCAAATGACCACATTGCCTCTCAACCGACTTCTCACAATTTTTTCACTTCAAAGCATCGCCCATGCTTCGTCACCTTCCATGTGGCCTTAATAACTTCCCGCCAAGCCTCTCACGTGTCCGGATGCAACCGAACCATTCTCGCTTGCAAGCCCAAGTCACTTGGTGCATCACATGTTCAGCTTGACCTTAACCACTTGTGCCTTCCATGGCCCCATGTACCTCTTGCACCTCATTCGAGTACAACTATTTTAGTTGGCCTCCAGGACCAATCTGAACATTGGTTCTCCCAACCAAATCTCAATCTGTAACACCCTTACTATGTAGAAACCAAGATGCAACCTAAAATACTAACATCAATCAATTATATAAATTTTTCTCAACAAATCAACAACTAATAACAGCTAAACTTTATCAAACAACAATTTTGATATCTTAACTAACATAAATTTTAGTAAGGATTTAAGCACTAAATTTCAGTTTATAACAAGTCAATCAAGAGGAACAATATTATGAATACATCTAGATAATTTTAAACCATCAACTAGCATGAATAAACTTTAAGGACGAACAATAGAAGTAACATGAATCCAATTATTACATTCAATAATTTCCAAATGAAAGGTAGCAACATAAATATTATTTAATTGGTCAAGTATGTGATAATGTGGATTTCTTCATGTGATCTACTCCCTCCCAGGACGTGTCGTCCTCAACGATCACCTAAAACCAAAATTAGCAAGAGTGAGTCCAAGACTCAGCAAGTACAAATGAATGACATAAGAAATATTGAATCGAATACAAAATAGAAACATTGAATCGAATACAAATCATTCTTAAATCATCCCATACATATGAATATACTATGAATGAGATGCAAGATGCATATGTCTCCACTTATCTTCTGCATATACCATTATAGCCAGTGTAACACCCGTCGGTATTCAATCAGGCCCGCATTATCAAAATGCGGAGATCCGAGGTCCGTATGAAGAATATTTCATACGGAGATCTAGTTGCCCATATTGGGATTATGGGACTTTCAATACCCACTCCCGTGGGCGAGGCATGAATGATTGAAATGAAGGAAATGGAATGAATCTCAATACCCACTCCCGTGGGCTAAATATGAAAACTTGGAATGAATGTGTAACACCCTAATTTTTGGAGCCTTTGTCCTTTGTTAGATCTAAGGGTCCAGACCTCCACTTTGTTAGATCCAAGGGTCCAGACCTCCCCTTTATTAGATCTAAGGGTCCAGACCTCCCCTTTGTTAGATCTAAGGGTCCAGACCTCCCCATTGTCAGATCTAAGGGTCCAGACCTCCCCTTTGTTAGATCTAAGGGTCCAAACCTCCTCTTTGTTAGATCTAAGGGTCCAGACCTCTCTTTGTTAGATCTAAGGGTCCAGACCTCCCCTTTGTTAGATCTAAGGGTCCAGACCACCCCTTTGTTAGATCTAAGGGTCCAGACCTCCTCTTTGTTAGATCTAATGGTCCAGACTTTCCCTTTGTTAGATCTAATGGTCCAGACCTTCCCTTTGTTAGAACTAAAGGTCCAGACCTCCCCTTTGAGGGTCTGACCATCAAGACCTCCTCTCTGAGGGTCTGACCTCCCCTCTGAGGGTCTGACCGTCAGGACCTCCTCTTTGGGGATCTGACCGTCGGGACCTCCCCCTTGTGGATCCGACCGTCAGGACCTCCCCTTTTTGGATCTGACCGTCAGGACCTCCCCATCCCTTGAACCTCTTAGCCCTCTGGACCTCCGTGTCCACGGGACCTCCTCCCCAATATTTTTGCAAGGACCACCCTTGCGGGTTAAGGCCACCTTGTGGTCAGGACCTCCGGTCCTGTGCTCGGACCTTCCCCGTGGGTCAGGACCTCCCCTGACCTCTGCGCGATCTCCTCTAGGTCTACGCAGGACCCCCCCCCTTTATGGGGCTTTGACTGGCCCCATTTGTCAGTCACGCCCAGTTCTCTTTATCCTTTGACCATGTACTTGGCACTTGGAAGTCTCTAAGCATTTAATGCCTGTTGTATCGCATTAAATGCTACCACCTTTTTGCAGCACTGAGCTATCTTTTGTCTTATCTTTTACCTACTCCCATTATTTTCTTCACTTACTTTTGAGCCCGAGAGCCCTTGGAAATCTCGATGGCTCTAGCTATACAAGCTTGGGCAGCCCTTCCTCTTTACCTTTTTCTCATTTTTCACTCTCCGGCTTAGCCAACTAGCTTCTTGGACCTCCCTCCAAGCTGTCTGGACCTCCCCTCCTTACCTTCGGACCTCCTCCAGCAAGCTCCTTGGACCTCCTCCAGATCACCTAGGCTCTCTGTTGGTTTTATTTTGGAGTTTCATTGAAGTTTCTTTGGATCTTATTTGAGCTCTACCTGAGTTGTTTTGTTTTCCAACGTGTAGATTGTGAAGGCACGGAGGAGCCCAAGTTCCTTGAAGAAGAAGAAGATACTCAGGCCTTTGAGCAAGGCAAGTTACACCCTTGACCATGTTGCACCTATTACTTCAAATTACTATGTTCTGTTTCAAAGGTTTATGCATGCTTACTTTACTTACTTATTTCAATACCTATCTTTAAGTTCATAGTTATGCCCAAATCCTTTGTATGGTCAATCTTGACATTGAACCAAACATGTTGTCGCCCTAGTTAAAAACTGGTTAAAGGCAATAGCATGAACCAGAACCTTTTGGAAAGGAAAAGCTTAGTTGTTCTTAGACCAAAAATATTTGATTTTGGGAAGTTTTATCTCCATTGACCAACTGTTGTTTAAAAATGTTTTGGCCATGGCATTGGGTTGTCATGGAAGTAGGGAAAATGTTGCTGGGGAAGCAAGGAAAAAGGAAAATGGATTTGGTCTTGGGCAGATTGGTTTGCTTGGTTGGTGCATGTCTATGCACAGGCTCAACCCGGGTAGGGTTGAGGCCCAGGGTTTTGTGGTAGCCGCCCAAGCCAGTTAAGGACCGGTCTACGAGTCGCATCTTGCTAGCCACCATTGTGCAACCACTTGTCCTGTATGTGCGGGACCTGGCCGACTAATTTGTAAAGTTCCATCGTAGTTGATCCTGTTTGTACGTGGGCGGTCTTTCATGGCCATTTCTTTTGACAAAGTCTTTCATGACTATTGTTCCCACCTGGCATAAGAGGGGGCACCCATTAACCCGGTGGGTTTCTATCCAAAGGGGGGATTTGTGAAACCGTAATGAGGGTGGACTGCGGTGGAACGAAGCATTATAAAGCCCTTGTCATGTGCTTTAGACCTCTCACCAAAGGAAGTGTGAGGTGGCGTTGACGAATGCCAAACAAACTAGAGAAGACATGTCATGTGGGTAAAGTTGTACACCTCTACAGAGTATAAATCTATTCGAATAGCCGTGTCCACGGTTATAGACATACTAGCAAAGCCACTCAAAGTTAGCTCTTAGTTTTGTTTTAAAAAGGTTTGTGAAATTGATTTTGGATTGCTATCCAAATGGGTATTGGGCGGGTAGCCTTGTGGCAGGAGGGTATCCTTCACACTTTGTTGATGAATGTTATCCAACTGTAAAATTTAAGCTTTGCAAATGAATTTTAATTATTATTATCCACCTTGGAACTTAGTACTGGTATTTGAAATAAACTTGGCTTTATGCAAACTAACCATATCAACCTGCCTTTGAGATATCCACTTATGCATGTCATTCTGTTATTTGACGAGTGTAACTTGCGATCACGGTTGTTGTGCTCATTCCTACTTGATTTGATAAATTGAGTAGGAGAGGACTCCTTTGAAGATGATGAGGACCAGAACAATTAGGCCGCGCCCTCCAGCCAATTACTTGTAGTGTATTGGATGGACTTGGTTTTGCTTCCGCTTTGTATTTTGCTTTGTTGTCGTGGCTTGTAAGAAACTTTGTAATCAACTCCCTTGTTGTTAATAAAGTCTTTTGTGGATGTATGTTATCACTTGTAATTGCTGTGAGAACTAGCCATTGATCCTTGGGGACTAGTTTGGATCACAAGAGGTTTAGAACTTCTTCATGTCTCATGACCTCCTCGGGTTGGTCTCTTGACCTCCCCCAGGTCTGGTCGTGGCTCTTGGGGAGGTTCTGAGTCTCAAGACCTCCTCGGGTTAGTACCCTGGACCTCTAGGAGGTCCGGCTAGACCTCCTGGGAGGACTGCCCGAGAGATCCTTTAGACCTCCTGGGAGGTCCTGGTGGACTCCCAGGGAGGTCTTGGAGGACCTTTTGGGTTAGCTCCTGGCTGGGTCGCCACAAGTGGTATTAGAGTCAGGTTTCGATCCTGGGACCTGTGGGTTAGCCCCTGGCCGGGTCGCCACAAGTGGTATCAGAGCGTCTTGACTGCAGGACGTAGCCTAGTAGAATGGTCGATAGAAGAAGGTTCAAAATGTGTTTTACAAAATAAGAGAAATAAATTGTTCTCCTCTTGCCTGAGTCATCTTTCTATCCTTATTCCCTTCCTCCGTATCTCTCCTTACCTTGTTCTCCCTTATCTGTGCTCTCCTCATTGTTTTATAAAATTGAATGGACCCTCTTTTTCTTGAAATGTTAGTAGGGCCGATTTAAATCCTCTGTGGTTGCATTAAGGACCTCCCAGTTCGTGGCCTAGGGTGGCAGTCCTTTTCAAAGACCACCCATGAGGTATGTTTGCAAAAGACCACCTCTTATGACCATGACCTCCTTGCTTGCAGCCCTGGGGGCAGTGAGCTTCGAGTAGAGGGATTGTGGAGTTCTTTTAGTTGGTTGTTATGGTTGGGTTGGTTGTTTTAACCTCCCCCTTTAGCTTCCTTCCCCTTTCCTAATCTCTGAAGATCTGGCAGATGGTGACAACTCCGTGGCGGCAGCAAGACTAGCGATCGTGGCGAGTTGGTAGTGACCGAGACTCTGTTCATGACCACCACCACCTCCAACTGGAGCACTAGATTGGAATCAAATGATGGCAAATCAAGCTCAACTGATCAACTTGTTAGCCTAGTCTATCAACAACACTCAGAACCTCCAAGCAGCCGCAGCAGCTCAACCACCAGTGTTTGTTCCACCTCTTCCTAGGGCCAACATCTCTGAGTTTATGATGATGAGACCACCCACTTTCTCTAGCAGTACTGAACCATTGGAAGTTGATGATTGGCTCAGAGCAGTGGGAAGAAAACTAGACATGATCCAGTGTACCGACCATGAGAGGGTTCTGTTTGCCTCTCACCAACTTCATGGACCAGCCTCTGAGTGGTGGGACAACTTCACTCAGTCCCACACCGATGCTCAAACTATTACTTGGGATGAGTTTGTTCAAGCTTTTCGCTGGGCACACATCCCCCATGGTATGATGTTGCTAAAGAAGAAGGAGTTCAGATCTTTGCGCCAAGGGAATCACACAGTCAGTGAGTACCTTCACAAATTCAACCAATTAGCAAGATATGCACCTGAAGATGTGGCTACTGATGAGTCCAAGCAAGAGCGCTTCTTGGAAGGGCTCAATGATGATCTTTTGGTTCAACTCCTTGCTCATGACTACCCAGATTTTCAGCAGCTTGTAAGCAAGGCCATTCGTCAAGAGGGCAAACATTTTGAGATGGAAAATCACAAGAAGAGGAAAGCAGCTTAGCAGTTTAGTTCGGAGGGTTCTTCCAGGCCCAGCACCTCCCAATTTCAGCAAAGGAGACCTGTGACCTCCTCCCCTTCTAAACCTTTAATACAAGCAAAGCGTCCTGGTACCTTCAGCCCTCGTATGACCTCTCCAGGAGGTCAATCTCAGAAGAAGCCATCCACAACTTCTGCAGCAGGAGTTACTTGTTTTTATTGCAATGAAGTTGGGCACTATGCCAATAGGTGTCCAAGGAAGCAACAAGCAACAGCCACTCCTTCCGCCCGATCCAGTCCAGGGATTTCCGCACATGGTAGCAACCCCAATGTGAAGCCTTCGGTTCAATTCATCAAGGGACATGTGAATCATGTCACAGCCGAGGAAGCTCAGAATGCTTTGGATGTGGTTCTTGGTACGTTTCTTGTTAATTCCGTACCAGCCTCAGTTCTTTTTTATTCCGGAGCTTCTCATTTATTTGTCTCTTCTAAGTTTGTGGGTAGTAATGGGTTATCTATATCTCCTCTACTCAACCCTATACTGATCCACTCTCCGGGCTTAGAAATGGGGACTAGTTCCTTATGCCCAAATCTTTCCTTGGAAATCTTGGGAGTTCCCTTCTCGGCAGACCTTATAGTCTTGCACTCCCAAGATGTGATTCTTGGGATGGACTGGTTAGCTAAGAATCAAGGTCGAATCGATTGCGCTAAAAAAGTTTATTGTGCTCACTAATGAGCAAGGGACGTAAGTTGAATTCAGCCCTGAGACCTTTTTTAGAGGACGTCCTAGCCTGACCTATTTGAGAGAAGTGAAGCTTGAAGACCTTCCAGTGGTCAGAGAATACCCAGAAGTGTTCCCGAAGGAGTTGCCTGGTATGCCACCGGATAGAGACATTGTATTCCTAATTGATCTAGTCCTAGGGACTGCCCCTATATCAAAGAGACCATACAGGGTGCTAGCCAATGAGTTGGTAGAGTTGAAGAAACAGATTAAGGAGCTGAAAGACAAAGGATTCATTCAACCAAGATCTTCACCATGGGAAGCACCAGTGTTGTTTGTCAAGAAGAAAGACAATAGTCTGAGAATGTGTGTAGACTACAGATCACTTAATGAGATCACTATTAAGAACAAGTATCTATTGCCCAGGATCGATGACTTGTTTGATCAACTAAAAGGAGCAGCAGCTTTCTCCAAGATTGATTTGAGGTTAGGTTATCATCAATTGAAGATTCGACAAGAGGACATCCCAAAGACGGCTTTCTCAACTCAGTATGGACTCTTTGAGTACACGATCATGTCTTTTAGATTGACCAATGCTCCTGCATACTTTATAAACTTGATGAATAAAGTGTTCATGTAGTACTTGGATAAGTTTGTCATTGTCTTCATATATAACATTCTAGTGTACTCTAAGAATGAAGAAGAGCATTAAGAGCACCTTCGATTGGTTCTGGACAAGCTCAGAGACCACCAGCTCTATGCAAAATTTGAGAAGTGTGACTTTTGGTTGAAAGAGGTCACCTTTTTGGGTCATATTATGTCAGCCGCTGGTGTAGCAGTCGACCCTAGTAAGGTTCAAGATGTTCTAAGTTGGAAGCCACCCAAATCAATGCCTCAAATTAGAAGCTTTCTTGGCATGACAGGATATTATCGTCGGTTTATTGAAGGCTTTTCAAAGATAGCAAGGTCTCTCACTCAGTTGCTCAAGAAGGAAAACAAGTATGTTTGGACCTCCTCATGTGAGCAAAGCTTTCAAGAATTGAAGAAGAGATTGACCTCTGCCCTAGTTTTGATTTTGCCAGATATCCGAAAGGATTTTAAAGTCTTTTGTGATGCATCCCGGCAGGGTCTTGGTTGTGTCTTGATGCAACAAGGAAGAGTGGTAGCTTATGCCTCCCGACAACTCAAGCCCCATGAAGCGAACTACCCCACTCATGATTTGGAACTAGCTGTCGTGGTGCATGCTCTGAAAATTTGGCGCCATTACCTCATTGGTAACCGTTGTGAGGTCTTTACAGACCACAAGAGCTTGAAATACATCTTTACTCAAGCAAATCTCAACCTTAGACAAAGAAGATGGTTAGAGCTAATAAAGGATTATGATTTAGGGATTCACTACCACCCAGGCAAGGCAAATGTGGTGGCTGATGCCGTGAGCCGAAAGAATTATTACAGCACTCTAATGGTTCTAGAGAGTTAGCCCAGTTTGTGTGAAGAATTGAGACGACTAAATTTGGAGATTATCACTCAAGGTTGTGTGCGTGTTCTGGAAGTCCAACCTGCTGTCTAGAAACAAATCCGAGAGATGCAAGCTCAAGATAAAGACCTCCAAGAGATCAAGGAAAATTTGAAAAGAGGCAAAGCTCTTGGTTCCTTAGAAGATGACCAGGAAGCTCTTTGGTTCTAAGAATGACTTTGTGTCTTGGCTGTCAAGAAATAAAGCGATTCTTTGCTAAAGAAGCTCATGAGTCTCATTACTCCATTTATCCAGGGAGCACCAAGATATACCAAGATCTCAATGAGAAGTATTGGTGGGTCGGCATGAAGAGAGAAATAGCTAAGTTTGTGGCACAATGTGACGTTTGCCAAAGGGTCAAAGCTGAACACCAAAGACCTGCTGGATTGCTACAGCCCTTGCCTATTCCTGAGTGAAAATGGAAACAAATCGGCATGGCCTTTATCACTGGTTTGCCCAGGACCCAATCGGGCTATGACTCTATTTGGGTTGTTGTTGATCGTTTGACCAAAGTGGCACACTTTATCCCTATGAAGACTACTTTCAGGAGCAACAAATTGGCAGAGCTATACATGGCCCGAATTTTCTGTTTATATGGTGCACCCAAGAGAATAGTGTCCGATAGAGGTTCTCAATTTACCTCACGATTTCGGGAGAGCCTACATGAAGCTTTGGGAACAAGACTCGATTTCAGCACAACATACCATCCTCAAACCGATGGGCAGACAGAGAGGGTGAATCAAGTTCTTGAAGATATGCTTAGAGCTTGTGCCTTAGACTACGGGAAAAGTTGGGACAAAACCTTCCTTATGCTGAGTTCTCCTACAACAATAGCTACCAAGCTAACTTGAAGATGTCCCCATTTGAAGCTCTGTATGGAAGACAGTGTAGTACTCCTCTTCTTTGGGATCAAGTGGGTGAACGTCAATTCTTTGGGCCCGAACTAATCAAAGAAGCTAAAGAAAAAGTGAAGCTCATAAGAGAGCGTTTAAGAGTAGCTCAGTCCCGGTAAAAGAGCTATGCTGATATCCGTCGCTGGGACTTGTCTTTTGAAGTAGGAGACTTTGTGTACCTCAGGGTAACTCCACTCCGAGGAGTTAGGAGGTTTCGGACTAAAGGGAAGCTAGCCCCAAGATTTGTCGGACCATACAAGATATTGGCAAGACAAGGTGAAGTTGCTTATCAGCTAGAGCTGCCAACCTCCTTGTCAACAAGGCATAATGTCTTTCATGTATCACAGTTAAGGAAATACCTTCGAGTGCTAGAAGACCACACCCTCCTAGAGAGCATTGATCTCCAAGAAGGCCTCACTTATGTGGAGCGGCCAATTAAAATCATAGATGTCGCGGAGCGTGTTACTAGGAGCAAGATCATCCGAACATACAAGGTGTAGTGGAGTCACCACCCAGAAAGTGAAGCCACATGGAAAAAGAAGAAGACCTCAAGACCAACTATCCCTACCTCTTTGCTGGCCAAACTTGAATCTCGGGGTCGAGATTCCCTTAAGGGGGGGGGTAGGTTTGTAACACCCTGATTTTTGGAGCCTTTTTGAAAATTTCAAAATAAAAAGAACCATTTTGTTTTGATGAGAATTCAAAGCTTAACTCAGAATTTTTTTAGAATGGATATCAATTGACTAACTCAAACTTCAACTAAAGACTCTCTATTGGTCTGTTGGATTTATTGGAGTTTTGGTGATCTCTCCCTTTCGTGCTTGTTTTGTTCATCTTTGGTCCAGACCTCCTTAGGTCTTGACCTCCCTCTTTGATTCTTCTCTGGCTTAGACCACCCCGGGTCTAAACCTCCCTCATGCTCATTTGAACTCACTCTCTGTTCTATTGGAACCTCTCTATGTCCATTTGGACTTCCCCATTGGTTTTGATCTTTGTATACGTTCTGGAAATTTCATACCGCTTTGTAGCAACCGGAACTACCGGAGAGTGGTGGGACCGCTCCCAAGCTGCGGTATTCCCGTTTCTCGAAAACACTCAAAACCAGTGATTGGACCTCCCCGAGCTCCTTAAACATCTATGAGTTCATTTGGACCTCCCCATGTCCCCTAGGACCTCCCCTATGTTCACTTGGACCTCCCTCGCATCCGTTTAAGCCTCCCGCTTGATCCAGACCTCCCCATTGTTAGATCTAAGGGTCCAGACCTCCCCTTTGTTAGATCTAAGGGTCCAAACCTCCCCTTTGTTAGATCTAAAGGTCTAGACCTCCCTTTGTTAGATCTAAGGGTCCATACCTCCCCTTTGTTAGATCTAAGGGTCCAGACCTCTCCTTTGTCAGATCTAAGGGTCCAGACCTCTCCTTTATTAGATCTAAGGGTCTAGACCTCCCCTTTGTCCTTTGTTAGATCTAAAGGTCCAGACCTCCCCTTTGTTAGATCCAAGGGTCCAGACCTTCCCTTTGTTAGATCTACGGGTCTAGACCTCTCCTTTGTTAGATCTAAGGGTCCAGACCTCCCCTTTGTTAGATCTAAGGGTCTAGACCTCTCCTTTGTTAGATCTAAGGGTCCAGCCCTCTCCTTTGTTAGATCTAAGGGTCCAGACCTCCCCTCTGAGGGTCTAACCATCAGGACCTCCTCTCTGAGGATCTGACCGTCAGGACCTCCCCTTTGTGGATCTGACCGTCGGGACCTCCCCCTTGTGGATCCGACCGTCAGGACCTCCCATTTTTGGATCTGACCGTCAGGACCTCCCCGTCCCTTGAACCTCTTAGCCCTCTGGACCTTCGTGCCCATGGGACCTCCTCCCCAGTCTTTTTGCAAGGACCTCCCTTGTGGGTTGAGGCCACCTTGTGGTCAGGACCTCCGGTCCTGTGCTCAGACCTTCCCCGTGGGTCAGGACCTCCCCTGACCTCTGCGCGATCTCCTCTAGGTCTCTGCAGGACCCCCCCCTTTGGGGGCTTTGACTGGCCCCATTTGTCAGTCACGCCCAGTTCTCTTTATCCTTTGACCATGTACTTGGCACTTGGAAGTCTCCAAGCATTTAATGCCTGTTGTGTCGCATTAGATACTACCACCTTTTGGCAGCACTGAGCTACCTTTTGTCTTATCTTTTACCTACTCCCATCATTTGCTTCACTTACTTTTGAGCCCGAGAGCCCTTGGAAATCTCGATGGCTCTGGCTATATAAGCTTGGGTAGCTCTTCCTCTTTACCTTTTTCTCATTTTTCACTCTCCGGCTGAGTCGACCAGCTTCTTGGACCTCCCTCCAAGCTCTCTGGACCTCCCCTCCTTAGCTTCGGACCTCCTCCAGTAAGCTCCTTGGACCTCCTCCAGATCACCTAGGCTCTCTGTTGGTTTTATTTTGGAGTTTCATTGAAGTTTCTTTGGATCTTATTTGAGCTCTACTTGAGTTGTTTTGTTTTTCACCGTGTAGATTGTGAAGGCACGGAGGAGCCCGAGTTCCTTGAAGAAGAAGAAGATACTCAGGCCTTTGAGCAAGGCAAGTTACACCCTTGACCATGTTGCACCTATTACTTGAAATTACTATGTTCTGTTTCTAAGGTTTATGTATGCTTACTTTACTTACTTATTTCAATACATGTCTTTAAGTTCATAGTTATGTCCAAATCCTTTGTATGGCCAATCTTGACATTGAACCAAATATGTTGTCGCCCTAGTTAAAAACTGGTTGAAGGCAATAGCATGAACCCGAACCTTTTGGAAAGGAAAAGCTTAGTTGTGCTTAGACCAAAAGTATTTGATTTTGGGAAGTTTTATCTTCATTGACCAACTGTTATTTAAAAATGTTTTGGCCATGGCATTGGGTTGTCATGGAAGTAGGAAAAATGTTGCTGGGGAAGCAAGAAAAATGGATTTGGTCTTGGGTGGATTGGTTTGCTTGGTTGGTGCATGTCTATGCACGGGCTCAACCCGGGTAGGGTTGAGGCCCAGGGTTTTGTGGTAGGATCCCAAGCCAGTTAAGGACCAGTCTGCAAGCCGCATCTTGCTAGCCACCATCGTGCAACCACTTGTCCTGTATGGGCGGGACCTGGCCGACTAATTTGCAAAGTTCCATCACGGTTGATCCTATTTGTACGTGGGCGGTCTTTCATGGCCATTTCTTTTGACAAAGTCTTTCATGACTATTGTTCCCACCTGGCATAAGAGGGGACACCCATTAACCCGACGGGTTTCTATCCAAAGGGGGGATTTGCGAAACCTTAATGAGGGTGGACTGCTTTGGAACGAAGCATTGTAAAGGCCTTGCCATGTGCTCTAGACCTCTCACCAAAGGAAGTGTGAGGTGGCGTTGACGAATGCCAAACAAACTAGAGAAGACATGTCATGTGGGTAAAGTTGTACACCTCTGCAGAGTGTAAATCTATTTGAATAGCCGTGTCCACAGTCATAGACATGCTAGCAAAGCCACTCAAAGTTAGCTCTTGGTTTTGTTTTAAAAAGGTTTGTGAAATTGATTTTGGATTGCTATCCAAATGGGTATTGGGCGGGTAGCCTTGTGGCAGAAGGGTATCCTTCATACTTTGTTGATGAATGTTATCCAACTGTAAAATTTAAGCTTTGCAAATGAATTTTAATTATTATTATCTACCTTGGAACTTAGTACTGGTATTTGAAATAAACTTGGCTTTATGCAAACTAACCATATCAACCTGCCTTTGAGATATCTACTTATGCATGTCATTCTGTTATTTGACGGGTGTAACTTGCGATCACGGTTGTTGTGCTCATTCGTACTTGATTTGATAAATTGAGAAGGAGAGGACTCCTTTGAAGATGATGAGGACCAGAACAATTAGGCTGCGCCCTCCAACCAATTACCTGTAGTGTATTGGATGGACTTGGTTTTGCTTCCGCTGTGTATTTTGCTTTGTTGTCGTGGCTTGTAAGCAACTTTGTAATCAACTCTCTTGCGGTTAATAGAGTCTTTTTGTGGATGTATGTTATCACTTGTAATTGTTGTGAGAACTAGCCATTGATCCTTGGGGACTAGTTCGGATCACAGGAGGTTTAGGACTTCTCCATGTCTCATGACCTCCTTGGGTTGGTCTCTTGACCTCCCTCAGGTCTGGCCGTGGCTCTTGGGGAGGTCCTGAGTCTCAAGACCTCCTCGGGTTAGTACCCTGGACCTCCTGAGAGGCCTAAGAGGACTGCCCAAGAGATCCTTTAGACCTCCTGGGAAGTCCTGGTGGACTCCTAGGGAGGTCTTGGAGGACCTCTCGAGTTAGCCCCTGGCCGGGTTGCCGCAGAATGTAATGAAACGAAATGAACACTTCCATACCTTCCAATTGTTATAAGCATTTAACGGAAACAAGCAATCAGTAGAAAAATACTCATACTTCATATGATTATCCATATCATAGTAATTAAACCAATTTGTACAAACACACATCCAAGATGACCCAAATTGTACTTGCCTCTACCACGAGCCGGATGACGATGAAAAGAGGACTCTATCCCTAGGTTCTCACCACCACCATCCGTAAAGCATACTAAGAAAACCATTCAATTGCACATAGCATAGCAATAGAACTAAACGAACTCATTCACTCCTATTCGCAACTCGAAACAATACCATTATATTGCCAAGTCCCAATCTGTCCAGAACAGACAGCCACCATAGAAAAACCATAACTTTTGATTTAAAGCTCCAAAAATCATGAAGTCAAGTTCTCTGATATCTACACCCACATACCCACAAATTCTCAGGTGACTGAAAGTTCAGATTATTTCATCTAGACCCTTGTTTTTATCTCCGAAGACAGTTATGTCATCTTCGGTACTATCGACTTAGAAGTTACATATCTTTTAATTGGTACAACCAAACACAATGATCTAAGTCATTTTGGAATCTATAGAGAACTAGCGTCCATAATAAATTTATTCTAATTTTTCCATTGTGCAACAAAAGTTGCTAACAGAGCAATCTTTCCCGACTATCCCTAACAGAAGGACAGAACTATAATGAACAATTCAAAATCCTATTACTTTCGTTATACTTGTCCAAAAAAAAAATATAAACTTAGACTCCATGGAATCATTATAAAGTTAACTATCCAAGTCATGGATACCAAAAGTCCAGATTCTTCTATTTCCAAACTTTAATTTGCAAAACTATGTTCGCTGCTCGAATCCTGGAGACTGAATAGGCACTCGGATTGCAAAAATCATAACTAAATATCTATCCATCCAAAAATTGCGAACCAATACTTTCCAGAAAGCTATCGCAATTACCCACATAACTCTAGGATATCCTAAACCCTGATTTCGCTTGGAACTAATTCAAACTTACGGATCATCATAACTGCAGAATTACCGATCTACAACCGCAGGGTACTAATATGATTTTTAGCAACAAATCACATATAAAAGAATCGCAATAGCTAATGGGGAACACGAATTTACCCTAGAATAACCCTGCTGGATCTCACTGAAGTCCCCACGAGATTCCCCCTTTCCCCCTTTTCTTCTCCCTTTTCCTCTTCTCCTTGATCAGCAGCACCCAAATGGCCTTTCCCCGATCTTCCTCTTGGCCGGTAGCAAGGAGGAACACAGGGAGGTGGGGAGGCACTACAGTGGTGGCTGAGCTATAGTGTGGCGCTACAGTGCGGCTGAGCTACCGTACTTGGGGGATGGCTAGGGTTTGGTTTCCCCCTTTTAAGCATGTTCCTACTTAGGCCAAAGTGCTATGGGCCAAAGCCCTGGGTTCTAATACTCTACCTAAATTATGAATTTTTTCTTTCAATTTCTATTTATTTTCAGTACTAATCACTTATTTGTTTTATTTTTAAATAGGGTATTACACGATCCATCGTCATTGGCCATAGTTGACACCGGAACCACTTGCACAACAATAGACCAAGCAAACCATTTCTGGATACAAGTTTTTTACAACTTAACTCACATTAGTCAAAATATGCACCATGCAACTCATATGCACTAAACCCAAACTCCTAAGACCAATTCTCAATTTTAGCTCACGACCACTATTTTAATAAAAAAAGTTTTGAACTTAGATTGAACTTTCAATTTCAAACATTGAACCGAGATTTCAACTCAAATCCACACGTTTCAACTCAAATGATGAGGACATCCCAAGTTTCACTACTATTCATGTTGATTCTCATCCTATTTTGAATGATACAAGTGTTATGAAACTTAATGAAGACATGAATACATATGAGGGTCCTATGACAATAGCAAGGACTAAGCAAATGCAACATGATGTGACTTCTTTTCTTGTTGCTCATACTTGTGATATTCATGGGAATTGTTTACTATCTAATTCAAGTGTGTTTATTGTGCTTAGGTTTGAAGAGGGAGACTTCAAGGAGGAGGCACAGACCATGGAAAAAGCATTCGACCACAAGGAGGGCAAAAGGAGCTATTCGGCCAAAGGAGAAGAAAGGAAGCCCACAAGGAGGGGAGAAACCCATTCGGCCAACAAGGAATGAGGGGCTTTCCACATCAATATTCGGCTAAGGGGAGGCCAAACACTTGGCCCATGCGCCAAAATTGAAGCCTAAGCGGCTGGAGGACAAGAGAGGCACATGAGGGGAAAATCAACTCAAAATTAAAGCCCACTAATTTCTATAATTATTTTCGGTTTTAGTTGGGCCAAAATAAGCTAGATTTCAGTTTTCAAAGTTATTGGACTTTGTCTACATGCAAAAACTATTTCGGAGTTGGATTTGGCCTTAGAGGCCGAATTGGCCACTTGGGCCGAATTAATTGTACTTGTCCTAGCCCATGCGTGTGGAGGGGAGGTGGGATGCCCTATTAACCCTAGAGGATCCCTGAAACACTATTCACCATGAAATTAAAATATATTTTCAGATTGCATCTTGCACGTTATAGGGTTCTTGCTAGCTGATTGTTGCCCATTGGAATTGTGCAATTCTTTCGGTGATTTTCTTGAGAGCTCTTGGGTTGATTGCAAGAAGATCATCTTCACTTGTTCGTGGCCAAGTGGAATTGTTCAAGTGTGTGGTTTAGCGAGTTCTTCATCGTAGGTTGTTGTATTGGCATCGATCGGCTTCGTCAAATTAAGTGGGTTTCTCGAGTATCTTAGATTCTAAGTCGTGAAGATCGGGTACCCCGTATCATCAAACCTTAGGGTTTGGATGTGGAGGGAGGCGTGACCACGTGAAGATGCGGGGGCTCGCCGACGGCCAACCGATGGCACGAACCTCCTCGGCGTGGTGTTAATGGCCTTCGGTGAGGCACGTGACAGAGGCTAAGGCGACAATGCCTTCAAACAATACTCCTTCACCCCTGCCGGTGGTGGCCGTCGCCTAGCGCTCATCATCGTGGTCGCGCACGCGCCGCGCGGATGGGCTGCATAGGGCGCAAGGAGGATTAGAGCAAGCAAAGGGTCAGAGCAGAGACGGCGGTGTCGGCGAGAGGTGGAGGGGCCGATGAGGAGGCGTGGTAGCAGAAGCATCTCGGATAAATGAGAAGATTCATCTTTATCAGCTATGATATGGCGGTATCCGCATCAGGATTCTCACTCAAAGAGAAAAGACTAATATCTGACCGTATCCAATCAGTTTTCAGCCCTACTAGGGCCTCACCATGCCAATCAGTTTTCAGCGCAAGCACAACACTGCTGGACAAGTCGTGCGATATATGTGCCGATCGTGTGACTCGCTCCTACGAAAGAAATAAGACCAACACACTACTCAACCTCTTGATGTGGCCCATCCCCAATAAGAAACTTCCGCATGGTGCACGCGGATGCTGACAAATTGAAGCCTCTTGATCAAACCGAATGGCTTTCCACGATTGCCCTACTACCGTCGTCATTCCGGCCCACCTGCAGAACTGAGCTCGTGATCCCCGCTCAATCTTTTTGTGTCTCCATCCATCCTCCGCACGGTGGATCTGGTCCGGACACCGACCGGGGCGTACGCACGCACTCCAGCCCAGCCAACCAACGAGAGGCCCGGACCCGGTAAAAATCCACGGCTGGACGCTCGTTACGGATCCCACGGCTGGGAGTCCTCCCACGTCAGTACTGCCCCTACCCACCGTGGGCCCCCAGGCCATCCACGCGTCTCAGGCGAGCAGCACGTGCGCGTCGTCTCCGTCGCACGGGCACGCCTTCCCCTTGCTCCAAACTCCAGAGCCTTATTGACTCGCCTCCTCCTCGTCTCTCTTCCCCTTACATCTCGCCTCTCCCTCTCTCTCTGCCTGCCCATAGCCCCGTGCCGCCGCCGCCGCCGTCGTCGGCCAGGTAGCTCTCTCTCTCTGTAGTGCAGATCTCCGGTGTGGCGGAGGCCTGCGGTGTTTTCGTGCACGATCCGTGTGCGGGCGCGTAGATCTCTCTGTGCCGATTGGTATTCCGTTTGGTTCTTGCCCAGATTCGCTAGATCTCCATTTCTTGTTTCTTGTTGCCCTTGGTGGGCGCGTGGAGGGTTCCGTTAGCTCGGGTTAATTGTGGTTAGCGCTAGATCTCTGAGATGATAGGGTTTTGTTCGGCTTACAGGTAGATCTTGCGGTTCTGTAATTGTTTGCCCAGTGGTTTTGCGCGTGGAATCCTCCTTTGGTTCATGTTCATGTGAGCCAAATTTAAGGCCTTGATGTAGATTGTGGTTACAGAGTCAGATCTTGTTCCAGTTATTTATCTCTTTGTTTTCTAATTTCGGTTGTGAATTGTGGATGTTGACTCATCGCCCTTTTGTTAGTTGAGCGCTAGTTTGAAGTAATTTTCAAGGATTCATGGCTTATAGTGGTGAAGAAGTTCTCCACAGGGGCCTTTTGCTCACTAGTGTTATGTTAGTTTATGTTCTATGATGTTATGTGGATGATTGTGCAGGGCTGAATAATTCTTGTTGCATGCCTGATGTTTTAGAATTTCATTCGTTGCACTGAACAAGAAGCTGATCTGTTTATTTTCCTCGGGTGCAGATAAGATGGCTGGCGGTTTCAGGGTGCTGCATCTGGTCAGGCCTTTCCTGGCTTTCTTGCCAGAAGTTCAGAGTGCTGACAGGAAAATCCCCTTCAGAGAGAAAGTGATCTACACCGTCATCTCCCTCTTTATCTTCCTGGTGTGCAGCCAGCTCCCACTCTATGGAATACACTCGACCACCGGAGCTGATCCTTTCTACTGGATGCGTGTCATTCTCGCGTCTAACCGTGGAACTGTCATGGAGCTGGGTATTACTCCAATTGTGACATCTGGGATGGTCATGCAACTTTTGGTGGGGTCAAAGATCATTGAAGTTGATAACAGTGTGAGAGAGGACCGTGCTCTGCTGTAAGTATTATATAAACCTAACATAATTCTCATTTTACATTTTTCTGGTCAGAACATCCTAGTTTAAAGTGCAAGGCCTGTTTCCAAATAGTATTGGTGATATTTACTGACCACAGTAATGTTTTTAACATTGATTTGCATTTATTCCTCAATTAAAAACATGTGTGTTTACATGTGCTGGTGGGTGATGGCACTGCATTCCATTTTCTTCATGTTGGTCCAATGGTATTTGTTTACTGCGCTCTTGTTGCATGAGGATAATGTACTACATTAAGAATTATTGGCGCACGTACTTAATTGACTTTTTCAGAGGCCTTCCTGTGGTAATAAAAAATAATGCACGGTAAGGACTCCAAGTTGACATTTCACATGATCTGTTGATTTAGCAATGTCTGTTCTAAGTTTTGGTACTTAGCCGTCACATGGATGCTTTTTTAAAATAAAAAAAGTTACTATATTCAATGTACTGTCTTGTGTGCCAAGAACTTCGACCTGTTGCTCCTGTATGATAGATGGAGATAATTTCCTCCATTTAATGAGCAAGTCAAAAAGTGAAAACAATGAACGTTCATTGGTGGTGGCCAGGGCAAATTGAAAATGCTGTATTTAGACTGAGTATGTTGTATCTATTTATGAAAGAAGACTCTGCTTCAAGATACTGGTTATGGTAGTGAATGAACAATGTTTAATTAAGTGCACAGGGCAAATTTCCTAGTTAGTTGAACTAGAAAGGTATACTAACATATTTTTTCTAGACTGAAAATCTGATTAGTTGCAATTCCAAGGCTTCCGGTTTGTATTTCCTCTATCAAGTAATTGTTTTGTGATTTATTGTGCTCTTTTTAACTCTGGAATTGTCTTGGGATTTATGTTGTTCTTTTTTCACTCAGGAATGGTGCCCAAAAGTTGCTTGGCATCCTGATTGCTATTGGGGAAGCAGTGGCATATGTTCTGTCTGGAATGTATGGCAGTGTAAGCCAGCTTGGAACTGGGAATGCTATTCTCATTATACTCCAACTCTTCTTTGCCGGTATCATTGTCATTTGTCTGGATGAGCTTCTCCAGAAAGGATATGGTCTGGGCTCTGGCATTTCTCTGTTCATTGCTACCAATATCTGGTAAGTGATTGTAATTCATTCACTAGTCGAAGTATCTATTATGGCAAATTGTCTTACTCTGAACTTGCTGTTATGTAGTGAGAGTATCATCTGGAAGGCCTTTAGCCCGACAACCATCAACAGCGGGCGTGGTGCTGAATTTGAAGGGGCTGTCATTGCTTTGTTCCATCTGTTGATTACTAGAACTGATAAAGTCCGAGCACTTAGGGAGGCTTTCTACCGCCAGAATCTTCCCAATGTGACAAATTTGCTCGCCACTGTGCTGGTCTTCCTCATAGTTATCTACTTCCAAGGCTTCCGTGTTGTGCTTCCAGTGAGGTCGAAAAATGCTCGTGGACAGCAAGGCTCATATCCTATTAAGTTGTTTTATACTTCTAACATGCCCATCATTCTGCACTCTGCGTTGATTACCAACCTCTATTTCATATCCCAGGTATACTTGATTTCAATGATGTGGCAAGTTAAGTCTTTTCATTCACGTATGAAGTGCTAACATGTAGTTCGTTGCTGTGACAGCTGCTCTACAGGAAGTACAGTGGAAATTTCCTGGTGAACCTCATTGGTAAATGGAAGGAATCTGAATATTCTGGCCATTCTATTCCCGTCGGCGGTCTTGCTTACTATGTAACTGCCCCATCAAGGTGATTGGCTATATGTTTCCTTGCTCTTGTTATCAGGGATGTCCGTCACAAAGTCTAGCATTCTTTCTGACAATTACTTGTTTTTGGTATCTTCTGTTCCTTTTTCATCAACAATTGCCAAGTACTTACTGATTGTTTGTTCCAAACCATGCAGCTTGGCTGATGTTCTTGCAAACCCATTCCATGCACTGTTCTATGTGGTTTTCATGTTGTCAGCCTGTGCACTCTTCTCAAAGACATGGATTGAAGTATCTGGTTCATCAGCCAAGGATGTTGCCAAGCAGCTCAAGGTAAAAACTGATTTGTATGATATGTTTTTCTTCTAGCTAATTACAGTTTGATATTCCTATAAGGTTGTGCCAAGCTACATGTTGTATTTATGAACTTTTATGGTCATTGCTCTCTGTTTAGATAACTACATAAATGTATCCATGATTTTTTGCACAAGCCTGTAAAGTAGCAAAGCATGCCCCAACTTTAGCATTAAACTGTTCATTTTGTTGTCATTGTCAGTGGAACATATGTTGGTATATACTGGCATGCTTTCCATTACTAGAAGCCAGAGTATTTTTCCCCTTCAATTAGGAGCATATCAGTTGCCAACAGAGGGTCGTACCAGGTTTTTATTTAAGGAGATATTTAAGTACAGATAAAGGCTTCACTCATAGTTAATAGCTTGTACCAATAGGTGTCAGATTTTCAGGGGTTTGCTAGTTTGTATCTCTTCAGTACTTCAGTGCATTTCAGCCCAAAAAAAAAAAAGAAATCAGTTTTCACAGGGTATGTTCTAAAGCTCATGTCGTAGGTTTAGACATATCTACGTGTTATATAATGAAACACCAGTTGTGCTCTGCAAATACTTGTGTTTAGTAGAAAAAACTAGATATTTATAATGATTTTGCATGTAGTAGCTGTAAATCATTCTGATTTGGGTAATTCAACAGGAACAACAAATGGTGATGCCAGGCCACCGTGAGTCAAACCTGCAGAAGGAGTTGAACAGATACATTCCCACCGCTGCAGCATTTGGTGGTGTGTGCATTGGCGCTTTGACTGTCCTAGCCGACTTCATGGGTGCAATTGGATCAGGAACTGGTATATTGCTTGCCGTCACAATCATTTACCAGTACTTTGAGACATTTGAGAAGGAAAGGGCAACCGAGCTTGGTTTCTTCGGTTTCTGATGACTGTAGCTTCAGGACTATGGTTATAGCAGTATAGCTCAATCTGCTCACAAGTCACAATTCTTCTTGGCCAATACAAGTTGTAATTGTAGGATGCCCTGCTCGTGAAGTACTTTTAGGTTCCAGACCTGTTTACAGCGTGATACAGGTAGACAGTTTTTTGATGTATTTTCAGGTCACATACTTCGCATGGTCATGTCTAAAATGCAGCCATGGCCGTCACTAAATTTGTCTCTTATTTTGTATTGACCATACTAGGAACTGAAGTTTTGCGACCAATTTACCACACTTGAACTGGTGTTTACATTGCCATGCACAAAACATTCCGAGTCAGTGAATCTTGATTATGTTGTATGTGAATGTGAACTTGCATCCGGCAAACTGCTTTATGGTTTATGGTTAGAAGTTAGAAGACTTGGCGCGTATATATTAAGCAATAGCCATTGTGCTTCGAATTCCGTCTTCAGCCTGAAACGGGAAAGGTTACAATGCTGCTGTAAAAGATACAAGCAGTTGCTTATTCTAATGAGCTTCCATAGTTGAATTGGGACAAGGTGATCGTGAAGCTGTCATGTCTCAGCCTCTCAGGCTTTCATAAATTCGATAAGGTTTGTTAGATTCTTGAACGAAGTGCCATCTTTGCCGATGCTCCTGAACGCAACTTGCAACTTCGACGCCCTTGACGCAATCGCGGAGTCGTTCAGCAACTCCTCCAACCGTGGAGCGATGTGCTCGCTCGTCACCACGCCGCCGTCGTCCTTCACCAGCCGCAGGCCTGCATTCCAGACAACAGACGTAGCTCTCGTTGATGAACTGGTCCGCAAAGTACGGCCAGGTGAGGAACGGGCTCGCTTGTCACCACGCCGCCGTCGTCCTTCACCAGCCCCAGGCCTGCATTCCAGACAACAGACGTAGCTCTCGTTCATGAACTGGTCCGCAAGCCTCATACTCAGTCGCGTTGTTCGTTGTAGGAAACTTTAGGCGGGCTGCGTGTAGTATTTGTTGCCCCTTTGGCGATACTAAAATTGCCGCTATAGTTATCTCGTCCTCCGTGAAGTAGTGATGTAGTTGCGGGGTGCCATCAACAGGGCATATGCTAACTTTTCCAGCTTCGTGGACAGGGTCCTGGCTTCTTGGAGGCGACTAAAAGGGGGTTTGAATAGGGGCCCACACAATCGACGGCCTCTTTAAACTTTTTTATCTTAAAGAGCTCAATGTTCTTTCATTCCAATAGCTATGTGAAGCTATGAAGATTAAAGAGAATCATTCAAACAAGAACAAGATAAAGACTCGCTAAATCCCCACTAGACCAGTCTGACTAGTGAACAGTTACGGTCAGACTAGTGAGCAATAGCGGTCAGATCGGTGAACAGTAAAATAAGCACAAAGTGTATTTCAGCTCGATTTCAAAATCACAAATTGATCAAACTTTTGATCCACAATTCCAAACTTCATGAAACATAAAACACACTATCTTTAGGATGTCATAAACCTATTCCAATTAAAGATCTTGAAGATCATTGCCAAAGTTCTGACCTTTTCCCGTTTGATTGAAGGTTGCACCAAAATCGAGCCAAATACGAAAACGATGATTCAGCTCGTGGGAGGTATCAATCCAAGATGGCTAAGGATGGTTTTTGACACGTCCTAGCACCCTTAATCACAGCAAGAATCGAGCCAAAAGGCCTCAAGATCAAAACCCCTAAAATCACCTTTCTTCCACCAAAACCGGGCAAACTGAAAAACTAGCAATATAAAGTATCTAGACGGATGAGATCTGGTCTACAAGAGATATATCTACCACTTACATGTCTTAGGTACAAAGAAAGATCAAGAGGGGATGAAGGAACACCAAAAACCAAACCAAATCAAGAAATCAATATTTAGCATACGAGAGGAAGATTTGGACGAATTGGAGATTTGATTTATTCTTGGAGTTGAATGTTTATAGTCACTCCTGACAGGACAAAACCACTAGGGCAGTGCACACACAAGTGCGTTCATCTCTCTCAATACATCTCCCAAATCCTAACCTCCTACTCGCTCCACTTTCCCCAAATTTAACATTAGGGATCCCTAACTTAGGTGGATGTGCAAATCCTGCACCCCCCCTATATAGTGGATGCTAGTTCTAGAGTGAAAATCCTAACGTGCACCCGTTAAGCCCATACACAAATGGGTCAAACTCATGCACGCTTTTCAAAGCGTTGCCTTCATCTTTCGCTCCATTAGGCAAAATCCATCATACTTTGCCCTCTATGGATTATCTTTCACCTAATCTACTTAGGCTATCTCCGTAGTTTCACACATCACCACTTTCCGATATGGGCAATTTATCAAAATGCCCCTCTACCGATCTATCCTGAATCCTTCACATCGAAGCATTGCCTATGCTTCGCCATCATTCATGTGGCCCCTAATGACTTCCCGCCAAGCCTCTCATAAGTCCGGATCCCATCGAACCATCCTTGCTTGCAAACGGGTCACTAGGTGCACCACATGTCTTACCATGCACCATGACTACACCCGACTTCCCTCGTCGTTCTGAACCTCAGCTACTCCCTAAGCTTAGTCTCGGTCCACCTTTTTGTTGCTTGTCATGTCTATCATCAGTAGCTCCTGCTCCGGTTCCTTGTCTTCACGGCTTGTAACCACCCCGATAGCCTCGGTCATCTTTCTGTTGTCGTTCTGGACCTCAATTCTCCTAACCTAGTCCCGATCACGTCCGTCTCACCATGACGTAGCTCCAGAGTCCTACAACCATCACCGACAACCAAACTGTCACATAGCACCGCGCGACACACAAAATCATCAATTACACAATTGATGAGTGACAAACACATACCTTCAAAGCTTCACATCCGAAAGCATCATTTTACCTCAGAAGGTCTTTGCTCAAACTTTGTCTTCTACGGTTCTTATCCAACTTGCACCTTCCTTGAGTCCAACCATCTCACCTGACATCCTTGACTGTTCTGGATCATGGCTCTCCTTACCAAATACCGGTCATCCTTGTAGTTGACTATAGTTGACTCCAAGCCACCTACACAACAATAGACCAAACAACCATTTCTAGGCCAAAGTTCGCAACTTGATCCACATTAGTCCATAAGAGTATAATGCAAACATATGCACTAATCTCAAGCTCCTAAGATCAGCCCTCAAATTTAAGCACACCTCACTGTGCCTGAACTGCCATAGTCGGCTAGACCGCCACCCTCAAGCTGGTCTGACAGCTAGCCCTTGGCCGGTAAGACCACCCCATAGCCGGTCTAACCGCCCACCGGTCCTGAACCGCAATCCAACGTCAGCCAGACTGCTCCCCAAAACCTGAAAACACCATCTCTCGACTTTTCGGCAAAACTCTATCTAGTTTCGCATCGAGACTACATTTTCAATTAAACCAGGGCAAACACTTCCACACAAGTATTTAGTACGCAATCCTCAAAAGCCACACGAGCTCACACCACCGGTCTGACCACCACCCATGGCCGGTCAGACCGCCTCCCAAGGCCAGTCAAAACGTCGGTCACCTGACAGCATCTCTCAAATTGCAAACTCTCAAAACCAAACTCAAACTTCGACAATACTTACACGACAAAGTCTAATACTCACCACAAATCATAGGGTGACCTCCACATCCAAAATAATATTCTTCTGGTGAAGGGACGAGTAAGTACCATGGCAGGACGACGTTTTCCGTCTTTCTCTCTGTTTTGGGACGCGTGTTCTGCCTTTCACGAACAAAGTAGTAAATGATGGCCCTTTTCTTGTGGTTTTGTTATCAGGTGGACTGGTGGAGCCTCCGTGCTGCCCATCTTTTGAAGGCCGAGACGGATTCAGTCCGAGTAGCAACTCGGTGGCGGCTAAAGCAGCCGATGCTAAACAACACCTAATTTAGTACCACACGGGTTCTTAACGCAAAACTTGCTCTGTATAATAATAGCCCACGTCGCGCGCACCCGTTGGCCCAGGTCTCCGGTACTGAGGCACCAGTTTCTTTCATAATTGGTGGGGAGTGCAAGTTATGCACTGACACGATGTTATTTTTTTCTAAATTTTTTTCCTCGTTAAGCAGCCATGCAGATGGGCCCTTGGGCCGAGTTAGGCCGAGAGGAAATTTGTGAGAAATCCTACTACTGCTAATGGACCAAGCTGGGTTCTGGCCCATATTATATTAGCTAGTTTTGGAAATGGCCATGCTTGGCGAAATGATATCTCAATTTCTTTTATTGAACAAGAATAGGTCTAAACTCTTCCAAGGGAGTTATATATAAAAACATATATACCGAATCAGGCCCTAAACGGCGAGTTTTTGGCCGATTTGGCATGGTTGGCACATGGAATAACAAAAGTAGCCCCCCTCTCCGAATGAATTGCAAAACTGGCACCGTAGAGCCACACGAACGTGCCATGTACCCTAATATGTGCCCCAGGGGCCCGAAACATGACGTTCATGCCCTAGGGGCACGGTCTACGCACGTCCAACCCCTAGGGGCATGACACTACCCTAGTCCGGCCCCTAGGAGCACAGTCATGGCATGTCCGGCGCCAGGGGTGCCATCGTCATTTCATGTGAAGTTAATGAATAAAATTAGAAAATTGAAATTGACAAAATTTCGGAATAAAATTTGAGAGACCTCACAATGTAATTTGTGAATTACATGACGCATAGGGTTTGGTTACGTGCATTAGAAATGACAGAATGCACAAATCAACAAACTATAAAACACATACGATACATGTGCGCTTTTTTGGAATCTAAAATAGGGTAGATCGAATTAGTCTTAGTGACCCATTGGTCCCTTCTCCTTTCCCTTGTCTTCTGATTGCCCACAGCGTTGGCCGATCTCAAAGGCAACCCTATTCTGCGAGACGGGCTGAAAGATTGAATGATATTAGCAGAACGTAAGGCGAAATCAATAATAAGGATGCAAATTGAACATTGCTTACCTCTTCGATCCGAAGTGTGCCAGGGCGACAGGGAGTCTTCCCCTTGTCGACCAGTGCCTCTTCAATAGGGTCGAGTACATAAGGTTTTCATCGTTCGAAGGTCTCGGCTAGCTTCGCGTAGTTGAACATGTACTTATGCTCGATGAACGCCCTATTGTATATGTCCGAGCCGTCGATCCATTGGAAGAAGTTGCAACGCATCTCCAGTTGACATTATGCGTGGATGAAGTTAGGGATAAGTGGAATGCAATGTAAGATATGAAAAATCGATGTCTGCGTAAGATTCACTTACGAGGATGTTCCCGCATGTGTAGTACGCCCGGGCGGCGGTCGTCGGGTGTATGGATTGAATGATCTTTGGCATGTCTTCTCACACACATTGCAGACGTGGAAACTACGGTGGTACCACACATCCTTCATAGAACAATCTAGGTAGGGTTTAGCCCTCTCGGCAAGCCACCTATGCTCCCACAACATCTTCGCATAGAAGTCCGACGAGTCCGACATCTCCAAGGATGACCTAATGTTATGCTAGAGCTCACCGAATAAGGGCGAGTCAGTTCGGAACAAATAGAATGCCAAAATATATACTCGTTAACAAAACATGACGTACACAAAGGCACAAATATTATAACACTACCTATTTACATAAAATGGTGGTCCCCTAACATGCAAACAATTAATTAATTACAACACATAATGACACCTAGACTAGCTCGGTTTGTTGGGGCAATCCTTCATGGAGTGGCCCCGTCTTGCATATCTGGCACTTCCTCGCACGGCTTAGGCCCCCACGCTGGCTATCATCCATGTCGTTTCGGAAGCGCCGCGTCTGCTGTCGTCCCTTCTTAGTTGCCTTCAAGGATATGTTTGGGCCCCATTTCAACCTGTCCGACCAAAGATCCCTATATAGTTCATGTCCACACCATAAGAGTGGAATTCAGCACTTTATGTCCCAAAAAGATGGTGCATGTCGTAGTACTCGGAAATGTATGGCGTAGATATCTGCCTGATTTTCACGCACGCCTTGTACACATCCGAGCATAGCTTGTGTAGTAGTTTTGGCTTGTAGCAGGTGTATGTAGCCACATCACCGATGGTGCAAGAATGTTTTCTTTTCCCTTGGCATGATTGTTGACATATTTTTGCCTCAATCAGATCTCGTACTTCCTCCTTAGGGTATCGATCACCCAGATGTTGTGCATACAAGCTTTCTACATCTTCTGGTCCATATACCTCTACATGTTCTCGGACCACTAATACCCTTCTTCTAGCTACGGCTGCGCTGCGATGGCTCTATTGATGAAGTAATTGTACACCTCGGACTTGGTGGTTGTCATAATGTCGTATCTCACACCGTCGGTGTCATACAACTGGGAACATTTCTCGAACTCAGGAGCGTGGAGATTAATCCATTGGGCGAAACTTATGGGGCTCTTGGATTCCCCGCTCGTACCCTGCTGTCCCTCATGTGCCTCCGAAGGGGACTCCCTTATATGCCTCGTAGTCCAATATTTGAGGTCTCTCCAGATGGGATCAAACTTTTGCCTCTAGTTTTGCATGCACAATGCCTTGAATGTCTTCATTAGTTCCTAACTATGGAACCGCGTAAAGAAATTCAATGCAACATACCTCATGCACCACTAGGTTTCCATGTCGTTCCACTGGTACGGGGGTTTCGTCCCATCCTTCATTGTGTTGAGAGCGGACAACAACCCAGCATTGCGGTCTATGATAAGGTATACGTTGGGCCGATCTTCCACAACCTCTCACTTGACATTTGCCAGGAACCACATCCAACTGGATGTGTTATCATTCTCTATGATGGCAAAAGCAACCGGAAGAAGCTAGTCATTTGCATCGACCGCCACTGCGGTGAGAATGATGCCCTTGTAGCTCACGGTGAGGAAAGTGTCATCCATCGTGAGCACCAAACGTCAGCACTTGAAGACCTCTATGGCATGGAAGAAAGCACAGAACACACGGTCTAGTATGTAGTAGTTAGGGCCTCCATCAAGATCTTCTCTTTCCATCTTGTTTATGTACGTGCCGGGGTTTGCTTCGGCAATCTGGTGAAGCATCCTTGGCATAAGGTTGTACACCTCTTGATATACCCTGTACATGGCCTCGATAACCTTCAACTTGGCTCGTCGGACCTTACTATAGTTGACTGCATAACCAACCAGAATGACGACATCTAACAGCAGCATCTTGGAGGAGATGGACACGTCCTCCGCAACGAGGTGGCTGATGAGGCTTGCCACATATGCGGAAGTCACATTCCGATGTTGCTGCAGCGGCTCACTCAGCTTGCAAGTATGGTCAATCACGGCCTTGACCACGAAGACCGAGCCAAAGAACTTCGCCCTATGAGCATTGACCTTGCTAGGGCAGCCTACCACTAGGCATGTTACTGCGTAATGTCCTGGGTTGGACCAGTGCACCTGGTACACACGGTTGATGGACAAGGTGTACTGTACTATAGCTTGCTGCACGGCCACATTGTTATGAAATTGTTGCCCAACTAACAAGGTGTCAGCATTAAACCACCATTGGATCCTTCTTCTTGTAGTAGTACGAGCAACCGCACTGCGAGGTCATCAAGTCTGGATGCCACGTAAGACACCTCCGATGACACAATTTGTAACACCCTGGCTATACGGAAGCCAAAATGTTACCTAAAAGACTAACATACAACAACAATACGGAATAATTTCAACCATTTTTCAAACAATTATACTTTAACCAATTAGAACTAAGACATTTCTCTAAAATTCGGCAAAAACTCCTTTGTATGGATGATTAAACAAGGTTCTAACATTCTACCATAATATCAATCAATATTTTCAATCATCCAATTTAAACATCAATGCTACCACAGTCTATAAATTCTCAATAAAAGTATATCACTTATCAATGGAGCATAAATCAGCTTAAGAAGTCTTCTCTTTAACAACCAAGTTAAAACAGTCCAACACTACTAAGCTCAAGCAGATAATGACCAAATAGCTACATATAAAGTATCATTGACCAATCAAGTAGCGAGGGTGATAAAACAATCAAAATCAAACCGTCTAATCCATCGAAATAACTTAAATGAACTTATATGGCGAAGAATTAAGAACTTAGACGGATCGTCCTTGCTCACAGACAAAATCACCCACCACGAAGGGTGGTTGCAAATTGCATCTAAAGTAATAATCAAGAATAGGAATTGTAGATAATTGGACTAGTTATTTCATTGTGGTTTGTGTTTATGTGACGTGCACCATGTCTACCCCTTCCCATGCATGTCACTGCCTCGAGAGGTACCTAGCAAGCACAACACAGCAAGTGTGAGTCCACGAGTCAGCAAAGTGCAATAACAAATCAAAAAGAGCATCATAAGTAGTCAAAGGGAATAAACAATCACATCATGAACAACATCATTATATACCACAAATCCATCTCTTATGATAGCATCATAAGCATTCGAAGGGAATAAACAATCACACCATGAACAATAACATTATATACCACAATTCCATCTCTTATGCAGAAATGCAATGAACATGTCATGAATGCACATCTTCACTTCTTAGCAATTACCGGTAATGCCGAGTAGGGTATCCGTCGATACCTACTCACAGCCTGTGCCCTCTAGGTACAGGGATCCAAGCCCACACTCCAAGTCATGTAACAGTTCTCACCGACCTCACCGGATTAGTTACATGACTTTCCATGGGTGTGGGGAACAAAGCCCGTCCGATGCATGACGGGGACCTAACGCCCATCCAATGCCTGACGAGGACCTCAAGGAAACAACCCCTTGGCTACCACGTAGTCCAAGGTTCAGAAATGAATGACATGATGCAATATTTAAAGCACAATACCAAATCATCATTGTCATCATTAACAAGGTAGTCTTATTGCTCACCTTGGCCTATCAATATTGCCATCAATCATGAAACCATTACCATGTAAACATCATCATTTAAATATTTACATGTAAGCATTCTCATGTTAACACCACCATGTAAGCGTCATCACATAAACATTAGCATGCGTCGTCATGTAAACATTTCCATGTAAGCTTCACCACATAAGCATCGTCATAAAAACATTATCATTAAACTATGGCACTCATGCTCGTCAACATTACTAAGCAGTAAGCATCATCATTAAACTATGGCATTCATCAAGTATGTAATATAACAACTCATTAATAATACTTGCACTTGCCTCAACCGTAGACAGAAGACAAGAGGCGGAACGCTCTAACACTGGAGTTCACCACCACCTGGTAAACAAGTATGAAACCAAACATCAATCAAACATGCCTAGCAAGTCCTTAATCGCAGCACTCTACAACATTTTTCCATAACCCAAGCTTAAACACTCGATCGACTAAACTAGACTACAAGCTAAGCAGAAATCTAGTTTGGACAGCAGTAAAGAAACAAGCATATCTTTTGATAGGATTAACCAAAACCTGAGTTTCTTGTCATTCTGGAAAGCTAAGAAGGTAAGCTACAAAAGTCTAGTTGGCGCGATACTAACATTTCGCATTTAACAAAAAGTGGCACACAGGTCAAATATACTGTCGGAAACCGACGAACAAACTGGACAGTCAACTTGAAACTTGCATATCTTTTGTTCTACAGATCCAAAAAAAGTGTTCTTTACCAATATGGAAAGATAAGAAGGTAATATACAATATTTGTTCAGGTGGACAGCCCTGAATCGGCCCTTAACAAATTGAAATCTAACCGTTAATATTTCTGCTATGTGTTGACAGAGTCCTGGACAGTAGCAACGAAAAAGGTCATAACTTTCGAACCATAAATCCGAAATTAGTGAACTTAGAACCTATGGAAAGCTAAAATCATAACCTACAACTATCTAGGAGACGAAATCCCCAAATTCGGAACAGATCTATAATAAAATAGGCGCCCAAAAAGAGAACAGAATCTGTTCAAACGCAGGAGGAACTCGATCTACTGAATCAAAGCAAAAAATGAACCTATATCAACCAAAACAGTGAGGAAAACACTAAATACCCTTGAAGACTTCTAGCAAACCGACCAAACCCGCCTAGGAACCTTCTTCTCCTCCCTTCTCCCCTCTTTTCCCTTCTCTTTTCCCCCCTACTTGAGGTCGGCCAGCAGCAGGAAAGCTTCAAGAGGGCAGCAATGGAGGGGCTTACCTTGTGGGAGGGAGAGGGAGGCGCCCAAGGGAGATGGAGAGCAGGGAGGGGGCGACCATGGGAGAGGAATGGAGGGAGAGTTCGGCCAGCAAGGTGTGTGGCTGCTGCTAGGGAGGTGAAGGAAAGGGTTAAGGGTTAGACTTGGTGGCTACTAGGGTTATGAGGGGGGAG
This sequence comes from Phyllostachys edulis, assembly GCA_036346405.1. Taxonomy (NCBI): domain Eukaryota; kingdom Viridiplantae; phylum Streptophyta; class Magnoliopsida; order Poales; family Poaceae; genus Phyllostachys; species Phyllostachys edulis. Next base: position 33,428,942 of record CM070563.1, read on the forward strand.
GGGCAGATTTGGGCTGCCTTGGGCCTTTGGGGGGCCTCTCCCTCCTCTCTTGGCCCACACAAGACCAGCCACAAGCCTCTTAGCCTGGGCCGGAGGCCCAAGTTCCACAATTCTCCCCCAAATCCTTGAATTTTTAATTAATTACCTCTCCCAAACGCCAAACTCTCTAATCGCAAAACGGGGTATTACAAACATTCTCCTAATTGATATTCGGGGTATTACACAATTTCACCGGTCGGACCACCACCCTAGGGTGCATGTAACACCTCAAATTCCAATTGGAGAGAATATTATTCGGGAGAGGGACACTTATTCACTTTCGATTTGCTTCAAGTTTAGAGATGGGAATTCGGTTCAAATTCTGTTTTCTTAGCGCGTTTGGGCTCTTTGGGCAGCAGCCTTAGTGGGCCAAAAGGGGGGAAGGAGGCACCTCAAGTTGGGCCAGCCCATTTAGCTCCACCTCCACCCCTCAAACCCTAACCCTAGCTGCCCCTTACCCCTTTCTTTCCCCTCCCCATGCAGCCACCAACCTGTTTGCCAAGCTCCCTCCTAGCAGCCACCAAAAACCTTTCCCCCATTCCAACCTGCTGGCCGCTGCCTCCCCTTGCTCCCTCTTGCACCTCCACCATCCCCCTCCTCTCCCAAACCGAAATCCCTACTCCCCCTCTCCATCCAAGGCTGCCATGGGAGGTCCCTTGCTGCTGCAGCCAGCTAAGGAGGGAAGGAGCTGATCTGTTCGACCAAGAGAAGGAGAGGAAGAGGGAGAAAGGAGGGAAGGGAGGAAGGCTAGAAGAAGGGTTTGATCTCAAGGGGGAAGTTCAACAAGCTCTTGTGGTTCTTCAAGGGGTAATGAGTGGTTTCCTTGCTGGTTAGATTGTTTTAGTTGCATAGTTTGCTTTGATTAGGGTTCTCCAGCCTGACTGGGTTAAGATCAGATTCTGTTCCTTTTTTGGGCGCCTGTTTTGTTCTATATATGTTCCTAATTTGGGGATTTCTTCTCCTAGAGAGTTGTAGTTTATGATTTCAGCTTTCCATAGGTTCCAAGTTCACTAATTTCCGATTTATGGTTTGAAAGTTATGGTCTTTTTCGTTGCTGCTGTCCAGGAATCTGTCGACGCGTAGTAGAAATATTAACGGTTAGATTTCAATTTGTTAAGGGTCGTTTCAGGGCTGTCCACCTGAACGAATATTGTAGCCTACCTTCTTAGCTTTCCATATTGGTAAATAACACTTTGTTTGGTCTGTAGAACAAAAGATATGCAAGTTTCAAGTTGATGTGTCAGTTTGTTCGCTTGCTTCCGACTAGAATTTGACCCTTGTGCCATATTTTGTTAAAAGCGTAATCTGGGCATCATGCCAACTAGGTTTTTGTAGCTTATATTCTTAGCTTTCCATAATGACAAGAAACTTGAATTTTGGCTAATCCAATCAAAACGCATTTATTGTTTCTTTACACCTGTCCCGAATAGATTTATGTTTAGCTTGAGTAGGTCGAGTGTGTAACTTGGGTTATGGGAAAACGTTGTAGAGCATTGTGAATACTGTCTGTTAAGCATGTTGTTTGATGCTTAGTACCATTCTTGGTTATCAGGTGGTGGTGAATCCCGGTGCTAGCTCGTTCCGTCTTTTTGTCTTCTGTCTCACGGTGGAGGCAAGTGCAAGTATTATTAATGAGTTGTTACATTATATACATGATGAATGCCATAGTTGATTGATGTTGATTATTTCTTGGTAATGTTGATGAGCCTAAATGCCATAGTTTAATGATGATGCTTATTACTTGGGAATGTTTACATGATGCTGCATGCTAATGGTTACATAATGATGCGTACATGTTACTGTTTATATGGTGATGCTTGCATGATAATTGTTATATGTTGATGGCAAGAATGATGGGACAAGGTGAGTGATGAAGCTACCTTATTAATGATGAATCATGATAATGATAATGGACATGTGCATTTGCATTTCTGCATGTTCATTTCTGAACCTTGGACTACGTGGTAGCCAAGAGTTGTTTCCTTGTTGTTCCCCGTCAGGCATTGGATGGACGTTAGGTCCCCATCATGCGTTGGATGGGCTTTGTTCCCCACACTCGTGGAGTGTGGGCTTTTGTTCCCTGTGCCTAAAGGGCACAGGCCTTGAGTAGGTATCGACGGATACCCTACTTGGCATTACCGGTAATTGCTAAGAAGTGAAGAGATGCATTCATGACATGTCATTGCATTTTCACCTAAGATATGGATTTGTCTGCTTGGCTTACAATGTTGTTGTTCATGATGGGATTGTAAATTCCCTTGACTATGTATGATGCTATGTTTACTTACTACTGCACTTTACTGAGTCGTGGACTCACTCTTGCTGTGTTGTGTTTTCTAGGTACCCCTTGAGGCAGCGGCATGCATGGGGAGGGGTAGTCATGGTGCACTTCACACATATATAACCACAACAAACGACTTAGTTCAACTAGCTAAAGTTCTCAGAATTGACGTTTCCTTTAGGTTGAAATTTTGTGACCATCCTTCGTGGTGGATGATTCTGTGACCATCCTTCGTGGTAGATGATTTTGTGACCATCCTTCGAGGTGAATGATTTTGACTGCATTTGTGGATGATCCTTTTAGGTCATCTTTTAATTCCTCGTCCTTAAGTTCACTTAATTCCATTTTGTGGACTAGACGGTTTGATTTCGATTATGTTATCACTCTCGCTGTTTGGTTAGAACAATGATGTTGTAGATGTAGGTAGTTGATCATTATCTGCTTGAGCTTAGAATTGTTGGACTGCTTGAAATTAGTTGTTAGAGTGCAGATTCCTTAGACTCATTTATACTCTATTGTTATGTGGTGCGCTCTTATTGGGAATTTCTAGACTGCTATAGGGTTGACTTCCTTATAGTTTGTTCTCCCTCATGACTAAATGTTTGGTTGGAATTATTTCGTATTGTTTTTGTACATTAGTCTTTTAGGTAACATCTTGGCTTCCGCATAGCCAGGGTGTTACAGTGCATATCCTCCTCGCTACCATCCTAGCCTAGGTCGGTGTTCTTGTCGGACTCCGACCCGACCGGCTAGTCTAGCAGAAACTCGTGGCAGTCAATGCGGGCCGACCACCATTGTCCTGCCCTCTCATTTTGCACAAAATCATGTGCAAGACTTCTCTCATAGTCTTCCTCCAAAATAGCACATTCTGTGCTACCGTCTTCACACACCGCCTATGGTTTTCCACTTCCTGAGGCACCAGCATCATCAATGTTTGCGGGCATCATATGCATGAAATTCACGCACACCATCGGCTTCCCGTATATCGTTGCCTTGGGCTGGGAAGCAATTTGCATGTACTGGTTCCATGCAATAATGTCATTCACCTTGAGTAGCTCCCATATGCCTTGCCCTCCCCTATTCGTGCAGGTGATCCCCTCGATGACAAGCTTCTTTGTCGCTGTCTCTATGTCGAACTCCCTCCGGATGCAGCTCCTCAGCTTGTGAATATCCATCACATTGAGCCCCTCCACTCGGACCACCTTGTACTGGCATCTCGACAGGACCAACCCATCGAGTCTACAAGACCGCGCCATTAAATACTAGGAAGTCTTGCATGTTTGACATTACCTAAACCAACAACAACCCAATTTACTCTACACAATATAACAAACAGATCGCACTACGTAGTCTACATTTCGCTACACCATAAAAAATACCACACTACCTAATCTACCAAAATAACGATGTAGGGTTATTAAGTGCATAGTAAAAAAAACTACAAAATTAGATACGCCTAATTTGTTATGGCGAGTTAATTACGACTAAATTTATTACGACTAATTAATTAAGACTAACTAACTACAACTATTTAATTAAGCCTAATTAATTATGACTAATTCATTAACTATATTTAATTATCCTAATTAATTAGGACTATTTAATCAGTCTATTTTAATTACGACTAACTAACTATGATTAATTAATTATGGTTAATTATTTATGCCAAATAAATTACGACTAATTAAGTATGATTAATTAATTACCACTATATAATTAGGACTAATTATTAGTACTATTTAATAAAGTCTAGTTAATTAGGTCTAATTAATTACGCTTTATTAATTATGACAATTTTAATTACGACTAACTAACTACAAGTAATTAATCATGAGTAACTAAATACGAAAAATTAATTAGGATTAATTATTTACGACTAATTAACTACCACTAAATAATTAGGATTAATTAATTACTAGTATTAAATTAAGCCTAATTAATTATGGATAATTAAATAGGACTATTTTAATTACAACTAACAAACCGAGAGTAATTAATTAAGACTAACTAACCGCGAGTATAAAATTATGACTAACTACGACTAATTAATTACAACTATCCAATTTTAAAAATAAATTGTGATTAAACACAATTCATCGACATTGCATTGATGATTGCTCAGTTGTTGGATGCTCAGCAAAACTACAACGGATTTGATGGCATGAGATTAGATCATGAGCCTAGGCTTCCACTCAATGTTGTACATAGAAATAAGAAATAAATGTATTTCTAAACTAAGGACGTAACTGGCTGCCATTTATTCCTCCAGGGCCGGATAGCGAGGCGGCGATAGGTTACTAGAGGCCACACTCTCTAAATAAACAATTCAAAACAATCACAATATCACATCATCATGGCACCAAAACATTACATTAATCGCCCTTGCATATCTACGTCAAGACGACAGAATTACCCTAATTCTACCGGATGCACTATCTGCTATCCCAATAGTAAAAATGCTCTAACTTATTTCCCTAAACTCCAAATCTAGCAAACCAATACATTACGAAATCTTCATGCAATTTCCTACAACTTACTAGTTATGACAAACTTCTGATTCTACCGTTCTCTCCCCCGTTTCCTTTCCCGACGACTATCCCAGAATCTGTTAGGATATACCGCTTCACAATTGCGTATCTTTTATTCTAAAACTTAAAAAGATATGAACGACACCAGTTCTAGAAACTACTCAAAATTTCCTATCTTATTCAATTTATTACTAATTCTTTCATTTACTAGGTGAAAACAGCTCATCTACACGATCTCTACCAACGACGCCCGAATTTTGGACAGTGACATTCCCAAGGCCGTGACTTTTCGCTCGCTACACAAAATCTAGTGGTCTAGACCTTCCTAGAAATTTAACGAAAATATCTACAAATTTTCTAATTGGACGAAACCCAGAATTCGATCCTAAATCCTTTGAATTTCCCCTGCAATGTTCTGCGTCGAAACTGGACGAACTAGGGCATGCTGAAAAATAATATTCGCTTAGACAAAATGATCTACTAATCCATGAAAACCTAGGGACTATCAGGGGTTACCCTTGAATAACACAACGTATGACGCGAAGACCCGCGAAAACCCTCTCTTTTCCTCTTCTTTCTCTTCCTCCTTTCCCTTCCTTCTTCTTCTTCCTTCCTTACTCTTCCTTCTTCTTCCTTCCTTCCTCTCCTTCCTTGCTGGACCTCCTTGGTACCCCCTCCTTCTCCCTTTGGAAGCACAATAGCGGCTTGGTAGGAGGGAGGCGGCGCACAGGGCAGCAAGGGCGCACACAAGGAAGGGGTAGAGGCCAAAGGAAGGGGAGCACAAGGGGGCATGGGGTCCTATTTAAAGGCCAAGGAGCTAGAGGGTCGTGGCTTGGATGTGGTAGGGTTGGAAACAACCGGCATTGAATTTGATTCGAAGTACACTTTGAATTCGAGTCAGTTTTCCGCTTTCCTTCTGTGCAGCGAACTTTTTGGAGGCCATAACGTTCTCTCTCGAATTCAGAATTGATTGATTCCTTTTTTATTTAGATAACTTATAGTACTTCAACTTGCTATTTGTGGAGCTTTTCTGAAAACGTCGTCTTCATTGCCAAATTTGCTTTGGAAGTTGACTCAGTTGTGGGATCTGATTCTCTGTGCAGCCTACCTTTTGGAGCTCATATCTCACATGTCAGCACTCCAAATTAGGTCAACGAGGAATCTAAATTGGACTATGCAAAGAGATCTACAACTTTGTAGTTATGAGGTTTTCCATTCGAAGTCGTTCCAGTTGCAAAAATCACGAGGCAAGATGATGACAGATTCTGTCTCGTTTCTTGGCAAGGCAAATAATGAATATCTCAATCTTCTTATATACTTTTTAAATAAACGAGATATTACAATGCCTAGACGATCTGATTGAAGACAGGAGAGCAATGCGAAGCGGTGGGTGTGCGCAGATCTATTAAAGTTTCATGAAGGAGAGGATCAAAGGAGACATGGTGGGGAGATCGCCAACAGCCTTATTGTAACATCCCAAATGTATAAACAGGTGTGTGTTTCAAATGTAAGAAAATGTGTAGAAATTAAAACTTTTTCTCACATCTTGAAACTCTTGAACTCCTCTTTAATTCTTGTCAAAAGTTGTGGAGTTCAAAAACCTAAACCTCCTGTGGACTAAAGTCCAACCCTTATTCAACTTATCACAAATCTTGTGCCAAACTTGGGAAAACATTTTCCCTTGGTTCTAGAGTTGATGTGGGACTCCTCTGAAAAATATCATAAGTCTTAGAACTTGTTTGATAATTTTGGAGGTAAATCAAACCCTAGAACAGCCTTTAGGAATTTCTGGAGAAAAATACTGTGCACAAAAATCTCTGGAAATTTTATGAAAGGATAATCCTAAAGTCAGCAAGCTCCAGTTAAAATTTCATAAATTTTGGAGTTGAATTGCTATCTCAAATAAATCTGCAAAGTCTCAGTTGTTAAATTCAAATTCATTTGGACTGCACTGTTCCTTGGGCTTGAGCCGCTTCCAAAGCTGGTCAAACCCAACCGCATCACCAGACCTCCTTTTCACTCTCTTGAGGTCGTAGCTGTTGGATTCAAATCCAACAGCCACGACCTCCTCCACAACCAGCTCAGCCCAGACCTCCCACCTCATCGAGGTCATAGCCGTTGGATCAGATCCAACAGCCATGACCTCCCCTCGCTTTCTAGCGCATCAGACCTCCCACCTAGTCGAGGTCGTAATCGTTGGATCAGATCCAACGCCCACGACCTCCCCTATCCTCTCATCGCCGTCAGATGAAAATCTCGCGGCCTGGACCTCCCCATCCCTTTCCAGTGTCTTGCCCAAGGGCTAAGACCTCCCGCACCTCAGCTCGTCGCCCTTGGATCGAGATCCAATGGCTAAGACCTCCCCACTCATCTCGTTGTCGTCAGATCAAAATCTAACGGCCACGACCTCCATGTGCGTGTGCGCAACAGCCAAGACCTCCCCATATGTTGTGTGCCCTTGGATTAAAATCCAAAGGCCATGACCTCCTCATCCTTTGGCTGTATCGCGCGCATCGTTAAGACCTCCCCATCAGGTCCGCGCCTTTGGATTCAGATCCAACGGCCAGGACCTCATGTCCCTTTCAATGGCTGCGACCTCCTCATTCCCACTTAAATCTTACCGTTTCTAATCCTAGGGCTGTGACCTCCCTATCTTTCTCATCCAACGGTTGGGGGCAGGTCCTGTTCTTCTCCTAGCTTGGGCACGCGCGTGCGCCATAGCAGTAGGGGAGGTTAGCGACCTGTCTTGTCCCAACGGCTCTGTGCTTGCGCGCATTTATTGCGTGTCAGCCTTTCCGCCCTCTAGGCCATGCCCTGACCTACCCCTCTGTCACCTCCACGTCCTGTCCAAGCCTTGGACCGCGCCATGGGCTAAGCTCACCATGAGCTTAACCCTTCGCTCATGACCTCTACTTCCCAGGGTATAAGACCTCCCTTGGTTTCCTCCCTTGGCTTCCTTTGCACACCTTTGAGCTTTGCCTTGCCTCTCTGAGCTTGGCTGAGCTCCTCCTCCACAGACCTCCCCTTGGCCGCCATTGCTGGAGCTTGGAGCTCCTCTGTGGCCGTGTTCCAGTGGCTCTCCTCTCCCTCTCATTGCTTCAATTTGTGCCATTCCCCACTGTGACCAAAGTCCTAACTTGTTTAGTTGGGACATTTACAGAGGAGGCCTGACTTGGAGCTTGGAGCTTGGAGGACTTCCCCTTTTAGCCGTGGAGCTCATCTGTCGAACCCGGGAGTGAAGGATCCCGAATTCTCTGTGTTCATACACTAGTCTAGGATTTCTAGTGTACACAGTCAAACAAAAGTGATAATCAAAACATATCACGCACTTTATTAATAATTATTCAGAGTTTATTACAAAAGAGGCTTACAAGCCAACAGTAAATAACACAGCGGAAGACGAAGAAGTAGTGGAGTCCAGCTAATCTGCCACAGGCAATCGACTGGGGTAGCGGCCTAGTCGTCGAGATCCACACTGATGGTGAAGTCCTTCTCCTCTGAAATTTGTTTGCATAAAGCAAGTATGAGCACAACTACCGTGCTCGCAAGTTACACCCAATATGGAATTGTAATGCATGCATAAGGTAGACAAAGGACATTGGCAAGGTTATTTTGTGTAAAGCAGCAGTTTTAGTTTAAATAATCATATTAGGTTGTAAGGCCATTTTCATACAGTATTTAAAATCATAATTTAAATGACAAAAGTATAATGTGGATAACCTCCAAGAAAGGTGATGGATATCCTCCAATCACAATGGCTAACCGTCCAATTTTCCCACAGGACTAACCATCCTGAAAACATCAGTTGAAATCATTTTAAAACCAAAAACAAGTCTAACTCAAAGTGGCTTTGCTAGCATGTCCATGATCATGACGCCAGCTATTCAATAGTTTTCTACTCTGCAGAGTTTATGCAGCTTTACCCACACGAGATAATTTGCTCTTTGAGTCGGCCAATCCACGCTTCCTAAGGCGTGTGACAAAGTAATTATCACAAGGCCGTTACGATGATCTACCTCAAAGTACTCATGCCCGCTAAGGTTTCGCCCCCTTTGGACTAACCATCCGCAGGTTCAGGGCCCCCTCTTGCGCCAGGTGGGACTATAGTCTAACCGACACCCACTCATACAAAATGGCACGAATATCTACGAGGTATCCCAAATTATTAAGCCAGGTCTTGCCCAGACAAGACGTGTGGTGGTACGGTAAGGCATAGCAAGATGCGGCTCCAAGACCGGTCCTTAATCGACTTGGGCATCTTTCAAATCAAACCCTGGGCTTTAATCCTAACCAGATTAAACCCGTGCATAACCTGCACCCACCATTCATCCGTTTCGCCCAAGTCCAAACCATTTTTAATTTTGTTTGGTAAAACCACCTTTAATAAGCCTCTATGGTAAGACAATACCATAGATTCACATTTTAAATCAATTTGAAATGGTTTGGGCTAAATTCCCAAAATCGGTAAACATGGTCTAAGCATTTGCTAAGCATGAATAATTTCCAAACCAATTTATCTATGGTGACAAAGGAATGACATTTCAATATTCAAGATTGGCCATACAATAACAATTGGAATAACTAAGCATTTAAACAGGGCATTAAAATAATTGAGTAAAAATATGCATGCAATAATAATTTTAAAACTGAATTTAAATAACTTTAAAATAGTAGGTGCAACATGGTCAAAGTGTAACTTGCCTTGCTAAATTATCCGATGTTCTCAAATGGTGTTGAAATCCGATTAAATGCAAGTCGCTTAAATCTATACGCCAGAACGATCCGAATTCAAATAATATTCAAATAAAATCCAAATAAAAAATCCAAAAATTATAAAATAAATACTAGAAGTAGATAATGAATTTAGATGAGTTTTAGGAGAAAGAATCGATGGATTTGGAGTTCGTATGACAACGAACGAAATTGTAGAAGTTTAAATCTCAAAAATAGGATGTATGTGTAGCTTGCATGGCACTGTTCATGCCATGCACGTGAACAGTAACTAGTCTTTAAACAAAAAGCACAGCGTGCAGAGAAATGGCGGCGCTGGTAAAAGGGAAAGGAGAGGCGGCCAGCGAAGTACAAAAATGGAATCCTAGGAGCGAGATGGACCTAATGGTGGTGGTCGTGTCACTGGCGAAGGTTCGGTGCTGCGGCGGCGCGCAAAATAGTGTCGGAAGAATAGTAGCGCCGATGAGCCGGGTGTTTCAGGGAAAAAGAAGGGAGCACTGCGTAGAACGTTGCGAAGCGAAGCCAATGGTGTGGACGATGTCATTGGGAAATAAAAAACGGCACCGAAAATAGCGACAGAAGGTAGTTGGACCATTTGCGGAAAATTTTTGCTTGTGGCGAGATTGAGGGCCGAATTCCAGGGATATGAAGAGGAAGCCGAGGGGCACGCTGCGACATAGTCAGCTTGGGAAATGAGTGACCGAGGAGAGAGAACGGAGGAGAGATGTGTTGGAAGTGCACTGTTCATTTTCTTTGTAAAACCGAAGAGCAACAAGCTGGAGCTTCGGCCATGGAGAAAAAATGGATGGCACCAGTGGGAGAGAGGGAGGGATGGCCGGTGAATGGCATAAATAGGTTGCTCACCTTGCGACGATGCCGTAGGAGTTGGTGGCGCATGAGAAGTGGTCGGTGGTGGCGGCGAATGAGATGGCGGCGACCATGGTGGGAGGTGGTGCTCGTGGCGTTCCGGTGAGGGCGAGGAAGCACCGTGTCGGCGAGGAGGTGGTGCGAATATGCGATCACCGTCGATGAGTCCTGTGGCACTGGATTTGAGGAAGAAAGGGCGTCTGACCAAGGTACTTCAAACGCAAATCTGCCCAATCGAGAGGGGAGAGGAGGAGTGGGTGGTGGGAATGAGATGAGCGAGGAAGAGGGCTCCCGGGGCTCCCTTTTATAGGGGCCGGGGAGGTGGAGAGGAGGAGATCGTGCGACGCGGGTTCGTGGCGGTGATGGCGCGTTTTTGGCGTTTACGTGTGTGATGAGAGGGGTAACGGGCGGGAGTGGGGAGGTGATGACCGGGGCTTTGAATCCGCAAATTTCGTGAAGAAATGGGGAGGAAAACACGGGTTTTCAGAGCTTCAGTTGGGCAACAATGGTGGCGCTGCTGCTGTTTGTGTTCTGAACAAGAAAGGAAAAAACGATTCGGTTTGGGAAGAAGAAAGGAGGGGAGAGAAGGAATAAAAGGGGGAAAGGAAGATATATTTTGACTGAAAGCAAAAGAGGCAAGTGGTAGCTCATTACCTTGAGGCTAGCACGTTAAGCGTGCTTGGCTGGGAGCAATTTCAGGAGGGGTGACTGACGGGAGGTGGCGCCCCGCGCAGGAAAAAATATATTTTTCGGAATTACTGTTCATTAGTACTGTGCGAAGTTACTGTTCATGAGGTTCGGATGGTCCGTGCAAATTCTTGGATTTTTGGATTTAAACACAAACCAATAAATCCAATAGATTTTTAGAAAATAGCAAATAGAGTTCAAAAATCCTAGAAAAATTCACAAAAATTCCTAGAATTATTTTGGACTTAATAAAATTATTTTCAACTTAAAGTTGGCTTTTAGTTTTGCAAATAAATTATTTTAGCTTGAAATAATTAGGTAAAAGCTTTTAAAATTCCAGAAAATAATTAAATTTTAATTTTTTCAACTTTAACTCAAATAAAACTTCAGAACTTCAATAAATTCAAGAGAAGCAATCAAACTCTTTCAAATTTTAGAAAATAAAATAATAATTTTATTTATTTTTATTTTGGTAACAGAACTTTGGGATGTTACATCATCGTCCTCATCAGCGCCGGTCCTCCTCTTCTCCAACCTCCCCGGCACCTTCAGGACCTCCATGTAATCTCCTGATAGTCCTTTAGATGCTGGGCACCCGCTTGTATGTCGTTGCGGAGCTTTACCTTCAATTTTTGTCTTTTGGCCATGTTGCCCGTCTTGCTCCTCTCCGGCTCGCCGGCGATTTAGGCCGTCGCCGCCGTCGAGAGTGAACCCATTAGGTGCGCAAGGTTATTGTACACTTAGTGGTGTCCTTGGATGTCGCCGGCGAGGTCTGTATCGCCGGTGAGGACCACTTCCTTGCGCTCGGGATTTTTGTCGGACAAAACAGCAGTGCTGTTGTCGTTTTAGGACAAAGATCCTCCTCTTAAATGCATCAATCATTGCTAATCTTGGGTAATCATGGGGTTAGCCATTAATGCCCTACATCCTGTCCCCTGATCACAGATTTAAGGCCCGCTACCGTCTCCCCACGCCAGCAAGACGCTCTGGGACCTCTTTGCCCAAGGACCACCCCGTGGACTTTTGGCAAAGACCACCCCAAAGACCTCCCCTCGGGGTCCTCTTTGCAAAAGATCACCCCTGGTCTTTTGTAAGGACAACCCCCAGGACCTCCCTCCTTGCGATCTTGGCCGTTCAGGACCACCCCCAAGTGGACCTGAACCGCCCAGGACCTCTTCGTTTTGTCTTGACAGTCCAGGACCTCCCTCGAGTAATCTGGACCATCCAAGATCTCCCTCTTAGGATCTGAGCCGTTCAGGACCACCCCCGTGGGAGTCGTGAACAGCTCAGGACCTCCCCGGGTTAATCTTGACCGTGTAGGACCTCCCCGTGTTGATCTCAACCATTGAGATCCTCCCTGTATTGATCTTAACCGCTTTGGACCTCCTCGAGGTCATCTCAGCCATTTATTTCCTCCCCGAGTTGATCTTAGCCGTTCAGGTCCTCCCTCGGACAATCACGACCATTGAGGTCCTCCCTTGGAAAATCTAGACCGTCCAGGTCCTCCCTCGAGAGGTCTTGACCGTGTAGATCTTCCTTGGGGAGATCTTGATCGTTTAGATCTTCCTTTGGAAGATCTCAGCCGCTCAGGTCCTCCCTCGCTAGATCTGGACCATCCCGGTCCTCCCTCTATCGTTGTGGTCCGTTGGATGCAGCATCAACGGCCACGACCTCCTTCCCTTAAGCGCGCGTTCTTGGGAGGACATGGACCGTTGGATCCAAGATCAACGGCCCATGTTCTCTGGACTCTTGTGAAGCGCTGCGCAAGATTTCACTGGAGGTCTTGGGCCGTCCGATTTAACATCAACGGCTCATGTCCTCCCCTGTCATTTTGGTTTTTAGAAAATCCAGAGAGCTCTTAATTGTGAACTGAAAAAGGTATGAACATTGAAAATGCATAACTAATTCATCTTAGCTCCTTTTGAGGTGATTCAAATTTTGGTAGCTCTGGTTTGAACTAAACTTTAATCTAAAAATAGTTGTAAGTTGATTTCAGCTCCAGAAAAGTGAATTGGTAAATAGGTTTCAAAATTAACTTTAAATGTTACATTAAAAACTCATTTAACTTGTAAAATGCATAAGTAAATCTCTGTAGATTATTTTTGAGTGAATCCAACTTTGTTGGTTTCCTCTGTTAGTGCACTAAATATTAGAATAGGATTTAGGCATGTCACTATTTTCAAAAGTATTGTGGGTGCATTTTAGTTGTGCTCTTTTTAATGTCTTTGAAAAATCATAAAACATGCATCATAGCTCCAAATGAGATGAACCTATTGGGTTGTTCATCTTATGAGGTGCTTGTTTTACTATAAAAATTTCAGTTGCACCACCTTTCTAGAAAATTTTGCTAAACAAATTAATTATGTGAACAGTAGCAGTTTGCATTTTTAGAGGCTGAGCAGAATTGTTTTGCTCATATCTTTTGCATTGAGAATCCAAATCAATTGGTTCTTATTGATAAATTCTCTAAAAATCATCCTCTTGCTTCTGTAAAAATTTCAGAGCATTTGGAGTTTGTTTGCTATGCTGTCTTTTTAATTTTCTTCGTTCTTATCGATTCTTTTCGCCTTTTCGATTAGGTGTCGACGAGTGTGTTGATCCCGTGAGCGAATCTCTGCAGCAAACTGAGCATAATCAGCAAGGCAAGCAGTTTGATCATATCCCATTATTGTCCCTTTACTTTAAAAGTTAACACTTTGTTTCACTTATATGTATGCATGCTACTTTGTGTTGAAATATCGATTAGTTGAGCCTATAGATGCATATCCTGTAGGTAAATGTTCATTCTCTACTACTAAGCCTAGGATTATCTTGCTGTGATGTAGAGTTCGATGGATAGACTCTTATCACTTAGTGGTTTACGTTGATAATGCTTAGATAACGGTAGAAATGGGCAGTAGTCGACATTATGTCGATGACCTTGATCACACAAAAATTATTATTCCATTATATCCATCTTGTGCTTTGTTACTTTGTAAACAAATAAAACAAAAATGAAAACAAAATTGTTATTGACTTGGGCACAATGGATGTTGGTGTGATTTGTTGGGTGTGAATGGAATGGTGCCCAAGTCCCCAAGGACCGAGTTACTTGTGTCACTAAGCCAAGCGCTTATGCGTGCTAACCACACGAGGGGGATATGGGACCTCTCTTAACTCAGTACTTTGGGAGGTGTTAGTTATGGGTCGCTGCTGATGAAAACCGTTTTTATAAGAGGAAGAGCACCACAGTTTGTTAGACTTGGCCGGTGTCTCCTACTCTTCAGGTTGTGTGCGGCTCTTAACTAGCATCATTCATTGGAAATATCTCAGAGGACTTAGCCGTGTTGCATACCAAAGGAAGTGTGCTAAATCTAGTGGCAAAAGGCGATGCGGCGTGTGGGTACATTGGTACACCCCTGCAGGGTTAAAACTATTCGAATAGCCTCGTCCTAGGTTATGGACATGCTTGGTAAGGTCGTGCAAGAACTAGACTCAACCATTTAATTAAAACTTTTTGGGTGGTATGAATTGGGTGATTCATGCTATTGTTGTGGTGACTTTTGGGTTAGTCACTTCCAGGATTGTTGTTGTCATCTATCTATTGTTATTATGGTTACTTGTCTCGTTGTTCTTGCAAATTAAAAATGAATTGCAAAACTGCTTTGGAATCTATTTAAATATTGCAAATGAAAACTTGCTTTATTCTAAAATAAGTCCAAAGCCTCATCCACTTAAATAAAGCTTGCATGTAGTTAAACTATAGTTCTGTTATACTACACGTCAGTCTTGCGAGTACATTTTTGTACTCATTTGCTTTGCTTAATAACTTTGTTGCAGAGGAAGAAGGTGAGCCCCAAGGGCTTCACTCTTGTGAGATGTGCTTCGGGTTTGACGACTAGCTTGGCGGTCCGG
The DNA here is from genome assembly GCA_036346405.1 of Phyllostachys edulis. Lineage (NCBI taxonomy): Eukaryota > Viridiplantae > Streptophyta > Magnoliopsida > Poales > Poaceae > Phyllostachys > Phyllostachys edulis. Next base: position 33,443,969 of record CM070563.1, read on the forward strand.
TTAGTTGCCTTGTGGGTAAAGGCACACTAATTGGCTTTTGTTTATGGCCATCTTATGGCAATTTTGCTTCCGCTGTTTCTTTAGTTTTGTATTTGTTGTTTGGCCTGTTGGCCTCTCCTTTTGTAATAACTCTCTCTATATTATGTATGTCTTTTATTCTAGTCGTGCTTTGGTTCTATGTCTTGGATGATATTGATGCACGATTTTGTAAAGGGGTGTGTATACCGTATTTCTGGGAAGTATACATATCTCGAGGCTTGGTTTATTTGTTTTGTGATGCTAGGACCAAGCAGATGGTTAAGCATTACAAGCCTAATAAACCGGGGTCCTCACACTTATGGGAGCTAATTTGCGATGGGCTTGCCATTAGGTTCTAGGGTGTTCCTCTGTGTGTCGAGAACTGAACTCAGTTGATCATGTCGCAAGCGCCACCCTGAAAACACTCATAAAAAATGGCAGCTCCCAATCTATCATTTTTATCCGATTGCAGATGAGTAAGCCGAGTGTGAATTAGGTTACTGTCCCACCCAAGAAGATTTTTCCTGTCCAGCCTGAATAAATTTTTGGGCAGAATTTTACACTAGTTTTGGGCCCAAAATAGGGCTTCCAAGTGGTCACTAAGGAGAAACACATCAAATCTAAGGAAGGGATTGCGCCCTTGTTCTTAAATACTTGGCACATTTTTAGAAAATTACCCATGCCAAGGAAATCGTACTTTTTTTGAATCAGGAAAAACCCAGCTTTTATGAAGCTAATAAGAGGTCTTACAACGAAGTCATACAGACTCCAAGCTTGGGATACCACCTAACAAGACAGCCAAAGCACTACCAAAAAACGACTTGAAGTAAACAAGCAACCAGAATGAAAACTGACAACATACTCTAGGGCAACAGACAACTGCCTAAGAAAAACTAATGATGGACTTCAAACTTCATGATCTACGCTAAAAGACTTCATCCACCCTTCAGCCAAGTTAATCACATAGTCCAGATCCTTTCGCTCCTCTTTTTTTATCAGAACTCTCCACCTTTGCAAACAAGATACATATTTGAAAATAACTTCAATTGGTTGTTTAGGGAAAGTCTTCTCAATCGCCATTTTGTTCCTGACTTTCCAGAGCGTCCACACCAAAGTTGCAAAACTGAATAAAATAATTTGATAGCTATTAGCACCCCCTACAATCTAACCAGTGCTGATGAAAATCCTCTAAAGATTTTGGGATCTTCTTCCAATCCAAGAAGTCTTTAATGCAAGTCGAAGCAAATTTTGCTAAGACACATTTAAAGAAAATATGAGATGAATCCTCCAAAACCCCACAGAGAGAGTAGTTTTCATTTCATTTCCAATTTCTCATTTTTAGATTAGTTGCTGTCTGTAATCTGTCCTGGTATAACAACCACAGAAAAACTTTCACCTTTAAAGGGATTCTACTCTTCCACATTTTCTGATTTCGACTGAGAATCACCCCACCAAAAGACCGGTATCTATATATAGACTTAACCAAAAGCATAGCAGAACTCTCCAGGCACCAAATCATCTTATCTTTATCACTACTAAGCTCCACCCCATAAAAGGCATTTTTCATCTCAGACCAAGCATCTCTCTCCACCTTGCCAAACTGTCTTTTGAAATCAATTTTCCATTCCCCATTATGCATACTATCTGCCACAAGAATATCTGGTTTTGAACAAATATTAAAAAGACTATCAAAGCTAATTTTAAGGGGACAATTATCTATCCAAGCATCTTTCCAAAACAAAGTACCTTTCCCTTCTTGAACTTGATAAACCACACCTTTCTGGAACATATGATTCACTTTCTGCAAAGCATTCCAAAAACAGGACCCCCTGACAATCCTTGTATCTCTGAAATTACCCCCAGGAAAGTATTTTGCTTTCAGAACACGAAACCATAGTTCATCTTCAAGGAAATCATACTTATGATAAAATATGACCAAAACACCATATAATAATAGCACAAGCACAAACAAAGGCAGTAACTTAGAGAGATGGTGTGGAGTTAATAGTGGTATTTTTGGGGAAGTCCAACTCAGAAATGGGAAAATAAAATATTTGTGAAAATAATGATCAAAAGGGCGAAGTATTTGAAGACATGCGGGCAAGACAACACAGGAATTTTACAAAAATATAGCAAGAAACAACTCAATTCCGCAGAAAAATTTCTACATTCGGTAGAGGGCCCGAGAATATTGGAACGAATACTTCATTAGCCATACTAGGTTAAATTAATCTTGTGAATTGAATAGCCAGCTTGAGCTTAGCCCATTTCCCTTCGAAAAAAGCATTCTTTTTTTAGATGAAGCCTTAGATATTCATGAGCTGCAGCAAGGTGCACACCTACTTCTGTGTTCTATTTTGGCAAAATTGGTAGTGTAAAATGTTGGCATTTGCCTAGAGACAATCTAAGATCGTGGTTTTGCTAGATGACACTCCAAAATGGTGACTATTTGCCATAACACACTTGTCCAATTAAAATAATATTTTCCTATATTTTCGAGAGACTACCTCACATATACCCAATTTGCCCCCTTTTATTTTTAGTATGGGAAAATATCAAAATAACTCCAAAAATTCGAGAAAACTTAGAAATCCAAATAAGTAGTTTTGAATTCAAATACCCTATTTTTAGCTCATGATTGACCTCTAATTAATAAAAATAAATACTTTTTAAAAATCCATAGAAAATAGCCACAATTTTAGAGTGTCTTTTAATCAAACCACAATTCTAGAGTATTCCACGGCAAATGACAACATTTTATGATGTCTTGTAGCCAAATTTACCTTCTATTTTTCAGTTGCATGTCTCATCTTTCTACGAAGCATATGTAGTTTTAGTATACATAGACAATTTAGCGTCAAACTTCCTTTTTTAAAAAAAAAAAAAAGGTTACTTCCCATCAACATCATGACAACTTAATTTCACCTTTGTAGCCCCATGTTATTTTGCATGACGCAACAAGGATATACTCCCTCAAGTAAAAAACAAATATCGTTTAAACTTTGACTAACAACATATTTAAATATTTGGATCGACTATATAAAAATTTCATGAGTAACGGTTTTAATACTCTCGTAATATTATAAGTTTACTATGTCATACGAATATTTTGCAATAGAAACCGGTGGCTAAAGTTATGTGTTACATATCATGTCACTGTAGTCTGTAGAAATCGGCACTAATTTGTGACCGGAGAGAGCATGCACCAGCTGGCACGCCTATTCGTCTCTCTCTCTCGGTGCGCCCTAGCGTCGAGAGCATGGATGTGATAAACAAATTCTGTGCCGCCATGGGCGTCACGCACAGGTATACACACGCACTGACGCACATGAGTCCTTGATCGGCAGTGGCGACAGGCCGCGGTCGTTGGTGCTGCCGACTTTTGTGAGTACCTGCCTATTCACCCGGGGACAGTAGTACACACGTCGTGAGCACATCCATTTGAGGTAGAAGCTTCTGAAAAGTTCGGAACGGCGTTGTGTCAGATTCTGCTTTAATTAGTATTGACCCTTGCAGCGTGCAAATCTACTGGTCAACAGCAGTGGCCGGCGCTTCTCTGTCCGTATGATCCTCTGGATTACTGTTCATACAGTAGACGGAGAAGCGAAATCCATACAGTAAGATGCCGTTGATGAGGTGTCGCAGAGTCACAGGCGCCACCTTTTTAGAAAGAGTCCTTGTGGGTATGAGTGGAAAAAAAAAACTCGTTAGCGGGTCTCGTTAGCTCGGTTCAAAATTGCTCCAATTAAACTTGTTATTTGATTAAACATTGAAATGAATCAATTTTGAATGAAATTGGATTTCACTCTGGTTCGGCTCAGCTCATTAGCTCGGTTCTAAAAATACTTTCAAACTATAAATAAAATGATATTAAATCAAACTGTGTCAATTTAAAAAAAAAACTCAGTAAGACGACTACCTAGCTCGATATCCACCCCTACTCGCGGGCGTCTCTTGATTATTCTTGGTTGAATTTACAAGTGCGACTAATTGAGAAAATCTTCCGTTAGTAATAGATGATCCTCTGGATTACTGTACGAATGCAGAGGTGCTGCTAGGATTCATTCATTGACCATATGGTCAAAATATGATGCTCTAAATTTTGGGTTATGTGTGCACGTACACCCTTTATGGTGAAACCCTTAAAACAACTCACAATGGTATAATGCTCCCGCTAATAGTGTGTCTAAGACCCCATGAAACGTCACAGTACTACTCTCACAAATTATATATACTTCTGCTACATTATATCTTTGCTTTACAAAATAAGAAGCTGGTGATGATGCTGGGTCTACTATCTATCTCTCCACATCTTGAGTTGGTGGGATCTAAACATATGCATAATATATCTATTACTTGAAGAATCTTTTGTGGATAATTAGATCATCTACTTTTGATAAGATTTGTTTGTTGATCGGATGCAAATTATGTCTGCAACTTTCATATATATGGATAATTACCTTATGCATGTTGGTTTTCAAGTTTAGAACTTAGGATATATTTATTTAAGATCCGTTGCAAATTATAAGATACCAAAAACGAGTTATTCAGAGTCTCAATGTCAACAAAGACTGGTCACAAATCAGTCCTAGGCGCTCCTTGCTTAAATTAGTATGTGTCAAAGTTCTTTTTTCAGAGAAAATTCACAATATGTCACTTATTGTAAAGCTGACATGTGAGATATAGTGAATATATAAAGTTATTCAGTAGCATATAATGAATTGCCTTTTTAAAAAACTGGAAGACACCAACTGGGTCTTAGCTCTGGGTTTCATTTATAAAAAATGATTATATGTCCCATTACAAATGCAAAATGGACCCTAACAATTAAGAAATTGCTCAATGGTCACAACATTGAACTGTGCCACAACATGGCAATAGATGAACAACACGCTTCTGCCATTGGGGATCCTCCCTGGAACACAATGGCGTTGATGGTGAAGATCATCTGCAAATGACCACAACAAGGATATTGAAATACCTGGATAGCTCCAGCTGGTTTATATCTCAACAGCGGTTTAAGCCTTAAGAGGTTGAAGGTTGGCAGTACTACAAGGGATTAGCTTTCTTGTGACGACAGATTTCGACACTATAAGTCAATTTTTCCTCACAATTAGCACCTTGTGACAAGATTTCCGGTGGCCACTGATATTGGCATCACCGATTACATAGTGATGTTTTTTTCTTCGCCACAAATAATACTTTCACTTGTGACAACAAATCATCACTATTAATCACTACATTAGAGAATATAATGTTGCCACAACTATGGTTACAATTAGTGGTGTCATTTTCAACACAAATATATTCAGCTAGTGATGAAATTATTCCACACAAATTGTTAATAATTAGTGGCAATGTAAGCACCACTATAACATTAACTAATAAACCATCACAAATGCACACCTATTTGTGAAAATACGTTGTCACGAGTTAGAGATTTTCTATTTAAAGATTTTACTTCACAGTGGAGAGATGACGTCACAAACAATATGTTTTATTGTCACAAAAATGAGATGGTTTGTGGAAAATTATATGTGTGACAAAGCTGTCATTTACATGTGACAATACTTTTGTCACTGATTGAGTGATGAACTATTGTCAAAAAATGGTTTACCAGAGAAAACATTTTTATCACTATAATATATATTTCTAGTGGCAAATGTTATATGTGTGACTATATCTTTGCTAAAAAACCACTTATATTTTAGGGATAAACAAGTTTTTTTTTAATGGAAATAGCTTGGTCATGAATTATGAATTCTACAGTGACAAAAACAAACTAAAATTGTGACAATTTCTCCTGCTAGTTACTTAGTGATGACACAATTACTTATGTTTGGATTAAAATTTTCAGGAATTAATTCAGTAGCTTGAAAACAACATCATCATGAATTGAGTTGCACAGTCAAATTTCTCCAGAGATCTACTTATATTTTTAAATAAATAGACCTCAAGATACTAGAACTTGATTATATAACAATAAATGCTCGTAGTACATAAGCCATATAATAAAATATTCATTACTAAACATCCTTTATTGATGTAACATGCGAATGTTTTCAGATCTAGAGCACAGCACCAAAATTAAAAGATTTCCTAACACTCATTGAACTGAACACCCTTTATTGAAGAAAGATATCAATGTGCTCAGATAAACAGCACTACACCAAAATTAAAAAGAGTTCCTAACACGTAATGAAACTCTAAGTGATAACTAAAACCAACAGTGAAGGAAAACATCGATGCTAAGTCCAGGATGCTCGCTTAGATGAACGAAACTTGGTTTGTCAATTTGTGACATCCTGCAAAATTTTAAAAAACATTAATAAGGTTGTAGATTGGAATACCGAATTAATAAACCTATATTGAATATTATGTCAGATGTTAATCTTACTTGGTTGATTGGTGACTTGAGGAGGTTGGAGAAATGCAGACCACCAACAACAGTCAGGCGTTCACTCTTTCCTCATGTTTTTGGTCCATCAAACGCTCCATGTCAACACTTTGTGCCTCAACAATTCTTCTTTGAGAACTCAGCTCTTCATGTTGAGATTGCAACTCACCGTGCAATTGCAAGTTGTTTGCTTCTGCCAATCTTTGAACTAATGGCACCAACACCACATGGTGGTTTGGTTACTTACCAAGCACAAACGCAAAGTGCTCAACTAATGCCACTGCAGCAGATGAAATATATTTTTTGCTCTATTTCAGCTACTGTCTAAATATTGTTGAGCATATTATCAAATATAAATAGTAAGCATCTAACTGAAAGCTTTTGTATAAGAAGTGGAGTTGATAGATATTAATGTATACCAGTATTTCTTCACCATTTTGGAACATGCCATATTCCATTAAGCTTCCGATGTGTTGTTCCAAACTTCCATAGCACTAGGTCATTGACCAAACTCAGGTTTTTCTTTATAATTACATCACATACATGTTAAGTTTACTTTACAATGCTAAAATGAAACATTCCAGGAATTTTATTAACAACAATATAAGTAAGTGTTTAATATAGTTCCTCACCAGTTTATATGCTATTTGCACTATAGACTTTGTTCCAACAAGCGGCTTCATCTATTGCTTTGATATGTTTATGGAGTTTTGTTTGCTCTCACTACCAGAAACCACTTAGAGTGCCTATATGTTTCCCGAGTGTTTCATAGGACACTTGGAACGGGAAGTTAGCACTCGGTAGAAATAACTTTCTCGAGTGTTTCCCATAACACTCGGGAGATCAAGATGGGAGGCAACAGTCTGGACGGGGTAAAATATAACCCCGAGTGCCTAAAAAAAGAAACACTCGGGAGAGAGGGCAGTCGACTGCACCCTTTTTTCTCCTCCCTCATCCGGCACCACCGTCCTCCTCCTCGGTTCCCTCCTCCCCGGCAACCTCCTCCTCCCTTGGCCCTGGCCAGATCTGGATTTCCCATGGTGCCTCTTCCCTAGCTCTCTCGGCCGACCCCCTGGTGGCCTAGCCTAGCCCTCCATGGCGTTGCCCCTAGCCGCTCGGTCCCCTTGGCCTGGCCCACGCCCAGCCCTCCATGGCGCCGTCCCTGTGCCACTCATGGCTGGCTCGGCCTCCGGCCGCCAGCGGCCTCAGCTTGGTTCTAGAATTTACTCTCGATTTGTTTTCCCCAATTTTTATTATTCTGGTTTTTATGTTTTGCTTGACTCATGCTTTGATGCTTGTTGTTTATGGTTCATGCATGAACATGGTGGAGGTGGGTTGCGGTTTTTATGTCCCAAGAATTGCTAATCCAATTCAGAGTTTCGGTTGATGCGATCTTCCTTTGGAACTGTTCTACTGATGGTAGGAGAACGACACGAAGCCGGAGTTCAGGTTGGCACCGCAGGGCATCGAGTAGGCACGCTCGGTCAGCGAATCGCTCCGGAAGGTATCGAAATTGAATTGGTGTGTGTTTTTTTGGCGGTTGTGTCAGTGTCGTGGCTTCTTGGATGGGATGTGTAGTAGTGACTTGGGGAAGCGATTTTGTGCATGCAGGAGCTTGAGGAAATGGGTGTACCTGTGGATTCTATCAAGGTCCATTATTCGCCGTTCTCACGTGTTGGAAATATGCCCTAGAGGCAATCATAGAGATGATTATATTTCATTATGTTCATAATATTGGATAATATGTTATCTTGTTCCTAGAATAATATTGTTAATATTGATTATCAAGTATGTGACTTGATTGTGAAACTCTATATTTCTGCGATAATTATTCTTATACGATCCCTGGTCGGAAACATATGAGGACACATATGAATAGACTAGCATATGTATTGGTTGATGACTATGTTTCACGGGTCGTGGATATGGAGATATCAAACCAATAATATGGACACATGTTAGAGAACATGATGTTGGATAAGACCTACCTTGAGACACTATTGAGATTGTTATGATTCTATGTGTCGTTAGTTGGTCTCAAGCAATGATGATGTATAATCCTTAGACCTGAGATCAGCATGGTTTTCTACATATGTAATATCACTCTTAGGGGCTGTCAAACGCTGCTCGTAACTGGGTAGTTATAAAGGTAGCTTTCGGGTATGCTATGAAACATGCAGAGGAATATGACTGGTCGGATATGAGATTTGCCCCTCCTAACATAACAGGAGAGATGTCTCTGGGCCCCTCGTTGTGATCGAATAAAGAAAGTACATAGCCATGCCACTAGTAGTCAAAGTGTTCAGCCACGTAAAGTTATCCGACACTCGATCGAGAAAGTATTGAACAGTCCATGGATGACGCAACATCTCACCTGGACTTCAACCAGACATCGTGAGACAAAGGGAGAATACACGAGTAGGTCACTTAGTTCGATCAGTTACGAACTGGTCGTATGGAGATACGAGCTGGTCGTAGACTGGTCGAATGTAATCACAGGGTGGTCGAAACCTGGTCGTAAGGAGTTACGAACTGGTCATGACCAAATATAAACTAGTCGTATAGCAATAGGACCTGGTCGTAAGTGATGAGGACCTGGTCATAGATCATATTGCATTAAGGTTCGTCCGAAATAATTTATGTGTATTCGGGAAGCGCTATGTTCTGCTAGGAACCGCTACGACTCATGGTCAGAAAAGGTTTTCGAGTCACAACCGATTACGCATGAACCTAGAGGGTCACACACTTAACAGGTTGGAACAAACCAGTACGGATACGATTCGTCAAACGTGTTCGGATAGGATCCGTCACGAGCACTATATAAGGAGATGCATGAGGCTGTTGGAAAGTAGAACAGACGAGTGGACGTGAGTTGCTCTACTGAAACCCTAGCCGCCATCTTCATGAGAGCTCTACCGTGCGGCTTGGTGCTAGTACACTGGCATACGGTTGTTCCTTCCCTGGACGTGTGGATACCGTAGATGCGCTACTGCGACTGTTGCGCTTGAGGACGATCCGCGATCTTCACAAGGAACCACAGAGGTTGCTGGAGGAGATGATCGACTCGTGAGGACGCTGGACGATCGACTACGACCACTGCATCGACGTGATCGACATTGGACGATCGACTACGACCACTACATCGATGCGCTCTACGTTGGACTAGGCTGCTCTAACCCTTCTTCCGCTGCTCTGCGTGTCTGGTGGTAACGATCTGTGATCATCTACTTGCTTGGCTTCCTGGTTTGTGTGGTAAATTTTTTTTTTGTAGCTATCGTAGCCTACCCGTATCCCAACATCACGGACCACTAAGACGACCAGAGTGGTCGCCGGCGTGCTCGGTGTCCCCTTCGATGGTCCTAGCTACAAAGTGAGTGCTTTAATCCTGGATGAAACCTTTGTTGAATGTTAAATGAGAGATGATGGTAATGGATTGCATGTAAAGCTTCTCAATATGTCTTGGGCGGCTAATTGTTCGCTTAGGAATTTGAATGTGTGCAATGCATGTAATTTCGATTGGATTTTTTTCATGTTCCAACTTTTTGTATGTATGACCGGGGATATATGCTTTGGATTCTATCGGGCATGATATGAACCTTGAATGTGGAGCAAGATTTCACTACTACAGAAAAGGTCTTCACAGACGGTTCAAAAACGTCATTACAGACGGTTTCCGGAGCAATCTGAGTTTATGGGTCAGTGATGACATAAAGTCATCACAGCGATTTATTTTGGAACTGCTCATGATGCATGATATCACGAGCGGTTATTAACTTCGTAACCATCTGTGATGCATTTACTATCACGCAGCGGTTTGTATCTAGAACCATCTGTGATAACTATATATCACAGACAGTTCTAGCACTGAATCGTCTGTGATAACTATCTATCACGATCATGAAGACGTATGGTCTTTTATTATGTATTAAAGTAATACATAGAGGTTTTAATCCTCGTCAGAGGTGGTGATTCAGACAAGGTTGGCGAGGTCATAGGCGGCCTAGGTTGGCTGGAGGCATGGAGAGGGAGGGAGGAGGAGGCGGTGGTGGGCGACGCGGTGGAGGCGTGGAGAGCGGGAGGAGGTGGCAGGGGCGGTTCGAGAGAGGCATGGAGAGGGAGGGAGGATGAGGAGGTGGAGGCATGTAGACGGGGGGCGGAGGAGGCGGTTCGGGGTGGCATGGAGAGGGGGGCGGAGGAGGCGGCGAGGGGCGACATGGTAGAGAGCGAGACAAGGAGGGAGGGGGCGGCGCTGTGGAGGCATGGAGAGGGGAGAGAGAGAAATAGAGGAAGAAAGGAAAAGTAGGACTAACATGTGGACCCCACCTTACCCAGCAAAAACCACCATCATGTCAGCAAAAACCGCCTTCACGTCAGCGAAAACTGGAGGTGGGAAGGGGCGAAGGGTGAAAACAGAACGGTTTTGAGAGTTGGAGGTTGCGTTTTAGACGGTTTTGGAGTTGGAGGTTGATTTTCGGACTTTTCGAAAAGTTTAGGGTTGTAAAATAGACTTTTTCCTAATTATTTTAGTGCTATTTAATTCATCATAATTAATTTAGTAATGAATATTGTAGTTGTGATTATTAAGTCGTAATTATTTATCTGTAGTTCATTTGTGGTAATTAATTAGTCCTAATTAATTTGGTGGTATTGAATCGCTAGTATCAATTTAGTCACAACTAATTTAGTCGTAATTAATTTGGTCATAGTTAATTAGTGTATATTAATTCATTGTCTGTATTTAGTTGTAATTTTTAATTTCTAGTAATTCATCGTCATTATCAATCTATTCACTGATAATATGTCTCTTACATCTCTTGCAGCCATGCCTCTACCAGAGCTTCTGCAACCCTTCTACGATGAGAATCACCGGTGCAAGTCGTGGATCACCGGGGACGCGGATGGTCCTCCACCCCTCATGCCTCGGTCCGAGAGGGATTACTGGTAGCTCGACGCGAGGCTGCTCTCGGTCGGACGCTACTTCACCCTGGACTGGAGTCTGATGTCCGCACTTGTTGACAGGTGCAGACCCGAGACGCACACCTTTCACTTTCGGTGGGATGAGATGATGGTCATTCTCCATGACATCTCATTCTTGACCGGTCTCCCGATCAGAGTTGAGCCACTTGTTCCGGGCCATCCACCATGGATTGGAAGGCTCGGTGGGGGCATCGGTTCAGCATACCTATCTCGGACAGTACCTGTGGCGTCCCTCGGACTTGGTTGAGGAATTTCAGTCAACGGCCGGAGGATGCACCTAACAAGGTTGTTAGGATGCACCTCATCGCTTACCTTCTTCATCTATTCGGTTCAGTCCTGTTTCCCACCACACATGGAGATTAGGTGTACCCTAGCTTCATCTACATCGCTGAGTCTTTGGCTGACGCGGAGGCTGGGGCGATGCCTCAGTACAGTTGGGGATCAGCGGTCCTTTGCGCCACATATAGGGGGTTGTGTGATGCTTCACGTCGCAATACCGATGTGAAATCGAGCGTTGTCATCTGCTACATGCTCCTGCCACTGTGGAGTTGGGAGAACTTCCCTATTGGGCGGCCCTCCTTCAAGAAAGTGATGCACCCGTACCCCGAGTTGCACGACCCGATAGACGGGCCCATTATAGGCTACCGGTGGACTGCTGCTCGGCTACATTGGGCCAAGTACAAACCAGCGAGGTGCTACTCGTTGTTCCACAACGAGTTCAAGTCGTTGCATGACAACGACATCATATGGGCTCCATGGAGCCCAGATTTTATGAACATGGTAGCGCCACACAGGCTGTCCGTGCAATGCACGTAGGACGCCAGATTATGGGCGACAACCTGCCACTTGGTGTTTACCCAAATGGTGGGGCCTTACAAGTCGCAGTGCGTAATGCAACAGTTCGATTTGTACCAGCTTGTGCCCTCTCCAGACAGCAGCATCCTACAGCGAGCCGTCGACTTGTGAGTCCAACTCCATACAAGTAATGTTTGCACTTCATACCTATATCTGTATTCTAACATCAATCCTTCTAGAATGCAACCAATCTAGGGCGGGCTGACATGCTGAGGATTGGCAAGCAGTCCAACATGAGTGGATTACGACTTGGACGGAGATGGCGCACATTGAGATCCTGCAAGAGGAGCAAATGTACGATGCACAGATATACCATAAGTACATCAAGTGGTACGTACCACAGTAGCGCACCAAACTCACTCGTCCTCCACCAAAGCGTCTGGAGCAGGTGACGCACCAAGAGAGGCTTCACCACTCATTCGATTGACATAGCGCTTCGTGGCGTGACAACACCATAAACACTTACAACCTTTTCTTGTTTTATTGATGATATTTGCACTGTTTATTACTGAACCAGTTTAGCCAGTCACTTCAGTTGGAGCGGTTGCAGCGGATCGCAAGCACATCAAAGACCTCCATCTATAGCCCAAAGCATACCGTACCGGTGCTTCTAAGCACTTTGAAGTACATCTTCATGAGTCAAAGAATGTAATAAAGAACATGAGCTATGGTCGTTCGAGAGACGACGTCCTGCACGTCGCGCATCGAGTGGAGCAACCGTGCTCACTTGCTAGGTTAGCACTGCCAAGTCGAGGCGGCGGTGTTAGTATCTTGCCTTGATCATCTGACTCGGATCGGCGGGGAGGTTAGTTATGTACAAATTTATGTTATGTTTTTTATTATGTCTTAGGTTCTGCTAACATCATGTCGTTGGAAGGTCCACTGGTACATTTTCAATAGGGTCTGAAACGCAAGGTTTCTATCACTGGAAGGTCTCGGCTCGCATCGCGTAGTTCAACATGTGTTTTTGCTCGATGAACACTCTACCGTACATCTCCGGGCCGTCGATCCATTGGAAGAAGTTGCAACGCATCTCGGGCTGTCATTACAAGCGCAAGTAGAAATTTGTGGAATTCAACGTAGGGTGTGAAAAATCAATGTGTTCGTAAGATTCTCTTACGAGGACATTTCTGCACGTGTAGTACGCTCGGGCAGTGGTGGCCAGGTGTGTCGATTGAATGATCTTCGCCGGCTGTTCGCACACACATTGTGGACGTGGAAACTCTGGTGGTACTGGTGTGTCCTTCATTGAATATTTTGGGTAGGGTTTAGCCATCTTTGCAAGCCACTTGTACTTCTACAATATCTTCGTATAAAAGTTCACCGATGAGTCCGACATATTCTAGGCCGACCTAATGTTTTGATGCTGTGCACAAAACAAGGGCGAGTCTATTCGGAACAAATATAATGTCGAGATACATACGCGTTAAGAAAGAATGATGTAAAGATATGCACAAACTACTTATTTACATGACATGACGTCCCCGTATAGGCGGACAATACAATAAATTATGACGCTGAATGACAACTAGACGAGCTCAGTTTGTTGGGGAAATCCTTCATGGAGTGCCCAAGAGTCTTGCATATCCTACACTACACCATGTAGCTCAGGCCCCCACGCTGGCTGTCATCCATGTTGTTCCAAAAGCGTCGTGTCTACCGTCGTCCCTTTCCAGTTGACTTCAAGGCCTTGTTCGGCCCCCATTGCACCCTGTCTGGCTATAGATCCCTATAGTTCATGTCCAAGCCATACGAGTGAAACTCTGCACTCTATGTATCGAAAAGGTGATGCATGTTGTAGTACTCGAGATATACGGCGTAGACATCTGCCTCATTTGTGCACATGCCTTGTACGCACGCGAGTCTGGCTTGTGCAGGAGCTTCGGCTTGTTGCAGGTGCATGTAGCTACATCACCTAGGGTGCATGCATGTTTTATTTTCCCCCTAGCGTGACTGTTGACATATTTTTACCACAATTTGATCTCGTACTTCCTCTTGAGGCCATCGATCACTCGGATGTCATGCATTCGGGCCTTTTGCATCTTCCGGTCTATATACCTCTGCATGTTCTCAGAGCACTGCTTCCCTTCTTCTAGTTGTTGCCTCGCTACGGTGGCTCTAATGATGAAGTTACTGACTGTGTGAGTCCATGTCTCCTCCACAAACGTGGTGATAGGGAGGCATTGCACAATTTTGAGCATGCTGTTGTACACCTCGGACATGTTGGTCAACATAATTATGTACCTCATACCTTCTGTGTCATGGAGCAGGGACCATTTCTCCAATTTAGCAGCGTGGAGATTAATCCACTACGTGAAACTTATGGTGCTCCTGGATTGCCCGCTCACAGCCTGCTGTCCCTCCCGTGTCTCCGGAGTGGACTACCTTGTATGCTTCGTAGTCCGATGTTCGAGATCTATCTAGGTGGACTCAAACTTCCGCATCTGGTTCTGCAGGCACAATACCTTGAACATCTTAAGTTCCTGACCACAGAACCACGTGAAGAAGTTCGATGCAAGATGCCTTATGCACCACCGGGTTTCCACGTCGTTCCATTGGTGAGAGGGTTCTATCCCATTCTTCATGGTGTTCAGAGCCGACACCAACCCAGCATTTCTATCTGTGATAAGGCATATATTGGGCCGATCTCCCACAACCACCCACTTCACATTCACTAGGAACCACAACCAACTGGATGTGTTCTCATTCTCTACAGTGGCAAAATCAATAGGGAATAGTTGGTCATTCGAGTCGGCTGCCACCGCGGTGAGAATGGTGCCCTCGTACCTCCCCATGAGGAAAGTGTCATCCATCGTGAGCACGGGACGATAGAACTTAAAGCCCTCTATGGCCTGGGCGAAAGCCAAGAACACCCATTCCAGTATGAAGCAGTTGGGGTCTCCATCAGCAACTTCACTTTCAAGCTTGTTTATTTACGTGCCGGGGTTTGCTTCAGCAATCTAGTGAAGCATTCTCGGCACAAGTTTATATGCTTCTTCGTATGTCCCATACATGGACTCGATAAACTTCTGCTTGGCTCATCGGACCTTGTTGTAGCTTACTGGATAACCAACCAAATTGGTGACTTTCGACAGCAGCATCTTGGGGGAGACGAACATGTCCTCCGCAACTAGATGGCTAATGAGGCTTGCCACATATGCGGAAGTCACATTCCGACGCTGTCGCAACGGCTCACTAAGCTTGCAAGTGTGTTCAGTCACCGCCTTGACCATGGAGACCGAGCCGAAGAACTTTGCCCGGTGAGCGCTAACCTTGCCAGGGCAGCCTTCCACTACACACTTTACTGCGTAATGTCCTGGGTTAGAATGGTGCACCTGGTACACACGGTTGATGGATAAGGCGTAGTGTGCTATAGCTTGTTGCACGACCGCCTTGCTAGGGAAGTGTTGCCCAACTAAGAGGGTGTCGGCATTAAACCCCCACTGGGACCCATCTTGTTGCGGCAGTACGAGCGATCGCACCGCAATATCATCAAGTCTCGATGCCACATAAGGCACCTTCGAAGACACAATTCTGTTGGTTGGACCACCACCATGGTGTGTGTCTTCCTCACTACCATCCGAGCATGGGTCAATGCGAGAGGCTGGTCTGGTAGATACTCATGGCAATCAATGCAAACCGACCACCACAATTCTGCCCCCTCATTTTGCACAAAATTATGCGCAAGTCTTCTCTCGCGGACTTCCTCCAAAACCGCACATTCCATGCTACCGTGTTCAAGCTCCGCCTGTGGTTGCATGTTTCTCGAGGCACCGACATCTTCAAGGTTTCCCGGCACCCTGCGTACGAAATTCATGTACACTATTAGCTTCCCGTATATCGTTGCCTCGAGCTGGGAAGCAATCTACATGTATTGGCCTCATGCTACACTTCCATTCACCTTGACCCGCTCACATACACCCTGCCCACCCCTATTCGTGCAGGTGATCCCCTCGATGACAAGTTTCTTCGTCATTGGCTCTGTGTCAAAGTCCTTCCGGATGCAGCTCCTAAGCACGTGAATATTCATCGCATCGAGCCGCTCCACGCAGACTACCATGTACTGGCATCTCGACAGGTCCAACCCATCGAGTCCAGCCCGTACGAGACTGTCGCCATAAACACTACCAAGTCTTGCATGTTCAAAATTACCTAAAGCCACAACAACTCGATTTGTGGTACGCGATATAACAAACATGGTATGTAGTTAGCACTAATTTAATATAACTAAATTAATTAATACTAATTAATTACAAGTAATTTATTTGCCAGTAATTACCCACGACACAAATAATTACGACATATTACATGCAAGTAATCAATTAAATACGAGTAATGAAATACGAATAATTAATTAATTAGCAACAAATTGATTACTTGTCAAAAAATACTTACGAGTAATTCATTACAACTATGTAATTCCTATTGAATTAATTATGATTAATTAATTTAGAATGATTAACTATGCACATACATAATTAATAGTAATTAATTATGTTTATTTAGTTATAATAATTAATTATGTTTATTTAGTCACCACTAATTAACTATGAGTCGTTACTTCCCAACAAAGTAATTAGCCATGTAAATTCAACCACTCCATTTGCACTAGTGTAATTGCCACTAATAAACTACGACTCAAACAATTATGATTTATTAATTACCACTAAATTAATTATGCCTAGTTAATTTCCACTAAATTAATTATGCCTAACAAATTACCACTAAACTAATTACGACTGATTAATTACCACTAATTTTAACCATTAACTAATTCATACTCAAATAATAAAGCCTAATCAATTATCACTAATTATTAAGCACTAATTAATTATCGATACATTACTTACGACTAATTCATTACCTCTTAATAATAAGCAGTAATAAACTACTGCTAAATTATTACCAACTATTTAATTATGACTACAAGCTACATTTATTAGGACTAGCTGAATAAGACTAATTAACTACGACTACAGTAATAATGCCAAATGTAGTGGACAAAAAATTATCTACCCTTTAGGGGGGACCATTCAATACAGGTACGATCCTAAGAATTGCTCTAAACTTTAATCTCCATTTTTTATTTTGTTCTTTGTGTTCTCAGCGACAAGTGCGTGAACGAGAATGAAAACACAATTGAGAATGACCGAGGGCGAGAGCGACTCCGGTATTTATAGCCGTGCAAAGGCAATTCCTGCAGACAACACAGCATGTTGGTGGCAGGAAATCTAGAGGCACTGTCGGGCCGTGGCACTCTGGGCTAGGGAGCCAACAGAGACCCATGTCCGAGCGACATGTGCGGAGGAGGCTTGTCTGGGCATTAGGCGTGTGGAGGAGGCTTGTCTGGGCGGGAGGGTGGAGGGGCGTGCAGATGCGGCTTGTCCGGGCTGGGGGCGCACGGACATGGTTCTCTAAGAGACACATGTGCGGTCCAGGCAGTGGGCATGCAAAGGCAACTCTATCCGGGCGATGGACGTGCAGAGGCAACATGTGTCAGCACACCGCTTGTCCGGGCTATGGACGTGTGGCCGAGCTGCCATTTTTGGCAATACGACGCAAGAGGTGCTACTTCCATCAAAAACGCGCGCAACAGTGCCATTTAGGCCAAAAACTCCCGCAATCTAGTTGCCATATAAGAATATTCCATTCCCAATTCCTCATCTTGGAAAGCAAAATTGGATCTAGAGTGCTCAACTCCTTCCCCATCGCCTCCAACTGGCCGGTCTGTTACATAGAGACTTGTCCAATGATGGCAAGGCGTGAGAGTCCCATCCTACACAGGCTCACACATGCGCTCGCCTCCCACAAACCCTTGCTCCCAGTCATCGTCGTCCTCGAGCTCTTCCCAGTCAACTCTGCCTCCCAGCCCTCCTCTCTCCAATTTCTCACCACCACGCTCGGAAGGTCACCGACCACATCTCCGTCGCTGCTGTTGTGGTGGTACACAGCCTCATGCTCGTAAGGTTGTATGTCATCGTTGATTGCTTGGTTCTTTGGTTGGTTTGCACAGCCGTGTCTCCGTCGTTGCTTGGTTCCTGGTCTGATACTTGTGTATTGCACTGAAGGTGCTTGTAAAAAATGCGTGTGCGGTTGAATGGTTGTTAAATTTGTGGACAAATTCTTTGTTTGTTAATGTGTCCAATAGATTCTTTATTGTAAGTCTTTAGTATATATGTTTGGGATTGGGAGAATTGACTATTTGCTGCGTCTTACAGGTGGTTTCGATAATTTGACTTACAAGTGGTTTCGATAATTTGTCATTTTGTTCATTACAATTGGTCATTTGCCACACCTTTCCTTGCACCTTGTTGTTTTGCTAGTTTTGAGTATTTAAATCTTTTTCTAGTCTTGTTGGCCTTGCCCATATGGCCACGGACGATTTTGCCCTCCTGGTCGGGTTCGGGACAGCTATGTGACTGGGTCGAGCCATCCCGGACTAGTCCCATCATGCCTCATCCACCTGGTTTCATCCTCTCTTGCGACCACCACCTCTCTCCCTCATCTCTCTCGCGACCACCTCGGCGACCAGCGCGGCGGTCATCTTGCCCGAGCCCAGCCACGATGTCTGAGGGGAGCTCCTCCGTCACCTGCTCTACCCCTAGTCGTGTGCCATTGTCGGGGCATGGGGATGGTAGTTTGCCCTCATCGACTGCCCTAGGTGCAGAGTAGAGAAGGTGGTGGAGCTCACCATGAAGATGAAGAACAACCCCAAGAAGATTTTGTCAAGTGTCTGAGGAATCAATCTGGTGTAAGTTCTCATCTCCTTTTTCACGATTTGTTGCAATTGGTACTAATTGGGGTTGGATATCACAAGGCTAGGGTTTTCGGGTTGTGCGATTTTGGAGAAATTAGGGAGAAATTGGTATTGATTAGGGTTGCAGTGTGGCTAAATTGGATAAATTCCATGCTTGGCAGGTGCCCAATAGTTGAAGTTTTTTCTTGTGGATCGACAAGTACCAGTAGTACCTGGTGGACATTAGGCTTGTTCATGAGGACACAACCTACCCTAAGGGCGCCATTCTATATATGCTTGAAGTAACCTCTGAGCTCAAGGAAGGCTACAATTCATTGAAGGGTGAGCTGGACGGCATGAAGATCAACATTTTTTGGTTGAAGCATGAGGTTGGATCGCTGGCTGGTGACATGTCTGCGTTGAAGGCATTCGCTTCCAACATGGATGCGAAGCTGAGCAAGCTCACCAAAATAGCAGAGATGCAAATGGTTGTGAATGCAGTACTTGTGCTTGTTTTCCTAGTTGTTATCTTTGTGTTAGTGAAGTAGCTGGTGCCCTGTGTATGCAATGCTTGTGGATGGTAATGTATGCTTATGGATGCTTATGCAATGCAGACTTCGTTGGTAAATGGATGCTATTGTCTGCTTATGGATGATTATGCTTATGTGATGCTATTGTCATGCTTATGGTAAATGTCCATAGCTGATAGGTTCGCTTGTAATTTACTAATACATTTCGATGTCCATGAGATACTATTACCTTCCTGAAGTCATGTTATAACATACCACCTATGAGACGCTCGGTGCGAGGGAGATGTATCGTTCTAGTTAACAAATATATAGCTATGCAATCCATAGATCAAGCAACCAATAATTTTTTTCTTCAGGTGATTATAAGCTCCTAGTTACACGTGCAACAAATCAACTTAAGCTATTACATTTGTTTACTGTGCTAATGTGGTTGTTGGGCAAGAAGGAATGGGTATTGCAGTATTCATCTCTGAAAAAAACACATGGTGCAAAAGACTGACAAAGTAAACCAAGGTTTGCGGGAGAAGAAATAGAGAACAACAATAAACCAAGGTTTGTGGGGGAAAAAAAGCACAGAAGAACAATTAAAGCTGTTGAGGAAAGCCGAAACGGGGTTGGATAAAAGTGTCAAATAAGCAAAAGAGGTAACCAACTCAAGAATCATTTGACAAACGATCATCACCTAACAATACCTAGTTTTCATTTGATATAGCTATGGACTATCATTGGCACATAATACAAACAGTTCTGGACTCATAACAGAACACATAACATAAAAGTAGGTTCTCCCTAAATGAAATTTTGGACTCCTTGGGCTGAGTTCACACCTGAAGTAGTTCTGGACCAACAACATAAAATAGAACATAACATAATGATAGGTTCTTCTAGCAATCTTAGGTCTTATTTTTCTTCTTTCGGGTCATCTTCTTGATAGGTCTTGCTGGAGATGTGGTAGTTACTGGAAGACTGTGATGTCTCACCTCCCAAAGCTAGTGTAAGTTTGTAACATCCCACATTTTGGCCTTTCAAAAATTTATTTCAAAATAATTAAATCAAAGTTTTGGATATTTAATTTGAGTTTCTACTAATTCAAAGAGCCTTTTTGAAACTTTAAAAATAAAAAGGATAATTTGCTATTTATCGGATTAAATTAAAGCTTAATTTGAATATTCAGAAACAGAAAAACATTTTAAATGATTAAAATAAACTTCAATTAAATCCATAATTATTTTATTAAATCTATTCAGGTTCCAAGGATTTTTGTGGACTTTTCTTGGATTTTCTGGAATTTACTTTATTTTTGGATTTTCAGGATTTTCTTTTTTTCTCTCTCCTACCTTCCTTCAACCCCTGTTCGTGGCTTCGTGCGCATGCTCCAATCTTCAGCCGAAAACAGCAGACATCAATAGTATTTACATTTCTTTCCCATTCTCCTCGTCCATTTCATCTTTTTCAAATCCGTCTGAAGCAATACGATCCTGTAATCACCGTGCCATTACCCTGGTGCAATCAAAGCCCCCATTACCGTAGCTTCATCGGTGCTTTTCCGTTTTTGTCAGTTTCCAAAACCAAAGCCACGAATGTCGTCGCATGTGCTTCATTGCGTTCTCAACGATTCGTTTCACAGATGAAGCTATAAATTGGCATGTCATCACCTCATATATCCCTTTGCACTCCCTCCAAGTTTCAGAATCTATGGAGCACCATAGACATCACATTTCTGTTTTCCCGAAACGACAGTCGCTTCACCCAAATCGCACATTCGTCGCTTCCGATGAGCCAAAATCCATTTCTTCGCTACTACACAATCACTATCATCTACTCTACCTATTGCTTACATCCATTTGTTCAATTTGTCATCGTGCGATGCTGCCACCGTGCCGCCCTTATTACGGCCGCCGGCCTTCGTCGCGCCACCGTCTGGGACCGTCTCTGGCCTCCCCGAGCTGCGCCACACCACCCCTGTGTTGGCACGCAGCCAGTGCGTGCTCCACCTTCGCCACGCCGCCGCCGTCGTGCAGCCCCGCCGTCGTTCCATGCCTCGCCATCGCCGCTGCCGAGCTTCGCCGGCTGAAAGAGGAGCTCTGTGGGACTCCATTATGGCTATTCGCCAGTATCGTCAGCACTGTCGCATGGACCTTGTGCTTGGGAGCTCTATTCTCTGGTTCTTTCATTCTGTTCTTAGCTTTGTTAGTTAGTTAGTTGAACTTTTGTCCACTTACATCTTGGTCCCACTATCCTTTGACTCATCTCTTTCCTCCCTTTTGCTTCACTGGTTTCTCTAGCATGAGGACCCACCATGTCATAGCCTCTAGGCTTCAGCTCTGTGCTGTTTGTCCAGCTAAACCAAAATCAACAGTGATTCCAGTACTATAGCAGTAGGTGTGTATTACCATTTTATGTTAGAATCGATCTTCCAGATGTCTGTTCTCCTTCGTTCGAACTCCAAATTCGTCGATTCTTGATTCTAAATTCATTCTCTACTTTCCAATATTTATGTTATAATTTTTAGTTTTTATTTGCTTTCTGTTATTTATTTGGTCTGATTCGCGCTGTAGAGTCCGACGTCACCGACACAAATTTGGATCAACAGGAAGCACATACCTCCAACATCACCGAAGGTGAGTCTCCTTTGAACACTTTGAACCCATATTTGTTAAATAATGTTTTCAGTTTTAAAGTTATACATTGCGAATTTATTTAGATGCTAAGTTTAAACTGTAGGTTGCTAGTTAAAAACCTAAGGTTTGTTGATGTCATCCTTGATATCTGTTATCCTGTACTTTATGTACTCACATGCTACACTCAAAACAAATCTCAGAAGTCTATGAAGATGCCAAGAACGACTACGACTACTTCACCTGGGGCTTCAATGAAGGCTTCCCGAAGTACTAGGCTACGTACCCCCAGTCGAATGCCGGTGGGCGATTCGATGGGTCAACCACAGAGTTTATTTTATTTCCGTTGCTGTGAGACTTAAGGTCTTTGGACCTCTTTTGTAATAAGCGGCCATAAGGTCGGTACTCAATTATTTATTAATGTTATTTCATGATTCGAACTGGTTATCAACAATGTTTCCACTATGTGCACTAGCTACTGATCTGGGATTGGTGCAAAAATACACAGAGGGTTCAGATTCAGAAATCCGGTCCCGACAGAGTTGGTATCAGAGCTGTGTCGACTGCAGGACATGACCTAGTTAGAAATGGCAAGCCTTAAGGATTTGTATTTTTCTAAAAAATAATTTATAAACTTGTAAGTCCCTTTTCTACTTTCTTTTCTGTCTTAGTATCTTTTTCTTGTCTTTACTTTCATTATTTAAAATGGTTACTAATCTTCTCTTGTTTTCAAAATTTTGTAGATGCGTTTCTTCAACACTTGCGCTGAGAAGGAAGGTGGATTTTGTGCTGAGCTGTGGTTCATTCTTCAGGGATTGGGCTACATCCATCACCCAGAGTACCACGGTATTACCATCAATAAGTACAACAAGGAGATGTGGCGTGTCAAGGTCACCATCTACACCAAGAGTCATTTGCGAGGAAATTGGCCCTACCGTTTCACGGTAGAGAGAGAGACTAACAAGCTTAGAATGCAAGATACTGCTAGAGAAGCGGTCATCCGTTTGGGGTTCCACTACCGCATTGCCCTAGGACGCACCACTTTTCTGCTACTTTCCCTACCGCAAGAAGGGGAAAGTCTTCAGCAGGTTCAGAGCTGCGGAGAGGGAGGAGGACACCATCGTCACACACATGGCATCTTTGATCAAGGTGCAAGATGAGGCCTATGTGTTTATGGCCAACGAGTTGGAGTGTGTTTATGAGAGACTAGATGCGGCAGAGAGAGAGAGCTCGCCTAGCTGAAGAAGCCATCCCGTCCCTCCTACATCCGTATGATTACGCACAAGAGGGTGCACCGTCCTAATGACCGCATGACTGCAGTAGTGTATCGCAGCTTGTTCACCCCTACCACTCGAGGAGAGTCTTCTGGTACAGCTACTGTCCCCTCTGATGCTCTTATCGTTGGGGGTGTTAGCAACTCAGTGGACTAGCCTGAGGAGCATGTGCCTGGGGAGCAAGACATCGAGGTCGACGTTGAGGACAACATTGAGGATGATGCTGAGGACGACGTCGAGGAGGACGTTGAGGAGGACCCTAAGGAGCTTGAGTTTGAGGAGTAGTCTTTGGTCGTGAGTCTGTAGTGTCCAATAAAGGTCTTGTGTATTTAGACAATTATATTTTGTTTGCCAGTGTGTAGATTGGACTGTATCAAGCCTTAGGCACTTGTGATACAGCCATTCTAAAAAATATTTCCTATTTTATTAATTTCAGTTGGAGTTCTTTCTTGTTGAGTCTGTGTTGGCTGTTCTTTGGGATGCTAGTTTTACCTTTGTTCTCTTATCTTTGCTTTTCCCTCTTTTCTCCTTGCTAACCTTGGATCGTTCAGATGGAGAACGCTGGAAGAGGACATGGAAGAGGTCATGTAATAGCCCGTGGAGGAGCTCATGGAGGAGGCCGTGCAACCGGCCTAGGCTATGGTCTTGGAAGGGATCGTGGTCAACCGTTTCCTGAGGAGCCAGTTTTGCCTCAAGTGCTGCAAGAACCTCAAGTGCAACTAGAGCAATTATTTGAGGAAGAGCCTTTACCGCCACCACCTCCTGGTCAGCCTCCGATGATGAATATGGAGCAGATGATGCCCATGCAGCTACAATTACTACAGGCGCTTACTCAGAATAAAGTCAATCAACCTGCACCAGCCCCTGCTCCTGTCTTACCTCCTCTGTCCAAACTGGAGGAATTTATGAGAACTAGGTCGCCAACCTTCGCTGGTTCAGTTGATCCCCTTGAAGCTGATGACTGGTTAAAGGATGTAGAGAAGAAGCTGATCTTGGCTCAGTGCAATGACCAAGAGAAAGTTCTCTTTGCTGCTCACCAATTGAAAGGAACTGTAGGAACTTAGTGGGAAAATTATTGCGCAGCTCATCAGAATGTCCAGGCCATTTCTTGGCAAGAGTTTTCTGCTGCCTTTGTCACCACTCACATTCCTATGGAAATGATGGAGATGAAGAAGAGGGAGTTCCATAAGCTGCAGCGGGGCAATCTCAGTGTGTCTGAGTATCTTAACAGTTTCACACATCTCTCAAGGTATGCACCAAAGGACATTGCAAATGAGGGAGCGAAGATTTGGTGCTTCATGGAAGGACTTGACCCTAGCCTTAAGGTGCAGTTGGTGTCAGTTGACTACCACAACTTCTAGCAGATGGTTAACAAAGATCTCGTATAGGAGGATATTCAACGTTAGTTGTACGAGTCCCATAAAAGAAAGATGGCTTTTCAAGCGCAGCATCGAGCCAGCAGTTCTAGGCCTCGCATAAACCAGCTGCACTTCAACAGGTAGCCGGTGGCCAATGCAGCCAGGACTTCTTCGTCAGGACCTCGACCGATCATGCAAGGATTCCGCAACAACACTGGTGTTCAGCCGCAGCAAAATAAGACATCCACAGCTGGAGTCCTGGCCAATGCAGCCAGGACTCCTTTGTCTTGACATTGCTACTCAGGTTGTAGGTTACACTGTGTTGATTGGGTGGAGGTGTGCTACCAAGTAGTACATCACGGGGCGGTTCGCCGTGTCCCTGTCCAACGGTGTGTGTCGCACCAATTGCTGTGTATGACTTGGTATGATGGTTTGTAAGCACACTGGGAGTATCAATGCTTGAGATGAAGTTTCTAAAACGTTTTGTTATGATTAGTGCCTGCGTACTAGTTGTATCTTGTGGGTAAAGTGTACAACCTCTGCAAAGTGTTAAATCAATCTATTCGAATAACCACGTCCGCGGTCATGGATATGCTCGGAAATTTCACACAAGGGGTAGATTTTCTCAAAATAATTGGGAAGGGAGCTATGTGATCTAAGTCATATGGCTATATGAATAACTTGTTTAAGCTATGTGTCTTTGTGAAATCAAACTGTTAAATTACTATTGTTATTTGTTTTACTTTATGCTTTCAATCTATTATTCATATTCAAATTGCAAATGTTGCATTTCAACAAAAGAACCACATAAGCTGTTCCTTTGGAATAAGCCTGCATCTATACATTGCTTTCTGTGGTGTGACTTGTGAGTACGGTTGCGTACTCATGCTTGCTAAATCAAATCAACAGAAGAGGAGGAGGAGTCGCCTGCTTTCGAGGAGGAGTTCGTTGAAGGTGTTTGATCGTAGGGTCTTGATCCCAGTCGGTTACCTGTGGTGAATTGATGGGATTTCATTGAACTTTCCATTCCGCTGCTGTTTAATTCTCTATCAGCCCTGCGTGGCTTAATAAGTGTAAACTCTACCTTAAGGTCAAAACCCTTATTTGTTAATCAAATTACTCGTTTATGTTATTAATCGCCTTGTGTGGATCGATATTCATCTATGTTGACACTGTGTGCACTAGCGTGGTCCTGGACTAGTGCATTATACACAGAGGGTCTAGAATTGTATTTTTTTGGTCCCGACAGAGGTGGTACAGAGCCATACTGACTATAGGTCTTGACCTTAGTTAGATCGGCCGTCTTAGAGAGTCTAAATTATTTTCCAAAGAAAAAAAAAGATAACTTGCAAGATTAATTGAACTACTTAACTCCTCTCATATCTTTCTTGACTCAACTATTGCTAGAATCTTTTCCTCTCCCCGTTGTTTTAACTTGGTTCCTATCCTCTTGTCTATATTGACAGATGCTTCATACCTATGGTGAGCACAAGGGCGGACTTGCCGCCGAGCTTTGGAAGCTATTGCAGGTACTTGGAGGCTTTGATCGTCCAATGTATCATGGCAACCATTGGGTGGTCAATGGGCGAGATCGTGGAGTGATCTGCCGTCTGACTATCTATGCGAGGAGGGACACAAAAGCCAGCCAGCCTTTGAACATCTCAGTCAGAAGGATTAATTCGCAAAAAGAATTCAAGAATCGTCACGCCTTGCCATCCTCAGGATCTGCAACATCTATGCGCGTGAGCTACAGATATCTTGTCTTCGCTACCATCCAGTGCGGTAGTGGATCGACCCAAAGACGCTACCCATCCACAAATGGAGAAGGCAATGCTACAGTGGTGCACCTTGCTCAGTTCTCAGCTGCTCAGGAGGAGTCGCTGGAGTTGGTCGCCACCGAGCTGGAGTGCGTCTACGAGACCTTGGATCGAGCTAAAGAAAGGATCGCTATTCTAGAGCAAGCTCTCTGTGATCAACATGAGCCAGAAGATGATTAGGAGGAAGAAGATCTAGAAGAGCCAAAAGAACTGGAGGAGGATCCCGAAGAAGATCTAGAGGAAGGCCCAAAAGAGCCAGCAGCACCTGTAGAGCCGGAAGAGCCTATTGTGCCTGCTCTGAGCACACCTGTTCCTGCTGCACCTGTCCCAGGGCATCAGAATTAGTTTGTGAGGATGCCAAGTCACCTCCAGGTCTATAGCAGACGGGAGCACTGTCATGGCTATGGAGGCTACCTTAGCGACTGAGTTCGCTAGAGTTTCAGTTCGTCAGGCTTAGCCAGTCTAAGTTAGGAGAGTCGCCCTTTAGGCGGTAGATTGTGTGCTTAGGTTCGTCGTTTTTCTTGTGTGCGAGTATGAGCTGCAAAGGCCCTTAGGCATTTGTTGCAGCCATGTTAAGACCCTTAATAAAGTATTTTAGTTGGTTTTCATGAAGCTGTGTTTGTTGGGTTTAATCTACCCCCTCATCTAGTTCTTAACTCATCTTGTGCTTGCTACCTTACCTAACCCATGGAGCTTCATCAGATGGTTCAGACTCGTCATGCCGCTGCAAGTGGATCCGGAACTCAAGGATCAGAGGATAATGAGTAGACACCCGCAGAAGCAAATCAGCCACAAGCACCCCCTCTTAACTTGTAGAACTTTGGAGCCTTCATGGAAGCACAGACGCAGATGATGTACACCATGATGAATCAACTGCAGAATATGAGCAACTAGAACAATAACAACAGCAGCAATCATCACAATGGAGCACCAGTCGCTCATAGTCACCATGGACCATCCAAGCTTGCTGAATTCATGAGAACTCGTCCACCAATTTTCTCTGGACATGTCTCACTAGTAGAAGCTAATGATTGGCTTCGCGTAATTGAGAGGAAGCTGCTAATCACTCAATGCAGCGACCATGAGAAGATATTGTATGCCACTCATTAGATGGAGGGCATAGCCGCCGAGTGGTGGGAGAATTTCTGTGCAGTGCATAAGACGCTGCAAAGTATCACCTGGGAAGAGTTTTCCATAGCCTTTCGTCAGTATCATGTGCCTGAAGGGATAATAGATCTGAAGAAGGATGAGTTCTGCGCTCTCAAGCAAGGAGCTATGTCAGTGACTGACTATCTGAATAAGTTTTCTCAGCTAACTCGCTATGCTGCAGAGGATGTCGCCACCGACAAGGCTCGCCAGAGTCATTTCTTGAAGGGTTTGAATATAGGACTGCAAGTCAATCTACTTGCCCACACCTTTCCGGAATTTCAGGAGCTGGTCAACAAGGCGTTGGTTATGGAAGACAAACGCAACGAACTGGAGGACAATCGCAAACGCAGGATAGCTCAGCAAGGAAGTCACCAGTCCCAGCAAAGAGCAAGAATGGTACCACAATGCCAGAATAATCGGTTTTAGCCTCGATTCTTCTTCAGGACACTCGCACTAACGCCAAGACCTCGTCCAAGTGCTCATAACTTTCACAACCCAGCACCAACCAACCCCAATCCAGGGAACAACCAGCAGAATGTGCCAAGAGTTTGTTACTCTTGCCGTCAACTAGGTCACTTCACCAACCAGTGTCCGCAGAAGGGGACAATCACTCCAGTACATTTCAATCTTGGAGCTACACCCACTAAGGCACCAGCACAGAGCAATCAAGGAGTTTCTCGGTACCAACAACCAGAGGAGCGCCTCGATGCGTGGTCGAGGTCAGGTCAACCACGTCACTCTGGAAGGAGCTCAGGAAGCACCGGACGTCGTACTGGGTAAGTTTCTAGTAAACTCAGTACCTGCATCAGTTTTGTTTGATTCTGGAGCTTCGCATTTGTTTGCTTCTGGAGTTTTTGCAACTAAGAATAACTTGAAAGTTATGCGCCTTAAGCATACTTTATTAGTCCAGTCGCCTGGAGCAGAGCTAAGTTCTAAAGTGGGTTGTTTAGGAGCTAAGTTACTCATAGCTGGAGTTGAGTTTCTAGCCAACCTAATTGTTTTAGACACCCAGACCTTAGATGTCATTCTTAGCATGGATTGGTTAACCAAGCATAAAGCTGTGTTAGATTGTGGTCGAACAGCCGTAACAATTGAGAATACTAGAGGAAACAAGGTAGAGTTTTAAGCTACCTCAGTGCATGATGGACATCTGTTAATCAATAGTTTAAAGGCAGTTGCTTTGGAAGATGTGCCTATTGTCAGAGAATATCCAGATGTGTTTCCGGAAGAATTACCAGGAATGCCATCAGACCATGACATCGAGTTTGTCATCGATCTAGTGCCAGGAACAGCACCAATTTCTAAGAGACCCTATCGGATGCCAGCTGATGAGCTAGTGAAAATGAAAAAGCAAATAGAAGAACTTTTGGAGAAAGGTTTTGTGAGACCTAGTTCGTCGCCATGGGGAGCACCAGTATTTTTCGTCAAGAAGAAGGATGGAAGTATGAGAATGTGTATCGATTATCGATCTCTCAATGAAGTCACCATCAAGAACAAGTACTCATTACCTCAAATTGATGATCTGTTTGATCAAATGAAGGGAGCCGGAGTGTTCTCAAAAGTCGACCTGCGATCAGGTTACCATCAGTTGAAGATTTGTCCTAAGGATATACCTAAGACCCCTTTCTCAATGTGGTACAGACATTATGAGTTTTTAGTCATGTCCTTTGGTCTGACTAATGCCCCTACTTATTTCATGAACATGATGAATAAAGTATTCATGGAATATTTGGATAACTTTGTAGTTGTGTTCATTGATGACATTTTGATTTACTCCAAGTCAGAAGAAGATCATGCTGAACATTTGAGATTAATCCTAGAGAGACTAAGGGAGCATCAGTTGTATGCTAAGTTCAGTAAGTGTGATTTCTGTAAAAAGGAAGTGGATTTCCTTGGTCATGTGATGACAAACAGAGAGTAGTGTGATTGACCGGTAAAAGTGAAAGCAAGTGTTGCATTGGGAATGTTTCAAGACCATCCAAATTCACGATTTCTTAGGAATGGCAGGATATTATCGCCGTTTCATCGAAGGATTCTCAACGATTGCTAAACCTCTTACGCAGTTGTTGAAGAAAGAGAAAAAGTTCACTTGGACTCCAGCTTGTGAAGAAAGTTTTCAAGAGTTAAAGAAGCGTTTGACTTCAGCCCTAGTGCTGATTTTGCCAGACATTCGCAAGGATTTTGATATCTATTGTGATGCTTCGCATCAAAGATTAGGATGTGTCCTGATGCAAGAAGGAAGAGTTGTCGCTTATGCGTCAAGGCAGTTAAGGCCTCATGAAGAGAATTATCCTACCCATGATCTGGAATTAGCTGCCGTAGTGCATGCTTTGAAGATTTGGCATCATTACCTCATTGGTAACCATTGTGAAGTGTATACAGATCATAAGAGCCTGAAGTATATTTTCACTCAGTCTAATTTGAACATGAGACAGAGAAGATGGTTGAAGTTAATAAAGGATTATAATCTCAGGATTCATTACCATCCCGGTAAGGCCAATGTTGTTGCAGATGCTTTCAGCCGCAAGAGCTACTGTAATGTTGTGGAAGTAAAAGAGGTTTGTTCAGAACTTCAAGAGGAATTTTAGAATCTGAATCTGGAAGTTGTATCTGAAGGATTCCTAACCAGTCTAGAAGTGCAGTTTACTTTGGAGAAGTAGATTCGAGAAGCTCAACCAAAGGATTCTGAATTTTCAGACATTAAGAAGAAGATGGCAGAAGGAAAGTTCAAAGACTTCACCGTAGATGATTAAGGTATAATGTGGATCAATGGACGTATCTGCGTACCAGATGTTGATGGCTTGAGACAGCTAATTTTGAAGGAAGCCCATGACTCAAAGTATTCGATTCACCCTAGTAGAACTAAGATGTACCAGGATATTAAGAATAAATTTTGGTGGCCAAATTTGAAGCGAGAAGTCGCAGAGTTCGTTGCATTGTGTGATGTGTGTCAGAAAGTAAAAGCAGAACATCAGAGACCAGCAGGTCTGCTGCAACCTCTGAAGATTCCAGAGTGGAAGTGGGAAGAGATCGGAATAGATTTTATTACCGGTTTACCCAGGACTCAATCGGGTTACGATTCGATTTGGGTAATAGTGGATCGGTTGACTAAAGTTGCTCATTTCTTGCCAATCAAAGCCACTTACTCAGGAGATCGCCTTGCAGAGCTGTATATGTCAAGGATTGTTAGTTTACATGGTGTGCCTAAGAAGATAGTGTCAGATCGAGGATCTAAGTTCACCTCTCGTTTTTGGCAGAGTTTGCATAAAGCCTTAGGGACTCATCTAAATTTTAGCACCGCCAGAACGACCGGCCTAGGGCACCTGGGGAGGTCCTCGGGACCTCTGGGAGGTCCAGAGAGAGCCCAGACGCGTCGAGAGGTCCTCAGACCTCCTGGGAGGTCCACGAAGGACTTCCCAGGACGTCCCGAGAGGACATCCCGGTGGACCACACAGACCTCCCGAGAGGTCCGAGAGGACTACTCGGAGGTCTAGGAGGTCCTGACCCGCAGAGGTCGATGGACCTCAGACCTCCCAAAACTCCACGTCTCCACCCGAGGGAGGTCCGAGGGAACCACCCCGAGGAGGTCGTGGGGCTTAGGGCAAGCCTGAAGTCCTCTGTGATCCAAACCAACCCCCAGAGATCATCGATGGTTCTCACAAACAACAAGTGACAACATAAACATCCACAAGACTTTATTAACAAGAAAAGGAGGTTCATTTACAAGGGTTGCTTACAACTCCAAAGAACAGGAGCACACAAACGCAGCGGAGAACAAAACCCAAAGACAAGGTCCACCCATTACACCACAATGATCGGGTCCGAGGGCGCGCCTAATTGAGCCGGTCATCTTCATCATCATAGGAATCTTCATCTGCTCAATATATGAATCAAGCAAGAGTGAGCACAACAACCGTGCTTGCAAGTTACACCCACAATTAATGTAATGACATGCATAGGGATATATCAAAGGACAAACATACTAGGGTTGATTTGCATAAAGCCAATTTTATTTCAAATACAAGTATTAAGTTTCAAGGCGTGCTACCATAATTAAAATTCATTCTTGTGAAAACCATTTTCGTTGGATAGCATTCAACATAGCAATGGTGAAGGATACCCTCTGCACAAGGCTTCGGCCCACACCCATTTTGGTTAAACCACCAAAACCATTTTCATAACCTTTTGAAAACCAAAACCAAAGCTAACTTTGAGTGACATTGCCAAGATGTCTATGACCGTGGACACGGCTATTCAATAGATTTACACTCTGCAGAGGTTGCACACTTTACCCACATGACATGAATTCTCTAGTTTGCTTGACATCCGTCGATGCCACCTCACACTTCCTTTGGTGAGAGGTCTAGAGCACATGACAAGGCCGTTATAATGCATTGCTCCACCGTGTAGCCCACCCCCATTAAGGTTTAAGTAATCCCCCTTTGGGTAGAAACACCGCCGTCAATGGGGTGCCCCTCTTATGCCAAAGGGACTACAACTAGTCATAACATGACAAACCCACAAGCGTCCATGAGATGAACCACGATAGAGCTTTGCAAATTAGTTAGCGAGATCCCACGCCCCATACTAGAGACATGTGGTTGCACAATTTTGGCATAGCCCATTATAGGCTTAGCAAGTGGTGTCTCAAAGACACCACTTGCTACTAGGGTTGATTTGCATAAAGCCAATTTTATTTCAAATACAAGTATTAAGTTTCAAGGCAGGCTACCATAATTAAAATTCATTCTTGTGAAAACCATTTTCAGTTGGATAGCATTCAACATAGCAATGGTGAAGGATACCCTCCTGCACAAGGCTTCAAATTTCACACCCATTTTGGTTAAACCACCAAAACCATTTTCATAACCTTTTGAAAACCAAAACCAAAGCTAACTTTGAGTGACATTGCCAGCATGTCTATGACCGTGGACACGGCTATTCGAATAGATTTACACTCTGCAGAGGTTGCACACTTTACCCACATGACATGAATTCTCTAGTTTGCTTGACATCCGTCGATGCCACCTCACACTTCCTTTGGTGAGAGGTCTAGAGCACATGACAAGGCCGTTACAATGCATTGCTCCACCGTAGCCCACCCCATTAAGGTTTCAGAATCCCCTTTGGGTAGAAACACCGCCGGGTCAATGGGGTGCCCCCTCTTATGCCAGGTGGGACTACAACTAGTCATAACATGACAAACCCACCGCGTCCGCGGGATGAACCACGATAGAGCTTTGCAAATTAGTTAGCCAGATCCCACGCCCCATACTGGAGACATGTGGTTGCACAATTTTGGCATAGCCCATTATAGGCTTAGCAAGTGGTGTCTCAAAAACCGGTCCTTAACCGACTTGGACGACAAACCTCAACCCTGGGGCATCGGATCACATGACTTCCGTGCATAGACATGCACCAGCCATACAACCAACTTCGCCCAAGTCAAAACCATTTTCATTTACTTTGCTTTACAATTCTCCATGGCACACCAATGCCAAGGTCACAAGTAAAACATCCATGACACACCAATGTCATGGCCGAAAGCTCCATGGCACACCAATGCCAAGGCTCAAAACATTTGATCATTTGATGTTTTTGGTCAAAGCTCCCCAAATCAAGATTTTGGTCTAAGCATTACTAAGCATGTTATTTTTAAAGAGCTTCGGGTCCTTACTATTGCAAGAACCAGTTTTTATCTAAGGTGGCATTGAGGTTGGTTTAATCACGGATAGAGGTCATACCAAGCAGTAGGTTTTAACTATGGATTGAAAGATAGGCATTGAAATACTTAGTAAAGTAAGCATGCATATATCTTTTGAAAACAGCATAAATAATTTGAAGTATTGGGTGCAACATGTTCAAGAATGTAACTTGCCTTGCTCAAGATCTTGAGCTGCTTCCTCTCCCTCACTGAACTCAGGCTCCCCACGGTCTTGACAATCTACACGTGAAGAACCAAATATTCAAACAAAGCTCAAACAAGAATCCAAAGAACTCCAAATGAACTTAAAGACAAAACCAACAGGTCTTGGCGGTCCAGATTTACAATGAGGAGGTCTGGACGGTTAAGATCTCCAAGGGGGAGGTCTTAACGGTCCAGATGTGCCAGGAGGAGGTCCGGAACCGTTGGATGTTGATCGGACCGTCCAAAATGGTTGGGACGTTCGGACCACCCGAACGTCGCAACAAATCAGAACGTCCACTGGAGATCCAAAGGCTCAGAGAAGGTGGGAGGTTCGGACCACCCGAACACCTCACCAGGATCAAGCCGTCCAATGCAAATCGGACGACTCACAATCAATTGAGATGTAAATGGGCAAGGAGGAGGTCCTGAGGACTGGGAGGTCCCAGAGGACACAGGAGGTCTAAGAAATGTAAGGGAGGTCCTAGAGGACATGGAGAGGTCCCGAAGGACACGGGGAGGTCAAATAAATGTAAGGGGAGGTCCTAGAGGACATGGAGAGGTCCTTAGGGTTCCAAAGGAATTCAAATACACACAAGGGTGGCATAGACTTGGGAGGATTGCGAGTCAGAGAGGATCCAAGAGGGGTATTGGACCCGTGGAGGTCCAAGTGCTTGGAGGATCTAGACCTAAGGAGGTCTGGACCATAGGAGGATCAAGACAGAGGAGGTCCGAACCTCTGGATCCTAACAAAGGTGAGGTCTGGGTCGAAAGTGGGTAAAAGATGGACAGAGAAGGAAAGACCAAAGAAAGCTCCAATAACTCAATAAACCAAAGAAGAAACCTTTAGTTGTAGTTTGAGTTAGGTAGTTTAAACCCATTATGAAATTGCGAGTTAAGCTCAATTCTCATCAAAACAAAATGGTTCTCTTTATTTTTGAAAACTCCAAAAAGAGTCTAAAATTAATTCAGGGTGTCACAACTGCTTATCATCCTCAGGCAGATGGACAGACTGAAAGAGTTAATCAAATATTGGAGGATATGCTGAGATCCTGTGCTCTAACTAATGCTACCAATTGGGACAAGAGTTTGCCGTATGCAGAGTTCTCGTACAACAACAGTTATCAAGCCAGTTTGCAGATGTCACTGTTTGAAGCTTTGTATGGCCGTGCTTGTAGAACCCCGTTGAATTGGTCAGATTTTGGGCCAGATATTATTCAGGAAGCAGAAGAGCAAGTGTCTATGATCCGAGAGAGATTAAAGATAGCTCAGTCGAGGCAGAAGAGCTATGCTGATAATCGTCGTCGTGATAGCAGCTTTGAGCCAAAAGATTTGTGTATCTTCGAGTTACGCCACTCAGAGGTGTAAAGAGGTTTCATGCCAAAGGGAAGCTTACCCCTTGGTATGTCGGTCCGTTCAAGATTTTGGATCGCCGTGGAGAAGTAGCGTATCAGTTGGAGCTACCGCAGTCGTTAGCAGAAGTACATGATGTCTTTCATGTCTCTCAGTTGAAGAAGTGCCTTCGTGTGCCAGAAGAGCAAGCCCCATTGGAATCAATCGAGTTGAAAGAAGACCTCACTTACAAAGAGCAGTCAGTCAAGATTTTGGATGTCGCAGAGCGTCACACCAGAAGCACGACCATTAGTTTTTGCAAAGTGCTGTGGAGCAACCACTCAGAAGGAGAAGTAACGTGGGAGCGTGAAGAAGAGCTGAAAGCCGAGTTCCCTAGTCTTTTCTCTATCTAGCCTAAATCTTGGGGTCGAGATTCCTTTAGGGGGGGGGAGGTTTGTAACATCCCAATTTTCTAGCCTTTAAAAATCTTTTGAATAGTTAGTAGGGAGAAAATTCACCATTTGGTTCTATTTGAGTTTAATTCGAAAGCTTAATATTGAACCTTGTGCATCAAAATAATTTAATATGATTAAAGTCAACATCAACAAAGGTCAAAACTATTTTATTTGGATTCTATGTGCTTGGATATATTTTCTAGATTTTTCTAGAATTTTTTTTAAGTTCATTTGCTATTTTCTTTTGCCATTTGGAATTTCTGGTATTTTATAAAATAGAAAACCTATTTAAATCTCAGTTAATCTCTTTGGGCCTAAACCCAAATCCTTTCACTTTCGGCCCAGCTCCTGTGCGGCCCAGCGCCTCACGCGCGCGCCCGCCTCCTCTGACGTGTGGGTCTCGCATGTCAGTCCCTGTCTTCATCTCTCTTTGCATGAGCACGCTCAGTCCCAGCCGTTCGATCGTGTTTGGACAGTCAAGATCTGATGGCTGTTCAGGCGGTCCGAACGTCACCCTCGGTTTGAGCTGTCTGATCAAGGATGGACAGTCAAGATCTGATGGGCTGTTCGGACGGTCCGAATGCCACTCGCAATTTGGATCGTCCGATTAAAATCGGACAGTCAGAACTAGTGGTCCGAACATCTCCATTCGCTCGCGTTCGCTCAGCCTCGCTGACAGTTGGGCCCGTCTTCATCGTCGTCTCTGACTCAGTTTTGTTTTCGCTGAGTTGCGCTGCTGCCGCCATTGAAGAACTCCAAGCTCCATCCGACAACAGCGATTCTCATCTAAAACCTCCTTGATTTCGTTACCAAATTCTATCCCCTAGCTTTCCTCACCTGTATCTGGTTTCAATCATGCCCGAACCCAACTCTATCCCTTTCTTTTGGAATTTCCTTTTCGTGTTCGTCACGGACTCGATTTGGGGATTTCATAACCCGTGCCGCCCGGCCCCTATAAAAGGCACCCCCGGGATCACAAGAGCACCCGCACCAAGAACCCTAGGTCAATTGAGCCCTGATTGCTTTAGCGCCGCCATAATCAAGCTTTTAGGGTTTTTCGCCGCCATTGGATTTTCTTCAATTCCGGTGCCGTCGTTGTCGTCGTGTCCTCGACGACTACACCATCATGTTCCTCGTCGCCAGAGCTACCTCCAGGACCCCTTCGCATCATTGGAGCACCACCAGAGCCTTCATCTGACAAAACCCGAAGCACCTCCGCCTCTTCAAACTCGCCGTCGACCTCCACCGTCCACCTCAACCACCCGGAGTTGGTCCACTAGGTTCGCAATAACCTGGGCTTCATCCCAATACCACCCGCCGCCGGTAGATCGTCGCTGTTCGCCATGCCATTGGTTCCCGTGCGCCACCGCCTTTGCCGTCGAGCCACGTCAGAGCCATCTCAGCACCACATCAGCCTCCTTACATACGTGTCACGTGCGTGGCGCCGTGTCAACGCGTACGCGTGGCAATCCCACCAGCCCAGATCTAAACGGTTCGGTGGACTTGGTTCACCGTGAACCATCTCTATGACATGTGGAACCCACATGTTAGATCCAATTTCTTTTATTTCTTTTTCAGCCGAAATTCCTTCGCTGACGTCATAAATCCTTTTTAGGGTTTTCTTTTAGATTCAAACTTCCAAAGCTCATATCTTTTGGATCTGAACTCCGATTGAGCCCATTCAAATTTCTAAATTCATCTAAATTCGAGATCTATTTATCTAATATTTTTATTTAATTTTTGGAGTTTGTTTTTTCTTTTTTATTTATTTGTTTTGTTTGTTTGCTTCGTTTGCAGGTAGACGTCGATATCTCGGGAAGATTTGAAGAAGAAGAAGCACCTCAAGAGCAAGATCAGTACCTAGACCTATTCCAAGGCAAGTCATACCTTTGATCATATTGAATCCCAGTTTTCAAAGTTATATTGATTCAGATTATTGCATCTACTTCAAGTATTTATTTAAATACTTCTGGGTTTAGTTATTAATCCAACTTGTAATATCCACCTTGTCTATTTGTTATGTCTTAATCTTTTGTCAACCTAGATTGGTTTATTTAGTTGGTATTATCGTAGCACCAATGTGGGTTGGTTAGATATGATTAGTCTACTTAGCGATGCCACGAATCTTCATCTCATGTAAGTTGCTATTATAAACTTGACTAAGTGATTATGGAACTAAGTGATAAAATTGTGTGTACTATGTGCTATTACTCATTGATGGCATGTGTTGCACTTAACCAACAGGGTGAGAAAGAATTTAGACGGAGCCAAGTGGTACTGTGTATTGTTTTGGTGGATCTGTGTGCATGGGATTAATAAACTATGTACATATGGATTTGTAGTGCGTTGGAAGTCTTGCCTTGGTCAATTAAGGACTTAACTTTGTGCGCCATTGAACTGAGCCTTACTGTACGACCACATGCCTGGTATGGGACGGGCCTAACTTAGTAAGTTATGGAGTCTTGACATTGCTACTCAGGCTGTAGGTTAGACTGTGTTGATTGGGTGGTGTGCTACCAAGTAGTACTTCATGGGGCGGTTCGCCGTGTCCCTGTCCAACGGTGTGTGTCACACCAATTGCTATGTATGGCTTGGTATGACGGTTTGTTATGATTAGTGCTTGCTACACTAGTTGTATCTTGTATGTAAAGTGTACAACCTATGCAAAGTGTTAAATCAATCAATTTGAATAGCCGCGTCCGCGGTCATGGACATGCTCGGGAATTTCACACGAGGGGTAGATTTTCTCAAAATAATTGGGAAGGGAGCTATGTGATCTAAGTCATATGGCTATGTGAATAACTTGTTTAGGCTATGTGTCTTTGTGAAATTAAACTATTAAATTACTATTGTTATTTGTTTTACTTTATGCTTTCAATCTATTATTCGTTTTCAAATTGCAAATGTTGCATTTCTATAAAAGAACCACAGAAGCCATTCCTTGGAATAAGCCTGCATATATACATTGCATTTTGTGGTGTGACTTGCGAGTACGGTTGTGTACTCATGCTTGCTAAATCAAATCAACAGAATAGGAGGAGTCGCCTGCTTTCGAGGAGGAGTTCGTTGAAGGTGCTTGATCGTAGGGTCTTGATCCCAATCGGTTTCCTGTGGTGAATTGATGGGATTTCACTAAAGTTTCCGTTCCGCTGCTGTTTAATTCTCTGTCAACCCTGCGTGGCTTAATAAGTGTAAACTCGACCTTAAGGTCAAAACCCTTATTTGTTAATTAAATTACTCGTTTGTGTTATTAATCGCCTTGTGTGGATCGATATTCATCTATGTTGATACTGTGTACACTAGTGTGATCCTAGACTAGTGCATTATACAGAGAGGGTCCAGAATTGCATTTTTGGGCCCCGACAGTGAGTGGCATGAGTCTTGTTTGTCTCGCCCTAGTTAGTTAAGGACCGACTCTTGTGTTTATTCAAACCAAGCATTATCATGCAACCACATGTCCTAAATGGGAAGGACCTAGCTGAGTAATTTACTAAGTCCGAACATTTAGCCCACAGGCTGTAGATGGTAGGTATTACCTAGGTGGTACAGACGATGGTAAATGATGTCTATGTCTGTCGGGGCTTGCGTCAGGGGTTGGTAATTGACGTCCAAGTCCGAACAGGTTATCCCCCATGATGGTGAGCTCCAAGTCGATGGTAAATGACGTCCATGTCTTGGGATTAAGCTCATTGGGCGGGCTAATGTTAGGATAAAGTAATGTAAAAGCTATGTGATAATCACTTAGTCACACACCTTCAGAAGTGTGTGAAGCAGACAGTATAAGCTAATCATCTCATGTCAGTCAAGCTGTACAACCATTGCAGAGTGTTAAAAACTATTCGAATAGCCTTGCCCACGGTCAAGGGCAGGCAAGGCATGTATACACATGGTAGATTTCAGTTTTGGTTTTAAAGAAATATTTGGGAATCCAGGAGTAGTTGGAACTCCTGGAATGATATTCTGGCAGTTAGAGCCAGTTGAGCAGTTAGAGCTCAATTCTTGAAAACTTGGCGGATAGAGCCTCTTTACTAGTGTATGGTAGTTGGAACCTGCACTAGAGATTAATTCAAATTACTCTAATTGTTTAATCTTCTTTTGTCAAATATGCTTTATAAAAGAAGTTTAAACTTAAAATGTTGCTTCGTGCAAAAGAACCCTATATGCCCAATTGTTAAAGCTATGCATATGCATAATTTCCCAAGACTCGCAGAGTACTTTATGTACTCACATGATACACTCAAAACAAATCTCACAAGTCTATGAAGATACCGAGGACGACTACAACTACTTCGCCTGTGGCTTCAATGAAGGCTTACCGGAGTACTAGGCTGCATACCCCCAGTTGAATGCCGGTGGGCGATTCGATGGGCCAAGCACGGAGTTTATTTTATTTCCACTGCTGTGAGACTTAAGGTCTTTGTACCTCTTTTGTAATAAGTGGCCATAAGGCTGGTACTCAGTTATTTATTAATGTTATTTCATGATTCGAACTTGTTATCAACAATATTTCCACTGTGTGCACTAGCTACTGATCTGGGACTGGTGCCAAAATACACAGATGGTTCGGATTCAGAAATCCGGTCCCGACAGAGTTGCCTGCAACAAGATTTTTAGTCACAAATGCATATGAAAATTCATTACTTGACCCTGTTGTGACAGGACTAGGGCTTTCATTAAATAAAGCAGGCATGGTGATCATTGACCTCCTAGGTGGGGAAGTAGGTGAAATGCTTGGACCTCCTAGTCTTAATTCTTTCTTGGGTTTCTTTTCCTGTATGAAGGTAAACATTACAAGTTAATGTATCAATTTGAAACACATAGCAAGAAAACATTGAACTAGGTTGCATGTACCTTTTCTTTGTCCTATTTAGTGGACATCCTGCTTGCCTATGCCCCAGTTCTCCGCATCTTCTGCACCTATTTTGGCCACCTAGTTGAATTGTCTACTTTCCTTTACCCACCCTCCCACCCCCCTTTTCCAAGCAATTTCTAATCTTCAATTTCCTAGGCCTTCCAACAGACCTTTTTGCTAGTGGAGGTAGCAACTGAAAGCTAATATCAACATTTGGCCATTAAGACTTGCATGTTAGTTGTTTAATTTCCCCTTCGTAAGCAACTCTAAACCTTTCTAGTGAGTAGTACTCATGTACATAATCCTTCATATTGACATTCCTCAGAGATGTTAGAAATATCAATGCATGCTCACAAGGCTTACCTGTGTGCTGTCACTCAAGGAAAGTGCACTCATGACTAGCTGTCTTCACAACATGTCTAAGCTTATTGTTGTTAGTGTCCCTCACCTGTGCACTCCAATTGGCAGATGCTTGAGCCTTCAAGTGACATAATCCCCTTGACTTGATCCTCAATTGTTGTAGGAGAGCTGGTAGAATCATCTCCTGCAGCCTTTCCCCAATCCTTCTCTTCTCAAAAAGCACCATAACCATCTCCCTTAACTTGTTTGCAAGTTAATCAAAAGGTAGATCCTTTACATCCCTCACCCAACTGTTGAACTCTGCAAGGTTATTGTTAATATAGCCACACTTGATGTCTGGGTTGAAGGCACATCTCATCCACATCAATTTGTGATGCCTTTGAAGGTAGTTAGCCATCTGAGGGCATATTGTTAGAATCTTGTTCATGTGGTACTCAAAAACATTTTGCTAATATGCCCTAACTGCAGGCCACATATGGCCAAAGCTGTCACCATTGAATTTCTTCACAAAACTAAGCATGAGGTGCCTAAAAACACTCCCTTTGCTTAGCTTGAGGGAAATCCTACTTGATTGTATTCTTCAGACCTTTGCAAGCATATGTGCACACAGCCAGGTTAGAAAGATCACCTATTGCCCTCTACAGCTGCCTCATGAACCATATCCAATTATCCTTAGTTTCTAAATCAATGAACCCAAATGCTACTCGGTAGATCCACTTATGGCCATCTAAAGTTGTACATGCTGCTAAATGCCCATTCCATTTGCCATTAAGAGTAGTTGAGTTTATACTAACATATGGTCTACATCCTTTCAAAAATCCCTCAATGCAGGACCTAAATGCAATAAAGAATCTGTGAAAGTACACATTACCTTTCACTCTCTTAGTGTCAATCTCTGTAATGCTTCCTAGAGACCTCAACTCAATCTCAGCTTTGAAGTTATACAAAAACTGAAAGCTTTGTTCCCAGCACCCACATAGTTCATCCACCGCCTTTTGTCTCTCCTTCCATACTTTGTCATAACCCATGGTGACATTGTAATCATCCTACAGCTTTTCTTGCATCTCCTTGGCTCCCATCTTGAATAACACTTACGTTCATTGACTATCTTGGACACCTGGACAAACAATAGAAACCAGTAAGTACAAACAAAGAATGACAATAGTTCATGTATAAGAGTAAGAGTTAGCAACAAAGTTAGTACCCTAATAGCTTTCTTATCTGAACTCATGCGAGCTACAATTCTCCAAGGGCATCCTTCGGCTCTACATTTCCCAATAAACCTTGTGGGATCAGATTTCTCAGTGCCCATGTCAAAATCCTCATTTATAGTACACTGTCTAATGGCCAGTCTAAAAACTTCCATGAAGGGAACAAGCTACCTCTCTCCATCTTTGGATGATCCTTGTCATACTTGATGTACTGCTCCTCATGTATGTCATCATCTGCAGGAATAGCTGCACCTTCAGTGTCATCCACTGTGGTTGCAGGTGCACCACTAGACTTAGTCTTGCATCTTTCAGCCTCATCCCTGGCTATGTCAAACTTATCCCTCAAGCCCAAAAGAACAAACATTTCATCCTCACTCGTAGGAACATCTCTGTCCAATTCATGAGGTCCTTGAGCAATTTTAATAGTTGACCAGTCCACCCTAATTAGTGAGGACAAGTCATTTCCTTGGGCCTCGGCCTTGTCCACGGCTGCTACTGGAGCAACATCTGGTACTGCTACTGCAGTGAAAGTCCCTGCACACTCATTCACCAAGGGGTCCACTCTAACACTAGACTGGCTAGGTAGATAGACAACTTTGTCTACTATTTCCATTATGAAACAAACCCATTTTAGTCTGTTGCGACTGTTAAATACCTCCAACAATTAGAAGGTGTGTTGAACCCTTTCCATTCCACCACCACACTCCATATCATTGCACCATACATGGACCTCCTAAGATGAACACCAACTTGTCCTCTCTCCCAACTATTCCATCAACTTACCGAACATAAATCCATGCAAATCGATAACCCATTCTAGATCTTGCCGCTCATATCCATGTTGGCTACCGTCACCAAGCCTGGCAATGTACAGTGGAACTCTAACAGCTAGTGTAAACGCTCTTTCAGGTTCAATTCTACTCAATATGGGCAGAAAAGAAAATTTAAGTTAGGGGCGTACTACTCTGTTCTGTACTCCGTTTGAGTCAACTAAGATTGGGGGAGGGGAAGGGCACAAAAACGGTACATCCCACAAGACCAGAGGGAATTTACATACAACTTTGGGTACATTGCGTGTGCTACTCCAACAACCGGCACCTCCATTGTGCGCTCCTCCACCAACCGACTCCTCCATCAAGCTCAAACTAGCTCCATCCACCAACCTAGGTCCAGGTTTTCAGGCATTCAACAGATCTATCAAAATGAAACTCCATAAAACAAAGTATGAAGGGAAAGACGAAGAGGAAGGCCTTTGGAAGGGGAGGATACCTGCTACACCCTTCGCCGCCACCGGATTTGGCCTGCCGCCCTAGTCGCCTAGGTGGTTGCGAGAGAGAGGAGGGAGTGAGGTGATGGTTGCGAGAGTGAGGTGGATGAGGCGCGGTGGGTTTGGTCCGGGATGGTTCGACCCAGCCACATAGTTGTCCCAGACCCGACTGGGAGGGTAAAATCGTCCATGGCTATGTAGGCCAGGGCCAAAAAGACTAGAAAAAGATTTAAATACTCAAAAATGGCAAAACAACAAGGTGCAACAAAAGGTGTGGCAAATGATCAATTGCAACGAACATAATGACAAATTGTCGAAACCACCTGTAAACTATGGCAAATAGTCAATTCTCCCGTTTAGGGTTTGGCCGCGTTATTTTTGTTGGGCCGGGCTTCAAGCTTGAAGAATGTACAAATGTTGAACTTTGGGCCACACTTGGGCTTTTACATGCCCTACTGAAGACCTGCCCGTCAAGTTTGAATAGGTTTACCCTACATAAGTAGGTATGGTCCCTCCTCTATAGAGGCTATATAGTATATGTTAGAATTTTTTTTGAAATAATATTGATTTAAAATATAATTACAAAAATAAACAGTTGAAATAAAAATTACAAAATTAGACGCCTGTCACCAATTGGAATGGCGACGAGCTCCTATCGCCATGGCCTAGCCACTAGCGACAGGGGGCTCAATAGTACCCAGAGCTCCCTATCGCCATTTAAATTGGCGATAGTCCTTGTCGCCAATTCAACTAGCGACGGAGATCCTTAATTTTTAAATTTTAAAAGTTGGTAAACTGCCATTTCAAATGGCAATAGGGATCCCACAA
Organism: Phyllostachys edulis; assembly: GCA_036346405.1. Taxonomy (NCBI): domain Eukaryota; kingdom Viridiplantae; phylum Streptophyta; class Magnoliopsida; order Poales; family Poaceae; genus Phyllostachys; species Phyllostachys edulis. The sequence goes on from CM070563.1 coordinate 33,487,908, forward strand.
GTCCCTGTCTCCATTCCAAATGGCGACACAATCTCCCCTATAAAAGACCCTCAAAACCCAAAAGTTTGGGGAAAACTCACTTTTATTCAAAAAAAAAAAAAAAGAAAGAGGGGAGGGCAGGGAGAGGAGCAGAGAGAAGTAGAGAAGCTAGTGAAGCACTATCCGTTTGGTCGCTCACCTTTTAGGTAACTTTTTCTACTCTAATGGATTACATAGTTTTGGATGTACGGATATGTAGTGTAGTATGTTGTACATAATCCTTTTTGGTGGGTAGTCTAGTTTTAGATATGTGGTTAATCATGGAAATATTGTTTACGATGCAGTACATCAAATATGTCAGATGCCACCAACCTCAAAATTTACTACGGTTAGGCGACTATTCTTGAGAGTCCCGGGAGGATTGATTTGCGTTATTTCCAATCAGTGATCGTGCTCCTGCCAAGACCAGAGCAGCATACATAGGGTGCTGTGATACGGTGGTTGTTTCACTCATTCGATTTGGACCATGTTGTGTATGATCTGAGATTGAGTTGCCTTGCCCCCGAATAGCACAACGCACATGTTGGGAGCTAGTGCAGCTCAAGGAAACAAGGCCATGGCAGTCATATGCATGCATGGCGAGGAAGGAAGAGTGGGATTTGGTACTTCTGGCCCAGGCTTATGCCAAGCCTACTCCTACATCGGCGGCTGAATAAGAAGAGGGTGGTGATGCCAAGGAAGAAGTCGGGGACTTCAGCCACAGTGTGGTGCACACAATGGCCGAAGCTCCTAGAGTTGCTGATGCTGTCGATGAAGACCCTGTGGAAGTAGCTCCTTCAGCCAAGCAAGCCAGTGGGCTTGCTAACGAGGGTGAGGAGCTAGAAGCCCTAGTGCAAATGATGGATCTTGAAGACCAGGACTACATGGCATTATCAGAAGATGATGGATTAGATGATGAGGTTGATGTGAACCAGCAGGCAGTTTCATCCGAGTGGAACACATACCAGATCGACAAACTCATTTTTAACGAAGGCTCCTGTATGCCGTAGGAGTATGACCAGAGCGAGGTCAGGCAAGGAGCTATGTACAAATGTAAGGAGGTCGTGCAGGAGGTGGTTAAATTCTAGATCTTGTCGATGCGACGTGCATTCATAGTTATCAAGTCTAACCCAAGATGCTACGACGTGAAGTGTGACATAGAGGGATACCCTTGGTGAGTACACGTATTTCAGACTAAGTGAGACACCTACTAGAAATGCTCTATAGTAGTACCTCACACATGTGTCGTCGCTGAGTCAGTGCAGTCCCACAGGAACCTGTCATCAGGCTTCATCGCCAACCTCATGTACGGTGAGATCATGGATAATCTAGATTTTGAGCCATGATCCATCGTTCAGCTGATTGAGGCAAGGTTCTAGCACACAGTCAGCTATGCCAAGGCGTGGAGAGCAAAACTGAAGGCATTAGAATCAAGATTCAGTACATTCGAGAACTCCTACCACAACCTCCCCGGGCTACTCCGAGTCATACAAGACATGAATCCCGACACTCATGTCGACTTTTAAGATTCCACGCATCCGAAGTGGGCCAATAAGAGGGTACTGCAGTGAGCATTCTTTGCCTTTGGTCCATGCATCAATGCATTCCGACACTGCCGTCCAATCTTGTATGTGGTTGACACATTACTGATTGAAAAGTATAAGGACCAGATACTGACTGCAATAGTGACAGACAGGAACAATTAAGTTCTTCCCGTGGCATTCGCTTTCATTGAAAGCGAAAACATAGATAGCTGGTTGTGGTTCCTAAGGAATTTAAGGATTTCTGTTGTATAGGGCTATCCAAACGTATGTGTCATACATGATTGGCATGTAGGCCTGCTTAGTGCAATAACTTAGCTACAACAAGGAGAGAACAAACCACTTCTATGGGCGAATCTGCAGAGCAGGTAGTGCATGAGGCACTTGGGTGCAAACTCCTACAAGCAGTTTCGCAACAAGGGCTTGATGAACCTGTTCAAGCCGCTATGCAACCAGAACCAGCAGCGAAAGTTGGAAGTACTCTAGAAGATTCTGGATGAGCGGACCTAGACGCACAGAAGGGAGGCAGTGAAAAGGGATACCCCAAGCACTGACCAGGCCCCTGAAGCATTGCCACAGCTACCCACAGATAGTCCCAGTGTGACGAGGAAGACGGAAGCACAGGTGAAATGCTTCTCGGACTGGATTGAGCACGATCCTAAGGAGAAGTGATCGCTACTACAAGACAGGAGTGGTGCTCAATATGATATCATGACAACCAATCTAGTCGAGGTATACAACTGGGTCATGCGCGGTGCAAGGTGCCTCCCTTTGGTTGGTATTGTGCAGGTAATTATCTGTGGTACCACAAATTACTTTGTTGACAGAAGTAACAATGCATCACTCGTCATGGCAAATGACAGAGTACTCTACTTCACTATGATCACCAAGTACATGGAGGAGAAGAGCAAGAAGGGTGAGATGCTCCGAGCATTCAAGATGGGCACAAGGGAGCTTCACTTTGAGATAATGTGCGGGGATAAAGGACGCCGCAGGCCGAACCACAAGAGGATCACTATAGGATCAAGGATGACCGACTAGACGAGGATGAGTAGGAGGTTTCTGAAACATTTTCTCTAATTAACAATTTTAGCAAGAGTTGTAACACCCTGGCTATTCAGAAGCCAAAATGTTACCTAAATAATTTAATATACAACCATAATGCGGAAGATTTTAAACAATAACTCATCTATCGACATAAAGAGATCAATATTTAATAGAACAATCGCAGGAATATAGTCTGAATCTAAATAAGTATATCAAAGGGGTGATCAAGGATCACAAGCAGTACTTAATCAACCATAACATGGAGAAATATATCAACCACATCTAACTTTATTTATTACAGTTCAACGTTTAACGAATGAAAGACATAACCAAGTCCTATTATTGAAACTGGAGTATGGTGAGATGAATAATTAGTGCGTGTCTACTCCTTCCCAATAGAGCCATCATCAATGATCACCTAAAATAAACAAACAAAGCAAGAATAAGTCCGAGACTCAGCAAGTAAGTGAATAATTGGACATACAACAAATATGAACAAGACAACATCTTTAAAGAATATGAACATAACACCGAATGAATATATGAAAGAATGGATTGAATGAAATGAAAGGACTGCAGACATGCTTATACCGGTATAGCTAGTGACACACCCGTCGGTGTTCATCTAAGCCCGCATTTAACAAAATGTGGGGATCCAAATCCCGTATGAAGAACGTTTCATACGGGTATCCAAATCTGACCACATTGGAATGGTGGGTCTTACGTGCCCATCCTGGAATTGATGGGTCTTCATAATCCACTCCTGTGGATGAAATATGAATAATGGATGCATAGAATGAAATATGAATAATGAAAGACATCATCTCTAATCATGGAATTAACACATATGAAAGGAACATACACATTTAATCTTCTCATGGATCATTGAAAAACACAGTACGAACATTAAGCAGTCAGCATTCACAAATCTTAAGAACATTAAAGTACCTGTCTTCCGCGTTGCGACACGTTAGTAGGCAACGAATGTGCCCCTAAACTCGAAGCCTCTCCGCCTACACAAGTAAGTACTCGAAATAAGAACAACATGGTACAGGACACTACCAGTAACGTTCTACAACACCTTCCCGACAACCCAAGAATTAACCAATAGACCTATTCTGAAAACAGACAACACCATCACATAAACGCATCTGGATAGCAGCACGGAATAACTCATAACTACTGATCTGGGACTCGGAACGAGGTGATCCTAGATCCTAAAGAATCTTAACGAACATATCTACAAAATTCTAGTTGACAAGATCTCCCAATTCGGCCAAAATAAAATGCTAACAAGAAGAAGAAAGTATAAGACAGATTCTGTCTAGACGAAAAGGACAGCAGTAAAGAACAGATCACAACTTTTGATCTACAACTTTGATTAGGGAATTCTTTATCATTCTGGAAATTTTATAAAAATTGCTATAATAACCTAGTTGGGTGAAAACCCTGAATCTTCCATTATCATAATCATAATTTAGGATACAACTTGACAGTTCATTCTCATCAGGATTTCAAAATAGTGGTAAAGATCAGACCATAACTTTTGATCCATACATCAGAATTTAGTGTTCTTAGCGGCCACAGAAAGCTAAGAAGATTATCTAAATATCTCTAGGAGATGAAAACCTCTAATTCGGCCTCTAAGAATCCGAAGTTGGCCACGCAACAATCTGGACAGATCTGAAATTGTAACAGCATAGCTTCGATCCAATCCAACTAATCTAATTTGCATCTATTAATCATCAAATAGTGGGGCAAGCACTTCGTTACCCTTGAAGACCCGCGGGAAGATGATGATCTATCCTCAAAGAATCCTTCTTCCCCTTTCCCCCTTTTCCTCCTTCTTGGCCGACGGCAGTCACAAGATCTTGCCTTTCTTCTCCACATTGGCCGACGGCTTGGGCAGCACAAATGGTGGGGAGGAGATGACAGCAGGAGTAGGGGACAGCAAGGAGGCGCAAGAGAGGGGAGGAGGTAGGGCGGCGGCTTGGAGAGGGAGGAGATGGGGTTGGCCAAGGGGTGGAGGCGGCTAGGGTTAGGGAGGAGGCGCCTCCCCCCTTTTTGTCCCACTATGGCTGGCCCAACAAGGCCCCCCTTGGCTTGGGCCGGCAGCCCAAGACCCAAAATTTCTCCAAAATCTGAATTTTGTTCGCAATTCCAGCTCTAAACCATGTTGCAGTCGAAATTGAATAAATTTCCCTCTACCGAATATTATTCTCTTTAATTGAGATTCGGGGTATTACATTCTACCCCCCTTAAACAGGATTCGACCTCGAATCCTCACACAGCTCTACGCGAAAGAACAACCACAACGGAGAACAAACAATGGTAACCACGTACCCGTGGTGGACAAATCTGGATAATGCTCACGTATGCGAAACTCCAACTCCCCAGTAGCCTCTCCCTCGGACTGAGGAGACCACAACACACAAATGTAAAACGACGCTTGACCTAACACTCAACCCGGTATTTCCAGGTACACATATCAGAATAAAATCGAAGGTAAGTCCCTACTCGATGGTCAACGTCTTTAACTAAATCTCAAACTTTGAATGGCTTAGCTGTTCACTCAGCACCAGAACATACCAGACGTTGCGTACTTCACGTATGTACCCAAGACGGTCAAAGCGATACGCCAACTTCCTAATTTTTGCAACTCGAAAATGAACGAATGTACCTGGGCCACCTTCCCCTTTGGTACGAAAGCACACAACATGCTCAAAATCGAACTCTTCATCTAACAAGAGACACCTCCTTTAAACAAGAATGCACAACAAAACTGGTTCTTAAACCACCGATTCACAAAGAGAATCCAACTAAAAATATAGAGTTCTCATCGCATCCACGCAATACTAACTCTCCACCAAAAGGGTAAAACCCCAAATTTGACAATTCATCACGAAAACAATCCCACTTTCTAAATAGGCAGTTTACGAATGAATACCACGAAAGCCAAAGGAGAAATCACTCGAATGCCCAAACCAAGTACTTCTTTTGGTTTGTTTGAATTGGAAGGAATCAAACATGCCAACAAAGCGCCAACTCAAAGTGCGGAAGACACCAGTCAACAACACAAAACTCAAACAAGGAACAAGAAAATGCTTCACTACTCGAGGAAACATTCCTTTTCTCGATTTCTCTTTTAGGAAATAAACCGCTCTCGAACCTTGGAATTCGAATTCATCGCTTACCACACGAGCTTAAACCTCTTAATTAAACCTCCTCAAATTATGCTCAAACTAAAATACATCATCCACACCATTGTGGACAAACTCTATTGAATCCACCAAATACTCTAGGCAACTCATCCTACTGACGAAATTAATTTGATAGAAGGCACCCAAAGCTTCACAAAATAGGTCCCACGCAATCACATTACCTCCAATTTTCCAGAATAACAACTCAGAATCCTCAGTACACCCGCTCATGAACTACATCAAAAGGGTTCTATCAACAATCATTCCACTACTTAGAATACTCCAGTTTTCTATCTCCTCTACACACAATCTTTGGGCGACCAAAAGTCTAGCATAAAAATGCAATGCCCAAATTTAACCTCCAAGACCTCTACTATGAATTTCTCTTATAACAGATAGTGAAATCATCGGATTAAATCTCTAACATCCCCACAAATCTAACATACTCACTCATTGACATTATCAGGAATCACCCACACATAATCGCAATACTTTCCAATTGCGTTACTCAATAAAATTGATCAAGGTTTCCATACCTTCGATAATCCTCAACCATTCAACATGAACTGAAGTTCTGGAATTTCACTATACCATAAGTTCTACTCAGTCGTAACACTATTCAGATTTACTTCAAAGCCAAACATTCCAATTGAATCAACTTTCCTCTAAGAGGTACAGGTCAAAACCAATTCATCTTCTACTACTCCTCTAATAGCTTGGTAGCAAAATCTCACCACTACCATTACTTAACCACCACCCAACAGTTGCCAATTTATGCTTTGTAAAACTTTGCAACATAAAACTGTTGATCATTTCTCAAAAAAAAGAGGCAAACAAGGACAAGTTTCGTCACATAGGAAAACGTTGCTCTTCACAGCGAGCACGAAACCAAAAGAAATAATCTGGTAACGAGGATCTTGGAAAAACTAAAGTTGAGCTCACAGCTGAGGGAACACATCCCTCAAAAAGGAATTAACAAGTAACAACCAATAAGAAAAATGACATTACGATTCAAACTCGACATCTCTTGAGCGGAAAGAGCAGAAAGTTTAGGCATGATTCAAATAACCACAAGTTACAAAACTTGACTCAAATTCTCAAATACTTCTACTGCACTCTTTCCTTTAACACTGAAATTAGTCCTTGAACTAACAACACTTTGCCACAATGAACAAGGTAAGGTCTTTAGTCCAAACCACAAGAACTAATTAAAACCATTAAAATTCTGCAACACATCATATTTGCTCGGAACAGATCAACTACTCATGAAACATGAGATCCAAATGATCTCAGCCACAAAACTCGAAATATTTTTATTTACGGGATTTCACGGAAAGCAAACGGATTAATTTTCTCTTGAAGAAATCAACAAAAAAAATTTCCTTGATTGCAACCTCACTTTGCGAACTCAAACCAAAGAGCCTTTAAGACTAAATCACACGAAACTCTTAAGAAGCAATAGGACATTCCCATACACCATTTTATTTAAAATAATCTTAGCTACCAGAATATTCATGAGTTCCAAAAGATCACGAAAACTAAACTTGAAGTATTCTCATTTAAGCGATATCACCAGAGGCGATCAAATTACTACAAGTATTAACATCCATCTCACAACAATAATTTGAAAACACCTCGAAAAACCCACGCGGAAAGAATGGGTTGAATCTTTCTCAAAGGAAGAGGCACATGAAAACGATTTTCACCAATTAGAAAATCATTTACCACTCGCAATGAACACAGGACCAAGGGGAAAACCAATTAGGCAATGAACTCAGAAAACATATGTGAAGTCCATAGTTGAGGCCACATGACCCGCATGAAAAGAAGATCAAACTCCAAATAAGAAGAAGGTATTGCCTTTGAAAGTTAGAAATCTCAATGTTTCAAAAGCATAAGGTTTCAACAATCTTAGTATGTCAGGAAAATAGGTGAATCTAGCACTTATGTAAGATCATCAAGTAGATGTTTACGAGTTAGTTTCATTTTAATATTCACTCTTCTTAGAGCCCTATTGATTCCAATCAGGAATAAATATATTCTAAATCACAGCTCGCCATGCAATCATTGCAAGGCAACAAAAAAATTAACCAGCTACGCTACTGAGGACATCGGTTAAGATTAATTATGCATCACGCTAATAATCCAACTTGATGTCATAGATTATCAATTAGCTTATTTACTTACAACCCCTCACATAACACCACAAAACCTTACAAAGGGTTTCGACACTTTCTTTTTCAAAGAGAGGTTCTAAACTCCAACACTCCAACTACTCCAAAAGAAATGAGCAGGGTCAAAACTTTCTTCAATGAACTTTGTAAAAGATAATTCCCATTCTCCAAAATACCAAACGGATAACCAGGTTACCTTTATCAACAAGAAAGATAGGACTATCATGAAAGAGAATGATCTTGTCAAAAATAACGTTTACAAGTAGCAAAGAGAGCTCAACAGTTAGAAAGACAAGAATTGTTTCGAAAAACAATAGGGACCAGCAAAAACCCATACTCAACCATTTTATTTGATTACAATCTCCGACTTAACCACAACAAGGCACCACAAAAGGATTTTAACACTTTTCTTCAGAAAAGAGATGCATTAAACTTCAACACGTGGAATGATCCAAAAGAAATACATGGAACCAAAGCTTTCTCATGTTAACGAACTTGCAACAGAAAACTCGCATTATCCAAACTATCAAATGAGTAAATGAGTCGTTCTTTTCAAATGAGAAAGAAGGAACAACCATGGAAATATCAATATTGCCAATTGACGAAGATCAAAAGTAGTTAAAGCAACTCAACAGTCGAAAAACAATAATTGTTTCAGAGAACCATTAAAACCCATTGAAACTCATCAACTACCATGAACCACGAACCCAAGAGAAATTCATCAACCACCACCGGACAAGAATTTGCCAAATTCAGAAATCAAGGAAGAGAACAACTTTCTAAAGCAACTCACGCTTAACACCTGAAACTATGGTACTCGGGCTAACTACTCCCCTAACCACGTACCACAAACGGTAGTGTAACCTAGTGAATCCCAGAGTAACAACCACGACCTCCACTTCTTATCGTCTGTTATTGACACGCATAATCAATATAATCAATTATGAATATATATGATCATCTCATGACAATCATAGAATAAATTCATAGATATAGAATATCATAACATATCGTAGATTAACAACCAGAACGATAGTACAGAAGCAATTCATTACAATACAGCATCATGAATCATACCACTAGAAATACGGATGCAATGGATTACCCAAACCCCACCTACTATGCACAATGTGTCATTTTAATAACTTAATTACCACGGACCTAAAGCCCGCTCTGATACCAACTGTAACACCCTGGCTATTCGGAAGCCAGAATGTTACCTAAATAATCTAATATACAACCATAATGCAGAAGATTTTAAACAATAACTCATCTATGGACATAAAGAGATCAATATAGTCTGAATCTAAATAAGTATATCAAAGGGGTGATCAAGGATCACAAGCAGTACTTAATCAACCATAACATGGAGAAATATATCAACCACATCTAACTTTATTTATTACAGTTCAACGCTTAACGAATGAAAGACATAACCAAGTCCTATTATTGAAACTAGAGTATGGTGAGATGAATAATTAGTGCGTGTCTACTCCCTCCCAATAGAGCCATCATCAATGATCACCTAAAATAAACAAACAAAGCAAGAATGAGTCCGAGACTCAGCAAGTACAGTAAATAATTGGACATACAACAAATATGAACAAGACAACATCTTTAAAGAGTATGAACATAACACCAAATGAATATATGAATGAATGGAATGAATGGATTGAATGAAATGAAAGGACTGCACGCATGCTTATACCGGTATAGCTAGTGACACACCCGTCGGTGTTCACCTAAGCCCGCATTTAACAAAATGCGGGGATCCAAATCTCGTATGAAGAACGTTTCATATGGGTGTCCAAATCTGCCCACATTGGAATGGTGGGTCTTACGTGCCCATCCTGGAATCGATGGGTCTTCATAATCCACTCCTGTGGATGAAACATGAATAATGGATGCATGGAATGAATTATGAATAATGAAAGACATCATCTCTAATCATGGAATTAACACATATGAAAGGAACTCGAAGCCTCTCCACCTACACAAGTAAGTACTCGAAATAAGAACAACATGGTACAGGACACTACCAGTAATATTCTACAACACCTTCCCGACAACCCAAGAATTAACCAATAGACCTATTCTGAAAACAGACAACACCATCACAGAAACGCATCTGGACAGCAGCATGGAATAACTCATAACTATTGATCTGGGACTCGGAACGAGGTGATCCCAGATCCTACGGAATCTTAACTAACATATCTACAAAATTCTAGTTGACAAGATCTCCCAATTCGGCCAAAATAAAATGCTAACAGGAAGAAGAAAGTATAAGACAGATTCTGTCTAGACGAAAAGGACAGCAGTAAAGAACATATCACAACTTTTGATCTACAACTCCGATTAGGGCGTTCTTTACCATTATGGAAAGGTTAGCAAAATTTCTACAATAACGTAGTTGGGTGAAAACCCTGAATCTTCCATTATCATAATCATAATTTAGGATACAACTTGATAGTTCATCCTCGTCAGGATTTCAGGATAGCGGTAAAGATGAGACCATAAATTTTGATCCGTACGTTGGAATTTAGTGTTCTTAGCGGCCACGGAAAGCTCAGAAGATTATCTAAATATCTCTAGGATATGGAAACCTCCAATTCGGCCTCTAAGAATCCGAAGTTGGCCACGCAACAATCTGGACAGATCTGAAATTGTAACAGCATAGCTTCGATCCAATCCAACTAATCTAATTTGCATCTATTAATCATCAAATAGTGGGGAAAGCACTTCGTTACCCTTGAAGACCCGCGGGAAGACGATGATCTATCCTCGAAGAATCCTTCTTCCCCTTTCCCCCTTTTCCTCCTTCTTGGCCGACGGCAGTCACAAGATCTCTCCTTTCTTCTCCACATTGGCCGACGGCTTGGGCAGCACCAATGGTGGGGAGGAGATCACGGCAGGAGTAGGGGACAGCAAGGAGGCACAAGAGAGGGGAGGAGGCAGGGTGGCAGCTTGGAGAGGGAGGAGATGGGGTCGGCCAAGGGGTGGAGTAGGCTAGGGTTGGGGAGGAGGCGCCTCCCCCCTTTTTGTCCCACTATGGTTGGCCCAACAAGGCCCCCCTTGGCTTGGGCCGGCAGCCCAAGACCCAAAATTTCTCCAAAATCTGAATTTTGATCGCAATTCCAGCTCTAAACCATGTTGCAGTCGAAATTGAATAAATTTCCCTCTACCGAATATTATTCTCTTTAATTGAGATTCGAGGTATTACAAGAGTGATCTAATAAAACAAGTTCTAGCATAATTAAAGATATATGATTAAAGCATTCACCAAGCCACACCTTAATTCTAAGCCAATACTAAATACAATCCTAGCTTAAGCAATTGATCTCATTAGATTGTTAGAAAAGTAAAGATAAAAGAGATAAACCACAATGGAGATAAGATATATTTTTCCCGTGGTATCGAAGACTTGCCGATCTTCACTAGTCCACGTTGAGGAAACTTGAACGAATCAAGTCGGCTCCACACGAGCACTTCCCTCAATCACTAGAGTTGCTCTTCCTCCTCTCCGGAGATGGTGAGCACACACCACTTCACAATTTTGCCGGGTCCCTTCACAATCTCCTTTGAAGAGATCACCGTGCAAACTTCCTCCAAGCCGTCTAGGTGCCGACAAGCACCAAGAGCAATAAACCACATTGTTTGCTTAAGGAAAATCAAGTGTCAACAAGATCAAATAATGATGCAATGCACTTGAATGCTCTCAACTACCTCAAAATGAGAATTCAAAGCAAATGGGTAGTAGAAAGTGATCTAAAAGCTCAAATGTATTCAATGAGGTTCAATATGCTCAAAGGTTCTGAGCTAGAGGTAGGTGAGGAGGTATTTATAACCCCCACCAACAAAACTAGCCATTTGGAACAAATCCCTGAAAGATCAGCATTTGCGGTAGTACTGCTGCACAAATCCGGTACTACTGGAACCACTGTTCAATGGTCGACTACTGTTCATTAAATGCATCTGAAATAGCTGTTATAAAATGATGCAGTCATACCGCACTCACAAGCACTGGTACTACCGCACGGCAGTAGTACCGCTTGGCTAGATCGGAACTACCGATTTCTAGAGATTTAAAGAATCAAGAAAAACACCCTCTCTGGAAATAATGTACCGCTATGTAAAATCCAGTACTACCGACCTGCAGTAGTACTTGTAATATCCCAATTATATTTAAGAGAGAAAAGTGTTTTAGAAAGGAGGATGGATTTAGAAAATGTTTTAGCAATTGCTTCGGGGGGGAGGGGATTTTACGTAAGCGACAGAACCTGGACCATAGGCTTTCGGCCCATGGTGTCTAGCCCAATTGGGCAGCCGGCCACATAGGAGGGGGGAGCCAACCTTAATCCCTCCCCTCCCATGCGCCACCCCCTTCTCCCCCCATTCTAGCCGCCACACCCCCACAACTCCCCTTGTCCAGTGCCTCCGCTCTTGCGCAGTCTTCATCATGTCATCGATCGGAGCATCAAACTTCATCTGATCGGGCTCAGACATGGTCAGTGTGTTCTTGACTTGTTTATATTAGATTTGTACAGTTGGATTGAGGATTAGTTGAGAGCAGCACCTATTTTAATAGGGGGGTTTTCAGCTTGGACCACTACAGTTTTAGCACAAAACAGTTTTGGTAGATGATCTATTTGATGGTGAAACGATCACGGCTTGGGCTGACATTTTTACAGTTTGTAGAGAAATCATGTAAGTACATTCCTACCAATTTTCATGCAATACTTATCTGTGTTTTCTGATATCTGAGCTAATAACCGAAGGGGACAGAACTGCAGTTTTGGAGTGCAGATCGGTTTTCTGCTGATCGTTTTGCGCTGTGGTTTTGGGTTCTGTAATGAAGAAATATGGATTTGTCATATTCTAAAGAATTGTATATCTTGGTTTTTTCTTTCCGTAGATTGCTCGATCATAAAATTTGGATGAACCGTTAGAAAGTTATGATTTTTGCAATGCACTATCGAGTTTACATCGGGTTACGGCGCTTGTAATGTCGATTGATTAAAAATAGTTAACTATCTAACTAGGGAACTTGACCAACATGACTACTGTATATAATTCTTTAAGGTTTCCAGAGAAACCAAGAATGCAATTTTTGGATTAACATAATGAATCTTATTATTATTTGAGTATTGCTATCCGATTCGAATTGTCTTTGGATGCGCTTGTGGAAAAATCCTTAACTTGATTAGATTAAATGGCATAATTAAATTTTAGGAGTAACTAGGAAGTGGGAGAAAGCTTCCTGTAGATTCTGAAAATATCATAGTTCATCGTATTTTTTGGGTAGATTAAAAGTTATGAAATTATTGGATGTTGGATTCATATAGGATCGATGTTGTCTAAGTGATTGTTTTCAATTGCTATGGCCAGCGTTGTAACTGAATATATACCGTAGGTGGCTTAGCATCGGGTGTGTTGTCTTCTTCACATCAACCTAGTCATCGTAGCTAAAAGGCAAGTACACCTTAGAAGGATTTTGAATGTCTGCCGTTACTACTTGGCTAAGTGACTTTTGTTATGGTTATTCATGTGAAGTATGAATATTTTCCATTGCTTATATGTTTTCGTTAATTGATGATGGATATTGGAAGTTATTCATATTATTTCATTTCAAGCATTCATGTTGGAAAGACTCATGAGAGTGGGCAATGAGATCCCCATATGTAAGATATGGGCAATGAGGTTGCCGTCTAAAAAAGGATGGGCTTTGGGTCCTCGGATTTAAAGAATGAGGGCATGAGTGAATACCGATGGGTGTTACTCTCCGCTATACCGGTATATGCAGAAGTGAAGTAGAGACATGTGCATAATTTGCATTGCATTCATCACATTTGAATATGTAGTTGAATTATTGAGAATGAGTTGTCATTGATATGATGTTTTGTAAGTCGTTTATTTGTACTTGCTGAGTCTTGGACTCAAGCTTATTTATTTGATGTTTTAGGTGGCGTTGATGACGGCATACTTTGGGAAGAAAGTAGGACATAGAACTTTTGCACTTGTGTAGCACTTCACTCCACTTCAAAATTCCTTCATTTTGGACTTGTAATATTTGAATAGGTTGTGGTTCCCTTAGTTCCTCATAGCTGATGTTATTGCTAATTGTTGTTTTCCCTTAAATGAAATTTACCGATAATGCCATTTATAATTATTTAGATCGAATTATAATTGAATTACGTTTAACCGTATTGCTGAAATTTATGAATTTCCTCTTTATCGAATGTTTAATCGTGACGCCTAGAATGTAGTATTACTTGAGTTTGATGTAGAAATTGTAGTGATATTTAATGATAGTAGTTGTAGGTGACATCTTGGCTTTTGCTAAGCCGGGGTGTTACAGTACCGCTCAAGAAATACGATCATACAGTTTTTGGGGAAAAGAAAAACTCCCAAAAACACACTCTTTGGAAAATACATACCGCCAAGTAAAAAAATTATACTACCGCCTTGCGGTAGTACCGCTTGAGAAGTGCGGTCATACCGATTTCCAGGAGAGAACAAAAACTCCCAAAATGTGTTCTCTGGAAAAACATACCGCCAACTAGAATCCGGTACTACCGACTTGCAGTAGTACCTCTCATCAAATACGGGCATACCGATTTTCAAAACATTTTTCCAGATGCAATTCTAAATGCAATGCATGTCATTTGGTTGATCAAAATGGCACAAAATAATCTTTCAAGCTACTAGCCATGATCCCTCTTTATAGTACGGCATCTAGCATACAAATTCGATCTTTTCACCAAATACCGAGATCGGTAAAAACTATAAAATGATCCTTAGGCTTTAACAATACCTCTGTCTTGAGCCATGTCGATCTTTATCACCTTTGCATTGCTTTTTCATGTCATCATTCAAATTCCAAGACTAAACCTTTAAAATATCTTAACACACACATTAGTCCTTTAACATATTGTTGACATTAATTACCAAAATCATTTTTAGGGGCCTAGATGCTTTCAATCACCCACGAGTGCATGTTACGCCGCGCTAGTTGCGTATGCACTTGCAACAAGCCCATTCTTCTGCATAGGCCCTGCTCCCATGTCATGGCCGCATGTTCGACGGTGGTGCAGCATCCCAGCCAGTACCTCTTTGACTATTTCAACAAGGAGAAGATGATACAAACCTGAAGTGCAGAGATATATGGTTGCGCCGTGGTTGGCCATTTGACCTTGGACCAACTTATCTGGGCTGCGGATATTGATAGGCTGAAGGGAAAGGTTGGCCAATGACAGTTACGACGCATCAGAAATGACATGGACAAAGCAGAAGCCAAGTGTCGTACGAAGAAGTGCTTCATTTGTAGGGGTCTGGGCACACCTTCAAGAAATGTCCTATGAGAAATCCTCAGGACGAAGGAGACATCGGTACTCCAGACGTCGCCACGGGGACCTCATCCGACCGCTCGACTTGAGGCGGTCCAAATGGGGGACATTGAGGTTGCGACCACGGGAAAGGTTCATCCAGTTGAAATATGTGGTGCCCAATGCTTTGTAATATCACTTTGATTTGTAAAAAGCTAAGTGTTATGACGTTGTGTTGATTGTTATGTAATATCAATATGATTTGTCTACAAAGTATGTGACAACGTTGCGCTGATTGTAATGTCATTGTGATTTATTGACAAAAGATGTTATGACGTTGCGTTGAATGTTATGTAATGTCATTGTGATTTGTCGACAAAAAATGTGCTTGGGAATAGTCAGTAGAAATTTTGATTTATCGACAAAAGTTGTTATGACGTTGTGCTGAATGTTATATAATATCAGTGTGATTTGTCAACAAAATATCAGCTCGAAAATACTCAGTACAAAAGAAGTGGAGAGAAATTTAAAAATGATTGTTTTCCAAATTTTAAAATTAAAAAATTAAGGATAACTATCGCCAATTGAATTGGCGATAGTGACATGTCGCCAATTCAAATGACGACATGGAGCTCTAGGTACTATTGAACCCCCCGTCACCAGTGGCTAGGCACCTATCGCCAATTGGAATGGCGATACGAGCGCCTAGTTTTGTAATTTTTTATTTTGACTATTTATTTTTGTAATTATTTTTTAAATTAATATTATTTAAAAAAAAGTTCGTATCTCAAGAGATAAAGGGAGGCCGGGAGGGGCGATGGAGGGCCGGGCCACATCGACGCCTGGCTTCGTCGCCGTTCGATCGCTTGCCACGTCGCCTCTTCCATCTGATTGCCTAGCGTGGGATTCCAACGCCCATTTGTCACGCGTGTCGTTGGATGCCTCATTTGGTTTTAGCTTCCGACGGTTCGGTGCGTGCTTCGGTCTGCATGCCAGTTGCCTCGTGTCTTGCCTCAGGGATAGTGCATCTCATCGCATTTTCTCCGCCTCTGTCAGTGCACTGCTTCTTCCTCTTCACTTTTTCTTTGTTTCGCTCGTTCCTCTTCCTCTTTCGCCAGGCGACTTCTTGTGTGTCGCCTCTCCT
The DNA here is from genome assembly GCA_036346405.1 of Phyllostachys edulis. NCBI lineage: Eukaryota > Viridiplantae > Streptophyta > Magnoliopsida > Poales > Poaceae > Phyllostachys > Phyllostachys edulis. Next base: position 33,504,357 of record CM070563.1, read on the forward strand.
TTTGCCTCGCTCTCGTGTTCCTTACTTCAGTTCGTTCCTTTCTAGCGTCCTTGTTCTCGTTCTGTCTACTATGCTCCTCACCGCTTTTCTTCAACGATCCTTTAGTGTAGTTCTTTGTTTAATTACGCTGTTATTATTTTGCTTGACTTCGCGTTGTTCTTTTAGTAGCACACGCCGTTATTATTCCCTTACCTGTGTTTTGGTACCAATCCTGGTGTCTGAGATTTCGTGTGCTTCTTTTGTCCTAGAGTTCTAGATCACAGACTAGGTTCTTTGATTTGAGGTTTTGCGTGTTCCATTTTTCATGGATTTCTATGTCTAGGAACGAGTCTCTTTTTGTGTTCTTTCCTTTTTTTTTCCCTGCCGTCTAGGAGCGAGTCTCTTTTCATGTTCTTTCTTTTTTTCCCCTGTCGATGTTTGTTCTACGTCTACATTTCGTTGTCTCTTCCTAAAAGCTTGTTTCATGCATGACCCTTTAGCACTAAATGACATGTTTAACTCCTTGGTGCTTCCTTGTCTCTGCAGGTTTTGCGACCCTTCAACACATTTTGTGTCCATCGCATTTCTCCCAGCTTTATCAGCCATCCTTCGGCCGCTGTAAGCTCCGACTTTCTCTATTCTCTATTTTTTCCACACTTTCAATTGGCCTTTGTAGAAGCCTATTGCTGCTGATGTCCATATTTTTTAGTGCGCTTTGTGCTACACATATTATATAGTCGTCCCCATTCCCGCTAGGATTCTTTGCAAATTCTTGCTATTCACCGAAATGTCATCAAAGGAACAAAAAAGGTGGAGAGAACAAAATCAGGGGCTAGACCGAGGCGGGTGTGGGCCGAGCGCAGGGGCGCGGCCTCACCAGCGACCGGGCACGGAGCCGAGCTAGGGGCCGACCTGAGCAGGAGGTGCAGAGGGGAGTCGCACGGGTGCAGTGAGGCACGGCCACATGACCGCGGCGCAGGCCGAGCCAGAGGCGCGGTAGCCGGAGGCCGAGCCACAGGTGCCCTAGCCGCATGGGCAGGAGCAGGTCAGAGCCAAGAAAGCCGAAGGCACGGGCGCGGGCCGATGGCGTTAGGGCGCAGCGGAGCCGGACACAGTGGCGCCCAAAACCGAGAGGGAGCGGCAGCGCCAGAGAGGAGCAGGCCGGAGCCAAGCAAGCCGAAGGCGAGGGCACAACGGGGCCGGCGGCGTCGGGGCGCAGCGGATCCGGACACGGCGGCGCCCAGAACCGAGAGGGAGAGGTGGCACCAGAGAGAAATGAAGAGGGGAGGAGGGAGAAGCCCCATGAAGCAAGGATTCGACCAGGAGAGAGGCCCCATGGAGAAAATGAGTGAAGAAATGGGGAATAGCAAGAAAGTTCGGATAAATACACACCTTTTCTCTTGTGATTTTTTCTTTCTCCTAGCTATTAGCTTATTCAGATAGATACACATCTTTTCCCTGATTATTTTGTTGTTGTGCTACCTTCGATCTATTTTTCCTTTGCCGTGTGTCTTCCCGATTATTTATCCATTTTTCCCCCCTGGGGTACCCTTGCTCATTGAGCAGATCATTGTTGGATTTCTCACCGCTTGGCTTCGTTGTTGTTTTTCCAGGTCTTGCTTCTCCCTGTCTGCTTCGACCTACCTGTCTGCTTCCTTCGGATAGCTGCATTTGGCGGTACAACCTGTTCTTACTTACATTTTCTTACGATGCTTTTCCATATCTAGCTTGCCAATACTATTGTGAGAGTCATGTTGCTACTAATGGTGTCTTTAGATGGCTCTATTTTGCATATATTACCTAGCTAGATTTGCATGCATCATACTTACACGAAACTGTTTTCCATAGAGTTTTTCGCTATATTAGTGTCTGCCTTTAGTTTCGACCATTCCCTATATTTATTCCTATTTACATTTATTTCTTTAGTCCTTATATTGTGTTACATTTATCAACTCGATTACGATTATGTACTTACGCTCTTTGTATCTATTTAGTTGATATGTGTATGATATATCTCTGCATTTATATGCGTTCAGTTCAAAAAAAAAAGTTCACACCGTGTGTATAGGTCCCTTTTTTAACCTGGTTTTCCCTCTATTACTATTTTTGCTTTGCTTGTGATGCCTTCTGTATATATACATCTGTGTATTTACCCTTATTCCCCTATGTTTATATTTTTTCCCCTTATTCAATTCGCTGCGTGTGTTCTCGCTACCTATAGTCTAATCTATTTATGCTTATCTAATTATCTTCGTGTGTTGTGAGTGTAGATATGTTTGAGAGTTGTACTTCTCGTGCAAAATCACGTACACTCTTGATGTTGCTCACCTTTTCCCCGTTTTATCTATTCGTTCTCTCCTCTTTACTCAGGCGCTCTTTTATACTTGCGATTTATTCATTTATTTAGGAGGGGTCATGTGCCACCACGTCTCTTCTCCCGACGCAAAACAAAATAGAAACAAGCGTCGCAGGATACTTTCACAGCACCGCATGGTCAGATCAGGTGCGTACCTGCTTTTTCCTATCTACATTCTTCGCCATCGTCCCTACCCAACTACTTGAAAAAAAACCCTTCTTACCTACCAATTTTTCCTCCTGAAAAGCAAGAAAAAAAACCCCTCTCTTTATCTCGAACACTGATCCTTTTTCTTGCACTCCTATTGAACCAGGTCCTCTCATTGATCATAGCCTAACAGTTTATCCACTTTGTTTTCCTCCTCAGTACATTGATGATCTCAAAGGTATTTCTATCAACATACTTAGATAATTGTTCAGCTGCTAGCGCTTCGTATATCACAGTCTTAGATTATAGCTTACATTTCTATCTCCTTTCATGGTTCTGAGCTCTCTTATTCTCTCTTTTTTTCTTCTTTGTTGGTTTTCGCTGTGTAAAAGCCACCAACCTAGGTAGATCATGCTACGGCCCTCTGGATCATGAATGTTCTTATTGCGGTGCTTTCTTTTGGTTTCGTGAACACGCAAAGAAGCAAACATCCATCGTGTCTCAAAGGTTTGTGTATAACAACTGATGTAGAGGTGGCAGAGTTTCATTGCCAGCGTTTAGGCAACTGCCTCCTTTTTTAGCTAACCTTTTGAGATTCAATGGTGATGCTCATTCTAGGAGCTTCTTAAAGAAAATTCGCCAATACAACTGTTTGTTTGCTTTCACTTCTATGGGCGCTAAGATACAAAGATTGGTGAATACTTCTAGAGGACCATATGTGTTTAGCATATGTGGGCAAGTGCACCATCGCATTGGTTCTTTAGTCCCTCGTGATGAAGTTGTGCCTAAATTTATGGAATTCTACATATATGACACCGAGAACAAGGTCGGCAACAGAATACATGCGCTAGATTCCTCAAAAACAACTGAGGGACCTTTAGATCCTCACATAGTCTCCTCTCTTATGCGTATGCTTGACGAGCACAATCCATTGGTTCAGAAATTCCGCCTCGCTAGAGATCATTTGCGTGCATCAGGAGATGATTGTGTTGGCATTAGAATTGTCGATGCTAGAACAGGTGATCCAGTCTAGTACGATCTATCTAGCTGTAACGAACTCGCGCTATTGGTTGTTGTCACTACAACATGAACACCCCTTTAGCAACGCATATATACGTTAGTAGAAGTCCAAATAAATGTTGTTAGAGTCTATACCAACGCATTTAGTATGCGTTGCCATTGAGGCCATTGCCAAGGTCTGTGAAAACACATATACAAGCGTTGGTAACATGTAAATAAAAGCGTTGTAAGGTTGCAACGCATATTTTGGTATAGTAGCAACACACATATATATATATATATATATATAGTGTTGGCATTGAACACTAGCAAATCACTTCCAGGATTGTTTACAACGCATCTAATCATTGCAAACGGTGTCCTTTTCATGTCCAGGTTGGACTTATCAATTAGGGCCCATGGGATTAAATAAAACACACATACCAAAGTGTATAACAAAAAATTTTCATTGCCATCAACAAAAAATTGTTTCATTACAAAGAATTTCCAATTGGCTTCACAAGTCTAGACTCGAGACATGCACAGTTGGTACTATCATGATCTAATAATATAATATGCCCTAAAACATAAATGTAAGTACATGTCTATACTTTTAGTGGAAAGTCTTTGTTCTCTATGCCCCTGTGGTCCTATAAAAAAAATTCTTCATTCCCCAGCATTCTCCATTCTATACACAAGTTTGCCGAACAGTCCAAACCATCAACATATCTTCTCAATCTGAAAAGAGAAATAAAGTTCTTTTAGTGCATTATTAAAGTAAAATATAACATTCCAACTCTTCCAAACAGATGTAGGTGTTGACGTGCATCCAAGGAAAGGAAAGTACCTGATTTTGATTATTTCTTCTGGAAGTGTTTCAAAACACATATCAATTTCAGATGAATTTGTATGGTCATCATCAGCTTCTAAAGTATCCACTGAAGTTGCTTCTCCAGGAGGGCTTTCTTTGCTATAAACTAAGTCGCCTTCTACAACCCATGAGTTGACCAAGAACAAGCCCCTCCTTCACATAACTAGAAAGGGTTAGTTGCTAAAGTATCAGCATTTAGGACCTATTGTAGTCAATGACTCATTTAAGCCATGTACTTCATGATCACCTAGTAAAGTGGTCTTGGGCAGCTTGTGTGATGCTACGATGCATTAGTGTGCAACTTTTATGAGTGCATTGTTCCTACGGGCTCAGCAAAAACCGAAAGCAAACAATAAATGAACTATGACATGCATGGCATACACAAAGCGTAAAACAAACCCGCCAGTTTTGGGAAATTTATAGAGCTTTAAGTCTCTGGAGTCAGGACTATATAAAGTTTTATACCTAAATGTTAAATGCAGTTTAAATTGTAACTATTTCTATGAAGTGAGACAAATTAATCACATATGGTATTAGTAGAAGCTATACAAGAATGAAATACTGAATACATGTCAACGGTACTAGCCCACAAAATGGTTTATAGGGTACCTCTTTTTTATGTTTCAATTATCAAGAGAATTTATAGCTCATTACAGATATCAGATCACTGAACATTAGAGCAATTAGCAATGCTCAATTATGTGGCTGAAAATGTCATTATTTTGAGGAAAATATGCTAGAATTCCATTAGTGCATTCAACTTGTCCAAAGGTCAAAGGAACCAACCAAATTTATACATCATTGTTGTATCTCTGTGTCCAAGTTAATTTACTATCAAAATGAACACTTAGAAAAAAAAATACATCTCAAATATCAAGAAATGATAGATTGTTCAACCACTGCGACAATGAAGACATCAATTTGTTGCAATCAAAATCCAAGTGGTGCTAGGATGATCGCATAAGCACTAATCAAAAAGAATATTACCATTTACATCAAAAAAAGATCTATTGATTACGCCTATGTCGCCACCAAAGAAGCATACCGACAGCAATACCGACAAATGCTACTAGACCAGTAGTTGCTCCACAGATTATAGAAATACAGTGGCTTCTTGCCATGCCTTGTTGTGGTCGAGCTGAGGAAAAGGAGACGGATATGAATATTGAATAGCACATACAAGACAAAAAATTACCATTTTTCTACCATGGTAGCATGTTTCCCAAAGATGAACAATGAACAACAAGCTCACTCTTTAGGTCATCGGGTGGATAAGAAAGTGGGTCCAGCGACACAGAAGAGCAATTATCTCCAGACTTGACACCACAGATCATTGGATTTCCAGCGATGTTGTTCAAACAAGTAATAATACAGAGTGTTCAGGGGGAAACTCAATTATGCTAGCAAGGTGAAAGGGGATAAGCTGAATTACTTACATGAAAGTTCTTGCAGAAATCTTTGGCAACGGACCGCTGAGATTGTTAAATGAAAGTTATGTCTAATGCCACTAGCTAGCTGTCTAGCTTTCGGTACTCCTATGTGTTAATGTATGTATCAAGAACTAGTAGTATCATCACCTCGGGTCGCTCCTCCTTGTCGAGGTCAACAGCGCGGGAGTCGAGCATCTTGGACTCGATGGTGAGGTCCCTGGAGTGCTCCTCCCAGTAGCTCTTCTACGACTTCCTCTCCACCGCCCGACCCCTACACACAACACAAACACCAACCCAAAACCCTTGAATTCCCCTTGTCCGATCCCCAAAAAACAACAACTTAACAATGATCATGCGGATCTAGGACCCGAGGTCCCATTGGCTTACCATTCGCCGCGACAGCCACGGCGCCGGATTATACCTGCGATGGAGGCAGAGGAGGGGGCACCTGCTGCACCGGGGCTCCCCTCACCGAGTTGCCGCAACCAGCATTGCCCGCCGTGGGCTTTGCCGCGGCCTCCACCGCGACCTTCTGCCTTGCCTCCTCCAACACGGGCCACGACTCGGCCCCCATTACAGCTGCCTCGCCCGCTGCAGGCAGCGGCGTGGTCCTCCTCCACGGCGACGCATTGCCACCAGCCGGATCCACCGTCGCCACGGCCCCTCCGTGAGGATCCGATAAGAGGCGGCCAGCGGTCTTTGCATGGAGGGCGAAGCCGGATCCGGTCAGAGACGGCTTCACAGTGCGGAGAAGGAGACCAACCGGCGTGGGGAAGAGGGAAGTCGAGCGGCGTGAAGGAGGAGAAGGAGGTTCAGATCTGGCCAGGCTCGTCTTCACGCCGAGGGGGAGGAGGCCAAGGGGCGTCTCATGGTGTTCTCCGGAGTCGACTTCACGACGCGGGGGAGGAGGCCAAGGGGCGTCTCCGCGTGGGGGGAGTGGCAGGGGAGGAGGCGGCGCCGGTTCCACGCGTGGACGTAGCCGTGGGGAGGAGGCAACGACGGCAGATCCGCACAAGGGTGAGGCTAGGGAAGGAGGAGGCGCTGGATCCGTACGGTGGAAAGGCCAGCGGCGGCGGGAGGTCACCGTGGAGTTTACTGGGAGGGTGGCGACAGGAGCGAGGGGGTTTAGTTGGAGCAGCCGAGCAGTTTTATTTGGATGTGGAGGTGGTGGGTTGAGCAGACGTGGTGAATAAGTTGGTCATGCAACACATGTGTTTTCTGTTGCGAGTTATATGTTGTTATATGTATGTTCTTTTTGTAGTGTGTTGATTTCTCGCTTGAGACTTATAAACGAGATATCGTGATTCATAACAGATCCAGAGACTTACATAGAATATCTCCCTTACACCTTGCATTCATGGCTCTATAGTACCCGCTTCTATTCCCGTATGCCGAACATGGCTTTCAAATCGACGTTCCTTACATCGGCGTCGATCCCACCAACCAGCATATCCGCTCTAAAGTTACTATGCAGGACTACTTCAGATATTACTTCCACTATAGAAAGAACTAAACAAATCCTTACCTAAACTATGGTCGATTATCGTCTGAGATAAAAGTTGATGCACGTGCATGTGTCGATGAGTGTCGTCTTTAGTACATACTAGATCACTAGAACGAATTGAGAATCAAGAGTTACAGGGCGTTGTCGATGCTGTTGCTTCTGGTTTTATAGATGGCGGCGATGTTGGCAAACGTATAGTGCTTCCAGCGAGCCACACTAGTGGAAGACGCTATATGATCCAGAATTACCATGATGCTATCGCTATATGCCGCGTATATGGACCTCCAGATTTGTTTATTACCTTCACGTGCAATCCCAAATGGATTGAGATTTCCGATGCTTTGCAATTCAAGCCTAGACAATGCACTGCTTATAGAGCTGATATTATCGATAGAGTCTACAATATGAAACTAGAAGAACTCTTAGAGGATATCAAGGATGGTACTGCATTCGGTCCTATTGACGCTTGTAAGTATATGCTTATCTGCCTTTTGTCTTATTCTCTTACTACAGCCTCTTTCTGATACTCTATAACGCTCCTTTGTTTCAACCATCTCTTTTCTAATTCGTGTTGTCTTCATACTTACAGTGCTTCACGCCATAGAATTCCAAAAGTGTGGTCTCCCACATGCTCACATCATTGTTTGGCTAACTCGCGACACTACTGAGCCAACATCAGTCCTTATCGATTCTTTCGCAAGCGCTGAGATACCTGATCTAGTTACTGACCCTTTAGGATATATTTTAGTTTCTAAACATATGATGCATGGTCCTTATGGTGTCCTTAACGAAAGATGTCCATGTATGAAATACGGTTCCTATTCGAAATTTTATCCAAAGCCTTTTCGCGATGAAACATCCATCGACAAAGACGGCTTCGCTCTTTATAAATGTCCTAACAATGACCAGTTCGTTGTTAAAGGAAATATATTCGCTTAGACAACAGATGGGTTGTTCCACATAATTTGTTCCTCCTAAAAAAGTACTCAGCCCATATAAACGTTGAATGGTGTAATAAAACACGTGTTCCTAGTTATCTTTTCAAATATGTTACTAAAGGACAAGATTGTGCAAAAATATACCTCGAAAATTCAAGAAAGGCGAGGACGCACCCTGCGACCCAATGACATCTACTATTAATGAGGTAAAAGAGTATCTAGATTGTCGATACATATGCGAGCAGGATGCAGTGTGGAGAATCCTAGGTTATGATATCCATAGGCACTATCCTTCTGTTGAACGTCTTGTTGTCCATCTACCTCGGCTGAATAATATTAGCCTAGATCCTAATACCAACCTGACATCTTTGATTAACAATTCTTTTTTAGCGAAAACCCAACTGACTGAATGGTTTACTGCAAATAGAATCTATCCTGAGGCCCATTCCTTATCCTACTATGGTTTCCCTTCTATGTGGCGATGGGACACTCAAACTAGATGTTGGCATAAGAGACGCAGTGGGACCAAGATAGGACGTCTGTATTTTGTGCACCCTTCTGCTGGTGAACGATACTTTCTTAGAATACTACTACTGGTGATCAAGGGAGCACAAAGTTTCAATCATATTCGGACATTTCAAGGTGTTGTCTTTGGCACGTTTAAAGAGGCATGTGCTGCTCGTGGTTTGTTAAGAGACGACACTGAATGGTACAACGCTTTTTCAGAGGCAATCACGTGGGGCACACCCCACCAACTTCGTTAGCTATTTTGTGATGATGTTGCTATTCTGTGATGATGAACCCGAAGGTCCTTGTTTTGGCCCGATCTTTCGATGAGACGGTAAGTTCGGTAGTAGTCGCTCAACTCTCACGATCCTGGCTACGAACACGCAAGGCTCGAAACTACGTAATCGCTGAACTGCTCGACAAGTCGTTATCAACCGTGCATGAATACCCGGATGACCTAACCACGAAGGTCGATTCCAGCATAAACCGAAGAAGCACGCAAGAAAAAGGTAAAGCAATCCGAAATTGCAAATAGGAATTGAAATATTGAATTGAGTTGGGAATTCTGAATAAGGATCTTAATTGGGTGGTCTAGTCGACACATGCAAAAGATACAAGTTGCAACGAAGGCAAACTAAACATAAACAAAATCCCCGGAAACTAGAGGGGGTGTGACCTCCTTAAATAGGGGATGAGGAGTCACAAATCTAATAGAACTAAGGAGGTGGTACTAAAATTGTGTTTACTATTCATGTGAACAGTACACACCCCCCAGGTGGCCTGCCGGCATATGGGTCAAGTTGAGTACGATTACAAAGCCCAAATTGGCCCAAACATATGATACGACATCTTCTTTTGGTGATTCCGACATGCACAGCAGGAATTTATCGGTGAGGATGGATCCGTTGCAAAGAGGACGAAATAAGATTTTCATCAAGTACTCGTGGACCTCCAACGGACTCCGTATGTGAAAGTTATGCATGTTTGAAGTCGGTGCTGTCTCTAGAGGCCGAACTGGATTCCAAAATGTATCCAGCTTGAACTCTTGCTTGGCACATGCAACAGCACCATGGCATGTAGATATAGTACCATGGCCTGTAGACGTAACACCATGGAATGTAGACGTAGCTCGATCCAATTGGGTAATATGGCATTGCATTAGCCGAAAATCCTATTGGAGAAGATGTTGTTGAAGTAGAGGATGCAGTGCAGCGGGTCGAAGCAATGGTTGCATCCTTAGGTTTGATGTCCTCATCATCCTCCCTTTCTTGAATTTGAGTCGTCCTCGACTCAATCGTTGTCTCCAAATCACCACTTTCCTACAAAAGGTTAGTAGCAATAGGAGACAAAGAAACATGCATATCTTCTAAAGGACACAAAGATTCTTTACAAACCATAGTAGAGCATTCAGATTGATGTTGTTCCAAGTCAATGCAACCAGATTTTGTAGCTAACATAACAGGTGCTTTCAATTTAATTTCACTTGGAGCTATAATCATATAATCATTTTTTGTGTTCTCCTTACTTGTTCTCTCAGTTCTTTCTAATTCATCCTTTAATATGGCAGCAGGAGACATTGGAAGCAAAGTGATTTTCTTTTCTTTATATGTGAAAGTATAATGATTAGATCTACCATGATGTTCAGTATATCTATCATATTGCCAAGCTCTACCTAATAATAATGAGCATGCTTGCATAGGTATGACATCGCAATCACCATAATCATGATATGATCCAATAGAAAAATGTACGCACACAAGTATAGTCACATTCAACTTACCATAAGAATTTAGCCATTGAATGTAGTAAGGATGAGGGTGTTGAGTTATAATCAAGCCAAGCTTTTCGACCATGTCTATGCTAGCAAGGTTGTTACAACTTCCGCTATCAATTATGACTCTACATGAACGTTCCTCGATGACGAACTTAGATTGAAACAAAGTGTGGTGTTGATTTTGTTCGGCAAGTTCCATTTGAGCACTTAGCACACGTTGAACAACTAGGTTTTGGTACTTGTCAGATGTCTCATGGCCTAATTGTTCCTCCTCAGTTTTATCACCCGCATTGTTAGTTGCAACCAAAACATGTTCTTCCTCAATATCGCTAGCTAAAGTGTACTCACCATTGTCCTTGATAAGCAAAGCTCACTGACTTGGGCAATCGTGCATGAAGTGCCCAAATCCTTTGCAACGGTGACATTGTACATCTCTGGATCGCCCTGTAGAAGCAACAGAAGGAGCACTTTTTGTGGGGACTTGTACCTTTGCTGATTTACTTGCATCAGGGACATGTATAGGAGTTGAAGGAGCGGCGGGGGTGCATGGCCGAGAAGTGGAGGAGGATGCCATGTGTTGTTCTTTGCATTGGGTGACACAAGCAAAAGTTCCTCCAATATTGCCCCTAGAGCGAGATTGTCGACCCTGCACTTCTCTTTCAGCTTTGCAAGCAAGATGAAACAAACGAGTGATACAATTGTATTCTTTATAATCAAGTATGCCCTGAATTTCACGGTTTAATCCTCCCAAAAATTTAGCCATCTTAGCATTCTCAGTTTCTTCTAAACCACAACGCAACAAACCAGTTTACAAATCTTGATAATAATCCTCTACAGAACTACTACCTTGTCTTAAGTATTGCAATTTATTAAGCAAAACACAAGAATAATATGAAGACACAAATCTAGCTCGCATAGCTCTCTTGATAGCATCCCAAGTTCTAGGTATGTTTCGTTCATTATGGCACAATTCATCCCACCAAATAGAAACAAAATCTATGAACTCACTAGTAGCAGCCCTAACCCTTTTATTGTCAGAAAATTCACGGCATGCAAATTTTTGGTCTACAACTAACTCCCATGTGAGATAAATATCATGATCATATTTACCAGCAAAAGAAGGCATAGTGAATTTAATTTTACCAAGTGAATCATTATGGTCACGTACCTCACGTGGTGGACCTCTTCTCATACCTTGTCGATTGAAGTGTCGTTGCCGATGATCACGATCATTGTTGGGAATGACACCACCATCGGACTCTGTATCAACAACATATGGGTTCGCTTCATCTTCTACCTCATCGACCCATAAGCTAGCAACGGATGGATTACGGCGCAGTTGTGCATTGCCGACAGTAGCGAGGGCGCAACAGGAGGTGGAGCTCTCTCTAGCTGCTCCACACGTGTAACCATCACAGCAAGATCGTTATTGGTGCGATCTAGAACCCCCTCAATATGCTCCGAATGTTGGTTCAGCAAGCGTGAAAAGCGTTGCATGATGCCTTTCGTGCGAGGCGTGAGAAGTGCATCTTCCTCAATGTTAGGCATGCTATTCTTCCCTTGTGACCATGAACCTGTCATTGTTAGTATCAAAGCAAAGAACAAATCACAGTGTATATGTCCCTATGAACTACTAGGTTCTAGAGTTTCACAAGTCACTCACACTCAAACTTATACCCAGTTCTTACAAGTTCTTACCAATGCAGCAAGGAAGTGGTACAACCGGTGGCTGGTTCGTGATACTCTCACTTGCGATTAGCCCAACGATTGCGAGGAGTGGCACCTGCTGAGTTAGTAGGAAGTGGAGCTCGGAAGGCTAGCATGTAGCAAAGGAGTAGCAATTGTTCAAATCAGTATGCAAAGTTGAAAAGCAGTTCAAAGTACTAGTCACAAGTACTGGTCCTAGTCTAAACCAAGCCTAGCTAGAGCAACTCGCAAGAATGACTAGTAGTAACAACGGAAAGCTAGCACAAGAACTATCAAGGCCAACGAGCAATGGATGACTATGCCAAACTAGCAGCTCCGGATCGAGTCGACGATGGCGACGGCCCGTGCGGTGGTGACCTAGCGGCACAGAGTGATGAGCTTGAGGCAGCGCCAACCTGTGGCGGCACAGGGAGGAGCTGGAGTCCGTTGGAGGCAAGCGGCGGCGGTGGCCCTCGAAACGGCTCCGAATGGAGTCGACGGTGGCGGCGATGGGCTGCGGCGTGCGTGCGATGGTAACTCATTGTGATCTTTGTCGCTCAACCTTTGGAGATGAGATGACAGACGTGGAAGGACCGAAAGGCGGGCGCGCCTTGCCGCTGAGGCGCCACGCCGCTTGACCGCGAAGGGCGTGGCGCATTGCGCAAGACGATAGCGGCAGATTGGATCTCTTTCTGGCTGGCGACGATTGATTTGCTAGCGCGATGTCAGCGCTTGGATCGCTTATGCGCTCATCTGTTGAGAAACACAGAGAAGCGGCAAAACGATGGCGCAAAACTAGAACAGAACTAAACGATTTGCAAGAGACCCTAAACTAGACCAATCTAGATAGGAAACCAACACAATGACTCGACGATGCAACGAAAATTCAACAATGCAAACTAAAAAGAAAAAATTACAAAGGCACAGATTGGTTTGCACGATGAACTAAACATTTTTTGTGGCTATTTGGACTGTAGGGAAAAAATTCTCACCGATGAACTATAGCTCTAATACCACCTAATGAACCCGAAGGTCCTTGTTTTGGCCCGATCTTTCGATGAGATGGTAAGTTCGGTAGTAGTTGCTCAACTCTTACGATCCTGGCTATGAACACGCAAGGCTCGAAACCACACAATCGTTGAACTGCTCGACAAGTTGTTATCAACCGTGCACGAATACCCAGATGACCTGACCACAAAGGTCGATTCCTGCATACACCGAAGAAGCACGCAAGAACAAGATAAAACAATCTGAAATTGCAAATAGGAATTGAAACGCAAAAGATACAAGTTGCAACAAAGGCAAACTAAACATAAACAAAATCCCCGAAAACTAGAGGGAGTGTGGCCTTCTTAAATAGGGGATGAGGAGCCACAAATCTAATAGAACTAAGGAGGTGGTACTAGAATCATGTTTACTATTCACGTGAACAGTACATGCCCCCCAGGTGGCTCGCCGGCATATGGGCCAAGTTGAGTACGATTACAAAGCCCAAATTGGCCCAAACAGGTGATACGACATCTTCTTTTGGTGATTCTGATGTGCATAGAAGGAATTTATTGGTGAGACTAGATTCGTTGGAAAGAGGACGAATAAGCTTTCCGTCAAGTACTCGTGGACCTCCAACGGACTCTATATGTGAAAGTTATGCACGTTTGAAGTCGGTGCTGTCTCCGGAGGCCGAACTGGATTCCAAAACGTATCTAGGTTGAACTCTTGCTTGGCACATGCAGTAGCACCATGGCATGTAGACATAGTACCATGGCATGTAGATGTAGCACCATGGCATGTAGACGTAGCTCGATCCAATTAGGTAATATGGCATTGCATTAGCCGAAAGTCCTATTAGAGAAGATGTTGTTGAAGCAGAGGATGCAGTGCAGCGGGTCGAATCAGTGGTTGCATCCTTAGGTTTGATGTCCTCATCATGTGACATAGGTGATGAACGCGCTTTATTTGATAAGGTTTGGTTAGACTTGGCTGATGATTTACAGTACCGGTTATGGCGCTCCATCCGTAATCCAACTTACATGTTGACTACCTTTGAGCTTAAGGATCATTTGCTAGATGAGCTGTCCATTCTCTTTGCAAGAAGTGGGACTAAATTAGGTTCCTTCAACTTGCCTAGCAAAAACTCACCTTCCACATTTACTCTTGCTAATACAATGATAGACGATGAACTGACAGATAATCGTTCATATCTCATTATAGAATCGACAAACTTACGCAAGAAACTTAATCCCGGTCGACAAAATGCCTTCCAAGCAATAGTTTCGCGAGTTCAAAGCAAGTTACCAGGTTTCTTTTTCGTATCTGGTTATGGAGGGACGGGAAAAACATTTCTTTGGAATGCAATTGTAACGTACCTAAGATCTACCGGAGCTATTGTTCTTACTGTGGCTTCTTCTGGCATCGCTTCTCTTCTTTTGCCTAAAGGCAAGACAGCACATTCCTGATTATAAATACCAATAGATATAGACGAATCGAGTGTCTGTGATATAAAAAGAGGCACTATGCTAGCAGATCTAATAAAATCTGCCTCCCTTGTTATTTGGGATGAGGCTCTAATGGCCCATAGACAGTGTTTTGAAACATTAGATCAAACTTTCCGTGATATACTGTCCAGCGAGAATGTTGATGTTTCAGAATTGCCATTTGGAGGCAAGATTTTAGTACTTGGGGCTGACTTAAGGCAGATTTTACCTGTTATCGAAGGTGGTACTAGATCTCAGATAGTCAATGCCATGGTTACAAATTCTAACCTATGGAAAAACGTGCAGATCCTATCATTGCATATTAATATGCGAGTTTCATCAACAAATATCGCATAGACTACCAATAAGAATGATTGTACATTTAGTCAATGGATATTAGATTTTGGTGATGGCCGTTTGCCTGTAACGTCTTGTCCAGGTGACATCGAACCATTCTGGATAGAAATCCCTCGTGAATTCCTTATTATCACAGAAGATGACAAGATAGCTACCATAACAGATTCTATATACAACAATTTACAACAGTGCTTTTCAGGAAAAAAAACTACCTTTGCAGCCGCGCTATACTATCACCCACTAACGAGGTTGTCAATGAGATAAACTCTTTTGTTTTAGCTAGAATACCCGGTGATGAGGTGGAATATCTAAGTTGTGATACTATATCTAAGTCCGCAGACGCACCGGCTGATGCTGATCTTCCCTATCCGATTGAGCTTCTTAATTCTATAAATACAAATAATTTCCCCTAGCATAAACTTGTTCTTAAGCTAGGAGTTCCGATCATGCTTCTAAGAAACTTAAACCAATCCGCTGGTTTATGCAACGGAACGCGTCTTATACTTACAAAATTCAACCGTGCTATGATTGAAGCTGCTATTATGACTGGATCGTGTGTCGGTGAGACCGTATATTTGCCTCGCATCACTTTGACAACTGGAAGCACAAAATGGCCTTTCAAATTACAGCGACGCCAATTCCCAGTGAGGCTTTCTTATGCTATGACCATTAATAAAAGTCAAGGACAAACCTTCACCAGTGTTGGTGTGTATTTAAAGAAACCAGTTTTCACACACAGTCAACTTTATGTTGTTGTTTCCCGCGTTACAAGTAAGAAGGGCCTCAAACTGGTTATCGAAAATGAAGATGGTTCGTGTGGATCTAAAATGAAGAATATTGTTTATCCCAAAATCTTACAGTCAATCTAGCTAGCTTTTCAACAAAAAAACAAAACCTACAGTGCAGACTTTAGTTATACTCGCATTATACCTTTTCCTCTGTACAGTATATATATATATATATATATATATATATCCTACTCTGTTTGTATAGTGATATCTATTACTCTGTGTATCAAAGACTACATATTGCTTATCCTTATACAAATAAAGTGTATCTTGCTACACCTCTGTACTAGGGATCCACAGTATACATTTCGCTATCAGTAACCCACAAAACAAAATATCCTCTATTCGTTGAATATTTAGACTCCACACGCTGTAAGGTAGTACAGATTACCTTCCAAAGTTACTTGCATAGTGTACATCCTGATATGTCATACTTTTTTGCTATCTACAGATGACGTATAGTCTGCTATCTGAGGTAGACCCAACAAGCAAGTGATGGCGTGTCTATGTTAGAGTAGCACGCATATGGGAGTACCATGGTGGCATAGATCGTGGCGATATCCAACACCTAGATCTTGTCCTAATCGATGAGCAGGTACTTATTGTTTCTTAGATGCTACTCTTTGGTCATGATTCTTCGATACCTATGACATTCTTTACATAATATATCTCTTACTAACTGACATACATCTAATTAGTGCTATTTTTATACTACTCTCCCTGCATAGTTCCTTTGTACCTATATCTATACGTTTTTTTTCCTATAGCCTTCTCTAACGTGAGCTGTTGCTTTATATTGCAGGGAACTGCTATGCACACAGAGATACCTGGTGAGCATGTCGAGTACAAAAAGGCCCTGCTCCAAGAAGGACACGTCTACTGTCTTAGCTGATTCCTTGTGTGCCCTGGCAGAGAAAAATATAGATCGGTAGACAGCACATATAGAATCAAGCTAACTTACTACACTGAAATAAATGTGGTCCATCAGATACCAGATAGCTTCCCAACATATGAATATAGTCTTGTAGCTTTTGCAGATCTCCCTAACTATGTTGGTGAAACCAGGTCCTTCCTTTGTAAGCTTGTGCATGTCTCATTTTATACTTCCCTTCCGCAGCTACGTACCTTCATACTCTCTGTTAGATACGTCTTTTGCCCTTGACATCTAACGATCTGATCGTGTGAAAGATGTCCTAGGTGTCATCGTAAGCATTTCTAATGCTGCGACTATCCAGAGTACGAATCAAAGTGTTCCTGCAGTGAAAAGAATTATTATACTCAGAGACTCTAGGTATAGCATCTATCTATCTTTAGTCTTTTGTATTTACACACATCATTCTGTGTTGTACATAGTCTGCCTCTTTCCAGCCTGATGAACCTTTCTATTTTGTCCAACTATGAAATTAACCTTACATTATGGGGCGATGGCGGCGAATTCAAAGTGGACAGTGTCTCTGGTGGCGGCTTAAACCAATAACAACTCTTTTCATGGGTGTCTTGATGAAATGATACAGACGTTAGTTCTCTATCTTCATTAGTTTTTATCATTGCACATTTACTACTCATATTTATGCTCTCCATATGTCTGTACCTATTCATGTAGATTTTTATCCTTACAAGTGCTCTAATCTATTCTTTATTTCTATAACTTACTCTGTGTTCCAAGCACTACATATAGTATCCTCCATAGTTTCCAGCTAGATGTCACCATCAGTATATTTTGCATGTCTGCATCTAGCCTAATGCCTGCTTTTTTTACTGTGGTTTGCTGCATGCTCTAATATTCCTGTGCAGATGCATCCTACTTTTTCTCTCTAAAATGTAGCCCATGGTAGTATAGATACAAGATCTGCCACAACACATTATCTATTTCAGTTAATCTTTTTTTGGGCCGTCCATTGTGCTGCTACCTCTATTTATACACTCTTCAGTGAACTACTATTCAGCCTTTTTGTGTGCATCTATTTATATGGCTACGCCCACGTATTTTGAATGCATATGCTTTCGCGCCCTACAGATTGTTGCTATCTTCTTAGTTATTTTGCGCCTCAATACATGTATATATCGTTTGTGATCTATTTACAGATGTTATTCCTTTCTAGATGAAGAAGGGCTTACTGGAAATGCGGCGTGTAGATGGTATATCTGTCCAAGGCTTTGGTTCTTACGTCAAGGTATAGAGCTTCATATCTACATTCTAAATATCAGCTACCTTTATCTTCAAATTAGTTAGCTTCTGCCACTATCTTGCTGTTTTATAAATCGTTTGCCTATCCAACTAAGTTTCTTACTACACAGTATGCAGCACCATTTTTAATATGTCTCTCGCATCACTCTACGTGATCAGATCCCACAAAGAATCGGCCCTTCGGACCTGATGGAAGAAAAAATGCTGGCTGAAATAGTTGCCATAAACCCATTTGATTTCCCCATAAGTTTCTCCTTCTTGTTCCTCTGGCTACAATCTGTACCTATCCTTTATAGATATAATGTAAGTATGAACTATTTATCTACATGTAGTTGGCTGGCCTTAGATGCACTATTACAATCGCTAGACTAAGCCCTGGTCAGACATGATGGTTTTTCTCGTACAATAAATGCAGTAGAAGATCTATGCCGGACAGTACCTCATATTAATGCTCATCTTGTCCATGTAGTGGCGCTAAACCAAGGTATAGTTTGGTTGTTAGCATATACGTCCTTATACAGTTCATACTGCTCTACCTAACTTTTTTCTTCGCTATTAAAAAGGTACAAGCTTTGTGTCATCGGTACTAATGGAACAGCAGAATCAGAGTTTATTCTATTCGGAGATGTAGGACAGCAAGTAGTTGGTAAACAAGTCGGAGCTATTCTTAGATCTAACCATGGAGGAGATGAAATACCGGTTGATATTGCTAGAGTTGTGTGCACAAAATACACCTGGCATGTTACTATTACCGAAAAAAGCTTCCACGGTCCGAAGAAGTCTTATCAGGTCAACCGTATTATAACAGTGTTTGGAAAGCCGCCTACTCTCCCAAGAAATTTCTCCTCAGATCATCCTATGTCATCTTCCTCTAAATTTTATGTTTACCTGAACAAACCAAACAACTCAGCGACAAATCAATCCAACAAGAAACATGTGCTGCACTTCATACTCCTCATACAGTATTCTCTAGCAGAGCACCACACATGTCTCCAACTACATAGGTACTTATTTATGCTTTTCCTATTACAGTACATAAGAGTATGTTCTAATATTGCACGCTTAGTGCTGTAAACTACTAACTTTTCGTTTCCCAGCAATTAGCCAAAAAATAAATGTCCATTCCTGTATGATCCCAATTAACGTAAGCATCGTGTTGTCTTGAGTGACACGATTCATTTGTGCCCTTAATTCATAACATTCTCAGAGCACTACTCACATTACTACTTCACATCGGTATATTTTTTTTTCACTCTAGGTCGTTTTTTTCCATATTTAGTGCAACTTATTCCTGCTAATAATATGAGTGTTTATACATGTTCACCTTACGGCACAGCCACTAGATGACACATACGTTTTCTCTGATCCTACAAACAAGGGCTACATACAGTAAGTTCTATCAACCTTTTTTCCCCCAAAACTGGTTGTACGCCATCTACGTTTCTACATCACGCATATTGTCCAACTCTTATCGTCTTACAGAATTCAAGAGTCCCACACTGTGGTACCATCAGCTAGAAAGTGTCTTTTCCAAGCAACAACCGCTACAGAATAGGCAACTCCTCATATCATCTCAACATTATTTTAAAATTTATAGAAGGCGTTATAGCCACGCTAATGCAAATCGTTACTGCACTTAAACTGAAACGCTATGACATATCTTAACATCTTCGTTTACGGGCGTATGCTATGCAGAGAATTACTTTTACTACCTGTGTGTTTACGATTTACAGACCATACAACCTGCAAACCCCCCTAATGAAACAACGTCTTTTACCAGTGATTCGAAGTTAATTGGAGATCCCGAGAAAGGAAAAAAACCCATGTAAGTATAGTAGACTATCACTCCCCAACTCATCGCATATTACTTGAACGAATCAAGTCGGCTCCACACGAGCACTTCCCTCAATCACTAGAGTTGCTCTTCCTCCTCTCCAGACATGGTGAGCACACACCACTTCACAATTTTGCCGTGTCCCTTCACAATCTTCGTTGAAGAGATCGCCATGCAAACTTCCTCCAAGCCATCTAGGTGCCGGCAAGCACCAAGAGTAATAAACCACAATGTTTGCTTAAGGAAAATCAAGTGTCAACAAGATCAACTAATAATGCAATGCACTTGAATACACTCAACAACCTGAAAATGAGAATTCAAAGCAAATGGGTAGTAGAGAGTGATCTAAAAGCTCAAATGTATTCCATGAGGTTCAATATGCTCAAAGGTTCTGAGCTAGAGGTAGGTGAGGAGGTATTTATAACCCCCACCAACAAAACTAGCTGTTTGGAACAAATCCCTGAAAAATCAGCATTTGTGGTAGTACCGCTGTACAAACCCGGTACTACCAGAACCACTGTTCAATGTCGACTACTGTTCATTAAATGCGTTTGAAATAGCCGTTATAAAAAGATGCGGTCATCAAGCACTCCTAGCTACCGATTACTCTGCTGGCGGTAATCTTGCTTGGCTAGATCGGAACTACCGATTTCCAGATATTTAAAGAATCAAGAAAAACACCCTCTCTAGAAATAATGTACCGCCATGTAAAATTCGGTACTACCGACCTGTGGTAGTACATGTAATATCCCGATTATATTTGAGAGAGAAAAGTGTTTTAGAAAGGAGGATGGATTTAGAAAATTGTTTTAGCAGTTGTTTCGGGGGGGGGATTTTGTGTAAGCGGTAGAACCTGGACCATAGGCTTTCAGCCCACGATGTCTGGCTCAAGTAGGCAGCCAGCCACATGGGAGGGGGCAACCAACCCTAAACCCTCCCCTCCCATGCGCCCCCCCTTCTCCCCCCCATTCCACTCGCCACACCCCCACTCCTCCCCCTGTCCAGCGCCTCCCCTCCTGCACAATCTTTATCAAGTCATCGATCGGAGCATCAAACGTCATCCAATCGGGCTCAAACTTGGTCAGTGTGTTCTTGAATTGTTTATATTCGATTTGTATGGTTGGATTGAGGATTAGTTGAGAGCAATACCTGTTTTAATAGGGGGGTTTTCAGCCTGGACTACTACAGTTTTAGCACAAAATAGTTTTGGTAGATGATCTGTTTGAGTGGTGAAATGATCTTGGCTTGGGCTGAATTTTTTACAGTTTGAAGAGAAATCACATTCCTACCAATTTTCATGCAATACTTAGCCATGGTTTGTGAGATCTGAGCTAATAACCAAAGGGGACATAAGTTTCGGGTAGCAGGTCGGTTTTCTGCTGATCGTTTTGCACTGTGGTTTTGGGTTCTATAATGACAAAATTTGGATTTGTCATATTCTAGAGAACTGTAAATCTCTGTTTTTTTATTTCCGTATAGTGCTCGATCAAAAAAATTTGATGAACTGTTAGAAAGTTATGATTTTTACAATGCTACTGTCCAGAGTTTCTGTCAGGTTCTAGCAGTTGTAGTAATCGGTTGATTAAAAATAGTTAATTATCTAATTAGGGAACTTAACCAACATGACTATTGTATGTAATTCTTTAAGGTTTCCAGAGAAACCAAGAATGCAATTTTTGAATAAACATAATGAATGTTATGATTATTTGAGTATTGCTATCCAGTTCTGAATTGCTGCTGGATGCAGTTGTGGGAAAAAGCCTCAACTTGATTAGATTAAATGGCATAATTAAATTTAATGAGTAACTAGGAAGTGGGAGAAAACTTCCTGTAGATTCTGAAAATATCATAGTTCATCGTATTTATTTGGGTAGATTAAAAGTTATGCAATTATTGGATTTTGGATTCGTATAGGATCGATGTTGTCTAAGTGATTGTTTTCAATTACTATGGCCAGCGTTATGACTGAATATATATGCTAGGTGGTTTAGCATTGGGTGTGTTGTGTTCTTCACATCAACCCGGTCATCGCAACTAAAAGGCAAGTACACCTTAGAAGGATATTGAATGTTTGGCGTTACTACTTGGCTAAGTGACTGTTGTTATGGTTATTCATGTGAAGTATGAATATTTTCCATTGCTTATATGTTTTCGTTAATTGATGATGAATACCGGAAGTTATTCATATCATTTCCTTTCAAGAATTCATGTTGGAAAGACCTACAGGAGTGGGCAATGAGATCCCTATATGTAAGATATGGGCAATGAGGTCGTCGTTTGAAAAATGATGGGCTTTGGGTCCCCGCATTTAAAGAATGCGGGCATGAGTGAATACCGACGGGTATTACACTCCGCTATACCGGTATATGCAGAAGTGAAGTGGAGACATGCGCATAATTTGCATTGCATTCATCACATTTGAATATGTAATTAAATTATTGAGAATGAGTTGTCATTGATATGATGTTTCGTATGTCGTTTATTTGTACTTCCTGAGTCTTAGACTCAAGCTTGTTTATTTGATGTTTTAGGTGGCGTTGATGGCGACATACTTTGGGAAGAAAGTAGGACATGTAACTTTTGCACTTGTGTAGCACTTCACTCCACTTCATAATTCCTTCGTTTTGGACTTGTAATATTTGAATAGGTTGTGGTTCCCTTAGTTCCTCATAGCTGATATTATTGCTAGTTATTGTTTTCCCTTAAATGAAATTTACCGATAATGCCATTGATAATTATTTAGATTGAATTATAATTGAATTATGTTTAACCGTCTTGCTGAAATTTATGAATTTCCTTGTTATCGAATGTTTAATCGTGACGCCTAGAAGGTATTATTACTTGAGTTTGACGTAGAAATTATAGTGATATTTAGTGATAGTAGTTGTAGGTGACATCTTAGCTTTTGCTAAGCTAGAGTGTTACAGTACAGCTCGAGAAATGCGGTCATACCGTTTTTGGGAAAAAGAAAAACTCCCAAAACCACACTCTACCACTTGAGAAGTGCGATCATACCACGATCATTTTTAGGGGCCTAGATGCTTTCAATCATCCACGAGTGCATGCTACGCCGTGCTAATTGCGTATGCACTTGCAACAAGCCCATTCTTCTGCATAGGCCCTGCTCCCATGTCATGGCCGCATGTTCGACGGTGGCGCAGCATCCCGGCCAGTATCTCTCTAACTATTTCAACAAGGAGGAGATGATACAAACCTGAAGTGCAAAGATGTACGGTTGCGCCGTGGTTGGCCATTTCATTGGCCATCCGACCTTAGACCAACTTATCTAGGCTGCGGACATTGATAGGCTGAAGGGAAAGGTTGACCGGCGACAGGTACGACGCATTAGGAACGACATGGACAAAGCATAAGCCGAGCATCGTACAAAGAAGTACTCTATTTGCAAGGAGACTGGGCATACCTTCAAGAAATGCCCTACGAGAAATCCTCAGGATGAAGGAGACATGGGCACTCCGGACGTCGCCGCGGGAACCTCATCCGACCGCCCAACTTGAGGCGATCCACATGGGGGACATTGAGGTTGCGGCCACGGGAAAGGTTCGTCCAGTTGAAATATGTGGTGCCCAATGCTTTGTAATATTACTTTGATTTGTAAAAAGCTAGGTGTTGTGACGTTGTGCTGAATGTTATGTAATATCAGTATGATTTGTCTACAAAGTATATGAAAACATTGCACTGAATATTATGTTATTATGATTTATTGACAAAAGATGTTATGACGTTGCGTTGAATGTTATGTAATGTTATTGTGATTTGTCGACAAAAAATGTGCATGGGAATAGTCAGTAGAAGTTCTGATTTATCGACAAAAGTTGTTATGACATTGTGCTGAATGTTATATAATATCAGTGTGATTTGTGAACAAAATACTTGCTCGGAAATACTCAGTACAAAAGAAGTGGAGAGAAATTTAAAAATGACGGTTTTCTAAATTTTAAAATTAAACAATTAAGGATATCTGTCGCCAATTGAATTGGCGATAGGTCCCTGTCGCCAATTCAAATGACGACAGGGAGCTCTGGGTACTATTGAACCCCCTGTCAGCAATAGCTAGGCATCTATCGCCAATTGGAATGATAATACGAGAGCCTAGTTTTGTAATTTTTTATTTTGACTATTTATTTTTGTAATTATTTTTAAATTTAATATTATTTAAAAAAAGTTCGCATAGGTTATCTGACCAAACCTCGAATTTTTGGCGATATCTGCTGCTTGCAACCGTATTCTGATTTTGACCATCGGCAACATGTATTTGCAGAAATAGCAATGTCGTATACAAGACACCACCGTCTTATTAGCTGTCGTCATAACCGTCACCCGTAAGCCAGCGTTGTGGCGTCTTGAAAAAAATTTGGCGCATTGTGGCCATCATGCGCCACCCTTTAGCGCCTGACCACGCAACCAGCCGGCGATTAGGGGATTAGTTAAGCGGGTTAATTAGTTAGGGTTAGGGTCAATATGTAATAGGTTAGTTAGGTTTTTTTTTTTATTTTAGGCTGAAATTTGGAGGAATTTTAAAATATATCAAATGAGTCCAAAAAAATATGAAATTTTTTGTGGAGCCTCTCAACACTGTGCACTTGCTTTTGTAAATTTTTCATAATTGTATTCGTTCAGAATTGTTATCGCTATTTCGTATAAGTGTCATGTTCGTATGAATCAATAAACGTAGAAAATGAGCTCAAAAATTATGAATTTTATTTTAAAGGGTCCTCACGTAGTGGACTTGATTATGTAATATTTTGGCAATTTTATATGTATTCTAGTATTATCTCAAAAATTTAGGATTTAGGTCGCGAAAATTTCGATTTTAGGTTTCGGAAATTAGGGCTTCATGATTTCATGTGACTTGGAATGTATAAAAAAAGCTAAATTACAACTCCATTGGAGATGTCGATATACAATATGGCGCTAGAGTATACACGTAATAACCAAAATACGCGTAAAATATAGCAAAACAAAAATATGAATACAAATATACCCAAACATAATCATAACACAGGATATACCAAAGTCTAGACAAGCTTGTGCATGAACCGAGATGAAGGAGGAGGGGTATTATCACATGTAACTCGATCAAATAGGATACTCTTTGTTTACTTATCGGTTTAGTGTGGATGATGTTCTTTAATACTGTATTGTACGACAGGCTAGATAAGATTGTGCATGAACCAATCGAGGGAAATACGTGGCATGCAGATCATATAACGATGTACCGTAACATCCGACTCATGTGCATTTCGAAGGCTATGATACATCGTTATATGATCTGCACGCCACACATTTCCCTCAGTTGGTTCATGCACAATACAGATCATCCACGACAAACTGATAATTTGACAAAGAGTGTCATATTTAACAATGTGTGCTACTAGTCTCCGTGACGCCATAGCGAGTGCCCCTTGTCTCAGGGCTACCCACGGTGGCGGTGATTGTAGAAGTTGTCCATGTCCTGGTATTTCATGATGTAAGTGGATCGTACAGTAAGAAATGTAACAAGGATGCAAATTGTATATAACTCACGTCTTCAATACGGAGTACGCCCGGTCGGCCTGATATGCTTTGACGTCGGCCGGTCTCGGTCGAAGGAGCCCTCCCCTTTCCCTTGTCACCAGACTCTCCACGTCGGGCTGGTGTGTCAAAGTCATCCATGTCCTACGATTCCATGATGTAAGTGCACCGTATAGTGAAAATCGTAATAATGATGTAAATTCTTCATAACACACGTCGTCGATATGGATTACGCCCGGACGACCAGACACGCTGTGGTGGTCGGGCTCAGCCGCATTAGCCTTTCCCTTGCCCTTGTCGCGAGACTCTCCACGTCGGGCTGGTATGTCGAAGTCGTCCATGTCCTGCGATTCTATGATGTAAGTACACCGTACAATGATGTAAATTCTTCATAACTCGCGTCGTCGATATAGATTATGCCCGGGCGAGTACTGGGCTCCTTCGGTGCCTCCTCAACAGGGTCCGGTACGTAAGGTTTCCACCGCACAAAGGTCTCGGCCCGCACCGAGTAGTTCAGCATGTATTTCTACTGGATGAATGCCCTATCGTACATCTCCAGGCCATCGATCCACTGGAAGAAGTAGCAGTGCATCGCGGGCTACCATTACATGGGGATGAAATAAAAAATTTAAGGAATTCAACGTAGGGAGAGGAAAATCGTTGCGTGCAAAAGAAACGCTTACGAGGTGGTGCCCGCACACGTGTAGTACGTCCGGGCGGCGGTGTCTGGGTGTGTGGACTGAATGATCTCTGTCGGCTCGCTACACACACACTGCGGGATCGGAAAATGTGGTGGTACTCGAGCATCTTTCATTGAAAAATCTGGGTATTATAGATGTTTCCTCTTCTGCGCAAGCCACTTGTGCTTCTGCAACATCCTGGCATAGAAGATTGCCGAAGAGTCCATAGCTGGGTATCGTAGAATTTTGCGCTGTACATAACAAACAAGGCGGAAAAACATTACATTACGACACTGAATGACGACCGGACGAGTTGGTATGTTGGGACAATCCTTCATTGAGTGCCCAAGGGTCTTGCATATCATTCACTTGATTGTGCAGCTAATACTGGTACATTGACTAGCATCCATGTCATTCCGAAAGCGCCACATCTGCCGTCGCCCCTTCCCTATTCTCTTCAAGTCCCTGTTGGAACCCCATTGCACCATGTTCGGCCAAAGATCTTTCTAGTTCATTTTCAAGCTGTACGAATGAAACTCTCTACTCCATGTACCGAATAGGTGCTGCATGTCGTAGTACTCAGAGATGTACAGTGTAGACATCTGCCTCATTGGCACACACGCCTTGTACACATGCGAGCATGGCTTGTGGAGGAGCTTCGACTTGTTGCAGGTGCATGTTGCCACATCACCAAGGGTGCATGCCTGTTTTCTTTCCCCCTAGCATGACTGTTGACGTATTTCTGTCGAAACCTGATCTCGTACTTTCGCCTGAGGCCGTCAATCACCCGGATGTCATGCATTCGGGCATTCTCCATCTTCCGGTCCATGTGCCTCTGCATGATCTCAGACCACTGCTTGTCTTCGTCCATTTGACGAAATAACCAACAGTGCGAGTCCATGTCTCCTGGATGATCGCGGTGATAGGGAGGCACCGCACACCTTTGAGGACGCTGTTATAGACCTCGGACATGTTGGTTGTCATAATCCCGTATCTCGCACCGTTTGTGTCATAGAGGAGGGATTATTTCTCTCATTCAAGAGCGTGGCCATTAATCCACTCGGAGAAGCTTATGGCACTACTAGGTTGCTCCCCCTTTGGAGTGGACTCCCTTGTATGCCTCGTAGTCTGGTGTTCGAGGTCTCTCTAAATAGACTCAAACTTTCGTCTCTAGTTCTGCAGACACAATGCCTTGAACGTCTTCATGAGTTCCTGACTGTGGAACCGTGTGAACAAGTTAGATGCAAGATACCTCATGCACTACCTGGATTGCACGTCGTTCCACTGGTGAGATGGATCCGTCCCACGCTGCATGGTGTTGATTGCCGCCAACAACTCAGCATTATGGTCTATGATTAGGCAGACGTTGGGCCGGTCTCCCACCACCGCCCTCTCCACGTTCTCCAAGAACCACAGCCAGCTGGATGTGTTTTCGCTCTCTATAATGGCAAATGCCATCGGAAGAAGTTGGTCATTCGCATCGACTGCCACCGCGGTGAGGATGGTGCCCTTGTACCTCCTTGTGAGGAAAGTGCCATCCATCGTTAGCACGGGACGGCAAAACTTGAAGCCCCCGATGGCCTGAGCGAAAGCCCAGAACACCCGGTCCAGTATGAAGCGGTTGGGCCCTTTTCCAGCATCTTCACAATCAAGCTTGTTTATGTATGTGTTGGGGTTTGATCTGGCAATCTAATGAAGCAATGTCGACACAAGGTTGTACGTCTCTTCGTATGTCCCGTACATAGTCTCGATGACCTTCTGCTTGGCTCGTCGGACCTTGCTGTAGCTAACTGGATAGCCAACCTGATTGGCGACTTCCGACATCATCAGCTTGGGGGAGATAGACACGTTCGCCTCAACTAGGTGCGTGATGAGGTTTGCAACATATCACGAAAGTCACGTTAAAATCTTTGCAGGGCTCGTTGAGCTCGCAAGTCGCGGTCGATCGGCTCCTTGGCCGTGAAGACCGAGCCAAGATCTTTGCTTGGTGAAGCCCGACCTTGCGGAATGACCTTCTACTATGTACTTCACTCGTACTTTCTGGGTCGAACCGTGCACTTTCGGTACACTACCGATAGACAAGGCGTATCGTGCTATAGCTTGTTGCACGGCTACCTTGTTTGGGAAGCGCTACCCAACTAAGAGGGTGTCGGCTTCAAACCCCCACTAGGAGCCTTCTTCTTGCGGCAGTACGAGCGAACACACCACAATATCATCAAGTCTCGATGCCACGTAAGGACCATCAACTTTGTGTGTGTCCTTGTCGGTACCATCCGAGCTTGGGTCGGTGTCCTCGTCGGACTCCAACTCGAGAGGCTCGTCCGGTAGATACTTGTGGCAGTCGATGCGGACCGACCACAATGTTTTCGCCCCCTTATTTGGCACAAAATTAGGCACGGACTTCCGAGGCAAAGACATTCCGTCTTTGCCATCTTTAAACTCAGTTGCGCTTGCCCGCTTGTAAAGGCCTCGGCATCATCAGGGTTTCCCGACGCCCTATGTACGAAATTCACGTACACCATCGGCTTCCCGTGAATGGCCGCCTCGGGCTGGGAGACAATCTCCATATACTGCCTCCATGCTATGCTTCCATTCACCTTTATGAGTTCCCACACATAATTTGTGCAAGTGATCGCCTCAATCATAACTTTCTTTGTTGTTGGCTCCGTGACGATCTCCCTTCGGATGCAGCTTCGCAGCTCGTGAATATTCATCGCGTGGAGCCCCTCCGCTCGGACCACCTTGTACTGGCATCTCGACAGGTCCAACCTATCGTGTCCGGCCCGTACGAGACCATCGCCACAACAAGTCTTGCATGTTCAAAAATACCTAAAGCCACAACAACCACTAAATAATTACGACTAATTAATTACCACTAAACTAATTCATTACTAGTGAACTAACTAATCATGACTAATTAATTACCTCTAAACTAACTAATTACGATTGATTAATTACCACTACAAAATTACCAAGATTTCATTTTCACTTACTTAATATGCTATAATAATGACTACTAAACTTATTACGAATAATTAATTACCACTAAACTAATTCATTACTAGTGAACTAACTAATTACGACTAATTAATTATATCTAAACTAACTAATTATGACCGATTAATTACCACTACACAAATTCATTACCACTTATTCAATATGTCGTAATGATGATTACTAAACTAATTACGACTAATTAATTACCACTAAACTAATTCATTACTAGTGAACTAACTAATTACGACTAATTAACTACCTCTAAACTAACTAATTACGATTGATTAATTACCACTAAAAATATCGATGCTTTCATTTCCACTTACTTAATATCTGTAATGATGACTACTAAACTAATTACGACTAATTAATTAGCACTAAACTAATTCATTACTAGTCAACTAACTAATTACGACTAATTAATTACCCCTAAACTATCTAATTACGACTAGCTGACTAATTACGACTACGGTAATAACGGCAAAAGCATAACACAAATTACCTGCCCTTCGGAGGAAGTAATCAATCAGCCATTTGGGGGAAGTAATCAATCAAGGCCGAGCGACGAGAAGCAAGAAAATAGTTAACCTCCCAATAAAATTAATTATGTTACGTTCTCTGAGTTCTCAGCGACGAGCGCAAGAACGAGAATCGAAACACAATTGAGATGAGCGAAGAGCGAGTGCTAGAGTTCGATATTTATAGCCGAGCGAAGAAGGAGTCACGACGTTGGCACCGGGAATTTCGTAAGCATTGGCGCCGGAATTTCTGGACGAAGCGACAGATGTGCGGAGGAGGGAGGAGGGACGATGGGAAAGATAGACACCGCGAGGTTTTTTAATTCTCCGCAAACAGTCTGGTTGCGTGGCAGGTGTAGCGGGCGGGAGGGAGGGCCGGAGGGGGGCGCGAGTCGGGAGGTGTTTTGGCTAACCTAACCTAACTAACTAATTAACCCCACTGTTTTGGCTGGCGCATGGTGGCCATGCGCCAGCAGACACTATACTAAATAAACAAAGAGTATCCTATGTGATCGACTATATTTGTATTCATATTTTATTTTGCTATATTTGTACGCGTATTTTGGTTGTTAGGTGTGTACTCCAGCGCCATATTGTATATCGACATCTCCAATGGAGTTGCTATGTAGATTTTTTTTTATACATTCCAAGTCACATGAAATCATGAAACCCTAATTTCCAAAACCTAAAATTGAAATTTTCGCGACCTAAATCCTAAATTTTCGAGATAATACCAGAACACATATAAAATTGCCGAAACATTACACAATCAAGTCCACTGCGTGAGGACCCTTCAAAATAAAATTCATAATTTTTTAAGCACATTTTCTACGTTTATTGATTCATACGAATATGACACTTATACGAAATAGCGATAATAATTCTGAACGAATAGAATTATGGAAAATTTACACAAGCAAGTACACAGTGTTGAGAGGCTCCACAAAAAATTCATATTTTTTTGGACACATTTGATATATTTTAAAATTCCTCTAAATTTCAGTCTAAAATAAAAAAAACCTAACTAACCTATTACCTATTAACCCTAACCCTAACTAATTAACTCGCTAACTAACCCCTAACTAGCCGTGGCCTTTGTGACCATGCGCCAAAGGCGGGCGCAAGATACCACAACGCCGCCATCCTTTGGTGCACGCAACAACAACTACCGACGGGTGACGTCATCGCGACGACGGTGCTGACGTACGATGGCTGTGCGCTAGTGTTACTATTTCTGCAAATACATGTTACCGAAGATCAAAACCGCAAATACCTGTTGCAAATAGGTCTGCCAAAAATCCCAAACCTCCTAGCCCAGTAGCCCCTATCCCGCCTACCCTGCCCCCGTCGCGTCACTCATAAACGCCGTCACCTCCCACCGCCGATCCCTGTCCAAATCCAACGGCGACTCCCCCGCGCGCGCCACCTACTGCAAATCGAAGGCCCAGATCCTCCCAACCCCGGCCCGGCCGCGGCTCGAACCGGGCCGTCGCCGTGGAGACCCCCGCGCGCAATATCGCTTTATCTTCGCTGCTCCTCTCTCGCCAGTCGGCACAGCACCCCCCCCCCCTCCCTCCCTCCCTCCTCGGCTCCTCGCACCGCACGAAACCCTAACCCTAGCCCCCGCGCCCTCGCCGGCCGCCCCGCCCCCCGCGCCGACAGGCCCGGTCTCCTCCGCCCCCGCGCCGCTGCCGGAGCCCCACCCCACCCTGCGGCCCGCCGATCGAGGTACGCCTCGCCCGAATCCTACCGGAATTCGCGGGTTCTCTCGTCTTGTTGAAGGTTATATGTGGTAGGTTCTTCTACGCGGTCTCCTGCGCGTCATGTGACGGATGGGTTTTGTTTTTGAATTTTTTCGGGTGGTTTGGGCGGGATCTGCGTGTGTTGGGGGGCGACTGGGGCTTGGTGGTGGTCGATCTTGGCGTTGTTTGGGCTCTGGTGGTGAATTGGGCGCGGAATTTAGGGGGGTTTGGGGAGTAATCCGTGGGGAATGGTCTAGGGTTTGGTGGATTCAAGCATGAGTTCGGGCTGTACTTAAAGGTTGCTTAGCTTTGGAACTTAGTGCGAGCTGTGCCTGGGGAGAGGTTTGGGATCTGGGTGTGGTGTGGAGTGGAGAATTTGGGGGCGCAGAGGGATTAGAGTGTCCTGACACATGTTTGGCGATCATTCGTAGGTCCTATGTTTGGCTATCATTCGTAGGTCCTAATTTCTTTGAATTTGTAGGGTTGGATAGTTCTGGAGCTTGAATTGTGTGTTGTGGCCGCTTCTGTGAGGAAGGCAGAGCTCATGCTGCTTCCTTGTTGTTTGTTGTGGGGTTTAGGCGGTTACAGTTTCTCTTGTCGCGTGGATTTTATGTTTCATTTCTAGTATTGTTCTTGACTTCTTTATGGTGTGAATGTTGGGTTCTCCAGCTAAGGATATCGATGGGAGTGTTATAATTCGCTGTGGCTGTCGCTTCACTGAGTTGGTCATACTCTTTTTTGTCCTATTAGATTTCCATTTGGTCGATAATTGCCAATAACTGACGAACTTGGACCTAGCTTTGTTTGTTCTTTGTTGGTTTAGCAGCTGACCAGTACTGTTTTGTGAGCTGGGAAAGATAGGATCTTATTCGAGGGAGATGGTGTATTAAGGTTGGAGCAATCTTGGTATTTGCTCATTGCTGACTGGTCCATCCTCTGCATCTATGCTGAGAAAACCGGGCTTGGTTTTCATGAGCCATGTACACGCATTGGCTTTTGGACCATTGTTGGGTTCCTCTGCTTCGTCACTATATCTTCCTTTATTTTGGTAGCTTTTGGCTTGTCAAAATTTTCTTGTAAGGATGCACATTGTGGGTTGAGCAAGTAGTTTTAGTGACGTCTATGATAATTTATGTGTCTTTATTGTGTAAATGTCAAGTCTCATCGTCTGGATGGATATGATATCTTATTGTTAGTACTTGATGCCTCTCGCTCCTATGATATGAGAAATTATTGTGGTTAATATGGTAGCTTACATTATCTCTTTCCTATGAACTGTTAGGTTCTGAGTTGCATTATCTCTAATTAATTAGGGAAACCAAGGATATGAGAAATTGTTGCAGTTAATATGCAAGCTTACATTATTTCTCTCCTATGAACTGGTAGGTTCTGAGTATAGGTTAACTTGCATTATCTCTAATTAATTAGGGAAACCAAGGACTTCTAAGGTTAAAATACAGTATGGCATGTGTTCATGCTATTTTCTTGTATCTCGTCTTGTAATTCTCTAATTAGATGTATATTTAAGCATGTGATCATTTGATTGCCATGTGAACAAGTCTTGCAATTAATTAGATTGTTTTTCTTCTTGTTTTGCTTATGTCATAACAACATTTTGCAGATAGTTCTGCGTACTGCAGTTTTACTGGGGCTTGAGAGATTTTGGGGATTCATTTAATTATAACTTTTTTTTGGTATGGGGCAAGTTTTCATCTCATATATGTATTTATTTATTAAGATGTAATTGAATTTTTATTTTTGAAAAAGCAAACATATTGTCACATTCTTAGAGCTTGTGCTAAGTATTTATTTTTTTCGATTATTTTGCACATTGTACCACTTTCTTGTGCACCTTAGCAATTGCATGCCTTTTGGTTGTGCTCCGCACTAAGTTCTTGAGTAACTAACCGTGTGTGTATGGGAGGAGAAGATTGATTCTAGTGGTAGTAATTTTTAACAGGTTATATGACTAGCTAGTGGCTGACAATAGGGTTGGATAATAGAGATTGTTTGTTGCTTCACAAATTACCTCATTGGAGCTTAACTTATCTGTTGGTCTTTAATGACAAGGATACTTTCCTAGTTCATAACAGTAAATAGATGGAAAGATAATTGCTGTGCTTTGCCACTGTTTTACATCATGAAAGCTTTCCTTGAAAGGCTCTAAATTTTTACTTTCCAGCTCTGCATCCAAGAATGTCTGAAGAAAAAATCTCAGTTTTGTCCTTTGAAATCATTCTTAATTTGTGGGCTTACTGTTTCTTCATATAATGATATTTAGCAAATCTGTCTATCTTTAGTTTTCCAACCTTCTGTTATATTGCCGATATTGTGGAATACTGTGATGTGAGAGGGGAATGTTGTGCTGGATTCTTGCTTTATGTTCTGGCTGGACAGATGGCCAACAGCGATCTATTATGTTCTGATGTCATGAATGCTTGATGTTTGCAGGCCTTGTGATCAATAATGAAAAGAGTGTTAAGTTACACTAAGCTTGAGTTTTCATTTATCACTTCGTGATGAATCTTACCTGATAGAAACACATTTTCAGGCAAATCATCTTCATCACTCTAGAAGCAAACTGTTCTAAAAGCTGTTATTGTATCATCTGATATGAAACTTAAGAATTTAGCAATCTCTGACCAGTCACATTTCGGCTGACACTGGATCCTAAGGAACCACCTACGGCATGTCACAGTTTCATCCCTCACAGCATGGGGGTGATAGTGATGTCCAAATGTGGCAACAACAGATGTTGTATAAGCAACTACAAGAGTTTCAGAGGCAGCAACAACAGCAGCAGCGGCTTGACCATGGAGCTAGGATGCAGAATTCCTTTGGACAGTTCCATGCACCTGCAAAACCAGCCCCTGCTGATCGGTTCCCAACCATGATGAATGAAATGCCTATGAATGAGCCATCAAGTTATGCGTGGTCAAATAATATTGCTGTTGGTGGCTCCCGGTTAGGAAGTAACTCTCAGATGTTCAATACTGGTAACGCACAGTGGGAGCAACTTGGTGTTTCTCCTGCCACAAGCAACTTTGTAAATGGTTCAGTGTACTCAAACAGCCAAAATCTTATTAGACCAATGGGGTTACTTCCCAACAAAGTAGACCAATCCTTTTATTCCTTTCCTGCTGGCATGAACAAAGGTTCTGGAAATCAGCACTCCCAATTCCCAGGATTCCCAGTTAATTCCCATAATGCTTCCCATAATGCAATGTCAAGGGCAGGCTCAGACCAGACAAATAAGGCAACAATGTTTTCTAGCCCAGTTAATTTGTTCCAGAGTGAACATGGTCTTCGTGAACAAGGTATGCCTAATACTCTGCAGAATCTTCATGAGAATGGAAGTGTATTAAGTGATACTACAACTCAGATTCAAGGTGGTAACATGAAGGCAGACAGTCCTGTTCTAGGTAATCATCTACAACTTGCTTTTGATGTTCAAGATTTTCATGGTAGGACAAACCAAGTTGATTTTCAGTCAGCACCACACGTAGGACCAACTAGCAGCATAGCTAGTCTTGATCCCACCGAGGAGAAAATTTTGTATGGAAATGATGAGGATAGCAACTGGGGAGATTTGTTGAGAGAGGGAAATTCATCAGGTGGAGCAGATCCTGGTAATTCATTGGGCAATGATAACTCAAACAGTGCTGTGCAATTTCTACAGGGTAGCTGGAGTGCCCTTATGCAGGAAGCGTTACAGTCGACAAGCAGTCCAAATGGCCTCCAGGAAGAGATGAGCGGTGTGAATTTTCAGAATACAAACCTGCAGTTTGTCAATAATTCTACTTTGCCAGGTCTGGAACAGAGGCAGCTTGTGGCTTTAAATAATATAAACCTGCGCAGTGCATCTCCAAATGCACAACCTTCAACCTCACGAGATGGTGCTTTGGGAACCATGAATAATTCAAAGTTCACCAGTTTCAAGCATGCCACAGAATCTCCTTATGACCAACAGGAGAAATTATCTCATGAATCTCCTGTTGCTGTTACCAGTTATCAGCCAACTACAGAAGCTAATGATAGGTATTTTCATCAGAGCTTAAAGCAAAGTCATTCTGATGAGTACGGGCCGCAAGAACAGGTCCACTTATCAAATGGTATATGGGCACAGCAGAAGCCTGGGTTGCCAAAAGGAAATTCGAAATCAACTGGTGCACATTTTATGCCGCAGAATGCGCATGGACTTGGGGTGTCACAGCAAAACACTTTTAACCATAATTTTATCAGGGAGTCTAGTAATAACCAAAATGACTGGAACTGCAGAAATCCCCACGGACAAGATGCCAATAATACTCCAAATATCTCCAATAGTGATAGAAGCCTTTGGAAGTCTGGGGTTAATACAGATTCAGTTCATAGGCTTCAACAGTTGAAGCCTAATGTAACCACTGTTCAAGTGCCAAATGAATGCTATGGTGGTAAAGATGTTGGTATGATGAGTTCAAGCATGCCAATGGTTAGTCAGGACCGGCATCAGATGGTGGTTTGTCAGAGCAGTGAAAATTTTGGAATAAACCATACTCTGGGGCAAAGGTTTTCAGAACCCTCAGAATCACAAGGAAATGATGCAACCTCTACTGAAGGACACATTTCAAATAATGGACAGCATTTAAGCAGTACCTTTTCTGCAAGGAGAAATTCCTTTGCTGGAATGGATGCCCAATATTTGGGTCAGTCTGGCCAGAAAACAATGGGCTCTTATGCAATGCACAATCATCTTAGTGGAACCTCTGGAATTAGTGCTGCACATTTACCAGCCAATTCAGTGTCCAATACTGAATTTATGTCACAGTCAATTCGGCCCCCAAATAACCAAGAGCATCTGTTGGGTGGGCATTGCCATGTTGCTGGTAACATGGCTTCAGCAAACGAGGTATATCCAGCAGAGTGCATCTTTATTGTTAGATAATGAAGATATATCTTCTCCTTGGTTATATTTTATGTGTGCTTTGAGTACATTTCTACTTTCTCATTTTTCACTACTTTACCTTTGTAGAAAATTGCAATGGCGGAGGAACAACTTAAATCTCAACATGCCATAGCCAATAACTACTCCAATGAATCTCCCTTTGGAGGATCTGATGCAACATTGTCGCTAAATCCAAATAGGGCAGTCCAAACAAGGTAATTTTTTTTGCTTCTTTCATTCTCAGTCACCCACTTTCAGGTTTGAAAGTCACATCATTCTTCCAATCTTCCATGGTGTAATATTTTGCACACGCAGTTATTTGTTGACTGGAATGCTGACATCTCCCATAATAGTACCTTGTCTGTTCTGACCAGATAGATGGGGCATGCAGTAGTTGGGTAAATGACTTGATTGAACCTTATAATTATGCTACTACAAGTTTATTTAGCAATTTACCTATGTCACTATCACACTATGTTATATCTTAATCTTTTATGCCGTTGCCCACACCAAATGTTTACTCAGCTTGCATGACAGCTACTAATCTGATGAAGCATTGAGGGTTGCATGTGACTGACCACAATGAATAGTTTTTTTGGCTCCTCATATTTTTTCCGGAAAAATTGGCTATAGAATACTCAACTTTTGTGTCCTTAGTTATTAGACACCCAAAAATCGTGTCTTGGCCAAAAGACACTAAAAATTTGTGGCTCTTTTTTGTTAGACACTTGAGACCATTAAAATATCATTTTGGACTACATAATACTCAACTTTTGTGTCCTTAGTTATTGGACACCCAAAAATTGTGTTTTGGCCAAATGACACTAAAAATTTGTGGCTCTTTGCTGTTAGACACTGAAACCATTAAAATATCGTTTTCGGGCTGAAGATGAGAGAGAAAGCTAGTGAAAAGTCCGTTTTGCCCTTCCATCTCCTTCCTTCTTTCCTATTACCCCTCGCCTCCACCTTGGCTCCGTCGCTTCCCGCTCTAGCCTCCGTCCTCGCCACCACATGCTGCCTCCGCCCTCGAAGCCCTAACCTTAGGAGCCAAAGTCTCCGCGTGTTGCCGGATTTGGACCTCGAAGCCATTGCCTATAGCAACTTTCGTCACCGTCTTTTGCTGTCGACGGTATCGGTCCTCGCCGCCACCACCTTCATCTTCGCCTTGTCCTGATCTACACCACCGCCTCCTCGATGTCATTGTCTCGCCACCGTAGCCCCTCTGCCGCGGTCGCTTCTTCCTCACCGTCAATCGCCTTCGTCCTCCCCTAGCCTCCGTGTGCGGCCAGATAGCTTTGATGTCATCTCGTCTCCTCGACCCACTGCTCCAAGCTAGCTGAACCGCGGTCGTCACCTGTCGTCGCCGCAAGCCTGAGCTCTGCCGCCACTGCCTCCGACGACCATTGGTTTCCGTGCACCGCTCGGCGTCGCCTTCACGTCGTTTTCCGCTGCTTCGCGTCCTGGAACTCGCCGTCGACGCCCTTGCCGGAGTTGTGCCGCCGCTCGCTATGCCTTTGGTTCTCGTGCACCGCCATTGTTGCTGTGCTGTGTGTCAGTCATTGTGCGTTGAGGGCATTGAGGTCATTTTACAAAGTTTCTCTCCTAATCAGCTAGATATATTATTTTAATGAAAGGAGTGTTTAACAGCAAAGATCCACAAATTTTCAGTGTGTTTTGGCCAAGACACGATTTTTAGGTGTCCAATAGCTAAGAACACAAAAGTTAAGTGTCCTGTAGCCAATTTTGCTTATTTGTCATGTAGTAATAGTACAGGGAACTAGGACCTCAAAAGCACATTATTCCTTTTAGCTTATCTAACTAATTTTTTTGATCAATTGGTGTTTCAGTCCAAATATTTGTCTGGATTTTATTTTATTGGAATGTACTGCAGGATCTATCAACTAGCTTTTGTGCCATAGGAGATATTTTATTGTCTTGTTTAATTTTCTGTTATTCTTGTCTTCTGTAGTCAACATATGCTGCAACAATTCCTTCACAAGGTGGACAACTCAAGTAACTATGCTGTTGTTGCTGGTAATATGCCCAACAAATCTGTTGATATTGCTACTGCTCATCAACAACGTAACCAGCCTTCTTTACAAGGATTTGGATTAAAACTTGCACCACCATCCCAACGACCACCGACTGCAGGTCATTTATGGACCAGTCCTACCTCTGTTGACAGCAAGCAATCTGATTATTCACTACCAGAGGAAGACCAGCGACAGCTACCTTCCACTCCTAGTCAGTCTTCGCCATCTGGTTATCCAAGTCGATCTTCACCATTTCACTCATCAGTAACTGATAATACTGGACTGCCAAGTGGGTGTCTCCCCCAGATAAGTACAGGCCAGCAATATCCAGTCGTAGATTCAAAGTCTGCTTCTGTCAATTCTCTTTCTCAGCAGCCTCAGCAAGCTAGTTCAGCAACAATGTTCAAGAATGTATGGACAAATATCTCAGCACAGCGTCTAGCTGGTGTCCAACATAACAAGATTACTCCCAATATTCTCCAGTCCATGATGTTCCCAAATATTGTTGGGGATTCCACCCTATGGGGTTCTCCAAAGGATGATTATCAAAGACTGAAGGCAGAGATTCCATCTGATGCTGCCACAACTACTCCCAATTCAGAAAATCGAGAAGTAAAACGAGTTGTGGACAATGATGCAAAGTCAACCTCATCTGAGGTGCCAAATGTTGATCAAATGGGAGATATTTTATCGGGAAAGACAGAATCCCTGCAGAGGCATTCCTTGGATGGGAACTTGATGCAGCAGGGCATCATGAACCAAAGACAAGGGGAGAATATGGCAGCAAACTTTCTGCCTATGAGTTCTTCCTTTGACAAAGCTTCTAGTGTTAGTGGCATCGGTTTGCATGGAATCCCAACACCCTCAAATGCCCAGCAGCAAAATTACTCTCTACTACATCAGATGCAGGCCATGAAGCCTGTTGATACTGATCCAAGAAATACACCCGGTAAGAGGCTTAAAACAACTGAGATGAGTTCTGATGCTTCACAGGTTGACTGGAGTGCTGGCCAAAGAGTTCCAGCAAATAATTCAGTGAGATCATGTCCAGAAAATATGGAGGTCTCAAGGGTTCCTAGCTCATTCCCAGCAGATGTCAAGATGTTAAGCTTTGCTCCTAGGAACAGTGAAGAGAGAACCCCAACCATGCCATCCCAGCTTCATTCAAGGGAGTTGTCCTCCCATGATATGGCCAATGCACGAACTGATGTTCAAAATCAAGTCTCATCTCTTGGTACAAGCTCAGCAGAACATTTAACTGAAAGAAGTGATGGATTAAGGATCAACCCTCAAATGGCTCCTTGGTTTCAACAGCACGGGAGCTACAGAAATGGTCAGAATCTTGCAATGTACAATGCCAAGAAAGCTGCAACACCATATAATCTTCCAAAAGTTTCCTTGAACATGGACAGTAGCAGTCCGGTTGAGCATGGACTTGACTGCAGTAATTCTGTTGTACATGGACATTCTAGTCTAAAGGCATCTTCTGTGGTGAGAAGACCAAAGAAACGCAAATTTAAAGCTCCTGTGCTTGTTTCTTGGAGTCGAATTGTTGAAGGACACCAAAAGTTGACAAACATGAGGTGTCTTTTCTCCCTTTGCACAATTGTTGCTAGCATTTTTTATGCTTATTCTCCTTCTAGTTGCTATTATTTGTAGTTTACTCTAATTATTCTTCTGTTCAGTTTCGATATTCTATTGAATGTAATGTTTTAAATTACTTACAGCTCCCCAGATATGTGCTGGGCTCAGGCAGCTAACCGATTAATGGAGAAGGTCTGTATGAGATAATTTATTATTTAATTTAGCTCATGTGTTTTGGCCCAATGAGCTTGATGTGTGATGTGTAATATATTTTTGTAACAGGTGGAGGATGAAATGGACATTCTAGGAGATGCCCCCATATTTTATTTACCACGCAAAAGGCTAATTCTGACCACTCAGTTAATTCAGCAACTTCTCCCTGCTATACCAGCATCTATTCTTAAGGCACAAGCTGTATCAGTGTATGAAAGTGCAACATATACTGTTGCTAAGTTGACTATAGGGGATGCATGCAGCATGGCTTCATTCTCATCTGGGGGCACTGGCGCTCTCATAAATAGTGGGAATAAGTAAGTACCTGTTAATTGAAATTTTGTGCCAGTCACATGGTTGGTTAGTTCTTTTTGTGCGTCATAGACAGCTTTAACCGGCATTTAGCTCAAAATTTTCCTAAGATGTGTACTATCCTTGACCAGGTCATCTGAACAAATTAAAATTACTGAGAAAATGGAAGACAAATTCTTGAAGGCTGTGGAATTCTTTGTTGGAAGATTAAAAAAAATGGAAAATGACTTTGTGAGGTGCGTGCAATCATTATGTCCTGATTCTTAATTGCCAATTGCTAATTTTCTCTGTAATATCCTTGCGTGTGCTTTGTTCATGTTCAATATACTTATTATGTGATTACCATTCTCTTTTTGCCGAAAGGGTTAGTATGGGCTTTTTGTGCTTGTAACAATTCCATTATAAAGGATGGTGCGAACTTAAACAAGGCAGCAGTGTCATTTCAACATGCCAATATTGTGCCTTTTGATGTGTAATTCATTTACATAATTTTCGTTTCACCTGTGAGCCTTGTTTATTGGGGAGATGCTCTGGATAATGGTTATGCCACATTCCCATCCCAATTTAATAAGCAAATCCTTATTTCCTTGGGTATAATGGTTAATGCCCTGGATACTTGGTTGCGACAATTTACTGGATACTGTTACGGACTCGATTCACTTATGAAATCAGATTTTAGGTGTATTGAATATATTTCTGAATTGATATTGCCTTAATAAAGATGCTGAAGCCCATAATTTACCGAAAGGGAATATAAAATTTTTATATGATATCAACAGGAAACGCAACTAAACCAAGTTGTGACGATGTGATAAAATGTTTGACATGCTGCAGATTTAGGTGGGTGCTTACGTAAGAATTCTATTGAATTCAGATGATTTAAAAAATTGTTCTCAACTAAACTTTTGTCCTATTGATTCCAGTGATCTTATGGTTCAGATAAACCAATGTTGAGAACATTTTGCTTGATTATTTGGTGATGTAATGAGAGGACCATATAATTCTTGAGATGATCCTTTGGTGCTAATGAATGTATCGTTAGGCGAGATAATCAATCTGTTCATGAAAATTCTTTGTATTATTATTTTTAAATGAAAATGTCTTCAGTTGGTAGGATGACATGGAATTATGTAAAGAAGCATTTGAGGGAATTTTGCTTCATGATCACTTCTTTTTAAAGGTGCAAAGGCTACAGGGTCTCAGAAAGTACGAGCATCTGACGTTGTTGACTCATTTCAATGGTTACTGACTTTCTGGACGAAAATCCTGTTGAGAAATGTCCCTTTTTGCAGAAGGGTTAATAGCATTTTGGGTTTGCCTAATCAAATAACAGCTGTGACATGACATATTATATTTTAATTAAATGTACTACCTCCGATTGCAAATATAAGTCATCCTAGAATCCATGCTGGTCAAACATTTTTAGGTTTGACTATCATTATATAAAGAATTACCTAGATTGACAATATGAAATTGATATTACTAGATCCATCATGCAATTATTTTTATTTGAAAACAACATATTTTTCATAAATATTGATTGTCAAAATGTCATCTTGGAGACCGCGCTAATGTCGAAAATGACTTATATTTGCAATCGGATGGAGTTTATATATTTTATTTTTTGAAGTTATACATGAAAAATTAAGAATCACAGCAACTCAGCATCAGTTTTGGTACATTCAGTCTTTTAAAAATAGGGAAAAGGTATCACCGAACTTGAAAAAAGCTGCACCTTTTGTAGTCTTTTTCCAGATCTGTACGGTCACCGTCTTCTATGAAAGTCACAGGCAATTGCTACCTTTGTGGAGTGCTTTCCATGCTAATACCTGATATTAGTGATATACCAATGGGTAATGAGGGTTCTTCATTTGATTTGAAGGACAATTACTTCTGTTCCTGTATAATTAACTGAACATGTGAATGGATTTAAAATTTTCCTTATGCCCTTTTTGTGTGTTTTAGCCATTCTACAGCTAACTTTTGTCAATCTGACTCCTGAAACTGTAATGGTCCTGCAAATTAATTCTACTGATGCTACAAAAATGTTGGTTAACCTTGCTGATTATATATATATATTTTCATTTATTGAGGCTATTTCCTTTTATTTTTCCACTTCATGTCCCTGGATTGATGATCACCAAGTCATGTCAAAATGAGTCTGATGTTAATTTTCTTATCTCATTCGTTAGTCGTGCATCTTCTGAAAAGCACAAGATCTTTTATCGCAGTGACACTTAAAGATCTGATTTGCCCTTTGCAGCTTGAACAAGAGGGCTTCAATGCTAGATGTACAATTGGACTGCCAAGATTTGGAGAGAGTTTCTATTGTGAACCGGCTGGGGAGGTTCCATGGCCGGAATCATTATGCAGTTGGAGTTGAGGGTTCATCAACTTCTGAACTTGCCCCTCGTAGAATATTTCCTGATAGACATGTGATGTCTTTTACAGTACCTGGGAATCTTCCTGAAGGGGTGTCCTGTTTGTCACTCTAGATCATTAACTCATTCATTGGTTTTGAACAGCTCCGATCACCTTGGATTGCACCCTGTAATTTTCGGGTGGCATTCATCATGCAATGCATCGTTTTTCATACACAAAGATGAAACCCAAGGGAGGTTGTTTGCAAAACTGCAATCAACAGAAGTTGAAGAATCCGAGGGATGTCATAGCTGTACCAGCCGATCAACTCAGTGCTGGGTGTTGTTGTTTCTCCCTTAATAGTATAGGTCCCTGTATATTGTGAAAGTAAGGAAAAAGCTTTGGATCTCGCATCATTTTTCTGATCGAGAATAGCATTAGCTTTGTCATATTTTGTTAGAAAAAGTCAATGCTTACTAGTTCGGTACATCTAGCGAACTACAATCGCTATTTGCCGTCATCTATTTATCCGTAATGAAATGCTGGCGAGTTCTATGGGGAAAACTCTGTTTACTTAAAGGCAGTCTTGTTCATTTTATGCTGTTAGCTAGTGTCCAGTCCAGCTGACACCTTTGATCACTAATGTATTTTGTGAAAGCATTCCTTGAACAGGTGAGGAGGTGAACAAGGGCTTGGCAACCCTGTGCCGGGGACTTTCTGTTTTTTTTTTGTGTTAAAATGTATATAAAATTTTTGGAAGGTAAACTTTTGCTTTCCTTCTTTAAATTATTGTAATTTAGCAGCTGCCGCAGAGTGGAAGTTGATAGGAA
Source organism: Phyllostachys edulis (assembly GCA_036346405.1). Lineage (NCBI taxonomy): Eukaryota > Viridiplantae > Streptophyta > Magnoliopsida > Poales > Poaceae > Phyllostachys > Phyllostachys edulis. The sequence goes on from CM070563.1 coordinate 33,547,915, forward strand.
GTGTTTGAAGCTGTCTGTTGATTCTGTTCTCCTGTTCGATTGGGCTGAAGAAAACAAGTTATCTGTCATAATAAAGCTATATATAAGCATTTTGGCAAAGAAAAAAAAAAATCTTTTATCACTGATTAGGTGCTGAAACCGCAGATTCGTGATATATTTCTTATATAAAGTTGGTTGCAAAATCGCAATTTGGACTACGGAAAATTTCCTTAGGCAAGCCATGTGGCTCAGTGAAAAAAATTTTGCCGAGATTTCGCCGGTTACCATCGGTAACAGTGTTACCGGCGGTAGCTGTAGGAATTCAAATTGGCCAAAAAAAATTCGGTTTTCATAATTTTTGTCAAAAAAAATCGAATTTGTTTGAATTTGATTTTTTTAATTTAAAATACCAAAATTTCAAAAAAAATTCAAAAGTTTGGCGAGTTTTCCGATTTTCGGCGAAAACCGATCTTACCGGCCCCTTCGGTAAAAAAATTGTAACCGATAAGTTTTTCCCTGATGTGGCTAACAAGAATGATCAAACAAGGACCAGGAGTGCAGGTTAAGTTCTCTCTCTGTTTTTTTCGGTCTATTTTCATATTTTACCCCACGAACTTAAGTATGGTAAATTTGAATCCCCTACTGTTAGTTCCTTCTTTAGGCATGTTTGGGTTGCAGGTATTTTGTAGAAATTTTAAATAGAACAACTCACTTCCAACAATAATTAACAAAAATTTCCATGTTCCAAACATGGCCTAATGTAGGTCTTACATCTTTATTATGTAATTCTATTTTTCATATACCACTTAAATCGTATGATAATATGATGATAAGATACACCAAAATGAGTTTCATGAAAGTCCACTTTTTATAGTAAAATGTGTATATACTTTTTATATATAAAAAGGTATATAACAAAAATAAATGGATTTTTTTAATCAAGTTATATATATATATATATATATATATACCTGTTTAAATACTCTTGGGTGTATGTACTCCTACTTCCAATATATCACTTAAACGAATATATTATACTTTTTATCACTTTCAAGATACTTAAATATCAATTATAAGATACTTCAATGCGACTTGATTTTTTTAAAAACTAATTGGAGCCTTTTATTTTTTTCATATATAAAAGAAGTATATACACAAATTTTGCTATAAAAAGTGAACTTTAATGAAATTTTTCATGGAACTCACTTTGAAGTATGTTATAATCATTATTGGACTATGCTCAAATTGATAAAAGAGGTATCATCATACAATTTAAGTGGTATATGAAAAGCGAGTACGTACTCCCAAGAGTACCATACCATTTTCACACACACACACACACACACACACACACACACACACACACACACACACACACACACACACACACACACACACTATACTTAAATACCAATTATAAGATACTCCAATGCGACTTGATTGAAAAATTTTCATTAGAGCCTTTTGTTTTTTTTGTATATATCCTTTTTCATATATAAAAGAAGTATATACATAGAATTTGCTATAAAAACTGGATTTTAATGAAATTTTTCATGGAACTCACTTTGGGGTATCTTATAATCATTATTAGAGTACGCTCAAATAGATAAAGAGATATCATCATACGGTTTAAATGGTATATAAGAAAGGAACAAGTCCATATTACACCCCTGAACTATGGCCTGAGTCCAAAAAACACCCTGAATTACAAAATCGTTCACTTTACACCCCTAAACTATTGAAATCAGAGCAAATCACCCCCTCGCCCTAAACCACCCCGGTTTTGGATGATGTGGCATCCACGCTGGCACGGTTTCGCCTTGTCATAGCTGATGTGCACAGAGAACAGGGTGGACCGAGTTCATGCACGGGTGCACGTGGACTAAGCCATGGCCGGGCCCACTTGGCAGTCAAAGGAGGGGAGAATTAAAAGGGGCTACAGGAGATCCAAAACCGAGCCAGCAGTGAGGCTATGGGCGCGCCGCGGCTCGGCCTCGCCACGGGAGGAGGCCTTGGCACCAGGCAAGCGGTGTGGGGCGCCCAGAGCGTGGCGGCCTCAAGGGCACTAATGACGAGGACGGCGGTCTTTGTGGAGAGCGGCGACACGGCGAAAAGGCGATGGCGCGGTGCTCGGGCCATGTCTTGGCGCTCGGCGGTGGAGTGGCGCGGAGGAGGAGGCACGCGCATGAGCTTCGCCTGGCCGAGGAGGCCGGCCAGTGGTGTCGAGTCTGGGGTGGCTGAATCGTGGGCAGGCGTGGCGGAGGCGAGGAGAAGAGGCGGCGGTGGAAGTCCTTGGCGGCGAGGAGGACCAATGGAGGTGGGAAGGGCTTCCTCGGGCCTTGGGGCACCTCGTGACGGTCGTCTGGGGCGTGCTCATCTGAGCGGCCGAACAGTGTGGCGAGGGCAACATGGCAGGCGGCAGACTACAGCAGGCTTCGACCGGCTCGGCTTTAGCGCCTCCATGGCGGCCTAGCACTTGGCCTTCTCCATCTCGACTGCGGCCATAGCCTCCCTCTGCTGGCGAGCCTCCTCCGGCCATCGCCTCCTCCAGCTTCATCAGCTGCATCTCCTTGGTGTCGAGCGTGGATACGTCGAGGTTATCGCCGAAGTCCATGGAGGGGAAGCGCATGCTCTGGCCGAATTCGAGGTCGCCGCCCCTGCTCGCCTCCCTCAGCTCTGCCATGCTCCCGTTCTACCATGTGCAGCGTGCTCCGGAGGATACGGAGGCAAGTGCGTGCGCTGGAGGATGACGGCAAGCCATATTCCTCTCCACCCTCATCGCCAAGCCACTCGTGCGAGAGCGGGACTGAACCGGGTCAAGGCGGGAGCCAGGGAAGAGCAGCCGGAGGTGGGAGCCGGGTAAGAAGCAAATGGATGGGAGGAAGAAGAAGCACACATGAAGGTGCTGACATGAAAGTGCTGACGAGGCAAAATAGTGCCAGCGTGGATGCCATGTAGGGAAAAACCACCTGGTTTTGGCTTGAGGGGGTTATTTGATCTGGTTTTGACAATTGAGGGGTGTAAAGTGAACGGTTTTGTACTTCAGGGTGTTTTTTGGACTCGGATCATAGTTCAGGGGTGTAATATAGACTTGTTCCTATAAGAAATGGGAGTAGGTACTCCTATCTTCTTCCTTCAGTACCGCCAGCCCACCATTGCTTGTCTTTGGATCATCGCGCCGACCATCGCGCCCGTCTGCGTCACCGTCGTGCGCTCCTGCCTCGTGCACCACCTCCCCGGCCACCCGGCCTGTGCTCTCGGCCTCGCCTCTAGCCCTTCTCTCTCCCCGCTGGGCCCTCGGCCGCCGTGTCGCTGTGCTCCATCAGGTCGTTAGGCGCCCGTGTCCGCTTCTTCCTCTGCGCTCACGACACCGCCTCATTGCTGTCGCATTGCTTGCTTGTCTTTGCTTTCGCCGTTAGGCCCTTGGCCGCTTTCGCCTTAGCGTCGTTGCCGCCATGCCACTGCGTCGCCGTGCTCCACTGCGCTGCACCGCTCTTCCTCGGTGCTCATGACGTCGCCTCCACCGACGTCGCGCTGCCTCGGCGTCGTCATAGGTCACCCTCAGCTGCCTCGAACTGACGCCGAAGCCGACGCCCTCGGCTCGCCTCGGCGCCATCTCGGCCTCGACATCACCGCCTTGCTGCTAGCCAGCGCCGCCTCGCTTTCAACTCTGCTCTCTGCCTCTCGCGTTGCCGAGCCGTCATCGCCTACCATGCCGCCTCTGCCTCTGCTTTCTCCTCCTCTCTGCGACACGCGCACCGCGCGCACGACTCGGCCTCGCCCTTGGTCGTCTTGCCGCGTGCATCTTGTTGCATGGCGTGCCACCTTCTTGTATTTGTTAGGATTGGAGATACGGTGGCATTTTTACTTAGGGGTATTTTAGGGTAATCAACATGTTTCAGACGGAGAGTCCTCGTCAAACACTTTGGCCAGACACCATGAGGGAAGGAGGGTAACGACATTGGCATTTTCCGAACAAATTTTGCAAAGCAGTGATATGGACCAAATTAGCCAAAAAAAAGTGACATAGACCGAAAATGCAATTGAAGCAGTGGCATGAATTGAAATTACCGAACTGAAAAAGGATATGGTCTGTCAGTTTCTACTTGACCACACAGCAAACAAGAAATACTCCCTTGCAACTGGGCGTGGTGGAATGGCTTGACGCCGGGTCGACCAGAGAGTTAATGGGGTCGTGGGCTCGTGGCCTCTGTTGCCCCTTGAATTTCATGGGCCGGGCCACCGACCTTGGGAGCAATAATTTTCGGAGTGGGCCAGAGAGTCAATTTGCCGACCTGCCCCGTTGGATCCATACTTGCCAGTCCTCTTCTACAACTATTTTGTCAACTGGATTTTCTTTTGGAAAACCTGCCATAAAAATAATTTTATCTTTAGAGGAATTTCAGATGAATTTAGCTGGAATTTCAAATGTTACAATTCAATTCCCATAGGAATCCAGGAAAATTCCCACTTTCCAAACAGGACCCTACGGATTTGTGATTTCAGAAGAGGAGGTTTGACAATTTGTCAGTAGCTGCATGATTCAAGTACCGTTAGTACTATAGCTAACAGATCTATGAGCTCCACTAATGCAACGTAGTATACGCATAAAACGATTGACAAATACTACTTTCATCTAAATGAACATGACAATCTCTGAACAAATAAGTTAACATCCGTGCACATCTATAGAATATGTTAACGAAAGAAGTTAGCCTTCTCTGAAGGCAATTAGACATTTCAATGATAAACCCTATCAATAGCAACCTTGCCATTAGGCCAATTGTTGACAAAGAAACATATCATGCGACGCCTTGAACTTAAAATAATATTTGACACTGGAAGGAATCAAGTAAAGATAGTCCATCAGTCAGAAACAGGAAATAGCAGGACTTTGCCATCTGTGCACTAGAAAGACACATACCAGTATGTACCGGCAGGCTGCAGTGCAGAAGCTTGCGTAGGGAAGAATGATGTCATTGATGTCGCATTTAAACACCTTCCTGAACTGTATTAGCTCGAGCTAGACCATGAAGAAGCCAATATTAATCAACAGAAAAAATCACATCACCGTACTTTCTTGGCATAATTTGAAAGTTCATTTGCTGATAGCCTAATAACATTTTCGGTAACAATTGCACCATCGGGCTGCTGTAGATCACATCGAGATTCTGGAATTTTTTATAATAATATTATTTAAAAAAAATACAAAAATAAATAGTCGTTTTTTTAAACAAAAATAGGTTATTGTCTGTATTTGAAATGACAAAATTGTCATACCGCCATTCTAATTGGCGACAGTAGCACTGTTTTTTTTTTGTATTTTTGTACTGTTTTTTTTTCTGACCACTCCACTCTAGCGTCCAAACCACTACACAGCACTAACCAACTAAACTACCACCATCAATGGCGCTACTGGCGAAGGCAATGGTGGTGGTTATAGAAACAAGATAAGTTACACATTATAATTAGACGCACGACGTAATAAGAAACAAAATAGTCAATAATAAGAATCAATATTCCAGCACAACGTCATCACATAGTTTGTCGACAAATCACGTTAATATTACAAAACATTTCAGCACAACATTATCACATAGTTTGTCGACAAATCACAATGATGTTACAAAATATTCTAGCACAACGTCATCACATAGTTTGTCGACAAATCACAATGACATTACAAAACATTCAACACAACATATTTAGACAAGACAAACCATTCCAGTGGTCGTGACCTCAACATCTGCCATGTTGACCACCATGGTGCCCGCCTTGAGTGTGTCGATCGGATGAGGTCCTCGCGGCGCCATCCGGATTGTTGACTTCTTCTTCATTCTATGCATTTCTTGTAGGGCATTTCTTGAAGGCATGCCTGGACAACTTGCAAATTGAGCACTTCTTCAAACAACGTCCGGCTTCTACTTCTTCCATATCGTTCCTGATATACCATATCTGCCACCGACCAACCATTCCCTTTAGCCTAGCAATGTTCGCGGCCCAGATCAGCTGCTCGCAGGTCGAATGGCTAGTGAAATGACCAACCACACTGTAACCATATAACTCTGTATTTTAAGTTTGCATCACCTCTTCCTTGGTGAAATATTCAGAAAGTTACTGGCTAGGATGCTATGCCACTGTCGAACATCCGGCCATGACATGTGAGCATGGCTTATGTAGAAGAAGAGGCTTGTGGCAAGTGCATATGCAACCAGCGTGGTGTAGCGTGCACTCGTGGATGATCCTTTTGCGGTTTGTCCCGCAGCATCCTTCGTCACTTCATAGTATCTCAAAGTGAAACTCCCTTGTGCCCATCTTGAATGCCCGGTGCGTCTCACTCTTCTTACTCTTCTCCTCCATTTACTTGGTGATCATGACAGAGTACAGTACTCTGTCATTTGCCATGGAGAACGATGCGTTGTTGCTTCGGTCAACAAAGTACTTTGTGGTACCGCGAAGAATTGCCTCCATAATAGCAACCAAAGGAGGCACCTAGCGCCGCGCATGACCCAATTGTACATCTCGACTAGATTGGTTGTCATGACACCATACCGAGCACCCTCCTTGTGACGTAGCAGCGACCACTTCTCCTTAGTCTCATGCTCAATCTAGTCCAAGAAGCATTTCACCGGTGCCGTCTTCCTCGTCACACCAGGACTATCTATGGGTAATTGTGGCAATACCTCGGGGTCCTGGTCAAACGCTTGTAGCGTTTTTTTTTCATGTTCTCACTTTCAACGAACACGAAGGCCACGGGAAGAACCTGATTGTTCCCGTCCGTCACTATTGCAATAAGTATATGCCATTGTACTTTCCAGTCAGAAACGGGCCATCCACATACAAGATTGGATGTCAATGCCAGAATACATTGATGTATGGACCAAAGGCAAAGAATGCTCGATTCAGTACCCTCTTCTCATCCCATTATGAATGTGTGTCATCTTGAAGGTTGACATGAGTGCCATGACTTCTGTCCTTTTTGAATCAGAGTTGGCCCGGTAGGTTGTGGTTAGAGTCCTCGACCGTACTGAACCTTGATTCCAATGCCTTCTGCTTTGCCTTCCACACCTTAGCATAGCTGATTGTATACTGGAACCATGACTCTATTGCCCGAATGATAGATCGTGGCTCGAAATCTAGATTATCCACGATTTTACTATGCATGATGTTCACGATGAAGCCTGATGATAGGTTCTTGTGGGACTACATTGATTCAGCGACGACACATGCGTGAGGGAATACTATAGAGCATTTCCAGCAGGTGTCCCACTTAGGCTAGAATGCGCGCACTCGCTAAGGGCATCCCTCTATGTCGCTCTTCACATCATAGCATCTTGGGTTAGACTTCACTACTGTGAATGTACTCGAATTCCTCGCATTTATACATGGCTCCTTGCCTGACCTCATTTTGGTCGTATTCCCACGGTACATAGGAGCCTTCGTTAACGACGAGGTTGTCAAACTGGTATGTTTTCCATTTAGATGGAACCGTCGGCTGTTCCATAGCATCCTCTTCAGTAGATCCTTCATCTTCCAACAATGCCTAGTAGTCCTGGTCTACAAGATCCATCCTTTGAACTATGGCTTCGATCTCCTCACCTTCGTCAGCAATGTCACTAGCTTGCCTAACCAAAGGAGCTCCTTCCACACGATCTTCATTGACAACATCAACAACTCCTCGACCTTCGGCCATTGTGTGCGCCATGCTGTGGCTGGAGTCCCCAACTTCTTCTTCAGCATGACCATCACCTTCTTGTTTAGCTACCGATGCAGGAAAAGGCTTGGCATATGCCTGGGCCAGAAAGACTAAATCCCACCGTTCCTCCCTCACCATGTGTACATATGACCGTCATGACCTTGTTCCCTTGAACTACACTAACTCCCAATATGTGCCTTGTGGTGCTCGGTTGGCAAGGCAACTCAATCTAATAACATACACATCATTGTCCAAATAGAATGTGTGGAATAACCACCACATCACAACACCCCATGTAAGCTGTTGTGGTCTTGTTAGGGTTACGGTCGCCGATTGGAAATAACACAAATCAATTCTCTCGGGACCCTCTAGAATAGTTCCCTAGCTGTAGTAAATTTTGAAATTGGTTGCGTTCGACATATTCGACGTACTGCACTATAAATAAGATTTCCACGATTAACTACATATGTAAAACTAAGCTACTAACCAAAAAGGATTTTTACAACATACTACACTACGTAACCATACATCTAAAATTATGTAATCTATTCAGATAAAAAATTACCTCAAAGGTGGATGACCGCACGGGCAGCGCTTCGCTAGCTCCTCTCCCTTCCCTCCCTTCTTTCTCTTTTTTCTGAATAAAAGTGAGTTATGCTGAATTTTGGGGTCTTTTATAGGGGAGATTGTGTCGCCATTTGGAATGGCGACTGGGACTTGCGAGACCCCTGTTGCCATTTCGAACGACGATTTGCCTAAATTTTAATATTAAAATTTTTTTACCCAGCGTGGGTGTTGGTGATATGCCCTAGAGGCAATCATAGAGATGACTGTATCACGTCTATATTTATGAGTTACAGAATAAATGTTATTATGTTCCTTGAATGAATTATTAGTTATAAAGATTAACAAGTATGTGACTTGTTGGTGAAGCTCTTTAACTTATACGATGTCATCCTAAATGTATCCCTAGTCAGATGTCACTGGTCCGAACACAAGTGACCTATCAACCTGATTGATGACCATATTTCACTGGTCATGGATATAGGGATATCGAATCAATAATGTGAACACATGTTAGATGTAACGACCCGGTCCAGGGCACACCCGGGAGGTCCCTCAGGACCTCTTGGGAGGTCCAGAGAGGAGCCCCCAGGATGTCCCGAGAGGTCCCTCAGGACCTCCTGGGAGGTCCACGAAGGACTTCCCAGGACGTCCCGGGAGGACATCCCGGTAGGACCGCACAGACCTCCTGAGAGGTCCGAGAGGACCACTCGGAGGTCTGGGAGGTCCTAACCCGCAGAGGTCGTTGGACCTCAGACCTCCTCAAACTTCACACGCTACTCGGGGAGGTCCGAAAGGAGCCAACCCGAGGAGGTCGAGAGGCTTGAGGGTGAGCCTGAAATCCACTGTGATTCAAACCAGCCCCCAAAGATCATCGACTGGTTCTCACAGCAACAAGTGATAACATAAACATCCACAATACTTTATTAACAGCAAAAGGAGGTTTGATTACAAGGGTTGCTTACAAGCTCCAGCAACAGAGAGCACACAAACACAGCGGAAAGCGAAAGACATGGTCCACCCATTACACCACAGGTGATTGGCTGGAGGGCGTGGCCTAATTGAGCTGGTCATCTTCATCATCAAAGAAGTCTTCATCTGCTCAATTCATGAATCAAGCAAGAGTGAGCACAACAACCGTGCTCGCAAGTTACACCCGTCAATTAACAGTATGACATGCATAGGGATATATCAAAGGACAGCATAATAGGGTTGATTTGCATAAAGCCAATTTTAGTTCAAATACAAGTATTAAGTTTCAAGGCAGGTTACAATAGATAAAATTCATTTTTGTGGAATCCATTTTCAGTTGGATAGCGTTCATCATTGAAATGGTGAAGGATACCCTCCTGCACAAGGCTTCCCGCCCAAACCCCATTTGGTTAAACCACCAAACCGGTTCCAAAACTCATTTTGTAAACCCAAAACCAAGAGCTAACTTTGAGTGACATTGCCAGCATGTCCATGACCGTGGACACGGCTATTCGAATAGATTTACACTCTGCAGAGGTTGTATACTTTACCCACATGACATGAATTCTCTAGTTTGCTTGGCATCCGTCGATACCACCTCACACTTCCTATGGTGAGAGGTCTAGAGCACATGACAAGGCCTTTACAATGCATTTCTCCACCGCAGTCCACCCACATTAAGGTTTCGCAGATCCCCCCTTTGGATACAAACCCGCCGGGTTAATGGGGTGTCCCCTCTTATGCCAGGTGGGACTATAACTAGTCATAACATGACAAACCCACCGCGTCCATGAGATAAACTCTGATGAGAGCTTTGCAAATTAATTAGCCAGGTCCCACGCCCCATACTGGGGACATGTGGTTGCACAATTTTGGCATAGCCCATTATAGGCTTAGCAAGTGGTGTCTCAAAGCCCGGTCCTTAACCGACCTGGGCGACAAACCTCAACCCTGGGGTGTCGGCTCACACGACCCCCCGTGCATAGGCATGCACCAACCAAGCAACCAGCTTCGCCCAAGTCAAAACCATTTTCCATTTACTTTGCTTTACAGTACTCCATGGCACACCAATGCCAAGGCCGAGTAAAACATCCATGACACACCAATGTCATGGCCAAAATCCCCATGGCACACCAATGTCACGGCTCAAATTATTTGATTAATTGATATTTTTGGTCAAAATTCCCCAAATCAAGATTTCGGTCTAAGCATTACTAAGCATTTCATTTTCTTTAAAGCTTCGGGTCCCCACTATTGTAAGAACCAGATTTACCTAGTGTGACAATGGGGTTGATTCAACATGGATGTAGGTCATACCAAGCAGTAGGTTTAACTATGGATTTAAAGATAGGCATTGAAATACTTAGTAAAGTAAGCATGCATTCATCTTTGAAAACGACATAAGTAATTTGAAGTATTGGGTGCAACATGTTCAAGAGTGTAACTTGCCTTGCTCAAAGTCTTGAGCTGCTCCCTCTCCCTCACTGAACTCGGGCTCCCCACGGTCTTGACAATCTACACGTGAAAACCAAATAACTCAAACAAAGTTCAAACAAAATCCAAAGAACTCCAAATAAACTTAGATACAAAACCAACAGAGAAGCTGAGAGGTCAAGAGGAGGTCCAAGGAGCCCGCTGGAGAGGTCTTAGGGCTCTAGAGAGGATGTCCAAGCACGAGTTGGAGGAGGTCCAGAGACTTGAGTGAGGAGGTCTATGGTAGGCTCGGTTGAGATAGAGAGGTGAAATGGAGAAGAAAGTGAGAAAGGAGGGCTTTCCCATATTATATATAGGGGAAGCAAATGCACATGACCCAGGTTGGAGTCAACAAGAGTTGGTAAAGAGGACAAGGCAGTAGGCAAGGAATGTGACAACCGGAATGATATGAGTACCGCAAAAGGTGAGGGTATTTAATGTGATACAACGCGTATTAAATGCTGTGGAGACTTCCTTGCCCGAGGACTCAGTCAAAGGTAAAGAGAACTGGGTGTGACTGCCCAGTGGGGCAGCCAAGACCCGCCAAGGAGGTCCTGCAGTGAACAAGGGGAGGTCTTGCGGTGAACAAGAGGAGATCCTCACCCACAAGGGAGGTCCTGACGGTAGGATCTCCAAAGGGGAGGTCCAACGGTCAAGATTAAGCGCACCAGAGGAGGTCCGCAAGGGCTAGGAGGAGGTCCTCACCCGCAAGGGAGGTCCTGACGGTTGGATCTCCAAGGGGGAGAGGTCCAACGGTCAAGATTAAGCGCGAACGGGGAGGTCTGCAAAGGTAAGAGGAGAACCTCACCCGCAAGGGAGGTCTAGAACTGCAGGATCAACTCCAGGGGAGGTCTGAACGGCTAGGATTCCCAAGGGGAGGTCCTAACGATCGGATCTGCCAAAAAGGGGAGGTCTGGACGGCCAAGATTTCCAAAAGGGAGGTCTTGACGGTCCAGATCTACGATGAGGAGGTCTGGACGATTAAGATCTCCAAGGGGAGGTCTTAACGGTCCAGATTCACAAGGAGGAGGTTCGGAACAGCTAGATTTCAATCGGACCGCACACCAAGGTTGGGACGTTCGGTCCGCCCGAACGCCACAGCAAATCGGACCATCCAAAGAAGATCTAAGGGCTTAGGGGAGATGGGACGTTCGGACCATTTGAATGTCTCACCAGAATCAAACCGTCCCATGCAAATCGGACGACTCACATTTGATAGAGGTGGAAAAAGATAGGAGGATATCCTGGAGGACCTAGAGAGGTCCGGTAGGACACAGGGAGGTCCAGAAAAGGTATGGGGAGGTCCTAGAGGACACGGAGAGGTCCAAGTGCTTGGGAGATCTAGACCCAAGGAGGTCTGGACCAGAGGAGGACAACGCAAAGGAGGTCCGGACCTTTTTATCCAACGAAGGGGAGGTCTAGGCCATTAGATCCCAGACAAAGGGAGGTCTAAACTGGAGATGGGTAAAAGAGGGGCAGAGAAGGGAAAACCAACAGAACTCCAATAACTCGGCAAACCAACAAGAAACTTTAGTTGTAGTTTGAGTTAGTCAACTTAAATCCATTATGAAATTTTAGGTTAAGCTTTGAATTCTCATCAAAACAAAATGGTTCTTTTTATTTGGGAAATTCAGAAAGGCTCTGAAAATCAAGATGTCACATTAGAGAACATGGTGTTGGATTGGCGCACCTTAAGACACTATTGAGATTGTTATGATTTTATGTGTCATCAGTTGGTCTCAAGCAAAGATGATGTATAATCCTTAGACCTGAGATCAACATGGTTTCCTACATGTGTAATAGTACACTTAGAGGTTGCCAAACGCTACTCCGTAACTGGGTAGTTATAAAGGTAGCTTTCGAGTATGCTACGAAACATGCGGAGGGATGTGACAGGTCGGATATGGGATTTGCCACTTCTAACATAACATAAGAGATATCTATGAGCTCCTCGATATGGTCGGATAAAGAAAGTGCATGGCTATGCAACTAGTGGTCGAAGAGTCGACATCATGAAGTTATCGATCACTTGATCGAGAAAGTATTGAACAGTCCATGGATGACAAAATATCTCATCTGGAGTTCAACCAGATATCGTGAGGCAAAGGAAGAATACACAAGCAGATCGAACATAATCACTAACTGGTCGTAAGGAGTTATGAACTAGTCATGACTAAATATTAACTGGTCGTATAGAGATACGAGCTAGTCGTAAGTGATAAGGACCTAGTTGTATAGATCATATTGCATTAAGGTTCGTCCGATATAATTTATGTGTATTCGGGAATAGTTATTTCCTACTAGGAACCGCTAACGACTCGTGATCGAAAAAGAGTTTTCGAGTCACAACCGATTATGCATGAACCTACAGGGTCACACACTTAACGGGTTGGAACAAATGAGTTTGGATAGGATCCATCATGGGCTCTTTATAAGGGGATGCATGGGGCTATTGGGATAGGAGAGACGACATGAATTGCATCATCGAAACCCTAGCCGCCATCTTCTTGAGAACCGTATCGTGTGATACGGATCAACGTGTGTTGATGCGTAATGTGGCCAAATCTTTCATAGTACTTATATTTCAATCTTGATGAAAGCAAAACCCCAGCTTTTCCCTTTCTTGGTTCGGCAAAAAGGAAGAACAAGTGTATCTCCAAAACAAGTAAAGATATTTGGTTGATGTTGAATCAATCCGAAGAGAGAAACAAAATCAAACCCGAAGAACAACACCAAACCGTGAGCAATTGAGGGTGCTACGAATTGATGAGATGATCCATAAGGAATCACGGATCTTGGAAGAAAAGCCACCCTCTAATATTCACGTAATCACAAAACTCTAGATGGGAATTTTCAAAACGCATGTATTCATTTTGCACCACAAAAACATGTGACTTTTTTTTGTATTTTCTTCAACTCTAACTTGCTTACAATTGGGGGTCTACCCCTAGCTTATATAGGCTTGGTGAACAGTGCATGGTGAATAGTAATCCATCTCGAGAACAGTAATCCGAGTCAGAATAATACCCATGAACAATAATCCGAAAACCAATCCTATTGCAAACTCCTACTTTAATTAGAAATTTAAGCTACTCTAATTGCTGAAAATATATTAAACTATCTTATTACAAGTAATTTCAAATTTAACTTCGAGTGCGCCATCTCTCCTTATTGAACTGGCTTCGGTTGACTTGGTGGCCCCCATCCAAGATTGCACAAAGAAAACATAAAATGTAGATGTAATATCTTGGCCGAAACGATCTCCTTTTTGTCAAACAAATCCGAGTGGCCTTCCCTGAATGTACCAATGTCGAACTCGGGGAACTCGAACTCTTTGATGTGCACTATATGGCCTCCTGCTGGATCAAACACATCCAATAGCATGCGTGCATATGTATATGCATGGCTTGACTCTATGCACTGCTCAAGTACAACATGCATAGATGTAGTTTTCTTTTCTTGTCTTTGAACAACATGCGTGACGTCCTCATGCACTGCAGCAGCCTTGATAATGTCATGTCCATTGTTTCGATCAAGTGTTAAATGAGACAAATCAGAAATATTCGTTATAGATAATTTGGCCGCATCATCCTCTCTTTCTTCAAGAGAAACCGTCCTCAGTTTCAAGGCGATCATCCAAGCTTCCCCTTCCTGATGGATAGCCAAAGAAAAATTTTCCTCCTCTGTCTTTTCTTGTTGTTTCTTCGCATCTAGGTTCCTTCTTTGCAGTAGTTTCTTCTCCCAATCACCTTGAATCAATAGAACATCTATTGGACACAAACAAATCGGTGTACCCCTCCATGTAAAGATACAACTCTAGGTGTGCCAATTCTATGTTGATGCTCCTTGTTTTCGCACCATGGTCCACCCAACATTAGATGACACAGCACCATAGTGATGGGTATAACATCACACAAAACCTCACATGAGAATTTGCCCAATGAAAATAATACCTTAACTTGATTTATGATCTTGAGCACACTGGAATACCACTTCAGAACATAAGGTTGTGGATGTCACATCATTGGCAACTCTAATGTAATACTCCAAATTAAATTAATTGAGAAGAAATAAATTAGAGAGAGGGACCAATCAGAAAAGTGGTTTTAACAGAAGATTAGAGGAGGGTTTATGCATAATTTAGACAACCTGGGCTGTGGGCTTTCGGCCCACAGCATTTAGGCCCAAGGGGGAAGGGCAGCCGGCCACATAAGAAGGAGAGGGGGCAACCTTAGGGTTGCTACAGTACCCGTGCTACAGTAGCCACTGTGCTACAGTGCATCACCCCCCTGCTGCTCCTCCCCCTTGGTGTTCCCATTGCCCGACCTTGGTGTTCCCATTGCCGCCATTGGAGGAAGGAGCAAGGCGAGGGAAGGAGATCAACTTCGCAGGGCAAGATCTTCAACCTTCTGCGATTCTACAAGCGTAACGTCGTGTGTTCTTCGTTGGTTAATATTTAGTAGATACGTTTGATGTCGTTTGATATATTGAATTGCGTCAGTTTAATAGATCGCGTTCTGTCCAGTAGTTTGGATGACGGTTTTCATGTCTTTAGAGGCAGAATCCAGGGATCCAACCTCTTATAAATAGTTGGGCTATGTTGTTAGCTTTCCGTGGCCGCCAAAAACGCCCAGATCCGATTTACGGTTAGAAAGTTACGAATTGTTTAGTACCGCTGTCCTGTTAACCTGTCAACATCCTGACAGTCTGTAGAAATCTGAGTTAATCTATTAGTTAAAGACGAAATTAGAGGATCTCGTTATAATGAAAAAGATGGGTAATTTTCTCACCTTTCCAGAAAGCTAAAGAACGTAAGAATTGGACTTTCGTAGCAAAAGTTATAATAATTTTAGTGTACTGTCCAGAGAACCCGATGTGATAATTGATGTTCTGTAGTTTGGCTTGGTAGGGGCAGTAGATGGCAGAATCAGAAGGGCTCCCCAACTAAGTTTATTTGGGTAATTTAATTATATTTCCAGAAAGTATTAGAACATCTTATTTGGACTCCTGAGCAGAAAGTTATGTATTTTAGAAGTTGACTGTCCGCAGTGAACACCAAATCGATTGGTAGAAATGGGAAGATTGGAAATGCTTGGGAGTTTAGTGAGTTCAATTGTGTTCTTATTTATGCTTTTGGTCCAGTAAGCTTGTCTTAGTTTGGGTTATCATTATGTTCAGGTGGGAGCGTGATCCCAGGGGCAGCACCCTCTTCGCGTCCACCGGTCTCGCACAGTTGAGGCAAGTATTCGGGTTGTAGGATAACTATGATTGTTTGCTGAGATTGATTGTGTCTTGTTCGTAATAGCCATGCATGGATGTTAATGTGATGAATTACAATATATCTTGGCAAATGCAAGTTATGGTTAAAGCTTCCTGTATATGTTGTTAATGCTTACATGTTATTATGTACACGTTGAATTCATATATTTGGAAGATGATGTCATTGTACATATGCATGTAATAAGCATGTTTGAGTCTTGGTCACGTGGTGACCAAGTATGAACAGTTGAGGTCCCGTCATGTGAATGGCGGGCTTGAAATCCCCACATTCGCGAGAATGTGGGCAATGAGTAAAGAGGTCCCCATCATGATGATGATGGGCATAGATCCCTATACTTGTGGAGTATAGGCTCTTGGTCCCTATGCTGTGGTGCATAGGCAAGGGTATACATCGACGGATGTATACCTCGCATTACGATAAAATGCGAAAAGAGATAAAGTTAAAGGTGCATTGCATGGTCGCATTACATAAGCATGAAAGTTATGTTTAATGTAATGTTTTATTTGGAATATTGATGCTATGACTGTGATTTTAGCTTAAACTTTGTTGATACTTGCTGAGTCTTTGGGCTCACTCTTGCTTTGATATGTTTTAGGTACAATGGCAAGAACGGCATGCATGGGAGGGAGTAGATGTTTGGATGCACTCACTACCACTCATCCTTAAAGCGCATCGCCATTTAGATTTTATTCGATAATAAGTAAACCGCTTGTGAATCACTTATGGATGGTTTTAAGTTTCAGATTAATTGTAATAAGGAGGATAGCAAGTTTTGTTTATGTTTATTAGATTATCTTGCATGCCTGAATGAACTTGAATATTGAGTTTAGTGTTAATTGCTATGATTAATTGTTGGAACCACGGTATAGTTAATTATACAAAGGAGGTTCTGCCGAAAATTGGTAATTGGTCTTAGTTTAGTTTAGTTTAGTTTAATTTTAGTAGCATTCCAGTCTCAATGTTGAGCCAGGGTGTTACAGTTGGTATCAGAGCGGGCTGTAGGTCCGTGGTATTTGAATTATTAAACTTGACACACAAAGCACGATGAGTCGGGAATGGGTTTTGCATTGCATTTACGTTTCCGTTGTATTGTATTGATGATCCCTGTTATGAGATGATCTGATATATCTATATTATAATACTATGGTTATTATGTGTGGGGATAACCCATGTTGAAAGGTTGAGGTCGTGGTTGTGGCCCTGGGCTATACCAGGTTACACCACCGTCATGTATGAGAATAGAGAAGTGATTACCTCGGATATCTTAGTAAAGGTGTTGATAGTGAATATCTTTAGAAGAGTTGTTCTCTTCCTTGAAATTTGAATTTGGTCAACTCTTGTCTAGTTGTGGCAGATGAACTTCTCTAGGATTCGTAGCCCATTCCAGTTGATGGGATTCTTTGAGAAATGTTGTTGTGTTTCATTTGGTTTAAGTTGCCCCGTAAAGAAATCAATGTTTTCCAAACCGATGAGTTATTCTTGCGGCGGGTGAACTTGGTTGATTGTCATGTTTGACCTTTATAGTGGAGTTTTGTCTTCTTATTGGAAAACCACGACCCAATTATTCGAGTGATGTTTTTGGTTAATTAAAGCGTCCTTTTGCAAGTCCTTTAGTACGTGGAGGCTTTGACTCAATGTATCTCTATTGGGTATTTTGAGTGTTGAATATTAATGGTTCTCCTTTATGGAAGAAGATGTTAAATCCTTTAGCGATGTTTTGTCTTGGTTAAGTGAGAGGTTATAATCAAAGCAATTAATGGGTATGATATGGATTATCAGGTTGGGTCTGCAGAGTGTGCATGATTGATCTTAACTAAGATCTTTGAAAGAAAAGTTGATTAATTTGAAAGTGTCTTCCAAAGTTCCCGATGAACTGTGATTAAGGGTATGGCTATACCTAATTGAAATTAGAGGAGTTATTAAGAAGTGTGGAAATTTGATTTAACCGGTTTGACCACAAAAGTTTGAAGGATAGAAACTAGTGGATGTATAATATTATGGGAAGAGTTCTGGATAGCTCTTCTATAAGGAACGATGTGATGAATTTGGTTTTAGTGTTGCTGAGACTCTTGAATGATGAAAGATTTCGATTCTCAAAGTTTTATTGCGATTTTGTACCAACTTATGAATGCGAGGTAGAACGGCTGAATATGTGGTTGTAATTGCTTATGTGATTTGGCAACCTGGGCTTCAGGCTTCGGCCCAGGAGGCCCATGAGAGGCCGGCCACTATTAAAGGGAGGGAGGAACCCTAGCCCACCATCGTAGCACGATCTTGCTCTGTGCTCCTGTCGCCGCTTCTGATCTTTGCTCTGATGGTATCGAGGCGGGCTTTAGATCCATGGTGAATAAGTTAGCAACTTAAGTAACCCGATATGCTAAAATTTGTTAATGGTTAATTAACCTAAAACTTGACACACTGGTGCACAGTAGGATGGGATGGTTCAAGCAATGTGTTAATTTCCTGTGTAGACATGACATCTTTCATAATTCATATTTCAATACATGCATCCATTTTCATGTTCCTTCCACGAGAGTGGATTATAAGACCCATCAATTCCAGTATGGGCACGTAAGACCCACCATTCAAATGTGGGCAGATTTGGACACCCGTATGAAACGTTCTTCATACGGGACTTGGATCCCCGCATTTTGTTAAATGCGGGCTTAGGTTAACACTGACGGGTGTGTCACTAGCTATACCGGTATAAGCATGTGTGCAGCAAATTCTTTTCATTAATTCCATTCATTCCATGCATTCATGTATTCATTCAGTGTACGTTCAAATTCTTTAATGAAGTTGTCTTTTTTATATTTGTGGTATATCCAGCTATCCATGTACTTGCTGAGTCCCAGACTCATTCTTGTTTTATTTATTTATTTTTAGGTGATCGTTGGTGATGATTCTCTTGGGTGGGAGACACGCACTACTCATTCATTTCACCTTACACCAGTTTCAATAATAGAACTTGATTCTGTCTTTCATTCGTTAAGTGATGGACTGTAATATAATGGAGTTTGATGTTGGTTGATATCTTTCTCTACGGTAAGGTTGTTTAATTAACTGCTTATGTTCCATGATCATTCGTTTGGTATGATTATCTTAGTGGATTCAGTAGACTTAAATAATTGGAATTTGTGAACTGTTGTTGGATTCAGTTTTAATTCCTGCTTAGGTTTTAAAAGATGTTGATCCTTATATGTTAGTTGATGAGTTATTGTTAAAGTTCTTCCGTAGTATTGTTGTATGTTAGTCCTTTAGGTAGCATTTTGGCTTCCGAATAGCTAGGGTGTTACACGAATCCCCGAGACTAAACAGGCACTCGGATTGCAAAAATCATAACTAAATATCTATCTATCCAAAAATTGCGAACCAAAACTTTCTAGAAAGCTATCGCAATTACCCACATAACTATAGAAGACCCTAAACCCTGATTTCGCTTGGAACTAATTCAAACTTATGGATCATCAGAACTGCAGAATTACTGATCTACAATAGTAGGGTACTAATCTGATTTTCAGCAACAAATCACATATAAAAGAGTTGCAATAGCTAATGGGGAACATGAATTTACCCTAGAATAGCCCCGCTGGATCCCGCTGAAGTTCCCGTGAGGACTCCCTTTCTCCTTCCTTCTCCCTCTTCCTCTTCCTTTCTCCTCTTCTCCTCGTCTTGGCATAGCAGCAGGGAAGGAGGTGCTACAGTACCCACGCACTACAGTGCGGTGCCGCTATAGTACCAGGGATGATGGTACTGTAGCAGAGTGCTAGGGTTTGACTCCTCCCTCCCTTGGCCGGCTGCCCACCTTGGGACAAACACGCTGTGGCCTTTCAGCCCATAGCCCAAGTTCTCAGAATTATGCAAAAATCCCCCCCAACCAAAACTTGTCTAATCCATTCTCTAATTAAATTATTCTCTCTTTAAATCATTTTTTTCCTCTCTTAAGATGTTTCGGAATATTACATTCTACCCCCTTAAACAGGATTCGACCCCAAATCTTCACACCGCTCCACATGAAGGAACAACCACAACTGAAGATTAACAATAGAAAACACGAACCAGTCGGAACTCAAAAGTAAGGTCTTACTCGTCGGTCATCGACTCTACCAAATCCTCAAACTCTGAATCTCTCAAGTACTCACTCAGCATCGGAACATACAAGACGTTGCGTACCCCATGTATGGACTCGAGACGGTCCTAGTGATATGCTAACTTCCTAATTCCTGCAACTGTTGAAACCAACCCAATGTACCTTGGGGTAACTTCCCCTTTTGTACCAAACCACACAACCTGCATATGACACACGGGACACTTGTTCCATCTCTCAATCGATCTCCTCACTTAAACAAGGAGCACCTTCTTTAACTAGGGACACACACAGAACTCACTTTAAACAATCCCTTTTATAAACAGAACCCAATTGAAAATAATGGATTCTCATCGTAACCATGAAATGGCAATTTCACACCAAAAGAGTCAAATTCAAAAGTGAAGATTCATCATGAAATCCCTTCCGCTTTCCAAGTAGGCAGTTTACAAATAAACACCACATAAGCCAAAAGAGAAACCACTCAAATACCCAAATCAAATACTTCCTTTATTCTTTCTGAGCTGATAAGGACCACACATGCCAACATAAAGCCAAGCTCAATTTGCGAAAGACATCCATCAAAAGCACATAGCTCAAACGAGAATCAAGAAAACATTTTATTACTCGAGGAAACATTCTTTTCTCAGTTTCTCTTTTAGGAATGAAATTTCTCTCATACTTTGGAATTCCAATTCATTGCATACCACACTAGCTCATATATCTTAAATTGGCATCCTCAAAGCTATGCTCAAACCAAAATACATTATCCACACCTTTGTAGAGATGCTCTATTGACCCCACCGAAACACTCTAGACAACTCCTCTACTGATGAAATTAATTTGACAGATGACACCCAATGCATCTCAAAAAAAGATCTCATGCAATCACATTACCTCAAGCTTTTAAAAATAAACAACTCAGAATTCTCAGTACACACACTCATGTACTACATCAAAAGGGTTCTATCAATAATCATCCCATTGTTCGGAATACGCCCTTATTCTACTTCCTCTACACACAATCATTAGGCGACCAAAGATCTAGCATAAAAATGCAAAGCCCAAATTTAAACTCCAAGACACCTACAACGAACTTCTCATATAACCGATAGGGAAATCATCGGATTAAATCCATAGAATTCCCACAATTCCAACATACTCACTTATTAACGTCAACATGGAAACATTTTCTTGACCGAATTACTTTTACAAAGATTATAATTCTCAAAGGGTTACTCAATAAGGTTAAGTCATTCTTGACATTAACTTAACATTTCCCACTATCCCATTAATTACCATAATAATTAGATTACTTTGTAATCCCGCTCTCATTAAACCATATCATCATGAATTATCTACACAACCTCGCAATACCATCCAATTGCGATACTCTATAAAATTGATCAAAATTTCTATACTTTCGATAATCCCAATATTTCAATATGAACTACGGTTCTGGGATTACAATTTACTATAGATTCTACTAGTCGTAACACTAATCAGTTTTACTTCAACAACAATCATTTCATTTAAATCAAATTTTATCTAAGAGTTATATATCAAAACCAATTTGATGAGGACATCGACCCATCGGATACGACCGCTACTCCACGTGCCAAGTTCATGCGGGATAAGTTTTGGAATCCAGTTCGACCTCCAGACAGCACCAACTTAAAACAGGCGTAACTTTCACATACGGAGTCCGTTGGAGGTCCACGAGTACTTGATGGAAATCTTATTTCGGCCTCTTTCCAACGGATCTGGTCTCACCTCCAAATTCCTTCTGAACTGATCGAAATCATCAAAAGAAGGCGTCATATCACTTGTTTGGGCCAATCTAGGCTTTGTAATCGTACTGAACATGGCCCATCTGCCGGCGGCCAAACCGGGGGCGTGGTACTGTTCACATGAACAGTACCCCCGTGACCTTTAGTACCACTCCGCTAGTTCCTTTAGATTTGTGGCTCCTCGTTCCCTATTTAAGGAGGCTGCACCCCCTTTAGTTTTCTTGGATTTTGTTTAGTTAAAAGTTAGCCTTGTTGCAACTTCGTGTATTAGCTTGTGTCGACTAGACCAACCATAATACCGCTTTCGAAATCCCAATTTTAATATTTCAATCTTTATTTGCAATTTCAGATTGCTTTATCTTGTTCTTGCGTGCTTCTTCGGTGTATGCAGGAATCGACCTTCGTAGTCAGGTCAACCGGGTATTCGTGCACGGTTGATAACGACTTGTCAATCAGTTCAGCGATTGCGTGGTTTCGAGCCTTGCGTGTTCGTAGCCAGGATCGTCAGAGTTGAGCGACGCCTACCGGACTTATCGTTCTCATCGAAAGATCGGGCCAACAAATCAAACCTTAGGGTTCATCAGGTGGTATCAGAGCTTCAGTTCATCGGTGAATTTTTTTTCCTATAGTCCATATAGCCGAAAATCAAAAATTAGGTTTAGTTCATCGTCCAAGCCAATTTGTGCCTTTGCAATTTGTTCTTTTTAGTTTTGCTTTGTTGAATTGTCGTTGCATCGTCGAGTCATTGTGTTGGTTTTCTTGTTTAGATTGGTCTAGTTTAGGGTTTGAAGAGATACGAAGAAAAAAAAATAGCAGATCGGTTTCAGTCCTCCGCCGTCACGTGCACTAATGTCAATGGACACTCCAAGCCACAGGTGATTTGTTACGTACTCATCTGTTGAGCAGTGAGTTGGGCCCTGTGGGCACGCGCCGTTTGTCGTCGTCGACTAGGTCGTCGCAGCCGGCTCGCCACCGTCGGCCGAGGCCGATTCTGACGAGGCCGACGACCATCACGTTGAATGCGCCCCTCTGCGTGGCTCTGTCGCGGCCACGAGTGCTCGTGCAGCCTCCCTCGCCAGCCGATAGCGCACGTGACGACGATTGCGCGAGACCTCCGCCTCCTCATGACGCAACGCAAGATGACGGCGATCGATAGATGATGCGCGTGGCAAAGCTAAACTAACCGGTGAAGGTTTTCATGAGGTGAAGTTTATTAATTCATTGTCCTGTTAGATCAGAAGTTCAGAACACGTGGATCGATGATGCCCCTTCTTTCTTCAAAGAATCTTTGTTGATTGTTCTGCTGCCTGACGTGAGTCAACAAATTCCAGAAATCGGGTGACTGTAGCACGAGTTTGGTTACTGTAGCAACCGAAAAAAAAGGGTCGTGCTATTCCCAGTAGTTTTCTAAGTTAAAAAAAGAGGAAAAAAAAGGAAAAAAAAGGAAAAAAAAAAGGAAAAAAAGAAAAGAAAAGAAAGGAACAAAAAGAAAGGAAAAGGAACAGAAGAAGAAGAAAAAAGTTCAGAGCTACCTCGTTTCATCCTTTGCTCGTTTGCTTTGATAATTCTTGTGCTGGCCTTCCGTTGTTGCGACTAGTCGTTCTTGCGAGTTGCTCTAGCTAGGCTTGGTTTAGACTAGGACCAGCACTTGTGACTAGTACTTTGAACTGCTATTCAACATTGCATACTGATCTGAATAATTGCTAATCCTTGCTACCATACTTGAGCCTTCCCAGCTACACCTCTTCTACACCGTACAGACTGAACTTCACCTGGCAATCGCTCCATCCAATCTTCAGAGATACATTGAAACCGCTGGTAGCCGATCACCCCTGTTGCTTGGTAAGAATTGGTAAGAATTCGATAGAAGGCTTGAGTGTGAGCGACTTTAAGCCTCCAGTTCCTAGTAGTTGATAGGAACATATACTTGTGATTTGTTTCCTTGTTTTCTACTAACTATGGCAGGTTCACCGGATGATTTCCAGCTAGATCCACGTCTTCTTCGAGCCATTGAACGGGAGCGCAAGAAAGTCCGCGAGGAAAATGCACTCTTGAGACAAGATCATCCACCACGGGAGGCATATGATCGTGACAGTACTTCTGGTAAAACTAAACTCACTGTGCCATCCTTTACTGGTGAATTTGATCCTGATGCCTATGTTGACTGGGAGATAGCTTTAGACAAAGAATTTGAATATTATGAATGGTCTGATAGGCAAAAGATTAGAGCTGCCACTAGTGCTTTTGTTGAGGATGCAATACTTTGGTGGAAGTATTTACGTAGACATGGAAGAGTGCCTCAAACTTGGCATGCTTTAAAGAAACTTTTGAGAGATGAATTTGTTCCTAAATATCATGCTGATTATTTGTTAGCTAGATTACAACGTTTTAAACAAGGTCGTAGAACTGTAATGGAATACTATCATGAATTGAAAACTCGTTTGTTGCGTTGTGGCTTAGAGGAACATGCTGAAACTACAGAGATTAGATTCTTAAGTGGGCTTAATCAACCAATTCAGGACCTTCTTGTTCACAAAGAATATAATTCTCTCTCTCATTTGTTTATACTTGCCTGTGAGGTTGAAAGTTAGATTGAGAAGAAATTGAGAATGCTTGATGATAAGAAACATGAGAACAAATCTGTGCTTGTGTCTTTTTCTGTGACTAACAACTTGCAGGAAGTTGAGAACCATACCGAAGAGGAGAATGAGCTGATTGAGACACCGACTCCATTGGTTGAGAAGGAGGATGAGGAGATGGATGCACCTACAACATCTGAGGAGAGCCAAAAAGGTAAAGACCATGGTGCTATCATCACTGAAGGTGAGTATGCTTGTGAAGAACTATAATTGTCCACTGTTCATGCTATTTTAGAGCAAAAATTAGTGGAAAACAATTCTGATATGCACATGTTTCAAGTAGAGAATTCAGACTGCATTGATTTGAGCGCACCATGTGATAAACTTGTTGATTTACCTGTTGACTTGAGTGCACCATGTGATGAAATAATTGAGTATATACCTGCTGTAGTGCAATCTTGTGATTTTCCTTATGTTGACTTGAACGAACCATGTGCTGATATTAAATCTCATAATTTTGCACATGTCGAATTAATTACACATAAGGAAGTACTTGATAGAATATCCCCTGCTGATACTTTGTGCTATATCATGCTTAATGAGCTCGTTAGTTTGGAATGTGCTAAGGAGAAAGTTTTTGAACTTTCATCTCTAAATTCTCTTTCTAGCACCTCCACCTACTATTTTAAATTAATTGGAGATTATGGTATAGACAACCAATTTCTGGTTTATCGAATATGCATAACTTGTGCTCACATGGATGAATTGAAACTTATTTCTTTGGATAACAATTCTTGTGTACTGAACCTTGTTCAATCTGAGAGAAAAATAAAATTTAGTGCTCATGCAATGCCTATATGTTCACCTTATATTGCACCATCTAGTATAGACAATCTGAATAACAATGTTGAATTATGGAAGAACCTACAAATCTTTGCACCCTTGCTAGATGAATTTGCTATTGCTCAATTGAAAGATGATTATATGAATGACTTGTGCACTTTGAATTCAATTACTGTGCTGCCCATTCACAGAGCAATGGATAACTCTACTATATACTTCACTTATACTTGCAAATTGAATGCTATGAGAAAATATGCCTTTGCTAATTTCATGCATGCACAATCACATTTAATTTCCAAAGTTTTCTCTAGTTCTTTGCCACCTGTTATTGCTAACATTTTGCAGAAAGATGAGAATACATCGCTACGAGTTTTAAAGCTCCTTTTGCCATTGGAGGATGAGCGTGAGTCGAGGACGACTCAAATACAAGAAAGGGAGGATGATGAGGACATCGACCCACCGGATACGACCGCTACTCGATGTGCCAAGTTCATGCGGGATAAGTTTTGGA
This sequence comes from Phyllostachys edulis, assembly GCA_036346405.1. Taxonomy (NCBI): domain Eukaryota; kingdom Viridiplantae; phylum Streptophyta; class Magnoliopsida; order Poales; family Poaceae; genus Phyllostachys; species Phyllostachys edulis. The sequence goes on from CM070563.1 coordinate 33,573,690, forward strand.
ATCCAGTTCGTCTTCTAGAATCAGCCTGACAGCACCAACTTAAAACAGGCATAACTTTCACATACGAAGTACGTTGGAGGTCCACGAGTACTTGATGGAAAGCTTATTTTGGCCTCTTTCCAACGGATCCGGCCTCACCTCCAAATTCCTTCTGGACTGATCACAATCATCAAAAGAAAGCGTCATATCACTTGTTTGGGCCAATCTGGGCTTTGTAATCGTACTAAACATGGCCCATCTGCCGGCGGCCCAACCGGGGGCGTGGTCTACTGTTCATGTGAACAGTAGACCTTTAGTACCACCCCGCTAGTTCCTTTAGATTTGTGGCTCCTCGTTCCCTATTTAAGGAGGCCGCACCCCCTTTAGTTTTATTGGATTTTGTTTAGTTAAAAGTTAGCCTTGTTGCAACTTCGTGTATTAGCTTGTGTCGACTAGACCAACCATAATACCGCTTTCTAAATCCCAATTTTAATATTTCAATCTTTATTTGCAATTTTAGATTGCTTTATCTTGTTCTTGCGTGCTTCTTCGGTGTATGCAGGAATCGACCTTCGTGGTCAGGTCAATTGGGTATTCGTGCACGGTTGATAACGACTTGTCAATCAGTTCAGCGATTGCGTTGTTTCGAGCCTTGCGTGTTCGTAGCCAGGATCGTCAGAGTTGAGCGACGCCTACTGGACTTATCGTTCTCATCGAAAGATCAGGCCAACAAATCAAACCTTAGGGTTCATCACAATTCACCTTCTACTTCTCTTCAAATAGCTTGGTACCCAAAATCTCACCACTACATTTACTTGACTACCACCAAACAGTTGCCAGTTTACACTTTATAATACTTTGGAACACAAATCTGTTGATCCTTTCTCAAAAGAAAGAGGCGAACATGGATAAATTTTAGCACACAAAAAAACGTTACTGTTCACAGTGAGCATGTGACCAAAAAAAATAATCCAATAGCGATGATCTTAGAAAACAGAAGATGAGATCACAGTTGAGGGCACATGCCCATCAAGAAGAGAATATCAAATCTCAACCAATAAGAATAAGGCACTACTATTAAAACTTGATAACTTTTGTGCAGAAAAAGCAGAGAGTTTAGGCACACTTCAATTAAACCGCAAGTTATAAAACTTGACTCCAATTCTCAAATACTCCTACTACACTCTTTCCTTTAACCCAGAAAATAATTTTTTGACTACAACAACACTTTGCCAGGTCGAACAAGATAAGTTCTTAAGACCAAACCACATGAACCACTTAAGAACCAATAAAATCTTTCAACACGTCATTTTGCTCGTAACAGTTTCAACTACCAAATAAATCATGAGTTCCAAATGGTCACAACCGCAAAACTCGAAACATTTTCATTTATAGGATATCACGAAAGGCAATCAAATTATCCTCTTCTTAAATGAATCAACATCACTCTCACAACCATATACTGTTAATCTTTCTAACATCATATAACACACTCCTGACAAGAACCAACATACATTACTATCCCATCATCAACCTTTCCAAAGAAACACAATGACTTATTTTATATATTTTTCTATAAGGTTGCAATAGTCAACTTGGTCAAGGGAATATCTAATGCACAAACCACACTATCGAAGTAAACCATCTTTTAACAAGGGCATGCTGCACCAGGTCATCCTCGCAAAACACACATATAGATCACCCTTAAATTCCAACCATTCACCTATTAGCAATGTTCAACATCAATTTAGTGCACACCAATTCTAATCTAGTGGTTATCATCACTACTACAGAAAAGGTCTTCACAGACGGTTCAAAAACGTCATCACATACGGTTTCGAGCCGTGCGAGTTTATATATATATATATATATATATATATATATATATATATATATATATATATAGTTCATAGTCCCTACCATTTTGGAGGTCGTGGCGAGATGAGACAAAGACCACGGGTAACCTCATCGAGCCTACAAGTTCAAGAAGCATGGCTACCAGGAGAGCGCGTGAACATACAATTACCTGGATGTCGTTGATAGGTAATTGGACTTGACATCAGGGAATGGTTGGTTGCTAATACACGAAGCCACTTCCCAGTCGGATACGTAGGTTGCTAATACATGAAGCCAAAACGAGAATCAAAACGACCCCTGACCCCTTCCTGAGTACCCAATGGCGTACCTGGTTTTGGGAACCCCCCCTTGATGATTCTCATGAAGCCTCTTCTTCTGCTCCTGCTCTCGATGGAGTTTATCTCTCAAATCATCTTCCATCATCAGATCATCCTCCTCTATCCACTCCTCGAGAGCGCTCCGCTTCCCACCGCTCCAACTGCGACCTGCGCCCCCAAATCGGCGAGGGAACCTTCCCCTTCCCCGATCCATTGCCTCACCCCTCACAACTTCTGCAAAGGATCGATCAAGTGTTGGAGGATCGCTAGTTCGCTTGACAACCCTAGAGCCCGCCCCCAAACGCTGCACCTCACGATTATTCGCAAGAAAACCTAGATCTCCAACCAACGCTCATTTGGGGATCCACTGCCACGAAGATTTAGGAATCCGACGCCACGAGTGAGAAAAAATGTCGGCGAGAGATGTACGAAATCGGTGGGCCGGCCTAAATCGCCGCCCATGCTCGTGGGCCTGTGAAGGCCCAGCAAGCTCCACTTCCTTACCTCGCGAAACACCGCTGGTGGACGGTAGACCTCTCGTCTTCCACCCTGACATGTCAATCAGTGCCTGACCTGACACATCTGCCTCTTTGACCGAATCCCAGAAGATCGCACTTGATCGAACTCCAGAGGATTCCGCCAAGCCATTTCTGACTCCCGCCACTATTGAAGTTACTGGAAAATCAGCATTTTCCGACTCCCCGATAGAATCCTTCTTATGGAAATAATTTATTCAAATACTAGGTTAATTATAATGAATTAATACATTTTTTCCCAAATTTATGGGACAGGGTTAAACCCTAATAAAATTCAAACACAACTTTATAACCTAACTTCAGTTTGAATTTATAATATACAAAATATATCATAAATAGTATGATATTATAATTTTTATGGACAGTAGACTATCCTAGGAACCTCTGTGAATTATTTCAGAATTTTTGGAAATTTATTTATATTTATAAGGCCCTGGTCAAAGTAGGGAGGCCAATTTAAATTCTAGTCAAACCCTAAACCCAACCGATCAAGTACTATTCATTGGGATCGAGCCCGACCCAGCCTCTTGACTCAGCTGAGTCAACTAGCTACACTCACCGCACCAGCCTCACGTGGGCCGTCCGATTATAATCCAATGGCCCAGATCCAGCGCCGTCTCGGCCGGTCCGAAAGTTCAGCGAATCTCAACCTTTCGTTCACGATCCAACGGTCCCGATCCCAACCGCTCAAATCAGCCCGAGCCACACTCGTGTCTGCGCCGTTTTGTGTGACTGCCACGCCGAGCCTGCCTGTCGGTATCGTCCCTGACCTCGCGCAGGGGAGTGTCGCCACGCGGCCGGGCTTCTCCGACGCGCCCAGAACGGCTCTTCGACGCTGTCAATCCACCGCCCTCCCCAGCCTATCGCATTGCTTCTCCACTTGACGCCGCCTCACTGCCTCTACCGAGCATAAGTCGTCTCAAGCCTTGGCATTTCCTCACTTCTCCTCTGTTGGCGAGGAGAGGACGCTGTTTCGGTGAACCTCGCGAGTAAGCTCCTCCTTGGTGCCCTTCATTTTCTCCTAGCCACGCCAGTGTCCGCTTGAGCTAATCCGCATCTGTCTTCGCTTGAAGCTCGTGGAACACTGCGTGCTCTCGCGACACCAGAGGCCTTGAGGCTAACTCTGCTGCCAATTTCGTCTCGGTGAGATCCTCTCCATTCCTTTCGCGTCACATTGTGCCTCCATACCTAGTGATGTTTTCCCCTCAACTAATTCGTCGGATTGTCCACATGAGCTAGGTAATTTGGGATCACCTTCTTGGGCAAGAGCTCTAATTCACTCCCTACTGTCGTTCGAGTAGGTCATTCACCGATTCCTCGTGTTTACATCATCTACTTAGCCTCCTTAATCTCCCCAAATCACTCATTGTCCTTCGTTTTGTGCCCAGTGCCCTATCCTCGTGGAGCTTGCCGCCGCTGTCGCCATTGCCGTGGCCAACCCAACCCCAAGCTCCTCCGGTCTCTCTTGAACCTCGGTAAGCTTCAGTGTACCTTGCCTTAACTTATGCGCGCGCTTGTTTGCACACCGCGGTGCTTAACTTGCACATGCACGCACACCGTGGGGCGCCACGCTTAGCTCAAAGAGCCGCCGCTCATGAACCACCGGGGACTCCATGGCCAAGCACCTTATGTTTGCAAGGGTCCAAGGAACCCATTCCTGCCCCTGGATTTCGCCGTCGTGGACCCTAGCTCCGGCAATGCTCCGGGCGAGGTCGCGGGCGAGGAGCTCGCTGTGTCGGAACCTCCGACCGGCACTATAGCTCGGGATTAGGACCAAATCCCGGTCGGTTTAGTTTAAATCCAGGTTTAACTGCGCTAATGATTGAGCTTTGATTAGTCTTGAGTCGCTTACATGTGGGCTAATGCATAGAAACTGAGGAGTTAAGGTGCACCTGGTTTACTTTGAGTATATGACGTGTGGGCCACCCTGCCAGTTAGGGATAGTGTAGAGTGTCGGATACGTTTTCCTTTAAGGAAAACGTATTCTTGACATGCTTAACTCGGAAAGTACGCTTTCGTAATCGGAAAACGTATTTTGTAAATACGTTTCCTTCACAGCTCGGTTAGGTCTGTTGACCGAGTCGACTATTGAACCGGGGCCCGCTGGTCAGTGACCGCGGCTAGAGGCACGCCCGGTAAGAAAAGTAATAAATGGATTAGAAAAATCTGGAAATGAATTATCTGCACATTGTAAAATATGTATAACTTCAAAAATACATAACTAATTCGTCTTAACTCCAAAATGGATGAAACCACTTCTGGTAATTTTCATTTTTAATGAAATTTATTTTAAAATTGATTTCAAACATGTCTCTGTAGCAGAGAGTATTATTATGGAAAATGATCCATAAACTTATTATTTTTACAATAAAAAAGGTGATAACTTTAAAAATGGATAACTAATTCATAAAAATTCCAAATGAGGTAAACTCAACTATTCTGGTCTTGTAATAATATTATCTATTTATCCATATAATCCTTATACCCTCCACTACTCTACAAAATTTGACCTCATAATTAAATTACTCAAAGAGAGCATATTGAAAGCGGAAAATTCAAATCGTAATAACTCTCACATGCTAAATCCAAATGAAATAATTCTTTCACTTAAATTCATCTAAAATAATGATTTAGCTACTGTATAAAAATCATGCATTTTTGAACACTTTGAATTTTTGAGTATTTCTCGATGCTTATTCGATATTATATTTATTTAGATACCGAGCCTATCGATATTGACTTATACGCTACTGAGGAAGAGCAACTGAGTTACCAACAAGGCAAGCATCATTTGAACTTTCTTTTGCATCATATTTGATCCCAGTTTTGTTAAGTTAGTGCAATGATAATTGCTTGCATGCTATTTTTGATAATGTCGCTATTTTTGTGATGTGTAGATTAGTTATCTCCTAATTCATTGAGGTTATACTTGAATTATTCTAGTACTTCATGCTTAAGTTAGAATGGTTGAAATATATTGTTCGGGTTTGCTTAGCCATGCAAGTCTAGAACCGTTAGTTGATTGTCGGGAATAACCCGACAATTATGGGATAAACACAACTATCTTTATATGCTTTTGTTTCAGATCTTCATATCTGTTTTATAAGTTAAATTTTGTCATTTTAAATGATCGTTTGGTCTAGACAAGTGATGGTTAGTGATGGTGCCTTTGTGCACGAGAATTGGGTAAGTGGTTGACTTGTCTGGACAATTAAGGACTGAACTTTGGTAACATCTTTGATTCATGTAAAACTCGTGCTATCACACGCGGTGTATGGGCGCCGCTTAGTTAAGTAAGGGGTTGGTATTGTTGAGTTGATGACTGGTGGTGTGAGGGCGTATATGTGTTCCATCGCATATATGTTCCATAAGGGTGCCGATTGCAATTCTTTATTGTGAGGGTGAGCCCTCTTTAAACTTTATTAATTGGGTTGGCATTTCCGACACAACTTGCGTGCCCGTTTAGTTGTAGGTGGGTAGCCTACACTTAAATGGGGTTACGTCGGCGTATGGGTGAGTCAACTCAATGATATCAACTTGTTGAAAAATACTAAGTCTTGGTTTATCTTACCAGGCATACCATAGGAAGTATGCTATATTCGGAGGCATCTGGAGGCTTACGGGCTAATCAAGTTGGGTGGGTAAAGTAGTACACCCCTGCAAGGTATAAATCTATTCGAATAGCCGTGTCCACGGTTATGGACGACCACTTGAGTTACATGGTTGCTATTGTTAGACTTGGAATTAAAATTGTGGTATAACTTGGTATTGTCATGAATGGGATATTCATGTTTGTTGTTATATCAAAGTGGATAGCCACTTTGTCATTTGTATGGTTCAATTGTTATTCAATTTACTACTTATTCACGTGCTTTACTTCTACTTCAAATCTGATTTTGAAATGGCACTTGAAAAACTAGTATATGTAGGTTATAAATTGTTGTGTCTCTTTTGCAAAACTAAACCAATATGAACCATCCTTTGTAATAACCTCTAGCATACTAATTTTTATTTGTGTAAGACCTGTGAGTACCTTTGTACTCAACCCAGTTGCTACAATTTCAGGTGAGGAAGTGTATGAGCCCGTTGAGTTTGTTAGCGCCGATATTGGCGACGCTAATGAGTAATGCTATCATTTAACTCCCAGTCAGTTGCCGATGGGTTATGGGGCATACCATGCTGGATATTTTGGTTTATTTACTTGCTTCCGCTGCTACTTAATACTCTTATTTGAATTTGGCCGGTCGGCCGATTGTAATGGATGTAAACTTTAAAATATTATGTTGTATGTCTTTTGAACTTAATACTCTTATATTGGTCGCTGATCTTGGGAGCCAATATGATTGCATGCTCGCTGTTCGTGGCTTCCTATTTAACTCACTAAGTGTAGTGCTTGACTTGTTGGAGAACCGACAATCATGTAGTGCTCGCAAAGGAGCAGCGCGCATGATCATCGGGGCTCTAGTTTGTGGTTAAGCTTTTCACTAAGATTGAGTTAAGTTGGAATCCATTTACTTGAGGCCTTAGAGTTATGTCCTTATGACCTTGTTTAGTCTCGGTCTTACGGAGATAACCCGGGGGTCCTCACACTAGCTTTACGGCCTGACAAAGTACCCGTAAAACAAAAATTACGGAGATTTGCCCCTGATCGACGAGATGCTATTAAATCAAAATTAGATAAGCTACTTAAAGTAGGCTTTATAAGAGAAGTCGACCACCCAGAGTGGTTGGCCAACCCTGTAATGGTTAGGAAGTCGAACGGCAAATGGCGTATGTGCGTAGACTTCAATGATCTTAAGAAAGCTTGTCCAAAAGATGATTTTCCTTTACCTCGTATCGATCAGTTGGTTGATTCTACTGCAGGTTGTGAAATGTTAAGTTTTTTAGATGCATATTCTGGATACCACCAAATCAATATGTGTCTAGACGATGAAGAAAAGACCGTATTTATTACACCATTTGGTATATTTTGCTATGTCAAAATGCCATTCGGTTTAAAAAATGCCGGCGCTTCTTTTCAACGCTTAATGCAATCGACTTTTTCATTTCAGCTAGGCCGAAACCTGGAAGCCTATGTTGATCATCTAGTCGTTAAGAGCATCAAGAGACTTAATCATATCACTGACCTACAAGAAACATTCGACAACCTCAGAAAGCACCGCTTAAAACTCAATCCTGAGAAGTGTGTGTTCAGAATCTCTTCAGGAAAATTGCTTGGATTCCTAGTATCTATACGAGGAATCGAAGAAAATCCCGAAAAGATACAGGCCATCGTACAAATGCGCCCTCCGACTACGAAGAAAGAAGTCAAAAAACTCACAGGGTGCATGGCGGCTTTAAGTCATTTCATTGCACGATTGGGTGAAAAAGGACTACCTTTCTTTAAACTTCTAAGGAAACATGAAGGTTTTGAGTGGTCGAAAGAGGCAAACGTTACCTTTGAGGATGTCAAGAGGTATCTTACGAGTGCTCCTATTTTGGTTTCTCCGAGGCCAGAAGAGACGCTCTTAATTTACCTAGCTGCCACGCCACAGCGATGGCCGATCTTGATCGTCAGAGAACGTGAAAACGTACAACGTCCAGTTTACTACGTAAATGAAGTTTTACACAGGCCTAAGGAGCGTTACCCACAGGTCCAAAAACTTCTATATGCCCTCCTCATGTCTTCGAGGAAACTGCGGTATTATTTTCAGGCGCACAAAATAGCTGTACCGTCTGAGTTTCCCTTGGAAGTGATCCTCCAGAATAGGGAAACAACGGGACGCATGGCAAAATGGTCAGTCGAACTTGGGGAGTTCGACCTCCATTTCATGTCCCGAACGGCCATTAAATCCCAGATCTTGGCAGACTTTGTCGACGAATGGACAAATCCTGAACCTGTTCAGGATACCCAATACGATTCCCACGACCAGTGGACGATGTACTTTGACGGGTCACTTACTTTAAGTGGCTCGAGGGCTAGGGTGGTCCTAGTATCTCCTACCGGAGAGACCTTAAAGTATGCCATACAATTAAACTTTCAGGCCACTAACAACGTGGCAGAATACGAAGGTTTGCTAGCTGGCATACGAGCTGCGAAAGCACTCTCGATTCGCCGACTACTCATGAGAGGAGACTCTCAACTAGTCGTGAATCAAGTCGGGAAAGAGTACCAGTGCTCTAACCTGACAATGTCTCGGTACTTATCGGAAGTGCGTAAGCTAGAAAAGTATTTTGTGGGTTTCGAGGCACAATTTATCCCTCGAAAGGATAATTTCCTCGCAGACCAGTTTGCTCGAATGGCTTCTTCCTGATCTATAGTGCCAAAAGGAGTCTTCTTGGAACAACTCCAGAAGCCGTCCCTGGTTGAAGAACCAGAGGCACCTCCTGTTGAGACGGCCTCTCTAGAATACGAAGATACCTGGATGGCTCCCATCTACGAGTATCTTCAGAAGGGTTCCGTACCTGAAGACGATCCCGAGGCAGATCGCTTATCCCGAAAGGCCAAAATGTATACTTTGGTTGAATGAGTCCTCTATAAACAAGGCACTCAAGGGGTGTTCATGCGATGCATTCCGCAGAGCGAAGGATTAATACTCCTTCACGACATACACAGTGGCATCTGTGGAACACATGCTTCCTACAGAACGCTGGTCGGTAAGGCCTTTCGACAAGGTTTTTACTGGCCAACAGCTCTATACGATGCCAAAGAGTTGGTTAAAAAGTGTGTCCAATGCCAGTTTCATAGCAGACAAATACACCAACCAGCTCAAGCATTACAAACGATACCTCTGTCTTGGCCTTTTGCAACCTGGGGTCTCGATATCCTAGGACCGTTCCCCAAAGCTCCAGGAGGTTTCGAGTTCCTTTTTGTGGCTATTGATACGCTTCACAAAATGGATCGGGTTTAACTTGTAATCGGATAACAACGAAGCAAAGAAACGGTTCATGATGAGATGCGTAATTACTCGATTTGGAGTTCCAAGTCGAATAATCACAGATAATGGTAAACAATTTTCGAGTGCAAAATTTCAGGAATTTTGCGACGAGTTGGGTACCAAGTTATGTTATGCTTCTATTGCCCATCCCAAAGCAATGGGGCAGTCGAACGTGCAAATGACCAAATAATGCAGGGAATTAAAACCCGAGTCTTCGACCAGCTCGTCAAGCGCTTGGGAGCTTGGGTACAAGAATTACCCTCCGATATAGGCGCTCAGACGACTACTAGTCGGACTACGAGTAAAACCCCTTTTTCTAGTCTTGAGTGAAGCCATGCTTCCTCCTAACTAAAGATACGGATCAACATGAGTCGAAACTTTCAATGACTCCAACCAGAACAACTTCGAGCGGATGACATTAACCTACTCAAGAAAGGAGAAACCGTGTCTTAATCCGCTCAAATAGCCTACCAACAAGCCTGCGTAGATACTACGATCGAAGGTCCAACCTCGCAGACCTTGTCAGAGGTGACTTGGTATTGAGGCTCGCCAATCCAAGTCTAATCGGAATAAACTTTCTCCCAAGTGGGAAGGTCCTTACGAAGGGTCGGGTTACACTACCAGGTCGAGATGATTGGCAATAGAAGACGGCGTGTTCTCTCGAATTCTTGGAACATCGACCGATTCGCAAGTTTTATGTGTAACAAACCATTCAGACAATAAAGCCTCAGGTTCTCTATACCTCTATTGTCTTATTTTTGAGTAGTGCTTTCATAATATTTCGACTACATTCCAGTTTTCTTTACACTGGTCGAAAGGCAGGTAACATTACCTAGTCGAAGCCACTCCTCTCTGCACGTGGTCCTGCCCACTAGAAGGAGCTTTCTAGTGTTGACTCGTTACTCACTTTTGCTGCCAATACAAAGAGCTCGGGTTCTATTTGGTCGAAATATTTTTAAAGCTAGCTCTTTCTTTACCTTAGTTTATTTCTTCAGTTATTTTGAAAAATACTCTAAGCAGAGTGCACTTTCTTAGATTTATTCAACCGCTTTTGGTATACTCGTTCCGTCCCAACTGGTCGGAGGAAGAAACACATCTAGTCGAAGTCTTTCCTCTCTGTACGTGGTCCTGCCCACTAGAAGGAACTTCCTAGTATTATTCAGTTTCCAACTTTTGCTTACAGGACAGACCTATCGAGTCCACCAAAGAAGGACGAACGAATTTTTTAAAGTCCTCTACACGTTTGCCTAACACAAGTTGCCGTTCTCGATTTAATTAATCTGATCGGAGATGGCAATATCACCTAGTCGAAGCCTTTCCTCTCTGCACGTGGTCCTGCCCACTAGAAGGAACTTCCTAGGGTTGATTCATTACTACTATTTTGGCTAGTGCATGACAATCGTGATAAAAAACTACAAGTTAATCAAACCTCTCTGTTTTCATAAACCCTTTTAACACTATTTACCTAGTTTATCTAAATAGACTAAGCAAATAGTCGGGGGCTAGGATAAAGTTATTAATTTGACTTCGATTCTTAGTCTTTCTTTCGTTAATTATCATTTGAGTTACTAACTACTCGACAAGATGATTTGTAGGAAACAAGATGGATTATATATTACATCAGCAAAAGCTTGTTTTCACAGGTTTCTTATTACAAACTACACTGAAGAGGGAGATCCCAGTTGTATCTCCTCCGAGACCTTCCTGCCGACTGGCTGTATTTCTTCAATCAAACGACTTGCTTCTGCCTCAGGGCAGTTGAAGTCGACGTCGATTGGTTGCACATTAAGGCTGGGGTCATGAGCTTTAAGTTTTGCCAATGCATAACTTATTGCACCTTCGACCACCTCCTTTATCGAGTCAGCTTCGTTGGCCTTCAGGGTGGTCACCAGTTCTTGCAAAGTCCTGACTTGTTCCCCAATAGTACTTATGTGAGCAGCTATCGTGTCTTCTTGAGGAGTTTTTCCCTCACCATGTAGCTCACCAAGTATATTGTTCAGAAGCATGATGTTGTCTTGAAGATTAACCTTCATCGACTTCATCTCCTGTTGGTTACGAGTCGAAGCCTCACGGAGTTGTTTATTTTCGACTGCCTGCTCTGGAGTAAGACTAGTCAAGCAAAAATAACTCCTAGAGGAGGGGAAAACAAAAATAATCGCAGGTAAAGAATTCCTTATCTACTAATCGAGAGTCTAACTTCTTGATTTCATCATTATGGGAAGCAATGGTCTTTGCATGCCGCTCCTCCCATAATCTAATGTCCTTTGCGTTTTCCTTGGCAATGCGGACGGTCTCGTTAAGAATCATAGTTTTTTCCTGATCCTTAGTTTCGAGCCTTCCCAGTTCGAGTTCAATTTCTAAAAAGAAATGAGAATCAGAATAAGAAAAGAACTCGTGAAGGACTGCAGGTAAAGAATTGCTTACCCGCTTGCCGAGATTTCAGCCTTTCAATCTCTTGATCTTTATCTTTGTCGATACGAGAAATCTCATGGATAACCAAAGTTTTATCTTTAGCTTCAACTTGAAGCCTTCTCATTCATCATCTTTTTCTGAAAAGAAACAAGAGTTAAAAAGGTAAAGATCGACGACATAAGCAGTCTTAAGTTCAGAACTTACTGTTTATCTCTTCCTGCAATTTTTCAATTGCAGAGTTAGCCTCCTGAAGCTTCTTCAAGAGGTCTTCTATCTCTTCCCCTAGATTTCTCGACTCCTCTTTTTCATAATCGAGCGAGTCGGCCAGGGTCTTTTCGTCGCTATTTAACCTGTAAAAGTTAAGAGTGGACATGATCACTAACCAACTAGTCATAAGATTTTCTACGACCATTGATCTAGTCATAAGTTCTTCTATGACAAGCTTCTAGTTGTAAGTTCTTCTACGACAAACTACTGGTCGTCAGCCTTTCTACGACTAGCACCTAGTTGTAAGTTCTTCTACGACAAACTACTGGTTGTCAGCCTTTCTACGACTAGCACCTAGTCATGAGTTTTTCCACGACGAAGCCCCATAAGCATTGAATAAGTGGTCAAACCAAAAAAAAATGACTACGAATAACAGTGACTTACTACCTCTCTGCCTATTCGCAGAGTTCCGCTTTTTCCTGTCGTAGCTCTATGAGTTGTCGGTGATATTCACCAACAGTGGCAATTTGTTCCAAAGCTTTCTACAAAAAGAAAGACAGTAAGAAGCAAGGGAAGGCTGCACATATAAGTATCCTTAAAATACTTACATTCATGGTAGTCCGAGCAAACATTGAGAAGACCATCGATGGATTCTTCAGCTTATCTACCTTCTCGACACTGTCCCACCAAACCTTCTAGAGACGCTCGTTGTAAAAAATTTCCCCTCTATTGGTAATATCTTTGGGATGAGGGACTCGATCGCGAGATCTAAAAGCAGAAGACCCCACGATGGAAGCAGGACCAAAGAAATCAGAACAGAAGTTGAAGTACTCCTCATCTTTTGATTCTGTAACTGCAGCTTCTCTTTGGAGACCGGGAGGTACGTCTGCAACGACTTCCTTCCCGGCACGGTGGTCAGGTATATCACCACCCTGGCCAGAGGCTTCTCACGCCTCTGTTTCTACACCGCCTCGGATAATAGCAACAACCTCAGTGGTTGTAACAACCACTTCAGAAGCCACGACTTCCTCCGCCTCTCGAGCAGAGGGTGATCCTTCGACCACTCCTACTGTTATCTCTCCATCCACTGGAGAAGTGACAATAGGCTTCTCAATAGAAGTATCCTCGGGGGCTGAAGTGTGGATGTCATGAGGACATTGTGGATGTCATGTGGACATGCTCATGATCTTAGGTGATGAGACAATTGGCAATTGCTTTGAAAGTTTGTTGAATTCTGTGGTTTTCAAAGAAGTGTCGGGTTTTTGCGGTAGTACTGTCGTTGTGGTCATGCAGAGTACCGCTTATGGATCGACCGCAAGTTTGTTGGCGGTTTGAATTTTTCCGAAGCCTTGTGTTTGGTTTCTTGGGTTTTCTCGAGGAGCGGTAGTACCGGGCTTTGGTTGCCGGTAGTACCGCATGTCGGTGAGACCGAAATTTTTGTGGCGGTTGCAAAATTTCAGAGAAGGTGTTTTTGAGCTCTGGCTTCCTTGAGGAGCGGTACGACCGTGCTTTGGTTGCCGGTAGTACCGCATGGCGGAATGACCGCGTGTGGACGGTATGGATTTTCCAAAGGAGTTGTTTTTGGAGATTTTGGGATTTCTCCAGGGTGCGGTAGTACCGCTGTTGTGGGAACGGTATGACCGCGTTGCGGTAATACCGGTGACTGTGTGGCGGTAATACCGCTTGTGATTTGATTTGTGCTGAATTGTGTTTCAATTGGAGATTCGATTTTGGGTTAGGTCAAGCTCATGTTCATCAGTGCATATGTGTTGCATGATGCATGTTTTGGCTAACGTGGGTCAAGTTGTGAAGAATTTGTTCCCGAAAATGGTTTCTTGGTCTATTGCTGTGCAGGTGGCTTGCAGGTCTATGATGGTCAGTGGCGAGGTGGATCGGGACTAAGCTTGGAGAGCTGAGGTCCAGAACGATCAAGGATGCCGGGTGAGGTCAGAGGACTCAAGCGGGGCACAGGATGGACAAGGGTGACCGAACGGGCAGTTCGGTGCGACTGGTTGGATCAAGCGGCGTGGGAGTCGTTGCAAGTACTCAGTGGTGCCGGTGGGATCCGGACGGGAGAGACTTGACGACATGGAGCCGTTGATCAACCTACACGTGGCGAATCATGGGATTGCTTCACGATCTGTGGACTCGGTCTTTTGGAGAAGGATCGAGAAGGGGTATTTTGGTAATTTCACCAAATACTGCCTTGGTGACCTTTTGGCTAAACCGCAGCGCGGGTTGGCGCATGGAGAGGCGGTTTAGGTCAATCGATGATGAAGACGGTGCTTTGAGATGCGTGCGTGTGTTAACCCATTGTGTGTTAGGGTTTAATGGGTACCCTAATGGAATATTCTCTAGGATCTAGCCTCCACTATATAAGGGCTAAGTGTTGGTTGCACTATAGACCCTTTGGCCATTTTGAGAGCCCTATTGTGTGTTTAGGGTTTTGGGGAAGAAAGGATGAGAGGCTAGGGTTTCTAGAGTTGGATTGAGTGTGTGCTCTTAGAGAGAGCTTTGTCCTCCTAGATGGAGTGGCTGTAAACAATCTTTCATCTTCAATCAATCCATCCATGGTTACACAAGATGTGTCTTTTTGCATTCATCCTCTCTATTTGATGATTTTGAGGCTTTCTTTGATCCGCGAGTTTTTGCTTGGTTTTTCTTCTTGATCTTGCTTGCTGGGATATGTGGGAACCCATCTAAGGTCATCTTGATCATCATCCACCCACGAGCAAGTTTTGGATCAAGTTTTTCTTTTTTGCTCGGTTTTGAACCTTCCTTCGGTAAAATTGAAAAAGATAGGAACTTTGGCATGGATCTTTGCAATCGTTGCATGGAATAGGTTCCTAACATCCTTAGGAAGGTGTGTTTCAAGTTTCGTGAAGTTTGGAGTTACGGATCAAAAGTTACGCTAATTTTGATTTCGTTTTCAAGTTGTTTACTATTCATTCACCGATTTATCGTTCATACGAACGACCGCAAGCTGTTTCATCCAGTTGTACCGAAAATCGGAATGGCCAAGACTATTCATCCCAGACGACCGTAATCGGTCATCAAGATCGCTCATTAGGCTGATTTTTGTGTTTTTGGTCGTTTCTTTTGGGTATTTGAAGGGGATTCAGTACAAGTCTTCCGCTACACTTTTATATATTGATCTTCATAGTTCTCATAGCTATTGGAGTCAATATCTTGTTTGAATCCGATCAAAGAAAAAATAGATAGTGCTCCTATTCACACCCTCTCTAGTCGCCTTTCCGGTCCTACAAGTGGTATCAGAGCCAAGTTTGCTCTTTTGTGATCTTAACTGATCTTTGAGCATGACGACAAATATGAGAACTTGTGAGCGCTTCCTTGCATCTAGTCGTAGTTCTTTTACCAATGGTGTTGGTCGTAACAAGATATTTGAATGTATGATAAGTCTAATGGCGATGGAGGAGGAAGTCTCCTGTGATATCTGTGGCAAATCCTTTTGTTTTGATTGTCCTAGTTTCAGGGATGAGTCACTTTTAGAGCCCGAGGAGAAGAAGCCCATTGGCATATGTGCAGCAGCAATTGAGGATGAGAATGATGAAGAGCATTTTGAGGATGACAGTGATGACTCTTCCGAGGACGATCCCCTACTCGAGCTAAGCAAGGTGAGCAAAGAAAAACTTGAAAATGTTTTGTTTTCATATGACTAAAACTACTTGCTCTTGGGAAGAAAGTAAAATTGTTAGAAAAAGAGAAGGGTGATTTGTCTCATGAGCTATCCAAATTGAAAACCTCCATGAATGTTTATGATTCATTGCTTGTAGACATGGAGAACTTGAATAATTCTTTGGCATGCCTAAAATCTGAAAATGAATTATTGAGATTAAATGCTTCTATGCCATGTGATTCTTGTGTTGCCTTACATCATGAACTTGACAATGCTAAGTTAGAAATAGGCAATCTTAGATCTATGGCTAGAAATGATTGTGATTCTTGTGTAGGCATGCTTGCTGAAATTGAAAAGTTGAAATTGACTAATTCCATGCACCTTGACAATTAGAGAATGCTAGGGCTGAAATTATTGATATCAAAGCTAGACCTTGACAATTAGAGAATGCTAGGGCTTCTTTGCATTCGGAGTTGAAGTCTTCTTGTGCTAAATGTGAGTCACTTGATGCTGGTTTTTGTGGCATCGCTTTGGATAGCTCTTCTTTGGTGAGTTCGACTCTCACGGACTCTTCTTTTGTTTTCCAACGGATTTCAAAAGACAAATATGCTTCTTTCTCAAATGGTACTAAAACTTCAAAAGAGAAGTATCATTGCACATTTTGTAAGAAAGATGGACACATTTTCGAGTTTTGCTTTCGCCGTTTGAAACATGAACATCGAGTGCGTCGTCATACCTCTAGGAACACACATAGTCTTTCTCATGGCATGTGTGGGTCTAGTGCCGATACGAAGGCGATTCATAATGTTAGTTCTTCCAAGACTTCTTCCTTGAGCAACAATGGTGCTTCGTCCTCTTGGACCGTGTCTCCTAGGAGATCTTTACACCATTGCTCATTTTGTGAGAAGAATGGGCATCATGTAGATTTCTGTTTTCGGTGTGCAAAACATTTGCGTCGAGCTCATGCTTCTAAGTCTCCTAGTAGGCATAGTCTTTCTCATGACATGCACACTAAAGAGCCTAGCAAGAGGACTCACTTTGTTGATGGCTTCTTTGACACCTTTTTTAGTGGTGTCAGACAGCACCGTAGACATGGTTTGCGTAGTTTTGGTTTTTGTCCACAAGCTGCCCCGAGGCAGGATTTCCGCCATTTTCCAAGAGGTGGACCTCGTTTTGTTCATCAAGGTATACACCCACGGCGAGGTTGTGTAAGTTCTTTTGATGCTTCTGTTGGTTCTCATCTTGGTGCTTTCAAGCTAGGCCATCGCTGCTTTTCTAGAGATGGACCTCATTTTCCTCTTCGAGTTGTCCACTCGCGGTGTGCCTCTAAGGATGAGATTGGATCTTCTTGCATGGACCATCATTTGCATCATGATAACTCACATAATGGTTCGACTGCCTCTAGTGGTGGTGTGTCCAAGGTTTGGGTTCTCAAGCATTTGCTCTCTAACCCTTCGGGACCCAAGACTCGAACACCTTGCCTTTCTCATGTGTAGGTACCAAGAACGCGGGTTGGAGAACATGGACTTAAAGATTCTGATCTTTTGCTTCATCACATGATCAGGACACTTGATGGTTCTCCACCTCAATGATGGCCTCCAAGAGGCATGTGCTTTCATGATTGGTGCTTTCACATGTTTGGTGAGCTATCTTATACCTTCATGCATTTACTTTCATGATTATTCTTTATTGGCATGTTGTGCTTGTCTTTGTGCTCACCTGTACCATATTGGCATGTTTTTCTCTTATGATATCCTTCTTCATGCCTTTACCAGTACCTTGCTTATATATCCATGTATTATAGTGTTGTTCTTTGTTTCCATGGTTATGTGAGCTTGGTCTTATCATCATGAGCTTGTGTTGTCTTGTACCCTTATTATCTTGCTCATGTTGATTCTTGGTTATGTATCCATGTATTAGACTGTTGTTCATTACTTCCATGGGTGTATAAGTTTGCTCTTGTCTTCATGAGCCTGTGCTATTTGTACATGATTTATCTTGCTTGTGTTGATGTTTGCTGTATGTATCCACATGTTCACTTGATATCTATGTTAGCATTCTTTATCCATGACTTGTTCTATAACATGCTTTATGCTTACATGGTTATTGTGCCTTACTGTTAATTGTGGATGCATGAGTCTTGCCATAGCTTTCACTAGCATGCTTTACCTTTGACTGTATATGTGATGTGTGATTTGCTATGTGCTTGTTTGCTTGCTCCTATGCCTTATTGTGGATTAAGGATAGTTTGAGCTTTGTCTTGTCTTGGATAGCATGTGCTGTAATTGATTTGTGTATCTTCATGCTCATGCTCTTAGTTGTTGATTATATGCTTTCATGAGTTTTGGATTATTTGCTGCTATCCTTGCTAGTTGTGTGTCTTGGTACTGTTTCTCTAGAAAATGTCTCACTAACCCAGTACCAAGGCATAGATGTCTTTTGTCTCTTTGGTGTAGTCTTTTCAGCTGAGAAGAAGAACATGTGGTCCAACAAGTGGTATCATCTCAAGCTGTTGGTTCTTCTTCATTTGTGCATTCAATGCTGGCTATCACTTCTTGGAGACGAAGGAATTTGAGATGAGGATGATGGGTGAGAGCAACTACCTTCTGAAGCTTCAAGAAATGGATCTTCATCCATCATGACTACATCTCACTGCCAAGCAGTGCGACTTAGGTTCGAGCTTCTATACCTTACTTTTGTGTATGGTATCCCTAGTCTACCTAGCATTGCATCTGGTTCATATCAGGTGTTGGGCTTGTTATGTTCAGGGTAGATAGGAAGCTCTGTTCTAGCACGTATCCTTTCTAGACACTCTTCTTATTCCATGTTTTCTAGGATGCACTTCTCTCACAGCCTAGGTCGAGCTTGTCTCCCAATCACTTGTCTTAGCAGGTTTTGAGCTGCCTGTAGGGCTTTTTAGTGTTGGTGTTTCGCTCCCTAGCTTTTCGAGGTGCTTTCCCTAGAGATCGTGTGGTGTTTGAAGTCTTTGTGCTAGTTTTTGTGGAGTCCAAGACCAATTGGCAGATCTCCTCTCAAAGCCTTTTAGACCCAACAAGGTTTGCCACCTTGAGATGCGAGTTAGGGGTAATTTACCCCTATGGGTTAGTTTGAGGGGGAGTTAGTTCTTTTCTGAACTTTCCTTGTTCATCTGAACTTTCCTTGTTCATTTGAGCTTTTGTGGATCTTTTCTGATACCTTCTTCAAGTGGTATCTTCTTCGGATCTTTTTGATCCTTTTTAATCTTTTTAGGCTTTTACATGTTTTGTGCATCTCATTGTATCATATTGCATACATATGAAAAATTCAAAAAGATGCATTGTAATATAAGCTTTACTGCTCGTCTTTTAAAATGATGAAGCTTTGCTTATTACCCTGTTGAGCTTTAGTATTTCAATTCTTGCTCAAGAGCATGTCTAGTTCTTTGACTTGCTAGAATTATCTTGCTTTTACATGTGCAGCAATGTCTTTGCTAAATGAGCTAGAACTTTTGAAACAACTTGAACTGAAAAATTGCAATTTGTGGATCTTTTAGCTAGTTGCACAATTAGTGATCCTTTTGTGACATTGGCCCTGTCAAAATTGTTTTGTTAGCTATGGAATCTAGAATTGAACATCTTTGAGCTTTCAGTTCATTAAAAAAAAAATCAAAAACAGCCCTTGTGCAAAATGAAAAATGATCTCTTTTGTGCGAAAAAACTGATCTCACCAATTCTTTCTCATGAGACGGCTTGCCATTGTACTAGGCATGAACTCAGGGGGAGTTTTGGATGACCTAGACCACTCTTTTAAGCTTTTGTTGCTTGGGATGGTCGCGGTAAAGCTTGAGATCTAGCACATGGCCAAGAAAATAAATTGTCAAAATTGGTTGAAGCTTAGGAAGAGATTATGGATGGCTCCTAGTTCATGATCTTCTTTACTAAGATAGACTTTTAATCAACTCGAAATGAAATTTCTTGTGAAAATTGGGCTTTTGACAAAAACTTGAGCAAAATGATTCATTTCAGGACTTTTGTCTCCTAGATGGCCTTTGCTAGCTTCTTGATCTCACAATGACATTCTGACATGGCCATTATCACTTTAGGATACCTGTTGTTGAACTTGCTAATTTTGAAGCATTGCTTAATTTAATCCAACAACATGTGGTATATTGAGCTCTTTAACCTAGCTTTGCTATATATGTCTTAACATGATCTTGTTAGCTTTGTTAGGCTTGTTGTATCTTGAGTAATGGTAGAAATGCTAGCCTGTTCAATTGAGTAATCTCCAAAGCTTCTTTTACCAAAAATTGAAAAATCAAAAAAATTGAAGCCACTCCATTGCATTTCATGCATGCTCTTTCTTTTGCTTCTTCCTTGCTTGTGCATCAGTCATCTCTGGATGAGAGGAATGGATGATTCCTTGATGAATCCATTGTCAAAGGGGGAGAAGATTTAGCAAAACTGTAATGTTAATAAAGAGCTTTCAGGTTAAGGGGGAGAAGTTCAGGATGTTAAGGGGGAGAAGTTTTGTAAGAATGGGGAGTTAGGAGCTTTTTGGAGAGAATTGGAGAAAAATGAAAATTCTAAAAATTTCTCTTGTAATTTGGTGATCATAGTGAGGGGGAGCATTTAAATTGCATTCTTTTGATCTTCTTGTCTTAACTGAATCTGAATTGCATTTCTTGTAGATTCACAATGATCAATGGTCAAGTGGAACAATTGTTCTTTCATATGGACCTTAAGTGAGATTTTTGTCACTTCTCTGGAAATTGAAGCTTTTCTTGCTTCTTCTGCCGTGTCTCACTTGCTGAAACATTTCTAAAGCCAACTTGGTTTTTCTCATTGCATTCTCTTGTATTTGAGCCAAGTTGAGTCTTTACGCGAAAATGTTAAGTTTTTTCATTTTCAAACCTCAAATCTTATATTTTTGGGAAATTACCAATGTGTTCATCAAGGGGGAGATTGTGGATGTCGTGAGGACATTGTGGATGTCATCTGGACATGCTCATGATCTTAGGTGATGAGACAATTGGCAATTGCTTTGAAAGTTTATTGAATTCTGTGGTTTTTAGCAAGTGTCAGGTTTTGCAGTAGTACCGCTTGGCGGATCGACCGCAAGTTTGTTGGCGGTTTGAATTTTCCCAAGCCTTGTGTTTGGTTTCTTGGGTTTTCTCAAGGAGCGGTAGTACCGGGCTTTGGTTGCCGGTAGTACCGCATGTCGGTGAGACCGAAATTTTTGTGACGGTTGCAAAATTCCAGAGAAGGTGTTTTTGAGCTCTGGTTTTCTTGAGGAGCGGTACGACCGTGCTTTGGTTGCCGGTAGTACCGTATGGCGGAATGACCGCGTGTGGGCGGTATGGATTTTCCAAAGGAGTTGTTTTTGGAGATTTTGGGATTTCTCCAGGGTGCGGTAGTACCGTTGTTGTGGGAACGGTATGACCGCGTTGCGGTAATACCGGTGACTGTGTGACGGTAATACCGCTTGTGATTTGATTTGTGCTGAATTGCGTTTCAATTGGAGATTCGATTTTGGGTTAGGTCAAGCTCATGTTCATTAGTGCATATGTGTTGCATGATGCATGTTTTGGCTAACGTGGGTCAAGTTGTGAAGAATTTGTTCCTGGAAATGGTTTCTTGGTCTATTGTTGTGCAGGTGGCTTGCAGGTCTATGACGGTCAGCGGCGAGGTGGATCGGGACTAAGCTTGGAGAGCTGAGGTCCAGAACGATCAAGGATGCCGGGTGAGGTCAGAGGACTCAAGCGGGGCACAGGATGGACAAGGGTGACCGAACGAGCCGTTCGGTGCGACTGGTTGGATCAAGCGGTGTGGGAGTCATTGCAAGTGCTCAGTGGTGACGGTGGGATCCGGACGGGAGAGACTTGACGACATGGAGCCGTTGATCAACCTACACGTGGCAAAGCATGGGATTGCTTCACGATCTATGGACTCGGTCTTTTGGAGAAGGATCGAGAAGGGGTATTTTGATAATTTCACTAAATACCGCCTTGGTGACCTTTTGGCTAAACCGCAGCGCGGGTCGGCGCATGGAGAGGCGGTTTAGGTCAATCGATGATGAAGACGGTGCTTTGAGATGCGTGCATGTGTTAACCCATTGTGTGTTAGGGTTTAATGGGTACCCTAATGGAATATTCTCTAGGATCTAGCCTCCACTATATAAGGGCTAAGTGCTGGTTGCACTATAGACCCTTTGGCCATTTTGAGAGCCTTATTATGTGTTTAGGGTTTTGGGGAAGAAAGGATGAGAGGCTAGGGTTTCTAGAGTTGGATTGAGTGTGTGCTCTTGGAGAGAGCTTTGTCCTCCTAGATGGAGTGGCTGTAAACAATCTTTCATCTTCAATCAATCTATCCATGGTTACACAAGATGTGTCTCTTTACATTCATCCTCTCTATTTGATTATTTTGAGGCTTTCTTTGATCCGCGAGTTTTTGCTTGGTTTTTCTTCTTGATCTTGCTTGCTGGGATATATGGGAACCCATCTAAGGTCATCTTGATCATCATCCACCCACGAGCAAGTTTTGGATCAAGTTTTTCTTTTTTGCTCGGTTTTGAACCTTCCTTCGGTAAAATTGAAAAAGATAGGAACTTTTGCATGGATCTTTGCAATCGTTGCATGGAATAGGTTCCTAACATCCTTAGGAAGGTGTGTTTCAAGTTTCGTGAAGTTTGGAGTTACGGATCAAAAGTTACGTCAATTTTTGATTTCGTTTTCAGTCATTTACTATTCATTCGCCCGATTTTCTTGTTCATGCGAAACGACCGCAGCCTTTATTCATTCGATTGTATCGAAAATCGGAACGACCGGCACTGTTCATCAGGCTGATTTTTGTATTTTTGGTCGTTTCTTTTGGGGATTTGAAGGGGATTCAGTACAAGTCTTCCGCTACACTTTTATATATTGATCTTCATAGTTCTCATAGCTATTGGAGTCAATATCTTGTTTGAATCCGATCAAAGCAAAAATAGATAGTGCTCCTATTCACCCCCCCTCTAGTCGCCTTTTCGGTCCTACATGAAGAAGTCGGGCTAAGAGGAACAAAAAGGAAGCACGTTAAGTTGTGAAAAACAAAAAGTAAATGTTGTTCTTACACTTTAATTTTTCTCACATACCTCTGCACTCTGGACTTAACTAGAAACTTATGAGTCATCTTCCCAACGGAAGATTTCTTCGACTTCTTTTCTACGACCACGTCTGGTCGGAGTTCAAGTTGAAGGATAGGCTCGGCCACGACCACATCTGGTCATGGATTTTGAACAGGAGCCACCTCTATGATCTCCTGACTTTCCGGATGGCCGAGATTAGTCTTGACCACTCTGAGATCGGCGCTTCGCTCGACCACAGGCTCTGCTGGAGCAACATTGTCCTTCACAAAAGACATAAAGTCCTTCCAGTTCTCCTTTTGTAGTCGCATGACAAAACTAGGAGAGATAGAAACTACGAAAGCTTTCTTGTCATAATAGAAGGGTACATTGGCCTTGCGGGCTTTGCGCTTAAGAGGTTAATTTGCTTCGATCTATTCACCAATGCTTCAACCTCCCCAGCTTCACCAGAGTCAGATCTGCAGCAGATTTTGCAGAAGATCTGGTCGAAATAAAAGAACTTGATCCTGCCCCTCCCTTGTTGGCGACTTTCACGAGTCGACGCTTCTTAGACGGAGGAGCTGGACTTTTTTCCGCTGTCATCCCTACGCCGATGATTATCAGTTCAACCTCTTGGTCATCCTGACGATTTTCCATGCCTACTTTCTGTAAGAAAAATAGAAAAGAATTACTGACCAGTCGTAAGATTTTCTACAACCAGTATCTAGTCGTAAGTTTTTCTACGACATTTCTTTGATCGTAAGGTTTTCTACGATCACTACCAAGTCGTAAGTTTTTCTACGACAAACAACCAGTCGTAAGTCTTTCTACGACTCTAAAGTCTTAAGGATAAAATCAACCCTAGATTACCTTTATGCGCTCCATCTTCTCTTCTACAGATAAAACTGCAAGGATTTGAGGAACCGCCACTCCAGGTGGCGGAGATTTCTCACAAACAAGTTTGACCCGAACGTCGATCTCTACTTGTGAAAGATCAGTGCAAACAGATATGACATTCGTTAGACCACTTTGAGAAAGACCAAACCGAGAGCTAAGTCGAAGATTCACTAACCCGCCTCGTAGTCCCTAGTCGGGTCTTTTGGCCCCGTGTACCTCCACATAGGAGGTACTCATTTCTTCAAAGGGCTAATTCGACGTGTGATTAAATCCTTTACCACATGCCACCCGGTCAGTCCCTCCTCTTTCAAGTCCTTGATGGCTTGAATGTAGGGAACAATCCGACCGAGATCCCTGGGAGTCGAATCCCAGGAAGAATTCTTTTCGGTAGCCTTCCCCGCGAAAGTAAGGCTGTCATCTTGGGTGATTTTCCAGTAAAACCACCTCTTTCTCCATCCCGGCCACGAAGACTGGGTAAACATCTGAATATACTCCTTCGACTTCCCGTCATGGAGCTTCAGACCACAACTCCCAGCAATCCCAGATTGTTGAGCCATTCCATAGAAATATTGAAAGAGCTCGAGGTCTACTGGAATTCCCAAGTATGTCTCACACAGATACACGAATACACTTAGCATAGTGATGGAATTAGGACCAAGGTTCACTAATTCCACCCCAAAGTGCTCGAGTACAAGTGTGAGAAAGAGGTGAGCAGGCAATCGAAGGCCACACTCACAATATGCCTGGAAGATGGGGATTTGCCAAATCTCCCCCGACGGCCAATGCTGTCCAACCGCCGCAATCCACTTCACAAGAACCTTCTCTAGAATCTTTCCAGCGTCGACCAAGGCTTGAATCTTCACCACATCCATCTCCGACTCGGCCCACTCAGAAACTGTTCCGGCCATCTCTCTCAGAAAGGGGAGGTTTTGGATTAAGGAAGGTCTTAGGAGAAGGCATAATTGGGTTGATGGTGGAGAAGGCAAGAACTCGATGAACAGCGGGAGCGATTTGGGAAAAAGTAGAAACCCAAGTCTCACCCCCCAGTAAGTATTTATAACCGTATGCTTGGGCTGAAGGGGTAGAAATCCAAAGGTTGCCACCGTTTCGGGAACCGCTCCAACAGACAGACATATAAGAGACGGTTGCGATTCTCTAAGTTTGTCTGCCCAAGAAAATCAGGTTCGTTTTTACACCTCAAGCAAAATTACTTTCTTGGCCAAGTCTTTCTGGACAAATGAAATATCAATCGGAAAGGTTTTACTTCCGATCACCATGCTACGACTACTTCATAGTCGTAAAAGCTCTCTACGACTATCTGGTAGTCGTAAGCAACCTTCTTGACCAAGTATATTTCTGGTCAAAGTAATGTACAAATGTCGAAGAGTTTTTCCTTCGACCATATTTTCACAATCTTCTCGTGGTCATAGGACCATTTACAACTCATTTCCCAAGTAAGTTACTTTCACTTGAAGCTGGGGGCTAGATGACGAGGATCTAATAATCCTCATTTTATCTTTTATCCATAATTCTCATTATGAATAAATATGATGTCATGTGGTCCCTAGGTATATCCCTTACATTTACAAGGGAGAAGCCTACCAGGTGGTCATAAGTTCTTCTACGACCACCCCCATAGTCGTAAGTCTTGCTACGACTACCTTATGGTCGTAAGTTCTTCTACGATCACTATCCAGTCGTAAGCTATTCTACGACTACCCCATGGTCGTATGCTCTTCTACGACCAGGTCAGCCACGACTACCTTATGATCAATAAAACCTACGAACAAGTGGGTCCAATTGATTAAGGAATCTAAGCAGTTAATATACGCTGTTACTCTACGAAGTAATAGCACGTAATACTCCATTATCTCTAACAAGTAACTGCCAAGAGGCGTGAAGAGGTTAACATTCCGGTGATTACTGCAAACATGCGCCCGTTACTGGATTTGATGAGGCACCTCTTCACCAGGAGAAAACGGCTACTCCTTCACGCCTATATAAAGGCAGCGATCAGAGAGGAAAAAGGGTGGCAATAGGAGAAGACAGCGAGCAATCAGGAAGACAGTTAGGCACTATCTTCTGTAATAGTCTTAGTCTTTTCTCCCGATTGTACGAGACACACTCAATACCATACACACGCAGGATTAGGGTTGTTATTCTCCCCGGAGAAGGCCTGAACCTGTATAAAAATACCCGTGTCAATCTCTCTGCGTGATTCCATTCTAGGAGACCCCCCGAATCAA
Source organism: Phyllostachys edulis (assembly GCA_036346405.1). NCBI lineage: Eukaryota > Viridiplantae > Streptophyta > Magnoliopsida > Poales > Poaceae > Phyllostachys > Phyllostachys edulis. The sequence continues at coordinate 33,599,772 of CM070563.1, forward strand.
ACAATCTTTACGTAAGATCGGTTCTAAAACACCGACACCAAGCTAATCACAATCTTGGCACCGGGCCTCTTCACAAGCTTCTTGACGAGATCACAGTGCGATCACCATCAAGCCATCTAAGAGTTCAGTAAAACTCCAAGAGTAATAAATCGTTGGCCTTCGCTTGACAGCACTCAAGTGCAAGAGGATCAACTAGGATGAGTGAATGCACTTGAATGAACTCAACACCTCACAATGAATGCACAAGAGGGTTTTGAGTGTTGAGAGGATGCTCAAGGCTCTATAGATGTTAAATGAACTCTAGCACACTATCCTTGAGCGGGTGGAGGGGTATTTATAATCCCCACCAATAATTATGACCGTTGGGGATGCAATCCCCAACATTCAGCGAAATGCAGCATGACCGCCAACTAAGTTGCGGTAAGACCGTACCCATGTTAGAGCACAGTAACAGTTAGAATAGTGGCATTAAATACTCTTACATAGCCGTTGAAAATCCCAGCACCGTACGACCGCCAACTAAACTGCGGTACTACCGCTTGATGCGGTCATACTGCATAGAGGGGCGATACAACCGATCGTAGGGTTTTCAACTTCGCTGAAAAATGGTGCCCTCTGGAAAAATTGTACCGTCACATAAGAATCGGTACGACCGCTCAGTGGTACTACCGTTTCTAAGGCGCGGTACTACCGATTGTCAACGAGAGACACTGAACCAAAAAACACATCTCCTGTTTTTATTGAACCGCCAACTAGAAATCAGAACGACCGCAATGCGGTAGTACCGCTCCAAGAGCCAGTCGTACCGCATTAGCGCTCAATTGGCAGAAATGATCAAAACCCAGTAATACCGCCAAGTAAAGAACGGTCATACCGCTTCAAACGGTACAACCGCCAGTATAACTCCGGTACTACCGATTTCTGACAAAAACACTTAGAGCTTATTAAATTCAAATTCAACTGCATGCACGATCCTAAATTGATCCATATTGCACAAGACTATGCTATCAAGCTACTAGTCACGATCCCTCTTAATAGTACGGCTTTTAACCTATAATCCGGTCTTCCAACCATTTCTCCTAAGACCGGTAAAATATAAAAAGGATCCTAGACTACTTATACCTTGTCTTGAGCCATGTAGATCTTCATTGAAACCTTTAGCATGCATCTTTACATCATCAAACTCACCAATGGGACTTAACCTTGTAAATACTCAATAAACACGTTAATCCCATATTCACATATTATCATTAATTACCAAAACAATTTTTAGGGGCCTAGATGCTTTCAATAGTTAATTCTCATTGCCATGCAATAATCATCAAATGCATTCGAAGTAAATTCTTCGGCGTTGTCTATTCTGATGGACTTCACATGATGATTACATAAATTATTTCTAATTTTAATTATCTACGAGGTTAGCTTTGTAAAAGCATGGTTTCGCATAGAATATAAACATACGTGCGACCATTTCGAGGAAGCATCGTTGAGCACCATAAAATACTTAAAGGGCCCTTACAGGGGCTGTATAGGACCGCAAAAGTATTCCTATATATGTTCCAGGAATGCAGAGACTTCATCCTTTACTTTCAGAGAAGAAGGTCTAGTAATTAATTTCCCGGTGACATATGCGGTGCACACAAAATCTTCCTTATTCGGGAAAATCTTTACATCAATATTATGTCCTTGTGAATTATTAATTATATTTCTCATTATGCTAAGACCTGGGTGGCCTAATCTATCATGCTAGAGACAGAAAAGTTTAGAGCTTCTAAATACGGCTTTCAGGGCAGTATAGGCTACAAGTGCCTTAATATTAGTATAGTATAGCCCAGTTTCATTTTTTTTAGATAATGGAAGAGATAAATCTCTCCCGGCCTCTGCATCAAAGATGCACACAGCCTAATTTATTTAAGCATTCAAAGTAACACTCGTTCCACCCAAGATAAAATAACGGCTAGCAGCCTTACAGCCGAAAAACACTTAAAACACAATTTCAATCGTTGCAGATCATATGACTAAGCCTCCACCAACGAAAATTGAGGAATTGCTTCGCCACAAATTCCAATCTTAGACTTCCCTCCAACATGATCACCTTTTGGTCTGATTTCTGCAAGACTGCCCATGCATTCAGCCAGGATCCATACAATAAGATCACCTGCAACGGATTAGTTAAAATCTTGCTGTTAAAAACAACATCATTTCGACATAATCAAATAGACCAACATAAGGCACTAACTCCCACCAGGAGTTGTGACTTAAGCACTTTTGGAATTCCATCTAACCAAGTCCCAAACATGTTAGCCATATTCACTAGAGGATCTAAATTAAACGTACATTTCACAATCCACCACGCCATACGTGCAAAGGGGCACTCAAAGAAAAGATGTTGAATTGTTTCCTCTTTAATACAGAAACAACACCTTGAACTTCCCCTCCAATTTCTTTTAAGCAGGTTGTCTTTAGTTAATACAATCCCATTTTTGAGATACCATATGAAAATTTTTACTTTTAATGGAATTTTAATAGTCCAAAACCAATTCCTAATGAGGGCATGAACGGTGGCAATCAACGCAGCATAAAAGGACTGCACCAAAAAAAGACCAGACTTATTCAAATGCCATCTGTAAACATCCTTATGCAAGCCTAAATGAACATTAGAAATTTTCACATGAAGCTCATTCCAAGCCTGTAACTTAGCCCCAACAAGAGGCCTTCGGAAAGAAATATTAAAGGGATTCGAACTCAAAACATTAGCTACTAAATCATCCTTTCTCCTAACCACATTGTAAAGAATTGGGAATTGCCTTCGCAACGTTGAATTTCCCACCCAAATATCATTCCAAAACCTAGTTTGCATACCGTTCTTGACTTGGAAAGAACCAAAACGAAAAAACTGATCTTTAATTTTCATAAGCCCCGACCAAAAATGAGACGTCCTAGGTTTGTTTACCACCTGTGAGAGACTCTTCTCACCCAAATATTTCTTTGTTAGTAAAGAGTGCCACACACATTCTTCATTAAACAACTTAAACAACCACTTATGAAGAAAGTTATTCTCTGTAATGAGCAGGTATTCCTTACCATACTCTTCTTCAGTCTCTACGTGAAAACCGTTAGCACGAATATCCTTAAGAGTTCTAGTCGATTCTGGGTACAACAAGGCTTCTTTAATGACCAAAGTTATGCCCTTCGGGAGTATAATTGCGGTCATTCTTGAGTCTTATTATACAAGTATTGCTGCCCGCAATTGTCGTAAAACTACCAGCATTCTTGCTCATCGACTGAAAGAATTTCGTCTCTCTCAAGATGGTATTCGTTGTGCCGCTATCCGCTACGTACACTTCCTCCATAGGGTGTCACACGCGTTCTAATACTTCAAATATCAGAACATAACTTTCTACTATAAATACGGGTAAATAAGCCTTGCAGGACCCATCATGAGAATTTAATGCTTTGCTCTCCTAGAACTTACAACCATTATTCAAAGTTCCATCGCAATCACAAACTACAAGTGACTGTACAAGATCTAAGTGCAATGCGTGTACCTGATCGAATCAGCGAAGTATGTAGACTATGTAGAAACTTTTGCCTGAATCTGCTCCATGGCAATCTTTTCCTCTTGGGCAACTATGATCATGCGTCACGCGATGTCCAAAGGAGGGTGATGGGGCTGCACTCTCGGGTCATCCACATCTATGAGTGCAATTAATGGCTGTGGACCCTCTGTACTTGCAATGGCGAGGTGTGACTTATGCTGTCCTTTGCCCTTTTTCTTAGACTGCAAAACATTAATAACGTGCGACGCACGACCTAACCCTTCTTGCCCCTTTCCTTTGTGAGAGGTTTCCTCACCATTTAGCTGCTAGAATTGGCTTCATGGCCAACATTGCTACTAGGCGGCTATGATATGTAGTTCTTCCTTAGAACATAATCTTGAGCTTCCGCAACTTGCATCATGTCAATCAATTCGGCATACTCCTTGTAGCCATCTTAACGATAGTTGCGTGCGGATTGCACCGCATTCAAGTGAAAGGTAGAGAAAGTATTCTGAATCTTCTGCTTATCCGTGATTATCTTACCACAGAGTTGAAGACTGGTACAAATTCTATACAAATTCTGGCCATGCTGGCCAGCTCTTCTAACTCCCAGTTCGTGATTCCAGTCATCTACATATTTATGCAAGAGTTCATAAGATTACCGCTGGTAATTTGCATAAAATGGTTGCAAAATTCTCAAAATTCTCTTCGAACTCCTGGTTTGTGATCCCGTATTTTTTCTATTCATTTATCATGATTCACTGCTATTTTCAGTGATTAAAAGTAATATAAACAATCACAGATAATCAAAATAGCAAATACAATATATAAATTACATAGAAATAATAATAACAAAGTTAAACATGCTTTAAATGCTCAAAACAATTCAAAAATTGAATTCCTGATGCCCTTTTTTGCTGGAATATGAATTTTCAGTGAATTCTGCAATGTCCAAGGGCTAAACCGCTAAATTTCAATTCTAAGAATATTTTCTGCACAATTTTCAAATTTTTAAGCGTTATTCTACAAGAATTTCTTTCCCGAAATATTTTCGCATAATTTTCAGAACTTCCAGGGTTTATTTGCAAATTTCCAGTTCTAAGAATTTTTTGCGTAATTTCAGAAAACCTGATGGCCTTTTCTGCAAAAGTCCGAGATTTCCTTTTCTCCCTTTTTTTTTCTTTCTTTCCAAAAAAAATGGGCCAGCCTTCTTGGGCAGGTTGTTTTCGGTCCATTCCGGTCCACTGGCCCATAAGGCTAGTTCTAAAAGAAAAGGGGGGTGGGTTAGGGTTTCCCCTTACCCTATTCCCCTAAAGGGTGGCAGAGGCGCTGTGACGGCGCGCCGGGCGGGCGAGTGGCCGGTGGCGGGCGCGAGCCAATGTGAAGCGATGGCGTGGAGCCGTCTTGAGCCATCGGCGTTCTGGGCGCCGAAGTTGGTAGCCGGCGGCAGCGCGAGCTCTGGCGGCGCCGACGCAGCGCTATAAGCGCGACGGACGCGACAACGCGTGGCTTCGACAGTCGGGCGGCCTACGAGGCATGGTGCCGTGGCGCGGCGGCCTATGAGGCACAAAGACGGCATGGCGGCACGACTGCGTGTTGGCGCTACAGATATGGCGGTCTTGGGCGCTGCTCGATGAGGTGGCGCAGCCGACGCTTGATGGTGTTAGGGTCGGCGGCGAGTGCAGCGAAGGCGCTGGCACTTCTGGCGCAGAGGGCGCAACACGATGACGTTTCGGCCACGTGGCGTTGGGCCGACGGTGGCTTGTCCATGCACGAGACGGCGCCATTTTTTCTTGCTTTTGGCCTTTTTTTTCTTGCTTCGGGCGAGGGCACATGGCCGGGTGGCGCCGGCTTTGGGCACGGCGATGCGCATGGGGGCCGTGCTGGGCCGCGGTAGGCACACGCAGTCGACAAGGCCGTGGTGGAGGCAGGGGCTCTGGCCGACAAAGGTGGCGTGGCGCTTCGTCGGCGGTTCGACTCGGTCAGTGCGGCTTTAGGCAGCATGGCGCCATGGCGCCGTGTGCAAGCGGCATGCGAGGTTGAGCAACAAGATGCGTCGGCGGCGGCAAAGCCGTCAGACGGGTCGTCGACCTTTTTCTTCTTGTTCATGCAAGAATTGTGCAATCAACAATCCTTTTTACTTTCAATTAACCACCCGATCGGCATTGTGCCGGCGACTGCAAATCGGCTCGCGGAGATTATAAGGAATTTGCAATCTACAATCTATGGTGCAATCGACATATGCTCTTTCGTACAATCCACCGATCGACATTGTGCAGGCAACTTCAAGTCGGCTCGCGGTAGATTAGAGCGAATTTGCACCGTAGATTAAAACAATCTGGAAAGCAACAATTGCAAAATTGAAATCGATCTAGAAAACGATTCGATCTACGAGCGTTGTTCTCGACGATTATCTTCTCCATCCGTACAGGTCAAAGAGCGTAGTTGTGCTGATAACGTGTTGAGGAACCGTTGCTGGTGAGTTCAATCCGAACGATCACTTCATAGACAAGCGTAGAATCGCTTCGAATAATGCAAGAACAAACAATACAGAATAGTAGGTTGAACACAGAGATACGAAAAGACTTCTTCCTTCTCTTTATTACTCTTTTGCAAAGGATAATAACCCTCCTTTATATAGCATTCATGGTAAATAAGAAGTCCATCATAAAACACGCCTGTAAGGTCTCGACCTAAGGTTTCTAACAAAAATAGCACCTTGACGATGGCCTAACATGCTACGTTACCATACAGTTGCTTCTCAACTGTTTGACAGTAGCATGAGTTTGTCCTTCCTGCAACAGTTTACTCGCTATATCGCCGCAATTCCGGTGGCTCCAAAACTGTAAGTAGCCAATTGCTTGGATTGGGCGAGTTTGTTACTTTCGACTCGCCGAGTTAGTTGCGCACTCTTTTTAGCTGTGGGTCAGGTGGTTCCCTTCTTTTTCAGTCAAATTAGTTTAATTGCGTACTTGGGCGTCCATCGGTTCAGCTAGAAATTATTATTATTACCCTAAGAAAATAAATATTATATTTGGAGGGCAACTGGTCGCAATTTTTGTAAATCGGTGGGAATGTTATTGAAAGTGTTATCGAATAAAAAAATGTAGGGGAAAAAACGTGGTTACTGAAAAAGGTGCAACAAAAATTCAACAAATTCCCAGTTGAATGGGTAGGTACGAATGGTAGCTGGTTACGTGAAGCACGCCGAGTTTATAGATCGAGCCCCTAGCTACCTGCGCTAAACCCACACTTCCCAACGCGCCTCCCGTGCAACAAAGCATGGAGGACATGACTCTCCCGCTGCTGCTCGGCTCCTTGGCCTTGTCCGTCCTCGTGTGGTACGTTCTGTTCCTCCGCGCTGGTGGGGAGGCGGCGGCGAAGAGGTCGCTGCGGCCGCTGCCGCCCGGCCCGCGGGGGTGGTCGGTGCTGGGCAACCTGCCGCAGCTCGGCGCCAAACCGCACCACACGATGTGCGCGATGGCGCGGGAGTACGGCCCTCTGTTCAGGCTCCGGTTCGGCAGCGCCGAGGTGGTGGTTGCCGCGTCGGCCGGGGTGGCGGCGCAGTTCCTGCGCGGCCTCGACGCCAACTTCAGCAACCGCCCGCCCAACTCCGGCGCCGAGCACGTTGCGTACAACTACCAGGACCTCGTGTTCGCGCCATACGGCGCGCGGTGGCGCGCACTCCGGAAGCTGTGCGCGCTCCACCTCTTCTCGGCCAAGGCACTCGACGACCTTCGCGCCGTCCGGGAGGGTGAGGTCGCGCTCATGGCGAGGGAGCTAGCGCGGGAGGCCGCCAGCCGCGCGCCGGCGGTGGCGCTGGGGCAGGAGGCCAACGTGTGCGCGACGAACACGCTTGCTCGGGCGACCGTCGGCCGGCGGGTGTTCGCGGTCGACGGGGGCGAGGGCGCGAGGGAGTTCAAGGAGATGGTTGTGGAGCTGATGCAGCTCGCCGGCGTGTTCAACGTCGGCGACTTCGTGCCGGCGCTCCGGTGGCTGGACCCGCAGGGCGTCGTGGCCAAGATGAAGCGGCTGCACCGCCGGTACGACGGCATGTTGAACGGGTTCATCAAGGAGAGGAAGGCCGGAGTCAAGCCCGACGGGCTCAGCGACGGCGACGAAGGCAAGGACCTGCTGAGCGTGCTGCTGGCGAGGACGCGGGAGGAGCAGCCGCTGGACGGCGAGGACGGCAAGATCACCGAGACTGATATCAAAGCTCTTCTCTTGGTAAGTTCCTGGGCATGTTAAGGACCGTCTGATCACGTCTAAAACCCTTGATTTACCGGTTCGTGATTGGGTATTACGGCGCAACATCCACATGAGACATAATTGACATGTTCAATTTCTCTTGTTTTCTTTTTCCTTTCGGTGGGTGGCGACAGAATCTGTTCACGGCTGGGACGGACACGACATCGAGCACGGTGGAGTGGGCGCTGGCCGAGCTGATCCGGCACCCGGACGTCCTCAAGCAGGCCCAGCGCGAGCTCGACGCCGTCGTGGGCCACGACCGGCTCGTGTCGGAGTCCGACCTGCCACGCCTCACTTTCCTCGCCGCGGTCATCAAGGAGACATTCCGGCTCCACCCGTCGACGCCGCTCTCGCTGCCCCGGGTGGCCGCCGATGAGTGCGAGGTCGACGGCTACCGCATCCCCAAGGGCACCACTCTCCTTGTCAACGTGTGGGCGATCGCCCGCGACCCGGCCTCGTGGCCCAACCCGTTAGAGTTCAAGCCCGCCCGGTTCCTCCCGGGCGGGTCGCACGAGAGCGTGGACGTCAAAGGCAGCGACTTTGAGCTCATACCGTTTGGCGCAGGTCGGAGGGTTTGCGCAGGCCTCAGCTGGGGCCTGCGGATGGTGACACTGATGACCGCCACGCTGGTGCACTCCTTCGACTGGACCTTGGTCGACGGCGTGACCCCGGACAAGCTGAACATGGAGGAGGCCTATGGCCTGACCTTGCAGCGGGCCGTTCCGTTGATGGTTCAGCCGGTGCCCAGGCTGCTGCCGTCAGCATATGGAATGTAATAGAGACGGCACTCGTCGATACGGAATAAGAAAAACATGGAGATCTGTATCTCCTTGCGATGTCTGTCCAATTGCTCTGCACGCTATGTTTATCTTGTAAAATACTGCTTAATTGAAACTTGAGTATTTGTATCGTACGAGACTCTGGATTTGGGGCAGAATTTCAGGAACTCTGCAGGCCAAAAACAATGTGGTTGTATAGAAAAAACAACAAAATCTACGCTCAATTCTTCATGCAGTTAGTACCAGCTTTCCTTTGTCTGTAACCAGCTCTTTTCACAAAGAATTTAATTGCTGTGCCTCATGTAGAGCTGGGAATTGGGCCGTGCCGGGGTTTACCGTGCTTCGGGCTGCATCGTGCCGTACCGGCTCGGCCCGGTCACCCCGCCGTGTCGTGCCGTGCCAGCCCACCTCGCATTCGGCCAGGCCCAGGCACGGTCCAAAGCCCGTCGTGCCGGGGTCGTGCCGTGCCAGCCCAAGCTCAGCCCTAAGTAACTATTGACGGCGGAGGCGGAGGCGGCGATGGCGGTAGCGACCGCTATCTTCATTCCTCTCGTGCGGTCATGCCCGCCTCATTAAAAACCTAGTTAAAATTGAATTAATTGCGTAAAAACATAGGCACAAAAATATTTCGGGAAAAAATTGAAATTTTCTTAATATTTTACAGATACAATGTTACTGCCTTGTTAAAAACCTTACACCCCAAAGTGGGGTTCCCCGAGTAAGGAAAGAGTACAGTAATAACATGTGCACATACTAACTACTCATCAATGTCGAGATCATTCATGCGTTCGAGGTCGGTAGAAGCTTGCACAATCTCAAGATCCTCCAGTTGATGCTGTTGCCGCTCTTTAGCCAATTCCCAATCCTTGGCGCATGTGATTGCCTCCACCATCCTAGGCGTGAGGGATGATCTTCTTTCTTCAATTATTCTCCTGCCATCTTTGACGTTGCTTCGAAGATACACTGGACACCGGCACTAACAGAACATCCCGTGCGAAATGTGATAGCACAGGAAATATCCGCTTGTTGTTCTTCCACCACTCGAGCAAGTCCATCTTTCCACCGGAAAGATCAGGATCGATATTTGCAAAATCATGCTCCAGGTAGTGGTTTAGCTCTGAGACAGAATTCTACAAGGGGGCTGGCTGAGACTGAGAGGACGAAGAATTGGATTTGCCCTTTAGCTTCTTCCACAAGTGGGATGTCAAGCTTTTCTTTCCTTGTTGCGTCTGTTGTGCGGTCTCGATCTCATGCTACTGCTTAGACTTATCATGATACATACGGAAAACGAAAAAGCTCCTCTTTGACATGTGCAAAAGCTTCCGAGTAATCAAGACCAAGGCATTCACCTATTCCTCCATACCCATCTCAAACACGCAACTTTTTCAGTAGGATCGAAAATAATAGCAAAGCAATACACATGTGAAATAGAACTAAAATATTTAATAAACTTTTCCTCCATTAGTGCAACAGCATGACCTAAAATAGGATTCTCCCTAGATTTGGCAATCTTGTCTGCAATTAACCAAATATATTCTATAACTAAGTAAGAGGTAGGGTAATAAACACCAGATAACATTTTTGTTGCTCTATAAAAAGGTTGTAAAAACTGTCGAAAATGACTAGCAATCTGCCAATCTGAATTGGTAACTACCAATTCATTGTTTTTGAGAGTTAGCATTGACAAAAACAGATATAACATGTTCGTACCCTTGTAACTTCTTTAACGTGATGTAGGTCGAGTTCCACCTCACCTTCATGTTAAGACCGAATTTTCTTGGCTCCTTCTCATTGGCTACGCAGTACTCCGTGAACCTGGCTGCCACTTGTGGGGTATTTGTGAGGTAGCGAACAGCGTCGTGGACACTGTTCAAATATCCGCCAATCGCTTGCATACCGTCTTGAACAACAAGGTTCAAGATATGGCATACGCATCTCTGGTGGAGAACATAACCACCAATATACGTCTGCAATCTTTGGGTGAGGGTGTTCATAGCAGTCGTGTTCGCTGATGCGTTATCAAGAGTGATAGAAGCAATCTTATTATATATCTTAAAATCATCAAGTACGTGTAGTATACGCTCGGCAATAGCCTCTCCCGTGTGTGATTCGTTAATTGGCTTAAACCCTATGACTCTCTTGTTTAGTTTGTAATTGTCGTCTAAATAATGTGCTACAACATTAAGGTAAGCACTTCTCTGGTGTGATGATGTCCAAATGTCTGAAGTTATAGCAAAAGAGAACTGAACTTGTAGGAATTATTCTTTTAGCTCTGCTAGTTCCTTATGATACAGCCGTAAAATATCAGATGTAGTGGTTCTTCTACTAACATATTGGTACTGTGGGCAAAAGCCTCGTTGGATCATTTTTTCGAATGTGCGGTTTTCACCCATCCTAATTGGTTGATCTTCCGCAAGGTAGAAAGCGGGTTGTATACCCAAGTACTTATAGAGCCATCGGCCTCAAAGTTTAGCTGTGTTTGTACTCCTCCCCCTCGGCTCTGCACCCCGATCTTGCGCAAGCATGCCTTGTAGTGCCGGTTCAAGTGCCCCGTCCTGCAATTGATGAAAGCAGATAATTTAGCTTGGCAATAATTACATGTTGCGATATCTACCGTTTGGTCGTCATGGATTTCCTAGCTCCAGGTCATGTGCTTCTAGCAATTCGCCCTTCATCCAGACCCGCCAATGTTGCCATCTGTGGACGCGGGGGAGAACTCTGGAGTCCCCATTGGCTCCGGACCGCCCTGGTACTCCTCGTAGCCCTTCGTCCATATGACGGTCACCCATGCCGTAGTCTCCCATGCTTGGCGAGAGCTAGTGAGCATCAACGGGAGTCGGAGCCGGAGGAGGACTAGGGGAGCGACGACGAGAGCTTACACTAAGTTGCCCTGCTGTCCTTTTCGTGCTTCGACTCCTCGGTAGCATACCGCTCGGGAGCTCCTTGGTGCTCCGACTTCTTGGCAGCATAATGGATAGATGGTAAATGAATAGGGAGAGTATATGGCTGTTGAAGAAATGAGAAGAGTAAATGAATGAAGAAGAAATGAGAGTGGATGGCAAATGCTCAGTGAGAGTTCAGTTTTATAGGCACGGTGAGTTGCTTCCGAACGTTACTTCTGATCGTTGAGCTTCCGAACGTTGCCTTTCACTATCTTTTTATCGTGATTCCCTCTCCTTGTCTTTCGGTCTTTCCCAGCGCCAACGGCCATGGTCCTCTCTTCCTTTCATTTAAATTTATTTACTTTTGTCATGTCAGCTCTCATCTTTCCTTTCACTCCTCACCTATCACCACTATATATTCTCATCTTTCCTTTTACTTTTGTCCTTATCGCCATCCCCATGACTCCATCGGCAGCATTTGCTTCACTCCCCAATCCCCATCAGCACTCCCAATCCCCATTTTCTATTTTGCTTCACTCCCCAATCCCCATCGGTAGCATTTGCGTGAAACTCCCCAATCCCTACCAGCCACTAGGCCCCCAATCCCCCCACCTACCCGACCACTAGGGCCCCCAATCCCCCATCCCCACTCCACACGGCCGAGCGCAAGCAGCGGGAGGAGAGGAGGCGCGGAGGAGGCCGAGCGGTCTTGGGAGGCGAGGAGAGCGGCGGAGGAGGCCGAGGGCGCGGAGCCGAGGCGGAGGCGAGCGGAGGCGGCGTGGTGGAAGGTGGGCGGCCCTCGCCCGTGCCACCTTCCGGCTGCTCAATCCCATGGCGCCGCCTGCGGTCCTCCTCACCTTGCAGCTCGGCCTCCGATTCTCGCCGTTGCCTCTGGCGCGCCCTCGCCTCGGTCCTCGTGCACGGCAGCCTCCCGCCGCTGCCGCCTCGGTCCCACGCCCACGGCTTGGCCTCTAGCAGCGGCACTCGATCCTCCGTGCATGGCGGTGCCGCGGCGCGCCTCACCTCCTCCCTAGCGGCCCGACTCTCCTCTTCTCCGGGCGTCTTTGGCGTCTTGGCCGGCCGAAACACGCAACCACGCCACACCGGCCGTCTTTGCCTGCCCGTCGTCGTTTGCTTCGAGCCCAACTCGCCCGTCGTCCGTCTTGCGTGCCGACCCGCCACGTGGCGTGCACGGCTATGCTTGGGCGTGCTAAGCGAGCAGACCTCGGCGGGCACGGAATGGCCCGGCTCGACTCCCACCTCTAGCCTCATGCCACGAAGCGCATGCTTAACAGAGGACCATGCTGTAGTGATTTCACTATCCATACTTCCTTCTGGTGCTTGTTTGTTCTCCATTGGTTTGGCATAGAGTACTGCTTCTGTTGTATATGAATATATGAAATGTTTGTGGAATTTCTTCCATCCTGACACGCGCAGCGTTTAATTCAATATATGAAATGAGTAGCAAAGAAAAGGGGAGAAATAAATCCTCCACAAATTCATATATGCAGACGGAAAACACGGTCAAATGACACATACTGTGATGATTTCACGCAAATAATCAATCATAAACACATAGCTGACAGCATGATGCGAAGACAAACACTAACAAATCTCCTACCAACGAGCTTGTGCTTGAGACTAAGCGCACAGTGACCACAACCGGAGAGGAGGAGCAAGGGACTAGGGGGCAGAGCTAACGGCAGTGGTTACAACATGAATGGCTCGCAGCTTCTATATTTTCTCCCCTGTATTACTATGGGACCACTGTACCACGGCCACTCGAAATTTTCTTAACTCTGTCACTTTTTCTAGACATTGGATCACCATCCAATGACTTCTGTTTTTTTTTCCCTGTTTTGCTTCGGTTGGTGGTTTTTCTGTTAGGCTTTGTTGGGTAGAGTCTCTTGCTTAACCTATTTGCTTATGGATTGCACGTTAAAAAGGCTTGCGTTAAAAGTCTGCTTTCCCATACTTTCTCATAGACCACCCGTTAAGCTTAACTAGGCATCGGTTACAGCCCATTACACACAACAAAAGACGGCCCATTACACACAAAAAAAGGCCCAAAAAAGACCAAATAAAAAAGCCAAGCCATGCTCGTAGGCAGCCCAACGCGGAAGATAAAATCACAAAGTAGGTAGATGATTTCACTCATTACAGCCCCACAGAAATAACAGAAACATAATAAATTTCTAAGGAGGTAGATAGAAAATAACCTGTTGTCTGTGAACCCTAACAAAAATAAAAGGACAATGGACATAAACTAATTCGACACATATCAAGAGGAAGAGGAAGTACATAGACGATTTCTCTCGTTAGAACCCTATAAAAAAAGGCATGAACAAATTAAATTTCTAAAGTAGTCAGAATATAACCAACTCTATGTGAACCCTGACAAAAACAAAACAACATAAAACATGAACTAAAACATGAACATGACATTTTACAGACACATAAAAGTCAACGCGCACATACATTCAATTTAAATTGCACATTATATGACCCCAAAAGCTTAGTTAAAAATCTTTGCAAGTTTTCATAATGACCAAGCAAGTTAAATTCCAGGCTATGACAAGGATAAATAACACAGTAGTGAATCCCTAGTACTAATATGTCTTTGTCGTAAAATCCTAGTACTAATATGTCTTTGTCGTAAAACATTTGCACTCTACAACTTTGCATTTCCATAGAAAACGAACATATTAAATGAGGTCATAATGGAAATTTCACTTGCATAATACTAAAATTGCACATTATGTCGAATTGCATGTTCAATTCAAACATGTGCAAGTTTTCAGATGATCTGATATTTTAAATTTTCATAGCTTAAATTTCATGTAATTGTTTATATGTTATTTTCATTGTCTATAACACCTATAACAATGACAACAGTGGACAAATAATACTAGAAGCAATAGTAAACATAAACCATTGCAGGTAATATAGAACACAAATAATCCGTACTAGGAGTGGCAAAGAACATGGAGCAGAACCTTGGTTTAGAGACAGAACATTACTACATAACTCCAATTAGCCTTTTGGGCTAGTACGGATGATGCACACACAATTTTTTTTTTGAAAAGTCAAATACAGAAACAAAAATTAGTGAAGATAAAAATGCTGATGTGATCCAATTAATCTCATTGTCTTCAAAGCCAGAGTAAATTTAGGACATCAAGTATTGGTAATCCCTTCTATCACTCTTCCATCTGTCCTTAGTTCATCTACTATACACCAGTGATCCCCTAGGCAGGCGCCTAGGCCGCCTAGGCGCTGGGCGAAGGCCTCCCGCCGCGATTTGGTGCTAGTCGTCACCCTAGGCGGGCCGGGCACCTAGCCGGTCGTAGTTGCTCCAAGGCGGTCGCAGTGCCATGAGCGGGCAAGCGAACAGTGCGAGGTGGCGATGAGCGGTCCCGAGGCGGCCAAGGCGCCGGGAAATCAAGAAAGGTAAGTCTTGTCGCGTCGAAACCCTACCCGATATTTCATCTTCACACGCCGCCGCCTCCAATGGTTCCCCACTTCCCCGTCGCGTGGCTCCTCCTAGCTCCCCGGCGCTGTCTCGTAGCTCCACGGGAGGAGCCCGACGCCGTCGCGCCTCGTCCTCATCCAATCTCGCGGCTCCTCCCTGGCTCCCCTGTCCCCACCGCGTGCTCCTCCCGGATCTGGGAGAGGACGGGAAGGGAAGAGGACGGCGTCGGTGTCGGCGTCGGCGCAGAGAGAGCGAGGAGGGCAGGGGAAGAGCGAAGACGAGTTGGCGAGCATCGGCCGAATGAATCGCCTCGCCGAATGCATCGCGAATGCGTCAACCGGTTTTGGGCGAGTAGGAATCAGCGGTTATGGCTGGCCCATTCATGAACAGTACACTTTTCTTTTATTTTTTTTTCTCTTTTATCGTTTCTTCTCCTTCCTAGCAGAGTCTCCCCTTCCCAGCATCGCTGTTTCTGTTCAGCCGCCTAGGCGGCCACCCTCCGCCCGTCTTCCGCCTAGCGCCTAGGTGAACACTGCTATACACATGTGCAAATAGAAGTTGTTAAAATTTGTAGGCATAAAATAGTGTTCAAGAATTAATCACTAGTTTGTAATCCCAGAAAAAGGGAGGATTCAAAGAGTCCTGCAAAAAACAGAAAGGAAAAAAACGAAGGGGAAAGGAAGGGGCCCGCTTCCTCCACATACTTCAGGAGCCACCACTCCCCAAACATTGCATTCGTCAAACCCGATTGGCTCAAAATCTAGTGAGAAGCCATCACTTAGAACAGTTCCATTTGCCAAATTATGATTCTAAAACAAGTAAACCAGGCTTGCAGTAACACGTAATTTATAGCCTCCCTAGAAATTACCACTCGAATTGGGGAGACACTGCGAAATTTGAGCGCGGTCCCCAACTAAAACAGCAGCATATCAGAAAATTTAATCGAGGTGCGGATAACCTACCTAATTGAGGGCGGCGGACACGTCGAGGAGGGAGAGGTCGAGGCGTCTGAAGGATCTAGACCCGCCATTATAGGTTAATGGTGTTTTGGTGATTAATGACAAATCTAAATTGTGAGACTAATATTTCATTGTTATACATATTGTTTAGTCTCATTTGGATATAAAGGTGAAAATCAAAGAGGTATGCTTTCGACATCATAATTCTTACATATTTAGCTGCATTCCTCGGATCCAAAATATAGGTTAAACTCCACCAAAAGGTTAATTTGAATATGTGCATATGATCCCATTACACATTTGTGTATGCACACATTTAGGGGGAGTTCATTCTATATTTTGTGGTTTCATTAGTAATGATCTATATTATTCTCTTTCCACATATTTAAGGATCCTTACTTTGAAACATATCCTGAATATATTTAACTTGTGTAGTTGATATATTCATATGAGCATATGAGATTTGTGTAGTTCATATATGCTCATATAACCTTGAATATATTTAACTTGTGTAGTTGATATATTCATATGAGCATATGAAACTTGTGTAGTTCATATATGCTCATATAACCTTGAGTATATACAACTTGTGTAGTTCAGTATACACTCATGTTGAGTATATATATAACTTGTGTAGTTCGTATATACTCACATCAATTTCTATTCAATTATTTGCTATTGAAGTGATTATCATCAATTACCAATTTGGGAAAGATTGTGGTATCTTGTCCCAACCATTATGAGTTAATGGCATGATGTGGTAAATAATGATAATCATATTGTTGGAACTAACATTTTCTATGAGTTGGATGAAATATGTTATGTTCCATGAAGTTGAGAATTTGAGATGACATCATGTGTTGATGGTCATCAAGTCAAGAGCTTGGTGTAAATGATGTATTATGTGTTGATGCGCATCAAGTTCAAGATGAAGGAAATCATCGTGTGTCGATGATGTTCATGAAGAAGATATGATCATGTGTTGATCAAGTCAAGAGAAGCTTCATCATGTGTTTATGAAGGGCTAGCAAAGGATGTCATAATGTGTTGATGAGCATCAAGTCAAGAATCCGGAGTTGAATCAAGGATGTGCGTCATCAAGCTTCAAGAAGATGCTAAAGGCAAAGGTATGGCTAGCTAGGGCTAAGGATGTGTTCCTAGTTTTTTACCGGTCTCGGTGTTTGGATGGGAGACCGGATTGCTAGTATAGGTTGCCGTGCTATTAAGAGGGGTCTTTGACTAGTAGCTTGAGTTAGTCATGCGTTGATGGCTCATTGTGTTTGCTCTAGCTCACCTTAACATGTTCCCAATATTTGCAAATGTGTTTTGCAAATAGGTGTGGGTCATGGATATTCCTTGTAGCATGTGACTTAATTTGCGAATGTGTTTTGCAAATGGTTTAAGTTCATGTACCTTATTCCTTGTGGTATTGATTCTAAAAGTTGGCAAATATGTTTTGCAACTTGTTGAGAATCATACTTTAAACTTGTGTTTGCATCACGTATCAATTTGGCAAATGTGTTCTGCAAAGTTGAGTTGAAACGTATGCAAACTTTGCTTTCTGTTGAAAAACGGTAGTACCGGCATGTGTTGCGCGGAACTACCGCTCCGCGGTATAACCGGTGGTTCCTTGGCGGAACTACCGCACTTGTTGAGCATGTGTTGCTCTGAGGTGGTGCGGTAGTACCGGCGTGGATATCGCGGAACTATCGTGGTGAGGTAGTACCGGCTCTGTGTGTGCGGTACTACCGCACGACGGTAGGTCCGACGTGTTGGAGCGGTATGGAAATTCCAGTAGTGTTGCATTTTAGATTTGGTTTGCTCTGACGGAGCGCGGTAGTACCGGCGCTTCGTGCGCGGTACAACCGGTTCGCGGAACTACCGTTCATGTGTTGGCGGTACGTATTTTCCAGAACTGATGCATTTTGATCCTTAGCCGATTTCGTGAGCATGAGTTGCTCTCTCGGTTGAGCGGTAGTACCGTAGTGCTTTGTGCGGTATTACCGATGGGCGAAACTACCGCGTATGTGTTGGCGGTAGTACCGGAGCCCTTTGTAACGGCTAGTTTTATAGCCGTTACTGCGCTCGCGGTAGTACCGGCCATTGGTTGGCGGTACTACCAATTGTCCCGTTATTTTCAGGGACTTTGCCTCCAACGGCTAGTTTGGTTGTGTGGGCTATAAATACCCACCTTGGCCGTGTGTGGAAGGTTGTTGGTTGTGTGATAGTCATATCCAAGTGTTGTAGCTGTGTGCTAGACACCATTTGAGCTAAGAGCAAGCCCTCTCTACTCTTGTGTGCATGTGTTGCACTTAGTGAGTGATTGAGAGAAAACCCTAAGTGCATGTGTTGCCTTAGGTTGTGGATTTCGTATCCATAGAGCTTTGACACTTGATTGGTTCAAGTGAAAGTCGGAGATTTGTTACTCTTGGTGTTTGCCGACACCTAGACGACGTGGTGGCGTCGTTGCACCGGTGAGCTTCTCAAAGAAGATTGTGAGAAGACCCGGGCGGTTTGTGAGTGGTGTGGTGCTCGCCATCTCCGGAGTAGAAGAAAGAGCAACCCTAGTGGAGCGAGGTGTTGGTTCGGTTTGGAACCGGTCCAAGTGGTTGGACTTACCTCGGAGGAAGGCTTAATTTGTGGAGCCGGTCCAATTGGTTTGGGTTTCCCTCAACGTGGATTAGGGGAGACCGGTAAGTCTTCGATCACCACGGGAAAACATCGCCGTGTCATTGTGGTTTGATCTCTTGTGTCTCACTATTGCATTTATATTCATTGTGTATGAATGCTTGCTTTATGTTGTGCAATTTATATACCTTGTAGTAAATTGCTTATTCATTGTGTATGATTGCATTAGTTCATTGTGCTATTCACCTTTGCTAAAATTGAATTGCTCAAGTCATATGTTTAATTGCTATTCATCAATAGACTTGTATTGTTGGTGCACTTAGTTGAACCTAGTTGATTTAGTCCTTAATTGTGCAAAACCGTATTTGTATTAGCTTCCGCATTAGAAATCGGTTTTAGACAAAGAAGTTTTTAAAATGCCTATTCACCCCCCTCTAGTCGGCCTCCTCGATCTTTCAGCGTCTGGCGAGGCACCCTACACGAATAGATCAGAACGGATCAGATCGAAGCACGAGCGGCGGATCGCGAGGGGGCTTTTGGCGGCGGTGACCGATACTTACAACATTTCCTAGGGCGACGACGTTGAGGAAGGTGGAGGGGCACCGCGGCGAGGTGTCGTCGGAGGGTCGTCGTCGGCGAGGAGCGAGGTCAGGCGGCGATGAACTTCGACAACGCGACAGCTCCTCCATGGCCTCCATACTCGATTTCTCCAGCGGCCGGGCGATCGCTGGTCTCGCGGATCGGGAGCGACGGCGACGAGTCTGAAGAAGCGCGAGTCGGAGCTCCACGCCGTCGGCCTCCATCCGCGTGCAGGCTCCTCGAACACCACCGTCACCGCCGTCGTGGCGTCTCAACCCGCCGTGCCGCCACGCCGAGCGAGGATTTAGGGCTTAGGAGGCGGCTACGGCTAAGCGCATCTTGGGCGGGCAATCGGGGCCCCATGGTCGGCTCCCAAGGCGGGCGACATGGTGGTGGTGGTGGGAAGAGGGAGGAGAGAAGGGAAGGCAAGGCCTCATGGGGTTAGCGGTGCCGAGAGGAGACAATGGTGGCGCGGCGAGGCAAGGAGAGGAGGAGAGGGGGGGAAAGCAACGGCGTGGGAGGATAGGGCATTGGTGGGGTCTGGCGCCGGACGGTTGTCATGAGGAAGAAGGGCAGGGGCGAGTGGATGCGGGCCGGTCGGTTGCTGGTGATTTTGTGCGCTGTTTTTTTTTGGGTGCGCGCATAGGCCAATGTGGGACGATTCGGTAGTGGGGGTGGGGGAGGGCATGACGGGAATAAACTCCAAATTATACTCCCTCCGGATATAAACTCTTGACGTCAAGTAGTAATAATTCTTCTGGGCAATGTCAACCTTTCAACAATGGAGGGAGTAGTAGTTAAGATACTGTTAGCTTCTTCACTTTATCTTTTAATTTCTTTGCCCGGTATTTGTATCAATCTTTTCCTAAAAATATGAGTGTACAACGCACATGCCTAAAAAAGTATGAAAATCAAAGAGAAAATTGCACTGTAGCTTTGTTTCACTTTACTTTCTAAACTTACATTTTACTTTTTAGCCCCCTAACCTTATTCTCATTTGCACCGTTGGTCAGTTCCTCTGTCTGCTAGCAGAAAACGCTAAGCCCAGATCACCCTTGGAGTACCTCCGAGGGAAGGGTTGGGGAGTTTTGGACATAGCTTCTATGGGTTTCTCGATGCCAACAAGAGCTAATCAGGAATTTTTTAGACCACCGAGTCGGTAGTTTTGACTTTGGGGGTGCAATGGTCACATGAGGCTCACGTGACATCCATCTTACCCACCTAAGCAGCCACATATGCCACCTCTACATCATGTGATGCGATGACGTGTGCTAGCTCAGCGATTTTTGTTAGCAAGCAGAGGAAAGGTCCTGCAGTGCACAAAGGGATAAGTTTAAGGTGCTGAGAAAATAAAATACAAGTTTACGAAGTAAAATAGTACAACCTCACAAGTTTATAGAGCTACTGTGCAATTTCTCAAAATCAAATATACCCAACTAAAATAAGATAATGATCAAAATAATTCCACATCCTGGGCTTACGCTTCTAGTCCTAGCTCATCATCCTTTAGCCAATCAGCAGCACTAGAGCCATGTTTGGGTCTGTGCCCTGACACGATGGGACAACATGACATGACACACACAGTGCCATGCCGAGCCAGGCACGGCCTAGGCACGACACAACACGGTGGGCCTAGCCAGACCCTATGAGGATCTGGCGAGGGGAGGAGGTCGGCGCAGGAAGGAGGCTGGGCTTGGGCGTGGCTGACGCGGAGGCGGCGAGAGCGGTCGGTGCAAAGGAGGACGACATGGGGGAGGAGAAAGCCAAGCTCGAGCGCGGAGGAGGATGACGTGGGGGATGAGGTCAGGCTTGGGCGAGGCCAGCTTGGCGGCAGTGCCGGGGGAGGGGGGGTGGCGCGGATGAGGACGGTGCGAGGAGGAGGAGGCCAGGCACAATGAAGAAAGCGGCTAGGATGGGAGGCGATGGGGCCGAGGAAGCCATCGGCTGCTTGGGCCGTCAGGCGTGAGTAGTTGTGTGGCTTGGGTGTGCTGCGTGCATGGTTGATGGCTTATTATCTCCGATCGGACCAAATAGTATCGAGTTGACCGGATACGATCCGAGATGTCGGCGTGCCATACTTAGATCGACAGCCTGACCCACCAATCGGCACAGCCTAGCTCCCGGGCCTAATCAGGCCGTGCCCATTAAGCAGCACCCTCTGCCCTCTGGCCCAAACTGACGGGCGTTCACTTCTAGTCTAGGGCGTCTCGTCTCCGCCATCTCCTCCTACCCGCACCGCTTTCCTACCGCGAGTTATTGCGGCGAGACGAACGCACCCAAGAAAATAAACACAGAACCCTCGGATCCCCAAGAAGCAAAGAAGCAGAGAGGAGCAAACCCACCAGCGATGGCGATGGCGGTGCTGCGACGCGAGGGGAGGCGCGTCCTCCTCTCCACCCCTCCCCGGCGGCCTTCATGGCGGCGCGGTCCCCCGCCGCCTCCCAGCCGTAAGATCGACCCCCCCCCCCCCAATCGATCCGCGTCCGCTTAGATCGGTTTTCTTCTAGAGATCCTGTGGGGCTGGCTGTGGATCTGATCCTCCCGTAGGTGGGTAGCTCCGTTCCATGTCTTCTTGGCCAAATCGACCAAATCGACGTTGCCCCCTCGAATGTTAGACACGTATAGAGCGTGTGCACATGTGTGCCGCTGAGAAATGGTAGTTTGGGTGAAGGATTCGTGAAGGCTTTGCTGCCGTCGAGGTCGAGGCACGTGTGGAATGGATTTGAATTATCTTGAGAAATGGTTGTGTAAAGGGATTGTGAAATGCCTCTGAGAAGAGTTGATGTTCTTTTGGATTGCGTACTGTTATGACGGGTTGTGTGGTGTTGTGGTGGTTTTTTTGTTTGTGCTAAGGATATAAGATTGTTGGTGCCTGTCCATAGGCAATGGATGAGAAGGGGTAAAGAGTTCTGATGCTTCCGGATCCACCCTTGTAGGAGAAAAAAAAAGATTGATTTTGTCAATTTAATGCTCTCTTGCTATGGAAAGAGTATGCCATTATGTTTGGTTCGTGCTTCCATGCTTTGAATAGCGAAAATGTGCATATTGTGCTGATATGTTTTTTATTTTCACTAGCTTGCTCACACGCTAAATTACAAGGCAACTGCACTGTGTTTGTGTATTTCTTTAGAAGATGTACAATTTGTGTACATGTATTAGAATTTACCGCTTTAAACCATGGCCTCGTTCAGTTTGATATATTTTCCGCGTGTAATGTTGAAAATACGATGTTAAATTGCACATCTTTTAGGTGTAAGTAAGAATCCACTAATAAGATAAAACTACATGTGGCTGTGGTGCAATTTCTTTTGGAATTATTTATCTGTATGACCTATACCTGTTGTATATGACTGTGCCACTGCACATTATTTATTTTATTTTTCAAAGAATTATGCAGTTGTTTGCACTATTTTTATTTTATTTAGAAAGTGAATTTGCTGCTTTTTTTGAATCACCAGGGAGATTGCTCTGCTTGGTGCACGGTCCATTTCAACACAAATCGGTGAGGATCTTCATTCCCTATCATGTTACTTCTCATATTGTATTTATGCAATCAAAACAATTTATTGGTCCCTCTTCTAATCATCTACAGTGAGGAACCGCATGAAGAGTATCAAGAACATCCAGAAGATTACAAAAGCAATGAAGATGGTTGCAGCATCAAAGCTTCGAGCTGTTCAAACAAGAACAGAAAATTCACGTGGTCTATGGCAACCATTCACCGCTCTTCTTGGGGATGCTCCTAGTATGTATACGAGTCATGTTGTCATATCTTATACAATTGTTATTGTAGCCTCTTGTCTAATTGCCTTTGTCTTGTTCATTGTTAGGCACTCTTTTATTTTATTTTATTTTTTTGTTTTGGATGTGTTAGGGTGGGATGTAGTGGTGTTCCTGCTAAAGAAATAAGCTGAAATGTTTGGTGAATCTTGTGAACCCTCAGTATAATGATGTAAGCATGGACTGACATAACATCTAATCACTAAATGTTGGCACTTTCACTCGTTTAAAAATGTACCATGGATCTAATGGTTTCTTCATCATAGAAATCTAGCACATTTGATGATTTATGATCAACAGTTCTTAAGTAAGTAAGAAACTCTTCAAGGAATGGACTTGCTTGCTTGTTGATTCGACACACATTTCTACCTGCCTTAATACAGTTAGGTCTCTTCAAACAAACATGTGAGTTTAGCTGAATCATATGGATATTGCCTTTTTGGGGGATATTTTTTAAGATTTTATTTCATGGTGATGGAAGCATAGAATCTTCGAATTTTTGGTTCAGTTGTTCATTTCTTTGATGCAAACACCAGGTGTCGATGTCAAGAAGAATGTTATTGTAGCCATTACCTCTGACAAGGGTCTCTGTGGTGGTATCAACTCTACATCTGTTAAAGTCAGCAAAGCACTCCACAAGATGACTTCTGGTAATTTGTTTACATGGTTATTTGGTATAATTAAATGGCCCATGTGTTCAAAACTAATGCTTATGCTGCTTGTAATCAGGTCCGGAGAAGGAAAGCAAGTATGTCGTAATGGGAGAAAAGGGTAAAGTTCAACTCATTCGTGACTCCAGGAATAGTATTGAGATGACAATATCTGAGTTGCAGAAGAACCCTATTAACTATACACAGGTCAATTGTTTTATTGAGCTTTTACTATGCTATTGTACTTACCTTTTTAGCTTACAGTGTTATTTGTTTTATTCGTATGTGAATGAGGTTTTAAGAGACAGTGATTGGAAATAGTTATGGGGATTTATGTTTTCGTAGTAAGAGAATTATGTTGTAGAAGTTTGTATTTTGCACAAGAATCCCTCACCAAATGTACCTGCTCTAATTGATTGAATGAGACCATACGCCATACCTATATACAAGGTTCAAGAAGGCGCTAGGCGCTAGTCGAGTGGTGGCCCGGCGCTAGAGTGCGCCGGGGGCGAGGAGAGCGGCCGTGGTGCGGGAGCAAAGAAGAAAGCGGGGGCGGAGAGCTGGGAGCAGAGCGGGAGCGGTGACATACCTCAATTCGGCGGCTGGTGACGGGGAGGCGAGATCTACCAACGGCGAGCTCGATTTGACAACGAGGATGGCTGGAACCCTGACAGTGAGCTCGATTCGTCGCCGAAGCCACCTCGCCTAGCGTTGTCCAAGCCGCCTTGGACCGGCTTTGACTGTCTAGCCAACTGCCTGCCGACTTCATTGAAGTCGTGGCGGCAGGGCTCTGCCGAGGCGCTGATCGCCTAGGCGGTGCCTTGAGCCAATTTCTGGAACCTTGCCTATATGAGTGAAGGATTTTTTATCCTGATGTCACGCGTAGGCTTTTTGAGTTGGACCAATTTAGAAGTAAGCTTGTATTTGATGATGCCTATTCTGTGTTGTGCAAACCAAGTATGGACTACTTAAGCATTGTAAAATCATATAACTACATTGATAGATATTTCTATTCCTAATGCATTGTTTCCTTTGCAATCATATCCCTCTTCATTCCTATTTCCAGGATTTTTTTTTTCCGAGCACATTGTAAAGCAGCTGGTTTCATTCAAATAAAACATAACTTAATTTACTTGAAAAGATTGTGTTTCCAGAATTTTTTTCTATTTTAATCAATTGTTTATTTTCAGGACCAAATGGAAAGCATATTTGTTCTTCTTTAACTGAGTAAATTCCACTGTTTTCTTGAATGATTTTTCAGATTGCTGTGCTGGCTGATGATATCTTGAAAAATGTTGAATATGATGCTCTGAGAGTTGTTTTTAACAAGTACCAGTCCGTCATATCATTTAGGCCCACAGTGACAACGATACTGTCCCCAGAGGTGAGTACTGGTTTTGAGGCCATATGGGTTTGTGCTCCCATGACCTAAATCCACTCCATTGACTTCCAACTTAGTTGCTACTGACTTTTATTCTCCTTTCTTTGGTAGGTTATGGAGAAAGAATCAGAATCTGGTGGGAAGGTCGGTGACCTGGATTCATATGAAATTGAAGGAGGTGAAACAAAATCAGAAATTCTGCAGAATCTTACCGAGTTCCAGTTTTCTTGTGTAAGTGTTGTGTCATCACTTAAGCATTACTTTTAGTAGTTCCATCAATTTTAGAGGGGTGAATTGCCTAGAAGTGTTCATTCCAAAGTCAAACGTTTCTTAGATAGTAAAAGGTACATATTATTTGCTTGAAGTTTTGTTGGCAGGATATCCTCTTAATAATGTCTTGAATTTCTACTCTTGGCAGGTCATGTATAATGCTGCTCTAGAGAATGCATGCAGTGAGCTTGGAGCCCGTATGTCTGCTATGGACAGCTCCAGCAGAAACGCTGGTGAAATGCTTGATCGTCTCACACTCACATACAACAGGTCTCTCCCTCTCTTTTTTGCTTTCGTGTTATTTAATACTTAATCTAGGTGCAAGTATTGGGGAACACATTAATACATCGAAACATAAGATATGAAAGAAAAATTCTGATTCACTCCATTTTATCTCTGCAGGACACGTCAAGCATCTATCACTACAGAGCTCACTGAGATCATATCCGGTGCATCTGCCCTCGAGGGAAAATGATGAAACTTTTGTCCATCATGTTCTTTTTTATTTTTTCTGTTCCAAACAAAGGCTACTTATCATCTGAAGCAGCCCTCTGTTTTCCCTTGCAAGCGGATCCTCATGCTAAGTTGAAATAATTAGCCCGATTACGTGACGGTGCTATGCAGATATGCTTGTTCCAAACTTCCAATCAATCTTGTTTTGTCCAAAGCGGTGCAGTATTGTTAAAGAATGTTCAACAAGGCATTCCCATTTTGCATAAATGATGATTAATTGAATTCTGTATTCCCTTTCTCCTGTAGAGGCATTGATTTAGTTATTGCTGCATCTATTCATCGAGTTTGAATATCTGCCAATTTAACTATGGGAATGTGAGTATCTATATGCCTGAAGTTCAACCAGAGCACGCATTCTCCGTGGTTGGTATTTGATTGGTTAAGACTTTAGACACTCGTGTAAAGACGCTCTAGTTGAAATGCTTTCTTTTTTTAGAGCTTAAAAACTCGCTCTGGTTGAAATGCTTTCTTTTTTTAGAGCTTAAAAACTCGCAACACCTCATTAAAGACACATCAAGTGTCAAAATAATTTCGTAAACACATGTAGCTTTCGATGTGGTAAACCTATGGGAAGGAATAACTGAGTTGTTGGTTATTCGAACAGCAATCTCCTTCATCGTTCGTGGGTTCAAATATAAGATGGTACGCAGCTGAGTGTACCAGAGAACATATACAGTGCTCCCGCTATATTTTGGTCTACGGGTGCTCTTATCCTTCCAAAAGCGATTCGAATGGTCATAAAAAGTTCTGAAAAAAAAATCTGTATAGATAGGATACAATATAATACATCATTCTATGAAATTCAATCTATACATTGAGAAACAAAAAAGACAACGGTCAGTGAACAGTAGTATTATCTTTTCCTTTTTAATTTCGGATTTCCTTTTCAGCAGAATTTGTCTTTTTTGTTTCTCGATGTGTAGATCGAATTTAAATTTGAAATTTTGGGAAATCATATATTATATTGCACCCTATACAAATGTTTTCAGAATTTTTCATGAACATTTGAATCGCTTTTGGAGGATTAGAAGAATATTTGTTGTGATGAATCCCATACTAGCTACGAGAAGCCTTCTTCTTCTACTGAATTTCATTTCTTTTCATGACAAAAACTATAATTCGAACGAAGTTTGTGTGACTGGCTGAGTTGGATTCCTCTCGTCGAACTGGGACATTTCCTGAGATTAGAACTACCCAGTCCTTAGATTCGGGAATAAGGAAATTCGATGCCTTGCTGGTCAAACTAGATCATGTATCATAGAACTTACTCTACAAAATTTACCTTGAAATTTGTTGTTGCAATAATAATGATGGTATTCTTGCTCATCGAAAGAAGAAGAAGAAGAAGAAGAAGAAAGATGGTATTCTTGTAGTTACATGGTTTTCATCAGACAGACATAGATAGAACCCTAAGGAATTGTCTAGAAAACTTGTGACTGTTTTCTTGAGTTTAAAACAGTCACATTATGAACCGTAGGATGAGATCAGATATCATTCATCTTAGAAACATACTTAAAAAATAAACTTAGCATACATCTCAACGCATATCAAACGGCTCATAATGTGACTGTTTTGAGCTCAAGAAAATAGTCGCAAGTTTTCTAGCAAAAACCTTATTTTTATATATTATGATACAAAGTAATAGTCAAAGTTGCATCTTGAAAAACAGAAGAAAAAAATATCAAGGATTTTTTTACTAGAGGAAAAACTAAAAAGTAGAACCGGTGGGTTAGTAATTTTGTTGGGAACAAGCTGATGTGCAACCCTAGTAGTCATTGACAAAAATATAACAATGCAAAAGGTAATTACATTTCATTTAATTTTCTATCACTAGAAATGCTCCTTGTGGAGCACAAATCTAGTGCATGTTCTCATGTTCATTTTGTGGCAGAGCCTTTCCAACTGTCTTCCCAAATCATCCGGCCCGCAGTACAAAACCCCTGCCATTGCATTCGAATTCCATGGAAGAATGCATACGCAAACATTTCTTAAAACTATAAATTTCATGGACTAGATTATCCCAATTTCCAGAATAGGAAAATTTTGATAGTAGGAGCAAATTTCTGCAGCTCTTTCCCTTGTACACATCAGACAAGCAGTTCGGAACAGTTGTTCCATTGTCAAAATGATTGACTTGACAGGTGCTGCTACTTGTATTGTTTTTTGTGCAACCTACATTTTTTTTTGGGAGAGAGTGCAAACTATATCATTACAACATTGAGTGCCACTCAGCTGCAAATTGAGGTTTTTGTGGTAAGGCAACAAACTGAATTTATATTATCAATATGAAGAAACAATATTAGTGGTAAAATTGTGTGGTGCTAGTAGGTCATCTCGATCAGTCCTTGGCCTGTTTGGAGCTCTTCTAGGAACAAGTGTGTGTATTCAGTGGCTTCCTCTTGGCTTAAGGTGAGCTTGTTCAAAGTGGCACAGAACAATATTGCCTAAGAAATTAAAAGCATGTAAATATACATTTTCTAAGCTATTAGTACCAGTACATCATGTGTTACATTGTCTTTGCTTCACACCTGTTTGATATCCTTTTCTGTGATTGCTACTTGAGTTTCTTTCGCAGCTGCAGACGCATATGTGTGTGTAAATATTTTTCATTGATCAGTGTATAACGGCATAGACATGGGAGTTGCAGTGAAGGAAGAATACCTATCCAATGCTATTCTGACCCCATGGCTAGGAGAACGACTGATGGATCGGTTGGGGTTGACATTTGGATTGACTGGAGTAGGCTCTCCCATCCAACCAGCAGATTCCTTTTCATCTGCAGAGTAAAAATATGAGCGAATAACAAATGTAAATGACTTACAGGCATAAAATAAACAATAAGATCTGATTATTTTTCTTGAGAATCTATTCAATATTTTATCTCAATATTCTAGACACCATAGAGTAAAACTTTAATATCATGATTTTCACTTCTATCTTCCAAATCCTTGAGGCAATGCAGATTGTAGGAAGCTTACAAAGATCAAATGAGTGATCGCACATGTCGTACTCAATACTGTATGTTAAAGTAAAACTTAAAAGGAATTGGGAAATCATTTTTCAAGTTATTTTTTTTACTATTAAGTTTAATGAAAAGATTAAGCTGTTGAGATCATGCGGGCAATATACTTGTCCTTCAACATTTAGAGAAAACCAAGGGGTTGTTTGGTTCATGACCCTAATGAATCAAGCCAAAATTTGGCATAGCCAAAACTTAGGCAAAACAAAAATTTGGCAAAATAAATGTTGTTTGGATTGCGGCCAAACCAAATTTTGGCATTACCAAAATTTTGGTAAGCGATTTCCTCACACTCAAATTGCCTGCGTGTGACATTGGATTTCGTTGGTATTACCAATTTTTTGTTGGTATTACCAAATATTAGTAGCAAACTAAACGATAGCCAATTTTCATTGGTGTTACCAAAATTTGATTTGGTTCACCTTGGTAACAAACCAACACTACTACAGAAAAGGCTTTCACAGACGGTTTAAAAACGTCATCACAGACGGTTGACATGAGGTCATCACAGACGGTTTTGAACCGTCTGTGATGTATACTTTCACAGACGGTTTGTGGTTCAAACCGTCTGCGATAAGCATATATCACGACGGTTTCATCCACAAACCGTGCTCAGTGATAATCATATCACGAGCGGTTTTAGCCACAAACCGCGTGATAATCACATATCACGAGCGGTTTTAGCCACAAACTATGCATGATAATCACATATCACGACGGTTTTAGCCACAAACCGTGCGTGATAAAATACATATCACGAGCGGTTTGTGGTAAAACCGTGCATGATGATTTTCTCTATAAAGGCCCAGCGGTGGTGCTTGTACCATTAAATCGGCATCATATATATATATATATATTACATATATATTGTTAAGTAGTCTCTCGGCCACTTTGGGGATCGTCCACGCGACATGAGAAGGATGAGGCGGTAGCCACGGGCAACCTCATTGAGCCCATGCAAATATAAAAATATGGATGCAAAGAGGCGGTCGGACATCCAATTACAGATTGGGCGTCGCTATGTTGAAAAATATCGTTGATCTTGAATACTCCGGTGGGAAGTGGTATAATATATTAGCAACTAACCATTCTTGAGCATGTAATCGTCTTTAAACCCAACAAGAACACCAAGCAACCATTCTCATATTTCAAAAGAATTCTCAACTTGTTGCTTGGTGTTCTTGTTGGCTTTAAAGACAATTACATGCTCAAGAATTGTTGGTTGCTAATACATGATGCCACTTCCCAGTCAGAGTAGTTGCGCATCAACGTCACTTTCTGAACATAGCGACGTCCAATCCAGGTAATTGGATGTCCGACCGCTCTCTTTGCATCCATACTTCTTATACTTGCAAGGGCTCAATGAGATTGCCCGTGGATACTGTCTCATTCTTCTCATGCTGCGTGGACGACCCCCCGAAAGTGGCTGAGGACTACGAATAATATATATATAATATATATATGATGCCGGTTTTAATGGCACAAGCAGCCACTGCTTGGAGACTTTATAGAGAAGAGATTATGAATGGAATGGTAGGACGTACCTGGTACGCAAGAGGTAGGAGAACTTGACCGGCATGAACAAGGGGACTATTAATATGAACTAATTATCAATTCAATTTCAGCATAAGACTATTGACACCATTACATCACAGAGCAAGGGGACTATTAATATGAACTAATTATCAATTCAATTTCAGCATAAGACTATTGACATCATTACATCACACAGCAAGAGGACTATTAATATGAACTAATTATCAATTCAATTTCAGCATAGGACTATTTACATCATTACATCACAGAGCAAGGGGACTATTAATATGAACTAATTATCAATTCAATTTCAGCATAGGACTATTTACATCATTACATCACAGAGCAAGGGACTATTAATATGAACTAATTATCAATTCAATTTCAGCATAAGACTATTAACATCATTGAGTAGTTCATCAGCAAGAGAACAAGACCAAGGGTGTCCAAACCCACCACACCAGTAGTAGCCCTCGGCATCCATCGCAGAGCACTAGTTAGCCATTTTCATCACAGAGCAAGGAGGGTAGAGACAGAGAGGGACCTTAGTACAGCGCAACCACGGTGGCGACCCCACCACCAGCACAACCCTCATCCATTTCCTTTACCTTGCATAAATCACACAAACATCAGGACACAACTTAAGGCTCATGCATAAAAATCAAACTCAACAAAAGACATTAAGCTAACAGATCTAGAGGAGAATAGAGGAGGATGGGAAAGCAAAACCGGCCAGAGCCCTAGCGAGGCGCAAAGGGGTCGGCGACGGCGACGAGGTCGGCGGCGGCGTCGAGGTGGGGAGGAACGAGTTAGGCGGCGCAAACCCTAGCGGCCGGGCCGAGAGTGACGAGTTTGGGCGTCACCGTGGTTGTGGCTGCTGTGGTGGCCGCAAAAGACACTCTTATCGTCTGAGTGTCTTTTGCGGTGTCACCAGATGCTACAACCGTCGGCAACAGGAAGAATGGCGGCGTCGATGAGCGAGCGAGGAGGAACGACGAGAGTAAGGCGGCCGGGGAGTGACGAGTTAGGCGCAAACCCTAGCGGCAAGCTATGCTAGCTCCTACTTATAAAGACTTATCGAGACGGTTCTATTATGGAACCGTCGGTGATATCATCACGACGGTTCCATAATGGAACCGTCTGTGATATGGGACATATCACAGACGGTTCCATCCGTGATATGGGACATATCACAGACGGTTCCATTATGGAGCCGTCGTGATATATCCCATATCACGACAGTTCCATTATGGAACCGTCCGTGAAATATTTTTTCTCAAGTATATACACTTACATGACATGTGAAGAAATTACATGTTTATATTAAAAAGCGAAACCTATAATTAAACAAGGTTTTTCTAGTGGCGAAGGTAGGTCGCTATCTCCATCTGCAATACTTCATAGGCGGCGGTGTCGGCATCGGACGGTTCTGATCGTGACGAAGCTCGAAATCGTCCACCCGCCCGTTGACGCGCTTGTTACGATATAATTAATATTAATTGTAACTTCACCTCCAAACTAGATTTTGTTTTTCCACAAAACCGTCTCGATATATATATATATATATAGAGAGAGAGAGCGCAATAATTCAACATATAATTAAATATAGTAACTTCACCTCCAAACTTTTTTTCATTTTGGAATTTTCATATATATGGCCAAACAATGTGGCGTTAAACTAAAAAGATTTAAAAAGTAAAAACCTATAAATAAAACAAAGTTTTTCTAGTGGCGGAGGTAGGTCGCTATCTCCATCTTCAATACTTCATAGGCGGCGGCGTCGGCATTGGGCAGTTCACGATCATCGTGAATGAAGCTCGAAATCGTCCACTCATTGACGCTTCGTTCAAGTGTCTCCAAGACCCTCGGTGTTGAACCAAGAAGAATTGAGCCCATAGGCTCTCTTCCTTGCTTGAGGGTATCGGCTGGTCGTGTCGATCGCTTTGCGCCTCGATTTCACATCCAAGTGACGGCAAGCCTCACAGAGGCGTGCAACGTCGTTTTGGAGGACTACGTCGATGACGCCAGAACGCTACCGAAAGTGGGAGATCACCGGAAGACACGGCGGAGGAGGATGTCAAGGCGGCGGAAGGTGGCCGTCACCGCTCCGCAAATTCTCCGTCGGCAGAGGAGTGAAGACACTGTTGATCAAGCGGTGTTCTTCCGCAAAGACGGTTCAACCTACACCGAGAGAGGTGCTTTCGTCTGATGAGGCCAGAAGGCCATCGGTCTGCGGCGACGAGGAAGAGGCAACCATTTCGTTTTTAATTTTATAAGTATGTGGGGATGATCATCTTGGATAGCGGATGATCCTTTTATATCAAACAAGGAATAAATTCGGGCGTGAGGCGAAGAGCGCGATCGGGGCCGAAGCGGATTGGCGGCAAACGACGCGCGCATCGGCGATGAAGAGACGCGCGGGAGCGAAGCGATGGCGGCGACCGTGGAGTCAGGCGATATTATCACGAGCGGTTATTGTTAAGAACCGCTCGTGATATTAATTAATATCACGACGGTTCTTGTTGAGAACCATCGTGATACTTCCTGACGGTTGTGTTTAAAACCGCTCGTGATCTTGATTAATATCACGACGGTTCGTGTTGAACCGCTCGTGATACTTCTAAACGGTTTTCAAAATGAACCGTCGTGATATTGCCTCTTCACGAGCGGTTTTTAGCGCGAGCGATGCCTGAGCGGTCTCTAAACCAAAACCGTCGTGATTGAATATAATACCGACGGTTTTGGTCAACCGTCTGTGATGAGGCGTCGATATTAGCCTTTACGTAGTAGTGCAAATAAGCCCCAAATTGCAGGAGTCTATGATTTCTAAAATTATTGATTTGGAATTGTTTAAGAACAGACTGTTGATTTGGATTTTCTTACTCTTAATTTTGAGTTTTGATACTTGAGTTCCTATAGTAATTAAAATTACCCATTATAGCCACATATGTGTTAGATTTTGGCATACACTGGCCCTTTTACTGTATAGTTTCAATCAAATTAGCTCTACAATTGTTAAATGAGAGTAAACAAATAACATGTTAAGAGAAAAAACACGTGGTTATGGTGTAACAATTACAAAAAAAAATAAAAGATTGAGACATCTGCAACATAGAATGGATCGAGAATTACTTGGGCAACAAACAACATATAATTGACAATACAGGGTGTAGAAAAACATGTTCAAAGTGAGCTAATGACCGAAAACTACTTCCTCCTCAGCTTCTTATCTCACTAGAAATACAACCCGCACGATAGCGTGATTCCATGTAAAATCATTGTCTTTAACCCCCTTTGTATTTTGGTTATTTCCAGAACCGTTGTTGGTCTCACTCTCTGTCTTTATAGCACATACTGACCGGCCATGTGTTGGTGGTTTGACTGTTTGGTGCCATCTAACCAGGGTTTTGTAGTCGGTTACACTTTTCCAAAGGGTGTGTTGTAATAGCTCAAATTTTAGGGTAAAATTGTCGCAAAATTTTGAACCTTAAAATTCCCAAAACTATTTTCAAAATTATATCAGGTTTTCTCTAAATTATCAGAGGTGTTATCGGAAGTTTCTACCTGAATTAAAATTTTCATTAAGGAATCCTCTCCAAACAATATTTTTAGGGACTCCTTTTGGCTCCCCACACAAATTTACGCTTTCGGTTTGGGAAAGGCACCTTTAGAGCGAGCTTGTGCCATGGTTTTCCTTGCTTTTCCATCTGTGCCCACGCGAAGTCCAAAGCCGCAACCTCAAGCCTTATCGTCGCTATTATTGACCGCGCAACTGCTGTAGGCAGGGGAAATGGATTCTCTCTATTGAAGGTCTCAATGTAGAGGATCTATAGTGCTATGTATTAGAAAACGATGTGCATCGTTCGATCAAAAAGCAAAGGACCAGATCGATACCTATAGTGCCACTACCGAGTACTATTTACACACTCATAAATCACTGTTTATACAGTGATCCTCTGCTGAAATTCTGAGGATCCAGATCCATACTGATACAGGGGATGCCCGATCTTCACGACGTAAGATCGATGATAACTTTGGATCCGTACAACCTAACGAACCGATGGCGCCAACCACTGTCAAAACAACAACTTGCGACAAAAGAATTTGCCCAACCACACGCTTGTGATCTCGTCTACCGACCACACAAAGTAGACGTGTCGCTGCTTGATACGGCCATAACTACTACCAAAGCATTGGTTTGCATCTCTAAATTGCAAACTAATGCTAGCACTCAAATTGGCGCAATTGGTGTTGTTTTACAACAAAAGGTAAAATAAAACATTGTGAAGGCCAATAAAGTGGATGGGGATGCTGGCCAACGAGAGGGAACGTGCTCTCAAGATAAAACCCTAGCACATGCGGGCGGTCAAGAAAGACATGTGGTGACAGGGCAGCAAGGGTTGCATTGGCATCAAAAGAAACATCAAGTGCATGGAACAAGTTCGCGCAAGAAGCTAAGAGAAGGAAAGCCCACAACACAAGGGAAACCAAGAGGGAGACTTGGCCATGCATGGAGAGGACGTCAGGAACATGGCATGTGGGTTGGTTCAGTTTGGATCCAATTCAGACAACCAATTGGTGATTAATATTTTTATTCCAAAACTAGAGTAGTTTAAATTCTAAATAAAGAAAGTATTTTTAGGTTCGGTTTACTGTTCACGTGAACAGTACCGACTCGGATTACTGGTCATGTGAATAGTAATCGGACTAAGAGTACTGTAGCAATTTGGGATACTATTCATCCAAGTCTTGTGCTTGCGTGGGAGGCTATATAAACCCCCCATGGCCGCACCATATAGGGGGACAAGTTATGATTTAGATAATAAAAATCAGAAAAGCCGTTTTGGCGCATATCGTGTGTTCATGAGTTGTGATATGAGTTGGAGAGATTGAGAGAGAAAGATTGAGAGCGAGATCAAGATATCTATCTCTTGCTTCGGAGTACTATTCACCGAAGGCTACTACTTGCAATTCAATCTATTAGATTGGTTTGTGAGTGTATTGTTTTTCTTACAATTCAATTCACCGAATTGGTTTGTGAGATTGCTACTGATCTTCGAGTGTACCGTGAAAGATTGGGCCAACAATCAGGATTCATCTAATCAACTAGGTGGATCCTTATCACTGCTCCTGCAAAACACAAGGATTCATAAGAACAAGGAAACGACACAACAGATTGAAACTCTCAATTCTAATGAGGGCAATATTACTCAAACCCTAGAATCAAGAATATATTGAAATATAAAAATATCCGTCTCTTTACATGACCTCCGGTCTTAGGATTTATAGTCTCTATACGTACTTCGGTCGAAGCCAACTAAAGGCCGAAGCCGACTAAGCTACATCCCGACTCCACCTATTCGGCCCACACGCTTTGGCCTTCCTTCTGAATGAGTGCTCAGTACATGGTGGTGATTCACTTTAATTGTTTCCATGCATGCATCCTGATGTCACGCAACACTTTAATTCTTTCCATGCGTGCACTACATGCATCATGATTGGTCACACATGCATGCATGCCTTTTGACTTGGTCCAACCAGGACACACGTTGATTTTTTTTCCATGCATGCACAACATGCTTGCTGGATGATTCTTTAATTAGCCATGCTTTTGCATGATCTTTGCATGCTTAAGCATGTTTGATTGCATGCGTGTAGCCGGTTGCATGGTCTTTGCATCATTTGTACACATCATCAAACACAGTTTGCATTAGCAAAGAACATCTTCGCTCCTTGACTGATACAATCTTCCATGCTTCTATACGTATAAAACTGCACACACACAATATGAGACTATTAGGCAGTAACATATATTCATCAGAATCAAGATTAAAATTAATTAGGAGCGAGTTCACCTAATGATTAATTAATTTAGCTCGTGCTCGTGTAATCGGTCCAATCGGGATGTCCTCATCACTCTCCCCCTCTTGAAAAGGAGTCGTCCTCGACTCTGATTCTTCCGGTCCAAAGAATGGTGACAAATCAACAACATTAAATGTAGAACTCACAGCATAATCATCATCCGGAAGCTCTATCTTATATGCATTATCATTAATCTTTTCAAGTACTTTGAATGGACCATCTCCTCGAGGCATCAACTTGGACTTACGCTTGTTCGGAAAGCGTTCTTTGCGTAGATGCACCCAAACCAAGTCATCTGGTTCAAATAGCATCTTCTTTCTTGATCTATTCGCCTTCTCAATATAGGAGCACGTCTTCTTTTCAATTTCTTCTTTAGTCTTGATATGAATTTGCTTCACATATTCAACACGCTTTGACACCTCCATATAGTATGTTCATGTAGCGGTAGCGGCAGCAAATCAAGTGGTGTGATTGGTTTAAAACCATACACCACCTCGAACGGACACAATTGAGTAGTAAAATGTACCGCCCTATTGTACGCAAACTTCACATACGGCAAACAATCTTCCCAGTCTTTTATATTCTTCTTGATCATCGTTTGTAGTAGCAGAAAGTGTTCTATTCACCACCTCCATTTGTCCATCCGTTTGTGGGTGACAAGTTGTTGAGAATAACAACTTTGTCCCAAACTTGGCCCACAAAGTCTTCTAAAAGTAGCTCATGAACTTGACGTCACGATCTGAAACAATCGTCTTTGGTATGCCATGCAATCTTACAATTTCTCTGAAAAACAAGTCAGCTACATGCGACGTATCGTCGCTTTTGTGATAGGGAATAAAATGTGTCATTTTTGAGAATCTATCCACAACTACAAAAACTAAATTCCTTCTCCTCTTAGTCCTAGGCAATCCTAAAACAAAGTCCATACTAATATCCTCCCAAGGTACATTAGGAACAGGAAGTGGGGTATATAAATCATATGGATTAAGTTTAGATTTCGCTTTGTGGCATGTCACACATCGCTGTACAAACGTTTCGACATCACGCCTCATTTTAGGCCAATAAAAGTGATCTCTCAACATCATGAAGGTCTTTTCTCTCCCAAAGTGTCCCATCAATCCACCTACATGAGATTCCTGTAATAAAAAAGCAAACGCACGGACGAATCTGGAATACATAATTTGTTAGCACAAAATAAGAATTTATCATGAATATGAAATTTGTCCCATCCTTTCCCATCTTTGCATTTAGAATATGGTTCTGAAAATTCATGGTTAGAAGCATATAAATCTTTCAAACTTTCTAATTCGGGTACCTTTACTTCCAATTGAGTTAAAAGCACATGCTTTCTGGATAAAGCATCAGCTACCACATTCTCTTTTCCTTTCTTGTACTTAACAACATATGGGAATGTTTCAATGAATTCTACTCATTTAGCATGCCTATGGTTCAATTTAGCTTGACTTTTCAAATATTTCAAAGCTTCATGATCAGAGTGGATAACAAATTCTCTAGGCCAAAGATAATGTTGCCAAGTTTCAAACACACGTACCAAAGCATACAATTCTTTATCATACACATGATAGTTCAATTGAGCACCTCCTAGTTTCTCACTAAAGTATGCTACAGATTTCCATTCTTGCATCAAAACACCACCAATACCTATTCTACTAGCATCACATTCAATTTCAAACGTCTTAGCGAAATTAGACAAAAACAAGCAATGGTGCTTCAATTAAACGTTTTTTTAGCTCTTGAAAAGCTTTTTCTTGTGATGTACCCCATTCAAACACAACACCCATTTTAGTTAACTCATTTAATGGGGTAGCAATGGTGCTGAAATCTTTAACAAAACGTCGATAAAAACTAGCAAGACCATGAAAGCTTCGGATTTGACTAACATTCACATGGGTAGGTCAATTCTTAATTGCTTCAGTTTTAGATTCATCTACCTCAATACCTTGTCTAGAAATAATATAGCCTAAGAACACAACTTTATCAGTACAAAAAGTGCATTTATCAAGATTAGCATACAGTTTATCTTTCCTAAGCACTTCTAGCACTTATCTAGTATGATCAATGTGTTCATCCATCATTTTGCAACTCCACAAAATTATCTACAACTTTCTAGTTATGACGATCCTCCGAATTCGTCGTTTACTTCCCCAATTCCAACCCCGAAGATTACCCCAGAATCTATCAGGACAGACAATTTCACAATTTCGTATCTCTTTTATCTAACTTGAAAAGAAATGAACAATAGAAGTTCTAGAATCTACTCAAAATTCCCTACTCTATTCAAGTTATAACAAAAATTAAATTACTTCATTTACTAGGCGAAAACAGCCCATCTACACGACAAGCGCCAATGGCGTCTATTTTCTAGACAGTAAGCTTCCCGATGCTATAACGTTTCATTCACAACTCCAAATCTAGTGTTCTAGACCTTCTTGGAAAGCAAATAAAATTCTCCACATTTCTTCTAACTAGTAAAAATCCTGAATCCGTACGTAAACACCTCTAATAGCCCCCATAAGGTTCTACATCGCAACTCGATGAACTAGGACTTACAAAAAACTACACTTTCCATGAACCAATCGATCTACGAATTGAACAACAATTAATCTATGATAAATCTAGGGATTAACAGATGTTACCTGTAGTACCCTGATTTGGTTGTGAGGCAGGAGCTTGAGCACTTGGTTAAATCAGAATTAAGGGGGGGAGGGTTTGTTTAGCTTTTCTACCCTGCCCTGGGCTTGGGCCCTTGGCCAACAAGCCCAAGGAGGTGGCCGAAAGGCCCATGGGGAAGCAGCCAAAAGATCCAAAGGTGGGGGGGGTGTCTTTGTTCTTGCCCTAGCTTTTTCCCTTGGCTGCCTCCAATTTCCTACAGCCGCCGCCTCCTCCAAGTCCTGCAGCCGCACCAGTGCTCCATCTCCTTCTTGCGCCTCATATCTCCCTCCCTGGCGTCTCTACCTGCTGGTGCTGCCCTCCAAGGTCTTCCCCAAGCTGCCTCTCCCTGCTCTCACCTCCATCCGAGTCCCCCTTTTGGAGCTGTCCCTTGGTGGCCGGCCAAGAGAAGAAAGGAAGAAGGTGGAAGGGGAGGTTCTTCGAGAGTTCAATCATCATCTTCCTGGATTCTTCAAGGGTAACGGTTGTCATTATTAGCTGTTGATTTGTTGGTAAATGCGAGTTTGATTAGAATTGGTTGGATCGAATTATTTCTGCTATGGTTCTGTTCTGTCCAGTAGATTGCGTGGTTAGTTTCGAGTTCTTAGAGACAGAATTCGAGATTCCCGTCTCCTAGAGATAGTTAGATAATGTTTTTAGCTTTTCGTGGCCGCCAAGAACACCTAATTCTGATATACGGATCAAAAGTTATGGTAGTTTCAATCTTGCTGCCCAGAATTCTGACGAGATGAATCTGTTGGTTTGTTTTCTAAAATATGTTCATGTTAGAGGCAAATTCAGGGTTTCCACCCAACTAAATTGTTTTAGCAAATTTCGTACCCTTTCCAAAATGCCAAAGAACGCCCCAATCGGGGTTGTAGATCAAGAGTTACGCTATTTTCTTTACTGCTGTATGTTTCGTCGGGACAGAATCTGTCTTTCATGTTCAGCTGCCTGTTAGTATATTTCCTTGGCTGATTTGGGTTATCTCTCCAACTGGGTTTTCGTAGATAGGTTTGTTAAGTTTCCATAGGATTTGGGCTCACCCCATTCCGAGTCCCAGATCGTTAGATATGAGTGATTTCGTGCTGCTGTCCAGAATCAGCTCCATAATCGTGTCATCTATTTTCATATTAGTTCTAATTAGTTAATTGTGGGTTGTCGGGAAGGCTTTGTAGAACGTTAATGGAAGCGTCCTGTTTTATGTTGTTCTTATTTCGAGTATATATTGTGTAGGCGGAGAGGCTTCATATTTAGGAGCACCGCCATTGCCTAACGCGTCGCATTGCGGAAGGCAAGTACTTTAATGTTCTTACAATTGTAAAATGTTGAATGCCTGGTGTTGGTATTGTGTTTCTAAGATCCATGATAATATTTACTGTTCATATTCATTCCATATGTGTTACCTCCATGATTAGAGAGCATGTCTTTTCAATACTCATATTTTCATTCCATGCTTTCACTATTCATATTTCATCCACAGGAGTGGATTAATAAGACCCATCAATTCCAGTATGGGCACGTAAGACCTACCATTCCAACGTGGGCAGTTCGGGACACCCGTATGAAACGTTCTTCATACGGGACTTGGATCCCTGCATTTTGTTAAATGCGGGCTTAGGTGAACACCGACGGGTGTGTCACCAGCAATACCGGTATATGCATGTGTGTAGTCCCTTCATTTTATCCAAATTCATTCATTACATTCATCCAAATGTTCGTTCTGTAATTTATTCATATTCTTCAATGAAGTTGTCAAAATCATGGTTGTCGTATGTACCATTTAATTACTGTACTTGTTGAGTCTCGGACTCACTGTTGTGTTGTTTGTTTTTTTTAGGTGATCATTGAGGTTGGCTCTTTTGGGAGGGAGTAGGCACTCACTACTCAAGCACTTCACCTTAATCAAGTCCATGATTACTCTTTTTAGTTCCATTTTTCATTCGTTAATTCATAAACTGTAATAAATAAAGTGGGTTGTGGTTGATGACCTCTTCCTCGTTATGATTGGAGTAGTACTGCGTGTGATCTTCGATCATCTTTTTGATATAATTGATTGAATTCAAACTATACTCCTGTGATGGTTCCGTTACTTAATGATTCCTTTATTGTCTTGTTATATATAACTATTGGAACCTCCGATATAGCTAACTATACAAGGGAGGTTCTGCCGAAATTTAGAATTTTGTCCTCTGTTTTAATTTTGTTAACATGCTAGTTTAGTAGCATTCCAGGTCCCTGTCGGACTGGGGTGTTACATTACCCACATAAAAAACGTTGCCAATCTAGGAACCCTTGATTCCTCCCTCTTATTTCCCTTCCCTTCCTCTACCCTCTTGCCGGCTCCTTTCTCCCCCTTCCTTCCTTTTCCCACGACAGCAGAAGCACCAACACCACCCGCAACACCTCCAGCAGTAGGGCACGGCTAGGGAGGCGGCCAACGTGGCGGCAGCATGGGAGAGCGTGATAGGGAGGTGGCGCACGGGCTGGGAGTGGTGGCAGCTAGGAGAAGGCAGAGACAGGGGGTGGCGGTAGCTAGGGTTTGCTACCCCCCACTTGGGCCACAGAACATAGGCTGGAAGGCCTAATTCTAAATCTCTCTATAAAATTCTGAAAGTCCACTATTAAATTCTATTTCTAATTTCTTTTAATTTATTTAATCCTCCAAAATTAAACGGGATATTACATTAGGTGCCTAGTTCATGTGATGTAACCATTTGAATTTGAAATGGTCTGAAGAAAAAATCTCAGAAAAATTGTAGCCAAAGGAACGGGCCGAGATTTGAGCCGGAAGAACCGAGTAGGGTCCGAGACTTGGGCCAGTACTGGTTTTCTTTAACCCTGACAGTACCATATTGAAAGTGCCCTACCAGTTATGAATCACCTGAACGAACACACAATCTGTATGATTTCTGTTTATCATCGATAAGAAAAGTACAACAATCATCTGAATCGTATCAGAGTTACTGATGCCAATAATATAATGCACCAACGACTCGACAGCGCAAACAAATTTCTTACTTTAAATCCACACGAGTTCAGGTTTCAAATGTTTGCATCATATCGAGAGTCTGGCATACATAATGCAAGCGAGCCAGAAGTAAAACATATAGCTACGACACAAAACTCTGGACTTATTTGCATACATGACATTGTCTTTAGTGTGAGATACTGGGATTTACCAACATGATGTGATCAGGAAGAACACTTCCCCGCGTAACCCATATAAAGTTACCGGACTAGACCTTATGGTTGGATGGAGTCAACTTCTTTTGTCGGCATAGTCATCAGGCTCGTCTTCATCCTT
Source organism: Phyllostachys edulis (assembly GCA_036346405.1). Taxonomy (NCBI): domain Eukaryota; kingdom Viridiplantae; phylum Streptophyta; class Magnoliopsida; order Poales; family Poaceae; genus Phyllostachys; species Phyllostachys edulis. The sequence continues at coordinate 33,641,846 of CM070563.1, forward strand.
GAAATCATCCTGACCTTCATCTCCTTTCGAGTCCTCATCAAGCAAGCCAAAGCTACCCCCCTTGCCCTCAACATCTTCCTTGCCATCACCATCAACTTTGAGATCACTCAAAAAGTCGTCCAGCTTACCTGCAGAAGCATCATTCGAGGCATTGCTCACATAGCTGTCACTCCTTGCACCATAGTTTCCACCTCCATATGCACCAGGTGCTGCACCCCCTTGATTGAAGCTATCACCACTGTAGTTGCCAGGAGCAGCATTATATCCGCCACTGCCTCCTGTGTAACCAGCATCACCACCATAACCACCTTGCCCACCTTCAGAAACACCATAGATCCCACCAGTGTTGTACCCTGAACCGAAATTCCCACCATCACCACCACCTCCAGTATAGCCTCCGCCGCCACCATATGCACCTCCACCATAACCACCACCACCGTAGCCTCCACCGTAGCCTCCGCCGCCACCATATGCACCTCCACCATAGCCACCGCCGCCTCCAAAACCACCAGCACGGTTACCACGGTCATGAGCATAACTCACCCTCACAATCCGACCCTGCAGATCCTGATACAGCAGAGAAAATCATATCACACAATGAACCAGTGGGTAACAAATAAAGAAGACTGAACTGTTAACGCAAACCAAGCTCAATGGAATTACAGGTTAGCTCTGAGAAGAAAATCAGAAAGTTCCGTATATTGTTATTATAGACAGTTTCAGAGCATTCAACAAAAGTGAACATATTACAAAATATAACATTGTGCAAAAATTAAAGACTGATTCAAATGTCAGACAAACCAACAACAGTGGGATCACATATTAGCCTCTAGGAAGAAAATTTATAATAATGATATTATATACAGTTTCAGAGCATGCAACACAAATGAAGAACAACAGATCACACAAAACAGCAGTTCATCAATTGCACAACTATCACAAAACCCGAAAAGTCTTGAGGTAACAATCTCTAAGAGACCCAAAATCACATGAGAATATTACATATACTGAAGTCCAAGCTTAAAAACATGGAATAAGTTCAGTTTACTCCCTCCAACTATCAGAAAAGTCTGGTTTACCTCCTAAACTTTAAAACTGGTTATTTAACCCCCTAATCTTTCAAAACCGGATTGAAATGCACCCTGAGGTGGTTTGGCAGGGTGGTTTCACTGACATGGAACCAAATCAGCGTGGTTTTGCCATGTTGGCAGGCACATCAACATATTTTTGCCACCATATACTCTCTTCCCATCCACACACTCTCTCTCTCCCCACCCCTCACCTCCCCTCCGGTGATCTGCCTCCTGGTCGTAGAAGGCTTCGACTGCATGTGGTCGTAGAAGGTTTCGACTACGTGGTCGTAGAAGGAGGTTCGACTACACGACTAGTCGAAGGTTTCGACTACTTAGTCGAAGGAGGTTCGACTACAGCCCACGGCTTCGAGCAAGGAATCTTGACTTGGACAAATCCACCATCTTCCCGCACCGCCGCCTCTTGCTCCTCCCTCGTCTCCCCAGCGCCGCCTCTCGCCGTCGACGAGTGTCGCCCCACCTCCCAAATCCACCATTTGCCGAGCCGCGAGACCATGGCTCAGATCCGGCAGTGAGAAGGAGGTGGCTCCTGCTTCTCCTCAGTACCCTCCGCCGTCTTCCCGCGCCGCCGCCTCTTGCTCCTCCCTCGTCTCCCCAGCACCGCCTCCCGCCGTCGACGAGTGTTGCCCCGCCTCATAGATCCACCATCTGCCGAGCCGTGTGACCATGGCTTAGATCCGACGGTGGCCAGAGGGAAGGGAGAGAGGCGGCGACAGGAGGGCAGCAGTGAGTGGGCGGGGAGGCGATGGAGGGCGAGGAGGCAACGTAGAGAGGGGCAACAGCGGCGGCGCCAGGAGGTGGATCACGGGAGGGGAGGTGAGGAGTGAGGAGAGAGTGTGTGTGGACGGGAAGAGAGTATATGGTGGCAAAATATGTTGACGTGCCTGTCAACATGGCAAAACCACGCTGATTTGGTTCCACGTCAGTGAAACCACCCTACCAAACCACCCCAGGGTGCATTTCAAACCAGTTTTGAAAGATTAGTGGTTAAATAGCCGGTTTTAAAGTTCAGGAGGTAAACTAGACTTTTCTGATAGTTAGTGGGAGTAAACTGGACTTATTCCTAAAAATATTGCAAGTCGCAGAATGTAATAAAAACAAAGAAATAAAATTGAAATATGCAACTGCAAAAGGAATAATGAAATTAATAAAATATATATGCCGCTGCAAATAGTGTAAATTGTCTCCTCATCCCACTGTCAGAATTTAAATGAAGAACATGTTACACCTTAGACCATTTGAAAATCACAAATCCCTTAAACTTGGCCAAAGCAAAATAAGAACAAAAACGTTAAAATGTCGCCGTTGCCTCGTCACCGGCTTCCTTCCCACCACCCCATCGAGTACAGGAGCCTCACCACCCTCTCCCTTAGTTCCCATCCTCACATTTTGGTTCCCTCTCCACTCCTTTGCCTTCACTACATCCAGCAAAGAAACCCAAATTGCTGAAGTTTAAGATAAAGGCAATACTGCCATTTATTACATAAAAATATCACTGAATCTATCCTCTACTCTTAAATTTATAACTCAATTCCTCACCAATTCTGTTCTCTTGGTCATAACCTTTTACCGTTTCTTAGTTAAAACCAGCTCAGAGATCATCACTAGGGAGGCAGGGACAAGCCCCTGGCTGCCTATATAACAAGGCAACAATAGTTAAGGGCATGTTCAGACTGCACGAAATTCACAAAACTTTTGCAAGGAACACTACAACTCCATAAGATTTGCTGCCCAAACTCTCCAAAAGGGCCCTAAACACAGATGTGATTAGCTGGCCAGGAAGATAAGGTTGATAGTGTTAACGGTTAATAGGCCAACTGGCCAAGGTTTTCAGGCAGGTGAGAAGGCATCTGGTAGAGATACTGGTTTGCTCAAGGGACAAAATTTTAGCACATGAATTTGAAGCCACTTGCAACTTAATAGTTGGGGTTGATGCAGTATTAGGAGCAATGAGAGTAACCAGCACATCTTGCTAGTGCTAGAGTTCATTATATGTAGATTTGCGCTTACTTGTAACTGAAAGCATCACTGCATTAGAATGAGATATCGAGAAGCTGCTTAAAAGATGTTGTAGAATGTAGATTAAAGACAACAGAAGCGTCTTGTAATTTCTAGCACATCGAAATATCGAATTATATTTGCTCATGGGGGAGAGTAGTTCTAGTTAATGCATGCTACAGGTGATACATAGAGTAATTAGGCTTTCTAGCAAACAGCCCTGTATAACTGTTTAATAGAATAGCTGATCACTGTCCGGTAAAAATAGATTAAACTAGTTAGCTTCATTTCTATTCCTTAGGTACACTATATCTTTACTCCCAGGTCCTGCCAGTGCTTATTGACATGCTCACTGAACATTTTTTGCAGGAAGTTTTGACACATGACACCAAAATGTTAAATTTCGATGGCATGTATGAAAAGGGCATTGTGACAATCTGGTGCAGTCAATACCATTGAACTAATCCTGTTTGCTAGTTGTCATGTTAAGATTGGCATAGATAGAAGATAATATTGTCTGTCTTTAGTGGCATAGAAAAAATAACTGTTGCACTGGCTGACTGGCATATGTGGAATTTCCAACTGCCTTATTGGCATAAAGACACACAAATTTTGCCCATGAAACAAATTAACAGCTTTTGCTTGTTTCTACGTAACCTCCTCACCACAATGAGTTACTGTGTTCATCCTATACGTAACAAACTGCTGAAGTAGTATTAAGGTACCAAGTTCCTTCCGTTTCACGAAAGTGAAAAACTACATGGACAACTTAAGGAGCCCACAAATTTGGCTGTGTGTTAACCCCTTAGATTTCCAAAAATTATTACCTACGTCAGCACAACAAATCATTGTAATTTGTAGGCTGTGACATATGAAAAGCTATGAGTTCATTATTCACTGAAATATCCCTTTCAAATTTTTAAGATAATCCAATAAACCACAAATATTTCTTAGCAATAAATGTGCCTTCCAAGCAGCCATACCACATACAACATATGTACAACAGTTAGATAATTTACCACACTAATGTATTAAACCATGAGTACCGACAAAGGAAACACAATACAATCGCAGCTGGACAAACGGGGTTTATTGCCATCTGGCATGCCAAGTCCAATCAGAGTTTGACAAAGGAAGAACAACGCACCTTCCCATCCATGCCGGTAATGGCAGCTGCAGCCTCATCCGTGGATGTGTACGTCACAAAACCAAAACCCCTCGACCTTCCGGTTTCACGGTCCGTAATTACCTTAGCTGAATAAATAAAGCCACAGTCATTATTCACATATACAGGAGCAGATCTTTTTATCAATGTGAAATAGGAAAACAAGAAAGAAACATGCCTTCAATGACTTCACCATAGTTAGCAAACGCATCCTTCAGGCTCTGCTCATCCGTTCCATACGAGATGCCTGCAAGGGCAAAACCAGTTACAAGATAATACTATGGTGAAGTCATTCTCTAGCAAGAAAATCTTTCTCTAGCAACAGAGCGAAATAAATGAACAGTACGAAACGGAGAACTCCGAACCTCCGATAAAGAGCTTCGAAGAGGACATGCATCGAACCGCCTGGAATAACGGCGAGCCGGAACCTGCGGATCGCTTGGCAAGATTCCCAACCTTCTGCAAGAACGCCATCTCTCGGAATCTCCTGCCAAATCACAAAATAATTGGATGCAATACGAACAACGAATCGCTCAAATAACCGCTCGAATCTTGCTATAAAAAAGAGAGAAGCCGATCCGATTGATCTCGTCGGCACTCTCATTTGTGGATTCAAAAGAGAAAGTCGAGAAGCCAGGATACGCTAGTGGATGGAGAAGTAACAAGAAAACAATCGAGGATGCATCGTGTTAGGGGGATTAGGGTTTGAGGTGCCTCTTACCTGGGGAAGACGGGGGCGGAGCTCAGGAAGACTTCGGCGGTGGCGATTCGGGCGGCGAGGTGGGAAGCAAACACCCTAGAGCGGCTGGCCGACGGGACGGAGGTGCTGGGTTTAGGATTTTTTATTTTATTTTTCCTCAAGAGCGTCTTGGTCGATTTTGCAGCAACGGACCGGAAGATTGGTGATATCCACGGCAGACCTGGCCAAACAGGCGTTCGGCCCGGCCCGACATAGGTCCGTGAGGCACTATCTATTCTGGTCTGGATACTATTTATATCATGTTGGGGTGACAGTTTAGATATAGTCGTCGGTCATTCGTGCCATATCGGACCGGCATGAGCCCGTTTAGCCTATTAAACCAAGTTTGGCCAGTTTAGTCCGTTTGGTCCGACAGAATAAAAAAATAAAAAAATCCAAAAAAATCCATAAAATTAGAAAAATATATGTAATTCAGAAGTAGACATGAAAATTAGAGAAAAAAAACAATCATATTAAAAATGTAATAAAGAGCTTTATTAATGTCCAACTAGCTGCCTCGTTAAAACCTTCGTCAAGTAAAAACTCAAAATAGGAAAACCTTGGCAAAGGAAAAAGAGTACAACCTATAGCTCCAAATACATAATACATCATTGTTCTATGTGTCGGTGTTACTGTCATTGTCTAAGTACAGATTTTCGAACACCTCCGACAACTCTAGATTTTCCACAGAGTGTTATGTTCGTGAATTAGTTTGTTCCCGGTCCTTTATAGATAGAACTATATCCACCATCTCACTTGTGAGACTTGTTTTTCTCTTCTCTAATATTCTTCTAGAGAGACTGAAAGCAGATTCGAAAGAAACCGTCAAGGCAGGAATAGTTAGCACATCACGTGCAAGTATAGATAACACGTGATATGTTAACTTATGTGCTTGCCACCATTGTAAGATGTCGAAGTCGTCTGAGTTGAAATCCACCGTATCGTTGTCCGGATAGGTGGATAGTTCCCCGCTCCTTGTGGGTCTTGGCTGATCAGGATGCGATGTAGAAGAAGAAGATCTGGATCTGGAGGAAGAGGCACCGAAGATCTTGCCTCATATATTTGTCTTGCTACTTAAGGCAGGGGCTATTGGAAGTCGTTGCGAGCGGACTCGTCAGAACTTATTTTTATACCTTTGGTAAACTTCGTATAACCGAGAACAAACTTCTGCAAAATAGTCAGTATAGTCTAGACCTATAGCATCACTAAGAAGTTCAAGTACACTACCAAATACATCAAGTTTAGCCCTAGGATCTAAAATAAATGCAAATGCATATAGGTAAGGAATTTCTCTCTAATATTTAAGGTATTTAGATTTCATGAAAACAATAGCATCGCATAAAACTATATCATTTTCATACATTTTCAATTGAGTAGCAATCTGTAAAATACTATGCACAATTATAGGAGATGTTGGATAATACACAGCGGACAAAGCAACAGTGACCTCATAAAAAAAATTCTAAAAACCCTAGTATCTTCTCAGTAACAAACCAATGTTGCTCAGTCAATAGTATACTATCGTCAGCGCTCTGATAGTGCATTTGAATAAAAACAGAAAAAGTGCTCTTGTATGGTAAAAGATTCTTAAGCATGAGGTAAGTAGAGTTCCACCTTACCTCTATGTCCAAACCGAACTTTCTTGGACGTACACCCATCGCCCTGCAGAAGTTCTTATATTGTGCTATTCTTACGTTAGAATTATTCAAGAAAGAAATCGCATCGCGAAAAGCTTTAATATAAGGACTCAACCTCTTCAAACCACATTTGACTATAAGGTTGATAATATGACAAGCGTATAGTTGATATAGTAAGAAGGAATAAGTGTATCGTTGATAGAGTTTGAAGCGGCGTTGTCTAAAGTAATTGAGAATATTTTGTCTGTAAGACCAAAGTCTTCCACGACTTTGATAATACAGTTCGCAATATTATCACCCATGTGTGCTACATCAATAAATTTCAAACCTATAATCATTTTCTCCATTATCGGTAATCGTCATTAACATAATACGCAACTACACTAAAGTAATCCTCTCTAGCCCGACCACTCCATATGTCTGAGGTCAGGGCCATCAAAAATGTACACGTACTAAATAGTTCCTTTATTTTATTACGACGGTCATTATAGTATTTTATTAGATCCCTAGTTGTTGTCTATCTAGAAACAGAAGAAAATCTAGGATTATGCGCAGTCCTAATGTAATTTTAGAAAGAAGTAGACTCGCCAAATCCTAACGATAAATCCTCAGAAGCAATTAAATGATAGAGAGATTGGCGGGCTACCTGAGGATCGTAGTCCCAACTACATACCGTACCGTCGGGGTTGTATTGCAGCTGCGTTTGTCTCATCACAATCTTTGCTTGGCTCGACATCTTGTAGCATGTCTAAGCAAGTGCCCCGTTCCACCTATAGACTTTGCATACAATTCATGGCGACAAATTTTACAAATAGCATATAGTACCTCATTTTCCGCTGTATCTTGCTTGGTTGTCCTGTCGAAATTCTTCCACACTCCCGATGTAGACGGTCTCGACCTCTTTACTCCGATTGCCGTGGAGCCTGATGCTGTCGTGAAGCCTAATGATGGAACTCCGCTTTGCCCTTCCGGTGAAACCACCTGTTGGCTTGAGGTAGCCGCAACCACCTCCATTGACGCAATTTCCTTCGGTGAAAGTCCGTAATCACCAAGAGCAAAGTTGTCGTAAGGACTATCCATAACGAAAATTGTAAAATCGAAACTAACACTATTATACTTTCATCTTAGCATAACAAGAACTAACAATAAAAGTATTACAAAAATAGTATTGTACCTCTTTTGCTGACTTGCGACCGAAAATTGAATTTTCCAGATTTTTTTCACATTTTTTTTGAATTTTGCCAAATTAGCTCAACACGGATTTGAATTTGCACAACAGAGTTTCAAAGACAGAATGGAGAATGAAGGGGTGCTGAATGAGGGGGGGGGGGTTATGGTGGCTATTTATAGGAATTTTTTTGGGATTTTTTTGCTATTTTTTATGACTCAAACGGTCAAAAGCGGTAAAAGGGGCAATTGCCTCCAACGGCCGGATTTTTTCGAGCCGTGCCATGCCAAGCACGTCCCACGAGCATGTTTCCTACCGCTTGCCCGTCCACCTTGCCTTTGCGCCTCTTTCCCCGCCTGTCCGTTGCCCTTTGGCCTTTGTCTCCTCCGTAGTGTCTGCGCGTCTGGCCTGGCGCATTGCAGCGATAGCACAACATCGGTGGCGCGACGGCGCCCTCCACGGCCATGCCACCGCCCTTCACACCGGCGGCGCCCTCCGGCCTCCACTCTGCGGCTCTGCCTCCCTCCGCTCCAACCTTCTCCTTTCTCCGCGGTTCGCGCCTTCTTCCTCCACCTCGGCGATGCCCTGGCCTCCTCCTTCCTCCACTCCGGCCTTTGGCCTCCTCGACTCCTATCCTCTCTTCCTGAGCCGGCGGCATGCTCTACCTCCCTCCTTTGTCCCTTCCTGAGCCGGCGACGCCCTCTACTTCCCTCCCTTGTCCCTTCCCGAGTCAGCCCAAGCACCCGGCGGCCGACGCCTTCTCCTTCCTCGACGCCGGTGAAACCCCGCTGGCTCACCCTCTTCCTCCCTCTGCTTCGGCCTCCTCCCTCTTGGCTCCTCCTTGGCTCCCTCCCTCGGCGTCGTCGCTCGCGGCCTCTCTCAGCGTCGGCGCCTCCACCTTGACCTCTCCTGTCGAAGTCAGGTTGTCTGTGTGAGGTGCTTGCACACACCGACACTATTCGTCTTGCGTCTTGGCCGCCCACCATGCCTAAGTGTCGACCCAAGCACAAATATGAGCCTTGGTGCTCGCCGGCATGGCCCATGACGATCTGAGCTATGCCATGCTTGGGCAGCTTATATCAGGTTGCGTGCCTCGGCCGGCTGGCAAAGCGTGGCCCATCCGCCAAGATGCTAATCCATGGCAAGTCAGCAATGTTTTTTCTTCTAAGGGCTTTTTGGATAGAGAGATATTAGAACCATTCTCTTTGGATTGGAAGTGATTTTAGTTCAAATTCTCAGTCAATCTGAATAGATTAAGTCGAATCACAATGTATGCATACAAGTCTTAAAAGGGAAACATAACATCTAATTATCTATCTATCTATAAAGGATGAATGTTAAATCATCTGTAGTCTTTCCTGGTATGATATATGCACACATTCTTGCTGGGATTTTAGCAATCCTACTGGGTTATCCATTCGAATAATATGAGCCATTCGATCTAGTGTGGGATCGATATCAGCCGTCTATCTATGTGAGGAAGGCTCTAGACTTCTCTTTCCCTCTCCCCCTTGATTCCCCACACTTTGAATAGGACTTTCACTACTACAAAAAGGTTAATACTGGACACCTCATCACAGACGGTTGACCAAAACCATCAGTATTAATACAATCACATACGGTTTTGGTTTAGAGACCGTCTGTGTTATTGGTTGCACTAAAAACCGTCTGTGAAGAGGTAATATCACAGACGGTTCATGTTGAAAACCGTCTGTGAAGTATCACAAATAGTTCTGAACAAGAACCGTCTATGATACTATTAAATATCACAAACGATTCATGTTGAAAACCGTTTGTGAAGTATCATAGACGGTTCTTAACAAGAACCGTCTGTGATATTATGGTCAACACAGACAGTTTTGTTTTGAAACCGCCTGTGATTCGCAGCGTGGGATGGCGGAAATTTTTGGACGCGTGCGTAGGAGGCGACATATTTTGGCGATGTTCTTATATATTATAGCCACCCTTGCCTTATTTTCCATCAGTCTCTCCCTCTCCCCTCTCTGCGCCGAGCTCTAACTACCGCCGACTACCGTCATGAGCTCCTCCGTCTCTGGTTGTGACACCACGGTTCACTGCACAAGGCACTCTTGTCGTAAGAATGTCTTGTGCAGTGTCACCGTCATGACACAACAGTGATGCTGCTGCCGCCTCTCCTTCATTGCCGGTGATATCCCCTATCTGATCCCCTCACCTCTCTTCCTGGTTGATATCCCTATGCCAGTAAGTGATCAATCGTTTGTTGCCTCCCCCTGCCTTGTTGCTTTTTGTGGCTCTCAGTGGTGATCGTGGATTTCTTGTGAATGAATAGATCAAGATAAAATTGTAGACATCGACAGCGAGCACCTCGACATCCCTGACCTGAGTGCTAGGCCATCGTCTGCCTCTTCGTCTTGGACTCATTTTCGCGCATTGTTCGGTAAAACAGCCATAACTTTTGCATACGAACTCAGATTGCGACATTCTTTAGCTCGTTGGAAAGATAACGAAAAGCTCAATCCGAAAATCCATAAGTCAAGGTTAAATTCTCTTCGTGAGGCCCTAAAAAAAGTAAAAACCCCCAAAAAAGGTCGTTTAAGGCCTCAAAACTGCATCTGAAGTTTCAGCACCCGTTTTCGCCGTTCGTTCGCCATCCAGTTTGAGCTTTCTTTCATTCCAGATTGTGTAATCAACCATATATAGATACTCTGGTGCAACTGTCCAGCAATTGATTGGTTTGGCTCAAAATTTGAATTTTTTTGCAATAAAAAATATCGCAGACGGTTCTAAGCAATAACCATCTGTGAAAAGAGCTATCATCACAGATGGTTCTTGTTCAGAACCATCTGTGATAGCTTTTTTCACAGATGGTTCAAAAATCGTCTGTGATGACCTCATGTCATTACTGACCCATAAAGTCAGACGGTTCAGAAAACCGTCTATGATGACGATTTTGAACCGTCTGTGATTACCTTTTCTGTAGTAGTGTTTGCTTGACAAATATGAGATATGCATCTAAAATGGTAGAATTATCTTGTGCAAACTGTGCTAGCTTAGAAAATAAAATTAATGCTTTGCATTGCATGCTTACTAGATCTCTTGCACATTTTGCATTGTAGTGAAAAGTGAATTTGAGTATTTGAAGTGAGTGTGCAATGATATGAGCGCCAAGTCATATGACTCCTTGTATTTGTCTCCATTTCGAGATCGATGTTTTCAAGATTTCTCTTACTTCATTGTATTCAGGGTTAGAGTATTCTCGTGTTGAGCATAAATCATTTGATGTTAGCACTTGTGCCATTTCTTTGAGTAGTTCTTCCTTGCAAGTGGAACTCTTGATGGCTCTTCTTGTATTGTCCAATGGATTTCTAAGAACATGGGTGCTTCTTCCTCACATGATACTATACATCACAAAGAGAAGTACCATTGGATCTTTTGTAAGAAAGATAGACACATTGTTGAGTTTTGCTTCCGCGGTGTCAAACACGAGCGTTGAGTGCGTCATTGGGAATTTAGCAACACACATCACCCCTCTCATGAAATGTGAGCCTAGTGTCGCTCTGAGGGTGAGTAGTGATGGTGGCTCTTTCAGTGTGTCCCAATGGATTTCTTTGAGAAGAAATGTTGCTTTAACCTCTCGGACCGTATCTCCTGGTAGACCTTTACACTATTGCTTATTTTGTGAGAAGGATAGGCATTATGTGGATTTCTATTTTCGGTGTACCAAACGCATGCGTTGAGCCCGTGTTTCTAAGTTTCCATGTTACATCCCCAAATCTTATATGTGAAATTAATAAAATAGAATTAATTCTTCTGCGCCAATTAGACCTAATGGGCCATGTGTGGGTTTGATTGAATCCTAAAATCCTAATTTAAGAGTCTGAACCAAAGTGGGCTACTAGTGTAAACCCTAGCCCAAGATCTGTATTTGGATTCCGCTATTTATTCTCTCACGTCGTCCCTGTGCTGCCCTGATTTTTCTTCCTTGTACTCGAGTCCTCATCAAGCAGAGTTGCCACTGCCGCCGGATTGTTTTGCTACTTTTGCCCTGCCTCATGCCAAGCATGCATGCAGAACTCTTGCGTGCATGTGCATGCTGCTGCTTTGCATTGCCTCATGAGTGTGCGTGCGCACGGCTGCCATTGGAACACACTGCCATGTGTGCTGCTTGCCCTAACCGCCGCCCTTGGCATGCCGCCGCCATTGCATGGCACCGCTCGCCCCCACCACTTACCGCTGTTGCATTAGTGTCGTTTATGTTGTGCGTGCTTGCTACCATGGGTGCTTGCCGAGTAGCTGCATGCTGCTACTCCCATTAGCTGCTGCCCAAGCTAGAGAGAGAGAGAGGGAGAGAGAGATATTAGAGAGAAGGAACAAAATGAAAGGAGGAGGATGCAGCATGTACTTCTGCTGCTGCTGCTATAGAGAAGCCAGGAAGGAAGAAGAAAGAACGAGGAGAAAAGGAAGAAGGAAAATTAGGGTTCTGTGATTCGATCATCTTCATCGTTCGTTTTTTAGGGGTAACGATTTGAAAATCCTTGCCATGTTAGTAGATTAATGTTTAATTGAAGAATAGGGTAGATCGATAGTAGGAATCGGTAATTTGGTGATGCACTGTTTCAGTTAATTGTGTGGTTGAGCCTTGCGAGAGAGTTTTAGGGTATCTACGTCCTGTTTCATAGCTTTGTCATATTATGAAAGGTGTAGATTATTCATTAAGCTTTCCATAGAGTGTAAGATCACCTGTTTTGGTTGTTTAGATTAAAAGTTGTGATATTTTCAAGTCAGCTGTTCGGTAGACTGTCGCGATAAGATAGTGTCGTGGTAATTATTAGATTAAAATTACTACCTTCCAGAATTTGGGTTTTCGTATAACATGAAAGTTGTAGGTCATTGCATAAGTTTTGCATAGTGTGCTAACTCTGTGGATTTGGTTAAGAGGTATAAAAGTTATGGCTTCTGGAGCACTACTATCTATAGTTTCATCGTCGTTAACAACAGTCATGTAGATTGCTTTATTTCATACAAACGACGGTCGAATTAAAATGGGCATAACTAGGTTTAGTTAGATAATTCTCCATAGTTTCTAGAAGTTGTAGGGCTTGCTATTTTGCGTGTGGTGGGAAAATAGTTGTAAAATTGTTAAGTCTGCTCTTATGTAATGTTCCAGTTGGACATTCGAGATTAAAACGGGGATTTACAAGGCATAATTAGAGAATTTGTATAACTAGAAAAGTGTTAAAAATTGTGTATATTCCATAAAATATAGAGTTTGCTATTGTTTGGATTCTAGGAGTAAAAATTACGGATATTTGATCACCAGGACAGCGGGTGGGTTGTCCGGTGAAGAGGGGTCGTTAATTCTATCATCAATAAAAACACTAGTGGCAGCTCTAATTTTTTGCCTATTAGACCAATCATTATATTCAAATTCTTTATCTAATGCTATATCCCAGTTAATATAGGCATCAAGATCAAATTTACCAGCAAAGGATGGAAATGCATACTTAAATTTACCTCGTTCAGGCACAGGAGATGAGTCAATGGTGTTGTTGATCTCACGAAACTTCCTCCTTTGTGATCTTGGCCCTATCATGGTTAGTAGAAAACAAGAAGATACACGAGAATTATGTAAGTCCCTATCAACTACTAGGAAGTAGAGGTTACAAGTCACACACGCTCAAGCTCTTACAAGTTCTTATCAATACAAACAGGTGGTGTAACCGGTGGCTGGTTCGTGATAACTAGACTCAAGTGATGAGTAGAGCAATTGCAAGGGCCGGTTCAACGTTATCTACTCGGTTAGTAGAAAGTGGAGCTTGGACACGCTTAATATTAGGTAGCAAGGAGAACAATCAGTTAATTTCTGAAATTGCACATAATTAAATTATAGTTCGTATCTAGCACTTAGCCTATGTTGCTGATCAACCAAGGATGGATGAAGGCTAAGACAAGTGTATAACAATGTATAGGAGTGGTAGACACAAGATAATTCAATAGAATGCAATTTGGAGTGAATAGCACAAGTATTGACCCAACACTGAAAACTATAGTTTTCTGTCCACTGAATAGTACATCGGTATTTTGGTCGTAACTTTCTGTCCGATGCATATTTTTCAATGATTCTTTTTTTCTATGTTTCCTAACGGATTTTTCTACAATTATTATTTTGGGGCTACTTTGTGAAGACCAACTGAAAAATTTGCACAAAAATCACAAGTGCAAATAGTTTCAGATTCAAATAGAAAACTACGTCAACTTTCACCGCATATAACTTTTGACTAACTTGCTGGATTGAAGGAAAATTTTACAGGCAGATGGATAAAGCAATTATCGATCTAATGGCGGTGGTGTCACTCAAAAAGGATCAGAGAATCAAAAGTTATGGCGATTTTCGTGGCGGCGGCAGAAAAAGGAGTCTTTCCAGCCGAAATTGGGAATTTAGGGTTTGGAGTGTTCCAGATGGATTTTGATGTGGGAATTTTCTTTTGGAACTCATTTTTGGGTTTAGGACATGATGGATGGGCTTGGGTTTCAAGATTTTTTTTTTTTGGATTTTTATAGGACCAAAGATATGACCAACAACTAGACAAAACTAAAAACGGACATAAATTCAATTTAGCAAACAAAAACTAACAGATTGAAAGGCATAACAGGGTTTGGACAGCGGGGATTAATTCTTTTTGTAGGGCAAATTTTCTGGACTATAGGTATTAAAAACTAAAACAAGTAATTAAACTAGGGATACATGAATTCTTATCGGTCAACTTTAGTTCTGATACCACTTGATGAGAAAGTTGGGTCCCGATCTTCTGATAGGATGGTAACTTCGATTTGGAGAAGAATTCTTTGACGATGCAGGTTTCTAACCGATCACGACCAAAACACCAAGCAATCGCTAGACCACACTCCAAGTCATTATCAACCGTACCAAGAACGCGGTTGACCTGAACACGAGGTTCAATTCTTGCAAGTAATCGAAGAACAAGCAAGAACAAGATACACAAGCAATCTGAAATTGCAAATAAGAAATATGAATTCACATGAGCTGAGGCCTACAAATCATAGTTGTTGGTCTAGTCGACACAAAAACACACGACGAAGTTTTCACGGTGGAGAAACCAATCTAAACAAGCCTAAAAACCCTAAAAGAGGCGTGCACACAATATATATTGAAGGAGAGGCGGTGGCCACAAGAAGTGGAGTCGAACCCTAACTCTATCTATTGGTCCACCGTCTTGTTTTGATGATTCCGACGCACTCCAAACGAATTTGGAAAGGTCTCGGAATAGGCTTTCCAACAAGCCTAGGAATTTGGGGATGGGGTTGGATCCGTTTGAAAGAGGATGAGATAAGATTTCAAGCATGTAGTCATGCACCTCAAACGGAGTCCATATGCGACTTCTATGCACGTTTGAAGTCGGTGTTGTCTCCGGAGGTCGAATTGGATTCCTGAACGTATCCAACTTGAACTCTTGCTTGGTATGGACAAAAAGTGATGTGGTGACCCTAAGGTAAAGTTAGGGAAGGCATCAACTTGGTCTTGATGTGCGGGTCATCTTCCCTTTAGGTAGACCCCAACCACGAGCACGTAGTGTTGATGCGTTCCTCCTTGTATAACTGCACAAGTATACATTTTCATCATTAGATAGCATTAGATTCACATTTAAAACAAATTGAAGCTGAAGGAATGAATTCACCTTTTGTTCAATCTTGGGAGCCATGGTCATATGCGTTTGTGGCATGGCCACATCAGGTTAATTGTGTTGGTTTTGTGTGTAGGAGCGATGTTGATTTGTTTTATGTTTACGTATTGTTGTTGCATGTTTTTTAGGTGGATTATTGGTTTTTTTCTAGAGAGTGTTGCTTCGAGTTCGATGCCACCTTTGCATCATTCCGGTTTCTGTGGCTAAAAGACAAGTGCATAGTAGAACGGTAGACATCGTTTTGTTTGCCACTTATCTATACAATTAATTTGTCATAATACATTTATGCTTATTAAATGCCATGGTGATGCTATGATAATGATGATGATGGTATTACTATGATAATGATGGCATGATAATTATGATAATCGATCATCTTAATAGATAATGGAACAAATTACATTCTTGCATCATTTGCACAATCATGTCGTAAAAGAGAAAGACTCACCTTAGGTGGGCATGTAAGACCTACTTTGGCAGGCCTCCACAGGAGCGAAGAGATCCCCGATCCCTGTAGGACGGGCTAATGATAGGGTGAACACCGACGTATGTTCACTCATACTATACTGATATAAGCTATGAGATGAGCAAATGAGCATGTAGAGTAGATATGCATTGCATTAATGGAAATGTGATGATGTTACTTGAACACATGAATAATGACGATATTATTCTTCATAATTGATAAACTATTTATTTATTATTCTATTATGTACTTGCTGAATCTTGGACTCACTATTGCTTTGTTGTTGTTTTTAGATGATAAATGAGGCGACATGCATGAGACGGAAGTAGCACATATGCATCACATGTTATCATTCACACAAACATTACCAATTAGTTGTTAGCATTCAATTTGGAGACTTGGTGTCTCCATCTAGATTTGATTAGTGGACATGATTAGCATTAGCTTAATGACTTTGGGACTTGATTACTTTAACTATGGTTAGGTTATTTAGTTATCGTAATCAATGTTCCTGTGCGCATGGTTCCGAACGTTCTCGGGCGCAAGATCCCGAGTGTTCTCAGGTGTGTGGTCCTGAGCGTTCCTGAACGCATGGTTCTAAGCTGTGAAAGTTAATCCTTTACGCATTTATATTGTTATTATTATTGAAAGGTGACTCGTTGTATGGTTTTATTCCATGCATTGCTTGCTGGAATTATTAGTAATTATACTTTAAATTGATAGTGAGAATGGTCTTAGTGACATTCTGGGCTCAGTGTTTGGCCGGGGTGTCACATTCCGAGTGTGCAAAGTCTTTATCATGACATGAACATGGAAGAGCCTAACACAAGTTCTCGATTTGTTGATGGTTTCTTTGACACTTTTCCTAGTGGTGTTGGACATCATCGTGGACTTGGTTTCCGTGGTGTTGGTTTTGATCCACGGGTTGCCTATGGTAGGATTTCCACAGTGTCCCAAGAGGTGGACCTCGTTTTCCCCATCAAGGTGCGCACCCACGGCTAGGATTTGTGAGTTCCTTTGGTGCTTTTATTGGTTCTCTTCGTGGTGTTTTCAAGCAAGGCTGTCACCACTTTTCTAGAGTGTAACATCCCAAATTTTGAATGTTTTTGAAGTATTTCAGAATAAAATTAACCATTTGAATTTTCTTGGTTAAGTTAAAGCTTAAATTGAATTTTCAGAAATCAAAACAATTTAATGTGAATAATCTAAACTTTAATTAAATTAAAAGTTGTTTTATTTAGGCTCCTTGAGTTCTAGAGAATTTTATGGAATTTTCTAGGGATTTTCAAAGTTTATTTTCTATTTATTTGAGCTTAATTCTCTTTAGTATAATTTCTGAAATTCAAAAATCATTTTAATTCTAAATTTTTCCTTTTGGGTTGAATTCCTTTCTTTCGGCCATTTCACTTCTTTTTTCCCGCTGGATTGTTTTTCTTTTTCCTCCTTATCTCTTTCTTTTCCTTTTTTACTGACCCAGCCCACCTCTACTTTCCCTCCGCGCCAGCCCAGCCACCCCCACCTTCCTTCTTCTTTCTCTGACCGTGGGCTCGCTGCCACGTTAGCCTTCTTCTTCCCGTGCTCGACTCTGGTTCGGAGTCCCGAAGCTGCACGTTGCGCCGTCGTGCTTAACTCAAAGTCTCCCTCTCCGGGCCTATTTAAGTGCGCCCCTCTGCGTCAAAATCTCCGCCTTGAGCTCCTCTCCGAAAGCCCCAATGTCCCCTCACCATTGGTGACTTCGTTTCGCCGGACTTCACTGAAGAACCCATCAGCCACCGCAAGCTTCCATCGCACATTTTGAGGCCGTCGAAGCTCTTGTGTCCTCATCATCTTCACCGTTGGATTCGTGTGTCCACGTCCTATCCGATGCACGCCTCCTCTTCGCTCGAGCATCCCTGAGCCGCCATCGCCTTCATCCTTTCCAAAGCCAGTCTCGCCGCCGCCACTTCGATCTCCCCGTCGATGAGTATTCTCACCTTCCCAAACGCGTCATGTCGCATTCTGAGCCTTCCTCTTCCGATCGCCACTTATCTTTTGTTCTGTCCATCATCGTGCCGAGTCGCCGCCATCTTCCTCGCCGCTGGCCTCCATCTCGCCACCGCTCTGGCCATCCTTCAGCCGCTCCATGGTGTTCCTTAGGTTCCTCGTGCCATCGCTGTCCTCATGCTCTCCTTGCTTTCTTCTTAGCGCAGCCACATCACCGAAAGTGTTTCAAGGCCAAGCCAGCCTTTTCGCCGCCTCCGTCGCCGTCCTCACCATGCCACCACTGCCCAAACCTCCCTCTCCCCGCCGGCAACCCATTTTGCTAGTTGGCGGGAGCTGCCTCGTCACCGTTCGCCGTTGCCATTTCCACCGACCATGCCTCCTTTGTTCCTCCCACGGTTTCTCTCTCCTCCACCGAGCTAGCCACCTCATGCGCCACCACAGCTGCCACTCCGCATTGCCGCTTAGGTGTCATCCAGTCAACAGCCGCATGTCATGCTCTCTCCCTTGTGCACCCGGTCCACCATGAACCGAGCCAGTCCCATGGACTTGGTCCATAGACAAAGGGCCCAACCGTCAGCATCTAATCCCTTTTCTGGATTTTCATTAATTCAAAAAATTCTTGTAGGACCCACCTGTTAGTGTCCTTTTTATTTTCTTTTCGGGCGGAGGAATATTCCAGAGAATATTCTTTTCTCTCTGTCTTTTTCCTCTTCGGCAAATCTTTCGAGAGCCGATTCTCCTCCGTTTGAACTCCGATCAGTCTGTTCAAATTCCTAATTTCATCTAAAATCAAGCTCTTTCTCTTAGAGTTGGTTTTACTGTTTTTGGATTTTATTTTAATTTATTTTGTATTTATTTGTGCTTCGCGTGTTGTTTTCTCTCTCATTTAGACGATCTATTCCATGGAGCAGGAGTGTGAGACCCCGAGGTATTTAGCTTGTAATGGTTAGTTATCACTAACCCTAGCATCACAAACAAAATATCTCGTGCCTCGGGAAAATATGTACATCCCAGAAGTGCTGTACATACACCCTTTTACAAAATCATGCATCAATTCCATACAAACATAGAACCAAGCACGAACTAGAAAAAAAACAAAAGACATACAATATAGAGATTTTATTACAACAAGGCCAATCGGCCACAAAAGCTAAAACTTAAATAACAGTGGAAGCAAATATGCCATAAGATGGCGATAAACAAAAGAGCCAATTAGTGTGCCTTTAACCCACAAGGCAACCAACTGAACCACCAACCTAGTCGTCGAACCCGCAGCACATCTCACAAAAGTGCATCCCTTGGGGATCCACTTCTTCCTCTGCAACAATTACAGTTAAGCAAAGCAAATGAGTACAAAATGTACTACAAGGCGACAGCGTAAGGGTAACAGAACTATAATTAGCTACATGCAAGCTTTATTTAAGTGGATGAGGCTTTGGACTCAAATTTAGCATAAAGCAAGTTTTCATTTGCAATAATGTAATAGATTTAAAGCAATTTGACAATTCATTTTTAAATGTTGAAATAACAACGATACAATAATAATAACAACAGTAAAGACAGCCTGGAAGTGACTAACCCAATAGTCACCACAACAATAGTATGAACATCCATTCATACCAACCCATCAAGTTTTAATTAAATGTTGTAGTCTAGTTCTTGCACGACCTTACCAAGCATGTCCATAACCTAGGATGAGGCTATTCGAATAGTTTTAACCCTACAGGGGTGTACCAATGTACCCACACGTTAGACCGCCTTTTCGCCACTAGATTTAGCACACTTCCTTTGGTATGCCGGCACGGCTAAGTCCTATGAGACATTTCCAATGGACGATGCTAATTAAGAGCCGCAACCCACGGGGATAAGGACACATTAACCAGCCTATGGCCGATCTGTTAATGCTCCCCTCCCAACACCACACATAACACACACATACCCACCGACCAGCTCATAATTAACACCTCCCAAAGTACTTAGTCAAGAGAGGTCCCATATCCCCCTCGTGTGGTTAGCACGCAAAAGCGCTTGGCTTAGTGACACAAGTAACTCGGTCCTTGGGGACTTAGGCACTATTCCGTTCACACCCAACAAATCACACCAACATCCATTGTGCCCAAGTCAATAACAATTTTGTTTTTATTTTTGTTTATTTACAAAGTAACAAAGCACAAATGCCGGACATAATGGAATATTAATTTTTGTGTGATCAAGGTCATCGACATAATGTCAACAACCGCCCAAATCTACTGGTAGCTAAGCATTCTAAGCATGACACCGCAAGGACAATAGAAGAGCATAACTAAATCACCGGGCTCTAATTCACCAGCGATATTATTAACCTATGGTTTGTGGCAGGGGATAACAATTTAAGGGCAACCATGCAATAGGAATAGCTACATCTAAACGATAAATTATTTTGACACAAAAGCATGCATACATACAAGTTAAACAAAGTATTAGACTTTAAAAGTAATGGGATTAACGGGATATGATCAAACCGCTTGCCTTTGCCTGAGATAACTTTCTTGCTGCAGAGGATCACTCTCATATTCGATATAACGGTCGGAACCTACCGAAAGAAACGAGAAGAACAAATAAGAACGAATAACACCGAGAATACTAAAAAATTCAAAGTCATCCAAAAAATCATGAAAAATTCACAGAAAGAAGAGCATGATTTTAAATGAATTTAGGTAAAAGAATTATTCCGTTTGGATTTAGTATGCGAGAGTTATAGTAGTTTGAATCTCAGATTTCAGAAAAAAAAATCAAATTAATTCTCATCTGTTACTGTTCATCCGAATTAAATTATTTAGTGAAATTTTGTAGGATAGTGGTGGATATGAGGATCACAAGAATGGATAGAGAATAAAATTATATGAACAACCCAATTGGATTCATCCCATTTGGAGTTCAAATGAATTTTCTATGAATTTTCAAAGTTTAACCAATTTCGTGTTGTAAATAATTTATTGTGTATTTTTAACTAGGAGCATTAATCTTAAGACTTTATGCTAAGACCATACTTATGAGTTTTCATCTTTAATTATTTTACCAAAAGGTATTATCTACCTCATTAGCTTTAGCATTAGAATTGGTCCTAACTCACAGTTAGATAAGTATTGCATTCTAAACTTGCCTTTAGTTTAAATTTTGCTTTCTTTGATTAAATTGCTAAAGGATGATTACTAATCTTGATGAGGTTAACAATTCTGGCTTTATGCTCATATTGTTGTTAAGGACTACTAAGTATTAGCACACAAAATTAAGCACTAGACTTCACTTCTTTACTTTGCAAACCCAGAATTCCATCCTTGCTTTGCAAATAAGAAATGCTCCTACTAGCTTAAAGGTTCAAAAGCCTAATTGACTCCACAAATTTTCTAACTACCTGACCGCACAAAGCTATAGCCTACTGCCAAACTTTTTAACCTCTTCTCTCCTCTTGTTCAATTATCTAGCAAAAGAACAAATTCCTAAGCTTGAAGCTACCTACAACTAAAAGACCAACTAATTACAGTATTAACACAGACTTTTCACTACTAGAATCAGTCAGGTTATTAGCCCACTTAATGAAGCTGAAAATTGTCAGATTATTGCTCATAAACCTACACTGCACACTTATGTCTGACAAAACTGCTACCACTAGACTTCCTTTTAACTCAATTTCAGATTTGCTAACTAGAGTGATCTGATAACTAATTCTAGTGCTAGCACTGATATGAACATGTGAAATTGTTGGTCATCAGAACTATTAGTTTCCTTTCAGATTTTAGCTTTCAAATGTTAAGATACTGGAATGACCTAAATGATATTCATAATACTAGTTAGCAATAGGTAGATGATTTCTTCAGGGAATAACACTGACATTCCAAACCTCCTTTTCTTCTCTGCTCCTCAACTGACAACAGCATACAACACAAATCTGAACTAAAGTGTTACCAGCCAATTTATCTTCAATTATCAAGCTTTAAAATAGTTAATGCACTTGGGTGGCCTAAATGACATTCACAAAACTTGTTAGCTTCAGGTGGCTTGATCAACCAACAAGGAGGTTCACTAATAGGCACAGAGAAGGCTTCGGTGGCGGCCTGCATAATCTAAAAAATGGGGCGAGGAGATCCAGGCGGCCCATGGGGGTGTGGCAGACTCAGGCGACCCGAGGCCACACGGAGGAGAAAAGGCGCGTGGCGCCAGGAGTAGGAGAGCTTTGGTGGGTGGCGGAGGAGGTCAGGCGGGGAGTGCTCCCACGGAGAATCGAATGGGGGCTCACCCGGTGACGAACGGCGTCGGTGGAGGTGGCGGTCTTGGTGGGGCCATGAGGAGGAGCCGGGGAGTAGAGGCCGGGGAAAATAGGGCCGGCGCGAGCAGATCCGGTGGCGGTGGTGGCGCAGCTAGGTTGGGCGAGGCTGGAAGGCGGCCATGGCCGGGAGGTGGCAGCGGCAGCGGCACGACCGGGGAGGAGAGTGAGGAGGAGCCGGGAGTGGGCCGAGCGGATCCGGCCAGCAGCCTCTGGCGACAAGGTGGGAGGCGGGCTTCTTGAGGACGGCGGCCAGATCGAGGGGCGGCCGGCCGAAAGGAGATGAGGACAGCGCAAGAACCGGCCGGTGAAGGCTGGGTGGGGCGGATCCATGGCCCGGGGGCTACGCGCCATGGACAAGGGGTGGCGGCTCAGTGGTGGAGGCGGATCCGGCGGCTTGGCGGCGGAGGGAGGCCGGCGGCTTCATGAAGGAGCCATGGGGAGGCGGCGCAGTGCCATCAGGGGCGGCGGTGCCTTGGCCGGCCAGGGGGAGACGACGGGCTGGCTCGGCGGTGAGGTGGGGAAGGATGGCGGTGCGCACGGGCCAGGTGGGAGGTGGCCGGCGCCATGGCCGAGCCAGGGGAGAGGGGCGCCGGATGGGGAGAGCCATGGGGCGGCGGCGGCTGTGGAAGCCAGGGGGAGGAGGGAGTCGACTGGCTCGGTGGGGGAGATGAGGGCCTGGAGCTTGGCTCCATGGTGCTCAGTGAAGATGAAGGAGAAATGGGAGAAAAGGGGTAAGGTGATAACCGGCCCTGGGGCAAGGCAGCTGCTAAAGTGATGGCGAATGGACAGGGCAGGTGAGCAGCATGGCGAGAGCAGGGCATGGGCGTGAAGAAACTAGGGGCGCGCAGCAATACCGAGGGCGGAGGAACAGTGGAACAGTGGATTTGCTTATTTTCCAAATTGGCTAAGGGGGTTTAAGGGATTTTTAGAGATAGATGATTAGCTCCAAAACTCACAAAATTTTTAAGGGAGGATCCTAAACTAGAACAGATCCGTATGTAAATTTTCTAGTATTTTTCATGACTTACATTTTCCTCTAAAAAATCTTTCAAGTTTCAGCTTGTATGTAATTTTATTACTTGATGGGAGGAAACTTATAAATTCTCATTTCAGGTTCAGTATAATTAGGATAAGTTTGGGAGTTTTATTTATCATTTCTTTTTTTGTCACTAGGAGGATCCAGAAACTAGGAAAAATATTTCCAAGCATTGTTCAAGTTTTGTTTGTATTTTAAATTCCAACTCAAATTCGAACATGCAAATCAAATGAGAACCAAATATCCTCCAAGAATTCCAGAAAAATTTAAACAAGTATAATAGAGCACATAAAATCCAAATACATTATTCCCAGCTATGGGTATACCATATTTCCGGAATAGAAATCAGTTTGTATTTCTGAGCTATAGAAAATATATTTTCAAGTTGGAAATAGAGAAGGAGTATTGGGTTACTAGGTTTCAGACCTAGTCTTCAAAATCCAAGGACTTTCAAACTCTGAACTAAGTTTTCAAACTCTTGACAAATTTTTATTTTATTTGAAAATTTTTATTTCTAGGTTTTGAAAAACCAGGTTGTAACCTATTTGCTTTGCAGCAAAAAGTTTTAAAAAGGTCCAAAATTTCATAAATGCACATTAGATGCTTAACTAATCCAACTTAAGGATTTTGGGCTGTTACAAGGAGCAAGCTTTGAAGATTCAAGTGTGGTAACTGAGCGAAGCAAAAGCCAAGGGAAGTTGTAGTCCTTTGATCATATTGAACCTATGATTTCAAAAGTATCTTGATTTATATTAAATTGCATACTATCTTTATATCAACTGTTTTTTGGAATAGTTAATCACCTATTTGTCATTACGCCTCCATTAAACATTTGAATACCATGAATCACTTGTCACCATAGAATGGTCATTATGTTAGTTGGAAATATTTGTATCACCAACATAGGTATCATAGAGATGCTTAGTCATGCCTAGTTGCGATGGGCTCATAGATCACATGTTCAGTAATGCTGAATTTGACATAATAATATATGAAATTATGGTGTGATGCCATTGTTGTGCAACTGGGGTGTCATGCCACTGTTGTTAAAATTTGTGAGCCATGACAGGGTATGTCATTGGTCTTAGTTGAACAAAATGATTTCTGCTTAGACGAGCGATCGTGAAGTAAAGGGGGTATGGTTAGCACATTGTGGGTTGTGGTAGACTCGCCTGAGTAACTTGTCAAGGACTTAATCTTATACGCCATTGAACTGACCATATCATACAACCACATGTCTAGTATGGGGTAGACCTGGCTAACTAATTAGCAATGGCTCAACTTAGTTCTATTTTTTGAGATGTGAGTTACGGGATGGATGTATACTCACAATGGCATAAGAGGGGGCCCTGTTTGGTCGGTAAGACATTCAGTGTTAAAACCTTAGCGGGCATAACTGGGTTGAGAAGGAGCTTTGTAAAGGCTTTGTGATAATCACTTAGCTGCACGCCTTCAGAAGCGTGTCTTGACCGACATTATAAGTTGATTTATCTCTTGTGTGTAAAGTTGTACATCCTTTGCAGATTTAAAACTGTTTAAACAGTCGTGTCCGCAGTCATGGACATGCTTAGGGATTTCACACGAGAGGTAGAGTTTCTTTATAAAAATGTGTCGGAGTGTGAATGGGGAGTTCACTTAGTGAATATGATGTTCGCTTGGTGAATGAGGAATTCAGTTTGTGGGTTGTGTCAGAAGGTGAATGGGGAGTTCACTTGGTGAATATAACGTTCACTTGGTGGATGAGATGTTCACTGGGTGGTTTGGTTGGAAAGTGAACCGGAAGTTCACTGGTTGTTTTGAAAGAAATTGATTACTTTATTTACTTATTGTCTTTTAAATTACGCATTCCAATCTATTTACTGTATTTATTGTCAATATTGCTTTATGCAAAAGAACCATACAACTAATCCTTTGTTCAAGCTTGCATGAATATTAATTGCATACTGTTCTCTACGGCTTGTTGAGTACTTTATGTACTCACGGCATTAAACTTTCCTACTCAATTGAAGAGTATCAAACTACTCAAGAGTTCTTCGAGAAGGAGTCCTATGAAGACTTTGCGAATTAAGATGCATTCTCCACTCGATTGCTTGTAGGCATGATGAATGGTCTCTCCAAGTATCCTGTTTCGCTACAATAGTTTATTTGTTTCTTTAGACCTGCGTGGCAATTTAAGTAAACGTTGACCATAAGTTATAGTTATTATCACTATTTGTTATTTTGATATCTTTTTAGTTAAATCAATAAATAGATGGTATTTTATCGATGTTTCCTGTGTTGAGCTAGCTACTGATCTAGGACTAGTTCAGAATACACAAAGGGTTTCGGATGTGTAAATCTAGGTCCCGACATAGAGATGGCTCTCGTTTTCCTCATTAAGTTGTACACTAACGGTGTGCCTCCAAGGATGTTGTTGGATCTTCATTTCTAAACCATCGTTTGCATCATGCTAACTTACATAATAATTCAGTTACTTCTAGTGGTTGTGTGTCTAAGTTTTGGGTTCCCAAATATTTTGTCGGGACCCTAGATGTGCAACTCTAAGACCCTCTGTGTATTCTGAACTAGTCCCAGATCAGTAGCTAGCTCACACAGTTGCAACATTGATGTAATCATATCCATACAACAAAATATAGGACGTCAGCAGCAGGGATCCAATGCTTTCGTTGTCATGAGATGGGGCATTTTGCCAGCAATTGCCCTCAAAAACCTCGAGCCGTGACTCCAGTTCCTTTTAACTTAGGAGCTATACTAGCCAAGACCCCTACAATAGGATCATGACGAGGAGAGTCTGATGTCAAGCTATCCGAAATTCAGCGCCATCTACAAGAGGACGACTGAATCATGTTACAGCAAAGCAAATGGGAAGTATATGTAACATCCCAATTTTCAAAGCCTTTTTGAAGTTTTAAAAATAAAATGAATCATTTGTATTTTATTGAATTAATTTAAAGCTTAATTTGAAATTTCAAAAATGAAAAACATTTTAAATGATTAAAATAAACATCAATTAAATTCAAAATTATTTTATTCAATATATTCAGGTTCTAAGGATTTTTGTGGAATTTTCTTGAATTTTCTGAATTTATTTTATTTTTTGGATTTTCTTTTATTTTTCTCCTGTTTCTTTTATTTCTTTTCTCTTTTCTCTTTTCTCTTTCTTCTTCCTCTTGCCTGGTTCTTCTCTGTTTCTTTCTTCCCAGCCGCACCTCCATGGCCATGCTGCCCTTGGTCCCTTGCTGGCCGCCACCACCTCGGCCCAGCACAATGTCGCCGACACCACACCCCACCCCTCCTCTCCTTCCCCTAGCCACCCGCGCCCAGCCCATCCCCTGAGCCGTCAGCCCGAGCTCCAGCCCACCATGGACGCCATCCACCTCCTTTTCTTCGCACTCGAGTCAACAATTCCATTTCCGTTTGAAGCATTATGACCCAACAACCATCGCCCACGTCTTGCAGCAATCAATTGTACGTTTCCTCCATCAACGACAATCAATTTTATGTTTTCCCGTCGACGTTCATTGCAAACTGAAAACTGCCCATTTATTCCCATGGCGTTTCTCGTCGACTCAATCCTTGCATTTGCATTATAAAAGGAGCATCGTGTGTTCCCATCTTCCCTTTTCGATTTGCCCCAAGCCTCATCACCTAATTCCTCACCATTTGCCCAGAACGCGCGATGCGAACTGTTGTCTTCCTGAAGATCGGTGACGACGCAACTCCACCACCGTCGCCATTTTTCCGCCAACCACCACCGTGGGCACACCTCCTCAGCCACTCTTGAGCCGAACCAACTTCTCTATCGTGATCCCCATGCCGTGCCCATGCCTGTGCTCACCACCCCTTGCCAGCGCCGTCGTTAGAGCACTGCCTCCCCCGAGCGTTGCCGCCGCCTATGCGCCTCCATGGCCACTGCTGCCTGCCACCTCCCATCGCTCCACCACCTCCTATGGCCTCACCTCGAGGCCAGTGACCCATTTTAGCCGCCGGCCTAACCTTTTGGGCCTCCCCTCGCCGGCGCTGCTGCCAGAACCGAGCCCAGCACATGCTTGGTCTTCCTCGTTGTTTCTTCTTCACAAAGCTTTTGAGTCCCTTCCGTTTGGGGGCCAGCTGTAAGCCTCCTTTTAATCCTTTAAATCTTGAAAAAGAAGATTCCATGGAATATTCCCCTCCCTTTCAATTTCGTAGAATTTCTTTGTTCGATAAACTTCCGGACGTTCGTTCTCCTTCATACGAACTCCGATTCCATCGATTCTTGTTCCTAAATTCATCTAAATTTATAATATTTATTTTGGTACTAACTTCATAATTTTGGATTTTATTTGATTTTTTATTATTTTATTTGTCTCGATTCACGCATGTAGAGTCCGACGCTGCCGACACCAGTTTGGACCAACCAGACGCAACAAACTCAACCTACGATGAATGCGAGTCTCCTTTGAACATTCTGTACCTATGATTTTTAAATATTATTTTTAGTTTAAAATATTATGCATTACTATTTCACATAAAATGATGAGTTTAAATTGTAGGATGTTAGTTAAGCCTAAAATTGTTAATACCATCCTTTGATGATTGTTGTCATATACCTTTGTAACCCTAGCATAGTAAATCCGTAATATTGATTACAACTTTGTGGAATAGTTATAGATGGTAGAATTGATTAATTAGACATGCTATGCGGTCTTGTTCAACCTTTGGAAGAAAAACTATTATTACCCTTTATGCTTTATTTGAAAAATTTATGACATTAGGTAATGTCAGTATTTGGAAAATAAAATAAAATGATGAAAATCTACTTAGACTTGGCCGGATGATAAGATCAGGTTGGTGCAGCTAGAGCGCAAGAACTTGTATTATGGTAAGTTTCGCCCCAAGTCATGTTAAGGACCAACGCTTGTGATTGTCCAAACTGAGCAATACCGTACAACCACATGTCCTAAATGGGAAGGTCCTAGCCAACTAATTTACCAAGTCCAAGCATTAAGCTCGTAGGTTGTAGTTGGTAGGTGATCTCCAGAATATGATAATCATTCTTCCATATCTTGATAGGTGCAAAATATGGTAACCGTACTTCCATATTTTGAGTCATGTAGACAATGGTGAAGGACTTCCATGTCTGTCAGGGCTTGTGCCAGGCGATGGTAATTAACATCCATGTCCGAGTAAGTTATCCCCCACAACGGTGAGCTCCATGTCGATGGTAAATGACGTCCATGACTTGGGGTTAAGCACATCGGGTGAGATAATGTGAGGATAAAGTATTGTAAAAGCTTTGTGATAATCACTTAGTCACACACCTTTGGAAGTGTGTCAGACAGATATTATAAGCTAATTATCTCGTATGGGTCAAGCTGTACAACATCTGTAGAGTGTACAACTATTCGAAGAGCCGTGCCCACAGTCAAGGGAGGGCAAGGTGCGTTTTCAAATGGTAGATTTTGGTTTTGATTTCGAAAGAGTAAACTTTGGGAACCCGGGAGTAGTTGGGACTCTCGGGTAGTTTTCCTGGCAACTAGAGCTAGTTGGGTAGCTAGAGTCCTATCCTTTGGACCTTGGTGGCTAGAGCCTTGATACTAGTGGTTGGTAGCTAGAAGCTCCACTAGTGATATAATTAGTTTAATTATTGAAAATAATTTTTGTCAAATGTGCTTTATGAAAATTGTTGAAACTTAAAATATTGCTTTGTGCAGAAGAACCATATAAGCCTCGTTTGTTGAAGCTATGCATATGCATTTTTCCCAAGACTCGCAGAGTACTTTATGTACTCACATGCTACACTCAAAATAAATCTTAGAAGCCTTCAATGATGCCGAGGACGACTACGACTACTTCGCTTGTGGCTTTGATGAAGGACATCTGGAGTACTAGGCCGTGCTCCCCAGTCGAATGCTGGTGTGGAATTTGATGGGTCACCACTTGGAGTTTATCATTTGCTATTTTCGCTGCTTTAAGACTTGAGGTCATGTGACCTTTATTATAACACTACTACAGGAAGCCTCATCACGAGCGGTTGGAATCGTCATCACGAGACATTTTTGAACCGTCTATATTTGTTGGTCTGTGATAACGAGCGGTTATCACGAGCGGTTCAAAACCGTCGTGATCGCACTATCCTGAGCGGTTTTTGTTGAAACCGTCAGCGAAGGCTATTATCACGCAGCGGTTTTCATCAAAACCGTCGTGATCGAGAATATCACTGAGCGGTTTTCATTAAAACCGCTCAGGAAGGTTATATCACAAACGGTTCTTGTTCGCAAATGCGTGATGAGTTTTCCTGAGCAGTTCTTGTTTAGAACCGTCTGTGATAGCCTTTTCTGCGGCAAAAAAAAAACCGAAAACGGCTGCTAAAACTTCGGAGGACGTTTAGAGGCCCTAAACGACCTTTTTTGGGGTTTTCACTTTTTCAAGACCTCGCGAAGAGAATCTGACCTTGACTTATGGATTTTCGGATTGAGCTTTTTGTTAGCTTTCCAACGAGCCAAAGAACGTCGCAATCGGAGTTCGTATGCAAAAGTTATGATGATTTTACCGAATGGTGCGCGATCTACTCACTACTACAAAAAGGCTAATACTGGACGCCTCATCACAGACGGTTGACCGAAACCGTCGGTATTACATTCAATCACGAGCGGTTTTGGTTTAGAGACGTCGTACTCATCGCTAACGCTAAAAACCGTCGTGAAGAGGCAATATCACGCAGCGGTTCATGTTGAAGACCGTCAGGTATCACGAGCGGTTCTTGTTCGTAACCGCTCGTGATATTAATCGATATCACGCACGGTTTTAAACACAACCGTCAGTGAAGTATCACGAGCGGTTCTAAACAAGAACCGCTCTGTGATATTAATTAGTATCACAGACGGTTCTTAAAAATAACCGTCTGTAATAATATCGCTCCAGCGTGAGTTTCTTCATCGCCGTCGTCTCGTTTCGCCGCCAATCCGCTTCGGCTCCCGATCGTCTCTTCATCGCATCGATCCGCTTCGCTCCCGATCGTCTCTTCGCCTCACGCCCGAATTTATTCCTTGTTTTATAAAAAGGATCATCCGCCATCCAAGATGATCATCCCCACATACTTATAAAAAAACAGAAATGGCTGCCTCTTCCTTGTCGCCGCATCGATGGCCTTCTGGCCGCCTTGCATGAGCACCTCTCTCGGTGTACGTTGAGCCGTCTTTGCGGAAGAACACCGCTTGATCAACAGTGTCTTCACTCCTCTGCCGCAGAAATTTGCGGAAGCAGTGACGGCCACCTTCCGCCGTCTTGACATCCTCCTCCGCCGTGTCTTCCGGTGATCTCCCACTTTCGGCGAAGTTTATCGCGTCATCGACATAGTCCTCCAAAACGACGTTGCACGTCTCGGGAGGCTTGCCGTCACTTGATCTGTGAAATCGGCGGCGGCGGCATCGAAGACTCGACGCCGAGACCCTCAAGCAAGGGAAGAGAGCCGAGAGCCTATGGGCTCAATTCTTCTTGGTTCAACGATCGAGGGTCTTGGAGACACTTTCGAGCAATGGCCAACGGGGTGGACGATTTCGAGCTTCGTTCGTGATGATCGAGAACCGTCCGATGCCGACACACGCCGCTTATGAAGTATTGCGAGATGGAGATAGCGACCTACCTTCGCCACTAGAAAAACCTTGTTTAATTATAGGTTTACGCTTTTTAATATAAACATGTAATTTCTTCATGTCATGTAATTGTATATATATACTTGAGAAAAACCATTTCACGAGCGGTTCCATTATGGAACTGTCGTGATATAAGGATATATCACGACGGTTCCATAATGGAACCGTCTGTGATATATCCCATATCACGACGGCTCTATTATGGAACCGTCTGTGATATGTCCCATATCACTGACGGCTCTATTATGGAACCGTCGTGATATGTCCATATCACGAGCGGCTCTATTATGGAACCGCTCGTGATAATTATCACCGACGGTTCCATAATAGAACCGTCTCGATAAGTCTCTTTATAAGTAGGAGCTAGCCCGCTTGCCGCTAGGGTTTGCGCCTAACTCGCTCACTCCCAGCCCTTACTCTCGTCCGTTCCTCCCCATTCTTCCGACGCCGCCATTCTTCCGTCGCCGACGGTTGTAGCATCTGGTGACACCGCAAAAGACACTCGTGCGATAAGAGTGTCTTTTGCGGCGTCACCGTGAAGCACAACCACTGATGACGCCAAACTCTCGTCACTCCCACTCTGTTAGGGTTTGCGCCCCCTAACTCCGTTCCCTCCCCACCTCGACCCGCCGCCGACCTCGTCGCGATGCCGCCTCGACCCGTTATGCCTGCTAGGGCCCTGGCCGGCTTTGCTTTCCCATCCTCCTCTATTCTCCTCTAGATCTGTTAGCTTAATGTCTTTTGTTGAGTTTGATTTTTATGCATGAACCTTAAGTTGTGTCCTCGATGTTTGTGTGATTTATGCAAGGTAAAGGAAATGGATGAGGGTTGTCTTTGGTGGTGGGGTCGCCACTGTGGTTCTTGTTGCACTAAGGTCCCTCTCTGTCTCTACCCCCCTTGCTCTGTGATGAAAATGGCTAGCTAGTGCTCTGCGATGGATGCCGAGGGCTACTACTTGTGTGGTGGGTTTGGACACCCTTGGTCTTGTTCTCTTGCTGATGAACTGCTCAATGATGTTAATAGTCTTATGCTGAAATTGAATTGATAATTAGTTCATATTAATAGTCCTCTTGCTCTGTGATGTAATGATGTAAATAGTCTTATGCTGAAATTGAATTGATAATTAGTTCATATTAATAGTCCTCTTGCTGTGTGATGTAATGATGTCAATAGTCTTATGCTGAAATTGAATTGATAATTAGTTCATATTAATAGTCCCCTTGCTCTGTGATGTAATGATGTAAATAGTCCTATGCTGAAATTGAATTGATAATTAGTTCATATTAATAGTCCTCTTCTTGTGTGATGTAATGATGTCAATAGTCTTATGCTGAAATTGAATTGATAATTAGTTCATATTAATAGTCCCTTGCTCGTGATGTAATGGTGTCAATAGTCTTATGCTGAAATTGAATTGATAAT
This sequence comes from Phyllostachys edulis, assembly GCA_036346405.1. NCBI lineage: Eukaryota > Viridiplantae > Streptophyta > Magnoliopsida > Poales > Poaceae > Phyllostachys > Phyllostachys edulis. The sequence continues at coordinate 33,674,176 of CM070563.1, forward strand.
TAGTTCATATTTAATAGTCCCTTGTTCATGCGGTCAAGTTCTCCTACCTCTTGCGTGCAGTCACGCTACCATTCCATTCATAATCTCTTCTCTATAAAGTCTCCAAGCGGTGGTTGCTTGTGCCATTAAACCGGCATCATATATATATTATATATATATTATTAAGTGATCCTCGGCCACTTTAGGAAGTTAGTCCACCTTGACATGAGAAGAATGAGGCGGTATCCACGGGCAATCTCATTGAGCCCTTGTAAGTTTAAAAAGTATGGATGCAAAGAAGCGGTCGGACATCCAATTACAGGATTGGGCGTCGCTATGTTGAAAAAGTGGCGTTGATCTTAACTTCTCCGTTGGGAAGTGGCATCATGTATTAGCAACCAACAATTCTTGAGCATGTAATTGTCTTTAAAGCCAACAAGAACACCAAGCAACAAGTTGAGAATTCTTTTGAAATATGAGAATGGTTGCTTAGTGTTCTTGTTGGGTTTAAAGACGATTACATACTCAAGAATGGATAGTTGCTAATACATGATGCCACTTCCTACGGAGTACTGACAAGATCAATCTACACTTTTTGAACATAGCGACGCCCAATCCGTAATTGGATGTCCTAACGCCTCCTTGCATCCATACTTTTTATACTTGCAAGGGCTCAATGAGGTTGCCCGTGGCTACCGCCTCATCCTTCTCATGTCATGTGACGATCCCCCAAAGTGGTCGAGAGATCACGAACAATATATATGTAATATATATATGATGCCGGATTTAATGGTACAAGCGTACCACTACTTGGGCCTTTATAGAGAAAAGTCATCACGACGGTTCCACCACAAACCGCTCGTGATATGTAGCTATCACGACGGTTTGTGGCTGAAACCGTCGTGATATGTGCTATCACGAGCGGTTTGTGGATGAAACCGTCTGTGATATGTGCTTATCGCAGACGGTTTGAACCACGCATCGCTCATGCGAAAGTATACATCACGAGCGGTTCAAAACCGTGCAGTGATGACCTCATGTCATCATCGACCCATAAACTCGACGGCTCACGAAACCGTCTGTGATGACGTTTTTGAACCGTCTGTGAAAGCCTTTTCTGTAGTAGTGACTATCCATATTTTTGCCCAAACCAAATAACTCAACATGAACTACACACATCACAAAGAGCATCACCCACATCACAAGAGCATCAACTCAAGAATCCACATCACAAAGCAAAGGGGGGTAGAGAGTGAGGTCGTGGGAGGCAGGCGGCGAAGTGGAGGAGGCCAAGGCGACGAGGTCGTGGGAGACCAGTGACGACGTGGTCGGGGCGAGGTGGAGGAGGCCGGGGGTGATGGTTCGGATGAGGCCGGTGATGATGAGGCCGCGGGCGACAAGCTCGGCGGAGGCCGGGGCGCAAGGTGTGAGGAGGAGAAATGGCAGAGGAGGAGATGGAGGAGGAGAGACCGCAGAGGAGGAGATGGAGGTTATATAAAGCGAGTTTGCAGCCCGCCCATTATGTTCAAATTTCGCTTCCGCCCAACAATCGAGATGGTTCTTGTTAAGAACCGTGCAGGATAGCACCTATCACTGAGCGGTTTGTGAATAGAACCGTCAGGATCATTCGCTGACAGTTCTATTAAAGAACCGTCTGTGACCTGGCCTCCAGAGCGGCGGTCTTGGCGGAAGCGGCAAAGGTCTTGGCGAGAGGATAGCGAGGATATCACAAATGGTTCTTAATTAGAACCGCTCGTGATAACTAATTATCACGAGCGGTTCTTATTCATAACCGTCGTATTACTATCACGAGCGGTTCTTATTGAGAACCGCTGCGTGATTGGCCGATTATCACAGACGGTTTGTGAATAGAACCGTCGTGATAATTCACTGACGCAGTTCTATTAATGAACCGTGCGTGATAATGACTATCACGAGCGGTTCTAAATAAGAACCATCTGTGATAGGCCTCGAGGCGGTAGTGTGGTGGCGGCGCCCGGCAAGTCGACAGACCCAACACAGACGGTTCCAAAGGAACCGTCTGTGATGGGGCGTCTACTATAGCCTGTTTTGTAGTAGTGTAAAAAGTGGCCTTAAGGCCGATACTTTGTTGTTACTTTTATGTTGAATAGTTATTCGAACTTGTTATCAACATTGTATCCACTATGTGCACTAGCTACGGATCATGGGCTTGTGCAAAAATACACAAAGAGTTCAGATTCAGAAATCCGGTCCCGATAGTATAAAACCAAGGAAATGTTGCAAATTTACAAGTGAGTATCACTAGTATATATCAGACTGGTGCACTTAGAAGTCATCCAACCATGCTTCTAAATCTTTACTTAACATGATTGTGTCGATGAGTTGAAAGAGAGTTTGACTACCATTTTCAGACCCTAGCCATTTGCTTGACTATATTTGTGTTTACATGAGATAGATGTACTAACAAGTTGAAGGCAAACAACTAAAACCAGTGAATTGCTAGGCTAAGGAATTTTGTGTGGTTCCCATTCTTTATTATTGTATCAGAATAAGAGATCAATACATCGGAACAAACACGGAGGAGATCGGGACATGAATTTGACAGAGGAATACAAGTGTCATGAAATACAGGAAAGCACACACATATTCATCGAACAAACCATGAAATAATTATCTAAGAAGGCAATATTTCTTACCCAGTGAATGCCTAGTCAGATTTAGAGGCGAGCCATCATGTTCCATTATCTACAAATTCAATAAAATCAATTCACTATCTTCAATCTAAACTCTTAACACAAGTTGTAAATGAATCGATAATGTGTGGATCTAAATTTCATACATTCCGAAGTGGCCATGTGATAAAAACACCAACAGCAACACCTAACTTGGTGACTTTGTGTTGTGTACGTAAGACATTGCTGTCAATAACAACATCCATAAGCACCTCATAGTATTCTCCCGAGGGTAATCCATCTACACATATAGTTGTCTAATCAATGCATTGGAGTCTTTCATATGCCACTAGTTTAGAGCCACCAAGGGAACACAAAGCAACTTCTTTTCCACCCTACAAGGAGTCAAGAATAGAGATAATGAATTTTGATTTCTTCATGCACTCCCATGGGGGGACATTATATGGAATTAAAATAACATGCCATGTGCCATGAGAGACACTTAATGTTCGGAATGGGCTGTTGGTGATATGCCCTAGAGGTAATTATGGAGATGACTGTATCATGTATATATTTATGATTTATAGAATATGTTCCTTGGATGAATTATCATTTATAAAGATTAACAAGTATGTGAATCGTTGGTGAAGCTCTTAGATAGTTATATGATGTCATTCTAAAAGTATCATAGGTCGGATGCCAATGGTCGGGACACTATTGGCTTATCGACAAGCACATGTATTGATTGATGATCATGTTTTACCGGCCATGGATATGGGGATATCGAATCAATAATGTGAACACATGTTAGAGAACATGGTGTTGGATTGACCCACCTAAAGACCTATTGAGATTGTTATGATTTTATATGTCACCAGTTGGTCTCAAGTAATGATGATGTATAATCCTTAGACCTGATATCATCATGATTTCCTACATGTGTAATAGTACATTTAGGGGTTACCAAATGCTACTCCATAACTGGGTAGTTATAAAGATAGATTTCGGGTATGATATGAAATACGAAGGAATGTGACTAGTCGAATATAGGATTTGCCCCTCCTAACATAACAAGAGAGAAATCTCTGGGCCCCTCGAAGTGGTCGAATAAAGAAAGTATCTCTGGGCCCCTCGAAGTGGTCGGATAAAGAAAGTGCATGACCATACCACTAGTGGTTGAAGAGTTGATCACATGAATTTATTCGTCAGTAGATCGAGAAAGTATCAAACAATCCTTGGATGACAAATATCTTACCTAGAGTTCAACCAGATATCGTGAGGTGAAAGGAGTATACGCAAGCAGGTCGTTCAGTCTGACTAGATACGGGCTAGTCGTATGGAGATACGAACTGGTCGTGAGCTGGTTGTACATGATCACTAACTGGCCGACGCACTGGTCGTAAGGAGTTACGAACTGGTTGTTAATAAATGTGAACAGGTCGTATGGAGATACGAGCTGGTCATCAGTGATAAGGACCTAGTCACAGATCATATTGCATAAGGTTCCTCCAATATAATATTTATATGTATTCGAGAATCATTATGTCCTGCTATGAACTGCTAACAACTTGTGGTTGGAAAGGAGTTTTCAAGTCACAATCGATTACACATGAACATATAGGGTCACACACTTAACGGGTTGGAACAAACGAGTTTGGATAGGATCTGTTATAGGCTCTTTATAAGGAGATGCATGGGGCTGTTGGGACTTAAGAGTTGCTCCACCCAAACCCTAGCTGCCATCTCCCAAAGGCCCTACCGTGCGCGTTGGTGCTAACACACCGGCGTATGACATTCGACGTGTGGATACCGTAGAGGCGCTGCTACGGTTGCTGCTGCGCTAATCGAGGATGACCCACGACGTACGCAAGGAACGTGATAGGTTGTTGGAGGAGACGATCGGTGCCGAGTACGTTTGAAGATCGACTACGACCACTACATTGATGTGCTCGACGTTGGATTAGGATGCTCCAACTCTTCTTCCACTGCACTTTACATTTGGTGGTAATAATCTATGATCTCTTACTTGCATGGCTTCCATATTTACGTGGTAAATTCTTTGAATTGCCAGGTAGTGTAGTGTACTCGTATCCCTTCATTGAAGCCATCAGTTGCCAAAGCAAGTCTAATGTTGTGACATTCCAGACTAAACTCTGGAAACCTAAAGTCAAAGTCCTTTCATGTAGTAAAGCCCAATGGATGTCATAGTAACCCATCCTTGGTGCGACCTTTACTATGCCACCTCTGGTTGGCTGCTGTTTTCGAAGACATGAATGATCTTTGAAGCCTTCTTTTAAGTGGAAAATGGCAAACAACCTCCATAGGAACTCTATGAAAGCACTTTCTATGAAGACTTACTTTCTCTGACTTCCACCTAGCAGCATGACAAGTTGGGCAAAATGTAGAATTGGCATATTCTGTCCTACACAATATGCAATCATTTATGCATACGCCAATGTTCTTATAGCCAATACCAACATCTCTTACAAACTTTCAAGCCCCGTGATAGTTTTTCTGGCAAATTTTCATCTTCAGGTAGTGCTTCCTTTAAAAGTACAAGTAGTTCATCAAAGAAAGCATTACTCATATTCCATAAATTCTTTATGTTCAAGAGTCTTGCAATGAATTGTAGCCTAGAGAACCTTTAACATCTTGGGTATAACTCTTGGCTAGCTTCATTAGCTAATTTGTAGTATGTTTCAGCATCTACATCATTGTCTTCCTTATCATCACTACCAGTTACATCTATGTTGACATCATAAAAAAACCAAGTCCCTCTCTCAACATAGGATCTATTTCATTAGCTTGATCATTTTGAATATGTGGAGTTATACTACTAGTTGTCGGAGAACACCAATCCTCACCATGATAAAAACATGTAGTATATCTAGGCATAAACCCATCATAAGTTAAGTGATCATACACAATATTTTTCTCTAACCAGTACTAGTCCACACATTTTCTACATGGACAAAGGATTGTGTTTCCCCTTGCTGATTTAGAGAAAGCACACTCCATACAATTCTTTAGACCATTTTGGTAGTCATATGTGTACCTATAGTAGGACATATAAATAGTTACACCTCACATGCTAGAATTAACTAACTTTTAAGATTAGAATTTTGATATAATTACCTCCTTGGTGAACGCATCCACTCCTTGTCCATGCTTGGTAATCAGTAGCTACTATTAAGCAATGATGAACATGAACCATTCAAAATTACTAACAGATCTTCAAGTAAACTCAACTACGATATGTATTAAATTCAAACATCAGTGAACTTGGCTTGCAGCTCACCTGAAAGCAGAGGACAGCAGGGTAGTGGTGAGGGGGCACGAGATGGTGGTAGTCAAGAATCACAGGAGGCCAATGAGGGCATAGATTAACACCAAGTAGTATCCATCCTTAGCTGTTGACAACTACATAAAACAAGAAGGATATGCATGCCAGTCATGTTCAGGATGCAACAGGGATAAACAGGTCTGGGAGTGAAACACATGCTCATGACGTAACAATACCAAAATGATATAAAATATGATTTACATTTTCCTTTATCTCTATATCCAGGTCAAGGTTGTACCCAAATCTATTATGTGGAAGTTTACAAGAAAGCAAATTCAATGTTAATGAATTTCTTTCTAGATTTACCCTACAAACTAGAAAATTAGCTTTGGTGAATTCGAACAATCACAGGCTGTAGAACTAATGGAACAAGCTATGAGCAATCCATTTACTAAAGCACTTTTCATGGCATCACATCTACTAGATGAACATCATAGCCCATAAAACACTCAACAATTCTACCACTACTAAACCAACTATAAAAAGGCAAGATTTGGAACAGATATACTTCTCACATAGTTGCACGCTATATTCCAACAAACAACATCTACAAAATCATTACCAATGATAAAACATCTAAAAAACTTGTAGGGCAATAGACCTGGGAGACTCCAAATCAAAGTGAGATGGAGGTGATGGAGGGGGCAGCAAGAAGGGAGAGATCGAAGGTATCTCAAAATTGGAACTGGAGGGCCATGCCTAGCCTTTAATTGGGGGAGACTGGGAGAGTGGTGGCTAGTTGCTCATCTCTACTAGGTTGCCCTCATCCTCCATGGCTAGTTGCTTGCATCCATTGTTGGGGTGTGGCTGCTAGATTTGGAGCTTCTTTGGTTAGATCTGGTGGGGGGAGAGATGTGGATGAGTGAGTGTTGAAGGGAGCAAGAAATAGCAGCTACTGGTTTGGGAATTGAGAGGAGGAAGAAAGAGATGGAGGCTTCTAGCTTTGGGAGGATGGAGGGAGAGATGTGGACGAGTGAGTGGAGGAGGGAGCAAGAAAGAGGAGCTACTAATCTGGGAATTGATAGGAGCAAGAAAGAGATAGAAGCCATATGGAGGATTCTGGATATGGGAGGATGGAGTGCCTATCCAATTAGGCGTTGGAAATTTTGGGCCTGCCAAAACAACGCGCGCCTACTTTTGGGGTTCCTGCTCCTTTCATCTAAATGCCAAGTTGCTCATCTCTGGTGTATATAAACGCCATCTTAGACCAAATTATCTCTGGTGTTTATAAATTCCATGGTAGAAGCTAAGAAAGGGATTTATAAACGCCCCAGTTTGACCAAAGGTCCTTGGCATATATAAACGTCGCGGTAGGGTCTAACCCGACATTTATAAACGCCCTAAGTTATCCCTGCTAGGCTAGCATATATATGTGCCATGGTACACTCTAAGCCTGTGTATTCATGTGCCATAGAAATTAAAAGCCATGGAATACCATTAAACGCTGGCTAAGGCAGGTTTTGGGGGCGTTTAGGCTATACGCTAGGTTAAATATAAACGCTGGCAAATCTAGGATATCTTGTAGTGAGGTGGGGAAGAGGACCCGGTTGGAGGCAGAGAAGATGACCAGGGAGGGGGTCACCGGATAAGGCTAAGCAATTTGCACTCACTACTTAGTCGAGTCCATTAAACAATTATCAAAAAATATCTTGCGGGCACCTACAACAAATGGTTTGGCACGGTGCGTGTCGTTGTGACACGTGGAGAGCTTCAGATACACCCCGCGTGGCTGTCATCACCCATGAGTTCTCACCACACACAAGTCGTCTCCTCTTCCTCGCATTATCTTCGCCTTCCCCATCTCCTCCTTGCCACCTTACCCTTCCTTGGGCAAGACCCCGCCACTCTGATGCCCCTCACCGTTCTAAGATGTCGTGTTGTTGGTTTAGCGCCACGCGTCATCGCCCGCGAGCCAAATCCTAACCCCCACTGCCGGCAAGGGCTGTCACTTTCACCTTTGCCGCCAACTGCCGCTGAGGATTGCGGGGTTGAAAGGTGAGTATCCCAAATGAAAGCTCCCAAAATCTCAAGTTGGGAGTTAAATGTATGAGTTGAAAGTTTTCATCCCTAAATGAAATGATGCGACAATAGGTGTCCCAGTCTTTTGATGAGAAGGATAATTCGATTTGGTGGAGACAACTCTTATGATTCAGCTACCAATCGTACATGACCAATATGCCCGCAATCGCTAAACCAACTCCGTGATTGTGATCGACCTTGCTAGAAGCACGATCGACCTGACCACGAAGGTCTATTCCTGCATGCAATTGAAGAACAAGCAAGAACACGATAAATAAGCAATCTAAAATTGCAAATATGATTGAAATACTCAATAAGGTGGGATTCCGAAGCGGTATTCAGGGTTGGTCTAGCCGACACAAACCAATACATGAAGTTGCAATGTAGCTAACTTTTAATTAAACGAAATCCACCAAACCCTAAGGGTGGCGGCCACTATATGAAGGAGGAAGAGGAGAAGGGAGGGGCGGTGTCATTGTTCATGTGAACAGTACGGCCTAGGGTTACAAGGCTCATGGGCCAAAGTGGAGGTGGCGCAGCACCGTTGGTTTCGGATTTAGAATCAGCATTGGATTGTTTTAGCGATTGTGGCGTGCTCAAGAGGAATATGGAGGTGAGGCTAGATCCGTTGGAAAGAGGACGAGGTAAGTTTTTCATTAAGTACTCGTGGACCTCCAACAGACTCCGTATGTGAAAGTTATGTACGTTTGAAGTCGGTACTGTCTCCGGAGGCCGAATTGGATTCCAGAACGTATCCAACTTGAACCCTTTAGATGTTAATGCATTCCTCCTTGTATAGCTGCACAAATATACATTTTCATTATTAGGTAGCTTCATATTCTCATTTAAAACAAATTGAAGTTGAATGAATGAATTTACCTTTTGTTCAATCTTGGAAGCTATGGTCGTATGCGTTTTAGCATGGTCACATCATGAAAGTTTTGATTTTGAGTTGCTAGACTCAGCGAAGGTAGGATGGGGATTGCTTTGCAGGAATTGCTAGACTCAGTAGATAAAGCGATGTACAATAGGGTGTATGGGACAAAAAAAATACATAGAACTTATTTGGTATTTCAGTATTTAAGTTTCACATGGCTTGCATTTCAGTATTTTTCACAAATACCAAAACTATATAAAAAATTGTACAAAATATAAGGAAAATCCATAAATCCCCATAAGTCACACGCCTTTTCAATTCCCTGTATATCTCATTTTCGTTTAGTTTACCACCCAAAGTTAATTTACCATGCAAGTACCCACATGATGCACGTTATAGCTATTCATTGTTATTTTCATTATCTTTTGTATTTGTTTAAATGATTTGAATACTTTGTTTATGTGATTTGGGTGGTAGCTAAAACATTAGTACTAAAATCGTGTATTACAAGTACTTGAATTACTCAAACCATTTAACAACTACAAAATCATTTAAACATGTATTGAAATAATTGAAACAAGATCAAAGATAATGAAAACCATAAGATTGCGTTACCGTGCATCATGGAGGGTATTTGGATGGAAAAATGAACAAAAATGAGATAGTGGAGATTGAATGAGCGGGTGAGGTTCAGCTCGATTTTGCACAAGAAAGCACAATTTACTGAACAGCAAAATTATATCACACCATATTACACTCTATTTGAATGTAAGATACAGCAAGTACCTCCGAACATAACACCAAAACCACGGCACAGACACACTGCACCAGCACAGGATAATAATTTCTAAGTATAACATGTCAACGATGTGTACATCTCATCGCAAGAAGGCCAGCATCTTCCTCAGGGGGTCGCCGGCCGGCCATTCTTGGAAGAGGAAGCCGGCGGCACGCCAGGAACCAATGGTGTCGGTGGGATGAGGGGCACCGGCGGGATAATCGATGGCGGCGGTGGCGGCGGAGGTGGTGGGTTAATAAACGGAAGGACCGGCGGTATTATCGACGCTGGTGGAGGCTGTGGGACAAGCGGCGGCAGGATGGACGGTGGAGACGGGGTGGGAAACACCGGTGGCACAAGAGACGGCGGGGCCGGCGTGACCGGGTTCGGCGGGATGGGCACGCCGCCGATGTTCGGCGGCTCCGGCACTAGCGGGACCGGCGGGAAGAACACGCCCTTCTCGCTGCAGAGCTCCGGACGGACGGCGAACGTGCCGGCCGAGAAGACTCGGGTGCCGTCGCGTTTCCTGGTGGGCAGGGGGAAGCCATCGGCTGTGCTGGCGGACGTAGCGGCGTCGCAGGGTGCCGCATTAGACTGCTGCAACAGCTGCGCGGAACAGGACGTCACGGAGCCGAGCCGGCCGCTGGCCTCCGGCGGTAGGTGGATACGGAATCCGCCACGGCGGTCGGTGATGGCTTGCTGCCGGAAGACGGTTCGGCCATTCCTGTCGTGGCACCGGACGGCGACCAGGGTGCCTGGGAGACACGGTAAAAGAATAGTGTCCATTGTTAGAACCAGTCACGCGCTTCTTTTTGGAACGTGATTACGTGAAGTAGTACAAGTGTACGTGTAAACAAAAGAAGCGAAGCTTCACACCTGAGACAGCGTTTGTGGTCTCTGAGCCGGAGTGGACAGAGCCGACGACGACGGCGGACGGCGGTGGCCGCTCGTGCTTCCGGTCATGGTGGGCGGCGAGGTGGCAGTGGAAGCAGGAGAACACCACCAACAAGAGGAGTAGTAGTTGCGAAGTTTGCATTCTAGCTATGCTAGTACTCACCTTCTCATGAAATGGAGGCGCCTTTGTTAACGTCTCCATTGGTATTTATGAACGGGGAGGAGAAGAATCGAGAAGCACAGTGATTACTTGCATCCGTACACAGGAACACTGTCACTGAGCAAGTAGTAAAATGAATGAACTGGATCGCACAATTGGGCTTGAAGCTGACCACCATCTCGGCTGCTGCCGACAAAACATGAGTAATATATACTTCTGTAGATGGACCAGTAATTGATAAAATGGACGTATATGCGAGGTCATATTGCGTCAAGAATCGTAGAAGTTTTTGGTCCTGTTTGGACGGCGGCTTGTCGGCATGGAGGAATTGATGGATTCATCCGATCATCCAAGCTTGATGGAATGGAATTACTCAATTAGTTATCTAACGAACTTTTAATTTGTGTATTGTCACCTTACATCACACGTTGGTTTGTACACGCAAACCTTCAGTATTAGAAGATTGAATTCCACTTACTAAACGATGATGACGAATAAATTTCTGCCCTAGTCTTCATTCTTCACTCATACTCAATTCGCATCTTTTTTTATTTTCTTTTGTTAATTGGGTCCTCATTTACTTACAACCCAATGCGAATCGATATCTCATATCTGTTAATCGTTTCAACTCGTTTACGACCCAATGCAAACAAACAAACTCATTTTAAGCCTTGCCGTGCTAAATTGCAGCTGCTCTAGAAAATACAAACTAATGAATAGAAGGTATGGCCAGAACTAGCCGCCATGCAAACTGACAATTGACACACGAATGGACGCCTAGACGGAGGAGGGATGGAGAAGTTTTGGGAGGTTCCGTGCCTTTCGTTGTCAGTGGAGACATATGCACGCATATATTCCGCGGCCTGCAATTCTCGGCTTTGGCATCATGCGTGACTCTCCTCTTCACGGGCAGCGGTTAGGAGGTGCTTGGTGGCGAAAATGTTCGAGGAGATAATGCTTCCATGGATTAGATTATGGCTCCAATTTTTGTGCGGTGCCTGCTGCTTGACACGAGACATGATCACTTGTGACCCTTAATATTTTTTGGATCAATCTCTGTCGTGGAATGACGCCACGAGTCTCTTTCTAGGAATGTGGTAAGCAAATAATAGGAGATACACACGAGATATGCGTAACTGATCAATACCAGCCGCCACCATCGCTGGAGTCTGGAGATGACGCCCGCGTGTACTGGTAGGACGTTGAGTCAGTGTAGCATTGAGACGATACATGGTGGGTTTGATTGGAGTTCCGTGGTAGACACACGTCAAACAATCGAGCTTTGGAGCCAAATCATCATTAGAGCTTACTATTCTATTAGCCGCTTTGGTTATTAGAGACTCCTAATTTGCATTAAGCACTAACATCCGTACCGATCAGCACACACTACTGGAAGTACATTTCGTGACGGTGATTTTTTTTTTATTGACAGCCCGATAAGCACCGACAGGAAAATACATTCTCTTGACCGGCTCGTAACACAGTCAGAAGTGCTGTCAATTTTTGCGTTGGTTTAATATTGACCTAAGGAAATGTATTTGTATGGCGGTTTAGTTGAACTGAAAGGAAAATACCAATTTATGTGGTGGGGTACCATGAGGAACTGCGTGCATGTGGTTGAAACAAAAATCTAGCACGTGCCAAAATTCCGACAGGCGTGGAAAATTTTTGCTGCCACGCGCCACGGGGTCATCTGCCGCGTCACAGAATGTGCAGCGACCCGCGCCTGTGCGTACAAATTTTCCTGATGGTCTTTCGCGGAAGAAAATGCTATGGACAGAGTCTCACCGTGAAGTCCCGTCCTATCATCGTTCATCTCAATCCCCCCTTAATCTAAGGGCTCGGGGACGAGGCCTCACGTGGGGCGGTGCCTCATAGAATTTCCTTCCGTCTTTCGGTGGACTGACATGATAATAGGTAGGTGGGGGGAGTACAAGTCCCTAAATTTGCTGCCTCTCCAAAATCCCTAAGGCCTTCTCAGACTTGATTGCACACAAACGCTGCCCCAAAATTCAGCAAATCCACACCCCAACTCCAAATCCACACCCCAACTATGGCAGCTGCCAACTCCGGCCGTCTAGGCCATCTTGCTTGCCATGGATGACAAGTCCCCACCTTGTGACATCGCAATGAGGTGCGACCGCTGCAGCCACCACCAAGATCAACGACTGTAGTAGCCGACTGTTCCTTCTTGTGCTCGGTTAAGATCCGCTGTTTAGAACCCCTATGTCATCTCCTTCTCCCTCCCTGTCTACACCAGCACCTCCTCCTGCAACCACCTGCGCCTCGTAAGCACATTCTCTACCCATTATGTTTGTGTGTGAGCTATGTTTCTGAGGCCTCTCCCTCCACCACATGCCAGTGCTTTTGGGACATCAAGTGCTTCTGCAGCCAGATTTGACGTAGCCATCACCCCAACAATCTCTCCATCTATATGCTTGGAATTTTTTTTAAATAATCATTATTTTATTTCAAAATACATTAATATACCTACTTTTTTTTATTTTACAGAAATAATCCTCTGTCGCTCCGCCATTGGACGATTTGGATCTAGTCGCTCAACCATTGGGCGACTGATCCAAGTCGCCCAACGGTGGAGCGCCAAGTGGACTAATCGCTCAGTGGTTGAGCAACTTGGATCAGTCGCTTAACAGTTGAGTGACTGATCCACTTGTCGCTCCCCCAATGGGTGATTTAAAATAATAACATTATTATTTTAATAATCCGACGGAAATAATTGTGGTGGAATAAATGACAATTTTTTTAGGTAATACATTTAGCAAATCTTGTTTGTAGGTTGATAATTTTTTTGGAAATAAAAGGGCGGTGATAAGGTTGGTTGGTCCGTTTGTGATTTTAGCAGATTATCAAGGGTACGAAATCTGTTAGACTCGTAATAACATTTTGTGACCGTCGTATGTTGTTGTAGTCCGGTAAATTTCTGAAGAATTTTGTGAGGACGATTGAGGTAGCAATGAGTCGTACATAGGAAGCTAAGTGATTCTTATGATGCGTCAGGGAATTCATACACGATGGAGAACTTTGGAGAAATGACACAACGATAACAATACGACAGTTGATCTGACAAGGGGGGTTACATGGTGTACAACAAGCAAAGTACTAACTGAAGTACAAGTTACAACATGTTAGCATTTCTAATCTTAGTACCACTACACACACAACAAGAAGTGGTGTTGCACTTCACACCGGTGTTCCTACGTGTAGGCAGACGCCTTGCAACTTCTCGTAGTGTGGCCTTCATGGCCGCAGCGGCCGCAATGTCTACCCGCCGCTGCCGCTTTCCCTTCATCCATATCGTTCCTAATGCGACCACTCTGCCGACAGCCCTTCCCATCCTTCAACAAGTCAAGATCCGGAATCCAAGTCCTATGTGAATCGTATTATTTGTCTTTTTTGTACGAGAATAAGAAGATAGGAAAGAACATATTAATGAAGCAAATTCAATGAAACAACAACTGGTACCATATAGAAGGGGCCATAAACTAGAGAGTCTTGACCAATTCGAGAGATCATTTGGTGTAGTTGAAATAACGGAATTGGAACTTGTTTGGTCAAGTAAGGGAAACTCAATCAAACTCATAACTGTCTCAATGGAATCTTTCCTTCTTTTTTGTTTGTTTGAATATTCAGTTAAGACCATTCCAAGGCTCCTTTTTGCTATGCATAAACTGAACCAACAACTGGGATAAGCACGAAAATGAAAGCTTCGATAAAAACAGATACACCCAATACATAGAAACTCATTGCCCAAGGGTAGAGAAAGACCATTTCCACATCAAAAACAACAAAAACTAGCGCAAACATGTAATAGCGTATTCGGAATTGTAACCAAGCCCCTCTCATGGGCTCTGGTCCTTCACTAATCGGGGCTAAAAGTCTTGAAATCCAAAATGCAAAAATAGGAATAAGGTTTGCTACTATTAGAAATGTCCAAAAAAAATATCATATTCGTAAAGCAGAAACATAAATGTACTCCCATTAATGTGCAATAGGCGGAACTGAATTAGTCAATTCAAGTTAGTGTTGTCAATTTATCCAGAACTTCTCTCTTTTCCTCGGTGAAACAAGAATCCGTTTTGCTCAAACCAAAGCACTTAGTTTAGCCTTTGTTTCCTCTGTGCCTTGTCTTCTTTAAAGATTCATCTAATGGAATCCCGACTCCCTTTCTTTTTGATTTCCATTCTATTTATAATTAGAACCTAATTAAGATAGGATGACTAATGTACGCAGCCTAATGAGGAGTAATACTATAAAAATAAAGAACTCTATTTCAGAACTATGAGACAAAATATTATGTTTTCTTATTTACGCTTTCTTTATTTTTGGATTTTATTTCAATTTTTCTATTTTATTTAAAGTAGATCGATTTAGATAATGTATAAATATTATGTTTTCTTATTTACGCTTTCTTTATTTTTGGATTTTATTTCAATTTTTCTATTTTATTTAAAGTAGATCGATTTAGATAATGTATATATAACCAAAGTAATATACTTCAAACAAACTAGGAATTCACAAGATGGAGAAAATCATTGCGCTTATTATAGGAAGTCTAGGGACTTAGAGCATATCCTATTTGAAGGAGGATGGAAGTCAAATTAGGTAAGGGATCCTTCCTTCTATTGATTTGATAGAAATTCGTTTTTCTTTTCCTATCTCTAAGATTTTCGTTGAATGAGCCTGTGGTAATGCTTTTATCTCTATTCTATGGCACAAGAGACCGTCCAGTCTATAAACAAGTACTAATGAGGAAATGAAAACTACACTAAAGGAAACATAGGATCTCTATCCTAAATCTAAAAAAGGACATATTAGGGCTATACAGATTCGAACCGTAGACCTTCTCGGTAAAACCGATCAAGTAGATTATTATCGAAATGATTCAAACTATTTCAAAGACCCAACATGCATTTTTTTTTGCATTGGGCTCTTTCATCAACTGATGTAAAGATCAGTTAGTCCACCATAGTTTTTCTTTACGGAAAGATAATGAGATGGCTCCCTGTGCTCTGATTAATTATTTGTATTATGATCTATCTAGGAGCAATACCAAAGTGTTTCAAAGGAGGATTACCTTGACTTAGGTCTTCCTCTGGCCTAAATTAAATCAATCGAAGTGAAATGGAGTCTCTATCGTTCCGCTGCAAGAGTTGACTATGAGACTTCATACACCTTAAAGTTCATAGAACGAAAAGAAGTTTTTTGGAGGCCCTTATCCTCATTACACCTAGCATTTAGTGGGCTGGATATTTACCTTATCAATTAGCAAATCAATAAGGGTTTTATTTGATTAGGCACCTGAATTGGCACATGAATTGGACTAAACCGACTGTTTGTCAGGCTACTGTTCTCCTATTCTCTCGAATCCATGAAGTAAGACATTGATTTTGCAATAAGATCAATTATGTTCATTGCATAATAAGCTCCCTTGAAAAGCATTGGCGCATGTGTAAGCGAGTTGCTCTACCGAGCTAAGTTATAGCCCTTGTCAGAGATATCTTAACATATAGATAATTTCTTGTCAAGATGAATATTCTCTAATGCCAGAGGATATCCCTTTGATCTGTTTACTATATAACATACCAATAACGGAGCAGTATTGCTTATAAAAAGGATTCGATCTATAATCGATCGAAGTAATGGGTCTTCCTTTGTGGTGATAAATTGCTTACTTAACTTAGTGGTTAGAGTATTGCTTTCATACAACGGGAGTCATTGGTTCAAATCCAATAGTAGGTAGGTAGGTAGAAAAATTACTAGATAGCATTGGACTTACTTCGCTTCGCTATCTAATTGTAACACCCCAGCCATTCAAGGCCTAGAATGCTACTAAAATAAGTAAAATTAAACCTATTCGAACAAAAAAACATCTTACAAAAAAATTCGGCAGAACCTCCTTTGTATAACTAGGTATACCGGAGGTTCCAACGGATGCATATATTATTAGCAATAATTCAAAATCCAAGTTCATCAAAACATTGCATAATCAAAATTTACCGCTCTCCTTATTACAAATAACCGAATGCATTCAAGCATAGCCAAGATAAAACCTTAAACAATTTGCTTATTATTAAGGTATGAACTATCGAAAGTCATCTTTAAAAGAATGTGAGGTTGTGTGTGTGTGCGCCCTTAGCAGTTCTACTCCCTCCCATGCATGCCGTTCTTGCAAGTGGTACCTAAAACAAACAAAAACACAAGAAGTGAGCCCAAAGACTCAAAGAAATATAATAAAATGGTATCACAATGTGCAAATAAGCAAATAAGCAGTTAAACTTTTCGAATCCATTAGTTAACCATCATACACACGCATGCTATGCAATATGCTCAAAAGATGTTCCTTTTCCTTCTCTTTCCCTTTTGCATTTTACCGGTAATGCAAAGTGTGCATCCGTCGATGCACACCCATGCTGCACTATCCTGCAGGGATTATTGCCCATACTCCACGAGTATGGGGACCTAAGCCCATGCTCTTCAAGCATGGGGACCTTTAGCCCGTCATTAAAAATGACGGGGACCTCGAGAGTTGCTTGGTCACCACATGACCAAGCCTTCAACAAGCCAACATGATGCATATGTATGAATTTCTCAAATTAACAAGCACTGCATCCGCAACAATATTGCATATGAAAATCCCATTCGTACTATAAGCTCATAAACAAAGGTCATCACAACTAACGAACAACCAGATTTATCACATAACTCATATCTCTAGCAATAGTGCACAACACTGGCTATGCCATCACCACATCTCATGAGCACACAAATTCTCATAACATATACTAGCATTGCCATTCAACAATAAATATTATAACCATCATTATACTTGCCTTAACCGCGGGAGAGTGAGGGACGCGCCGAAGGTACCGCCCCCGGGACCGGTCCACCACCTGAGTAATTAGTATAACGCACACTAAGATGACAGTAGCGGACTAAACCAAGGTATACAACAACAATCACTAACTTGCAAAAGCGTCTAACTCGATCCAACCCCAAATCCTACACGTCAATCTGTCCCCTCGGTGGACAGTCAACTTCTAAAATTCATAGCAATTGCTACAGAAGTCCAATTCAGGTTTTCTTAGACTTTCTGGAAAGGTAATTAAATTACCTAAATAAACTTAGTTGGGGAGCCCTTCTAATTCTGTCCTCTAATGCCCCTACCAAGCCAATCTACAGAACGTCAATTATCACGTCGGGTTCTCTGGACAGTACCCTAAAATTATCATAACTTTCAGTACGTGTATCCAAATCTCGAGTTCTTGATCTTTCTGAAAAGCTGAGACATTGATATACAACTTTTATTATACTGAGCCTCTCTGATTTCCCCTTTAACTAATCGTTTCAACCAGATTACTAAAACCTGTCAGAACACCCACGAATCTGCAGAACAGTCCCACTAATAAAATCATAACTTCTGCTACAGGGGTCCAAATTACGTGTTCTAGCCCTTCACGGAAAGATGGCGACGTCCTCTACAATACTCTAGGAGACGTCCAGAACTAATTCCACATTTAAGCATATCAAAACCTCGATCTACTCTAATCTGTCCTGAGCAGCCCTAAATACCGACATTGCTAAATTAATTAATTACGCATCTAATCGAGAGAGAACAGAGGTTACCCTTGACGAAACGACGAAGAACACCAACACCCACCGGTGATCCCTCTTCTTTCCCTTCTTGCCTTCCTCCCTTTCCTGATCTTCTTGATCAGCAGCCTTTCTCTCTTTTTTTTTTCTTTCTCTTTCTCTCTCTCTCTTCTTCTTTCTCTTTCTTTGTTTAATCTCTTCCCATGCAGCACTAGCACACGTGCATGCACAATGCACAATGCACAGCAGCATGCATAGATTTATTCCTCTTGGGTAGCATCACTCGGCACCATATGCAGCCATGCATTGATTTATTTCTTTGGCAGCATCACTCGGCACCATATGCACACGCGGCTGAACCAAAACGGGCAGGCTGACGACTTCACGCGAGCAGGCGGGCACACGCGGCTGCAGCTTGCAAGTGGCCGGGCTACGCATGGATGGGGCGCATGCACACGGGCGTCGCCGCGTCGCATGCATGGGCAGGCGGCTTCTCGCGAGCAGGCGCACACGCGCTCGAGCAGCGCAGCAGCGGCATGCAGGCGGGCATGCAACCAGCGCCAATGCGTTAGCGCGTGGTGACGGTGTGCACCAGCGATCAGGAGCTGCTGGCGGCTGGGGGAAAAGGAGATAGGGCTAGGGTTGTTTCGCCAGCTTCCTCCTCTCTATATAAAAACTGGGCTCTCTCACTTGGGCTGTGGGCTGGCGGCCCACTACTCTCACTAGTTCACTAAATTCTAAAATTTTCCACTATTAATTTTATTTATTTTTCTATTAATTATTTTTGTTACTCAACTGCTTAAATGGGGTATCACACTAATAACTTTTTCTACCCCTCTTACCTTTTTCTTTGTATAAACTAAACCATTGGATTGTATTCAATTGGACGGGGGAATCCAATTGATAGCCTCGACTCATATCCTAGCTTGTTTGAGAGCTAGCTTCGCTTCAACCAACTCTTTCGTACCCTTAGCTCTACTCAAGTTAGCTTTGGCTATTTCAAGTGCCTATTCTACCACCAGCTATTAAATAGAAGAGTCAAAGGGATGGAAAATCCGTGGCTAGGGAAGCAGAGCTATTAGTATTTTCTCTCTGGTCTCTTGGTTTTGTCCCAATTCTAGTAGCGGGCTAACTAAGGCATTGAAGGGTAATTTCCACCCGTGTTCCAGACTTTGTTGAGGTGGGAGGCAAAGATCTCGCCCAGCCAGCCATCGCTTTGACTTTGATCTCAAACGTGCTAGTGCTTTCCTTGTCTTGCATCCTCGCAGAAATATTTCTCCTCAAGTCTGCATGTGAAATGAAAAACAAGTTGTCAGATGAACTTGAAACTAGTTGTTGTCCTAGCCTATTTTTCCTTTGAAAACAGCTTGTCGTCTTCGAGTGATGATTCTTTTCAAACTCTGTCATGCCGCATGTTCGTTTCAAAAATGACTATCTTATTCTTTTGAATCTTCATTAAACTTTGAAAAATGACTATATCTCATAGAAGACTTTGAGTACTGAGTATAGTGTCTCATCATTACATCAAGGGTTTGAAAAATAATCTCTGAAACATCAATGAGATCATCGGTCTCACCAACTGGAGTCTTGTCAAACAACGGATTATCTATAGTAACCGAAGCATTTGTGCCTCTCCATCAGAAACAATCAGTGAAAGCACCCCCCATATTAGCAAGTTGAATGGATAAATATGTATCAATAAACTAACCATTTGCGCTGGTGTCAGATGTGACACATATTGCCTCGTAGTTTGTCCTCGACTGGTTATATTGATCACCAGCATAATGACCAACAGAAACAGATGGTGGGGGGGTACTAAGAGAGGTTATGTCAGAGCTGAAACCAAAGGATGTAGGAACTGCTCTCCTTTTAGGAGGCAAAAAAATGGAACTTCGATCTGATGTGGGTACCAGTCCCACCACTAGGATGTCTAGCGGATTTCGGGGCCTTGACAAATGGCCGGTCACCATTGTTGTTAGAAGAGCAAAAGGCCCGGGGCATAGCAGGATGAAGCAATGGGAATTAGTTTAAGCTTCGTTGCCTGAACACGATTGGTGCTGACCACACTAGGTGCTACCATGGTAGCAAGAGAGGCCAAGTGGTGACAATTGAGAGGTTGCCACTGAGCATTCTGTCTCACACGGGAAGAGTGGTCAAATGGCAAAGTAAAAGGCCATACGCCCGTGTGGATCCTCGCTACGAGAATTATCTTGTCTGAAAGAAAAAGAAACACCAAAGTTTCAGAATGTTCGATATCAATTGGATTACACACATCTTTGGCTAATTTAATTCGCTGGAGAGATAAGCCCGTGGCTCTTTCCATTGTGCAAGCAAGATTGGTTGGATTAGCCCACTTTTATGTGGGTTATATATTCACTTATGCAACTTTCTTGATTGCCTCAACATTAGGCAAGTTTGGTTAATTTAGTTAGTTTTTTTTTTTGTTTTTTTTGTACTGTACCAGCACCTAGTTCATTACTTTTGATGGAGAGGGAGGATCCGCCTTCTTAGATTTATTTTTCTATTTATTTTTCCATCTAGGATTAGAACCGTATACTGTTGGGCTATCCCTCCATATGAAGACCCATCTCAGCCCACAAGCCCAAGAAATGACAACCATTGATTACTCTTAAGAATGAATGGTTGAGATGCCTCCTCCTTGGAGAGGGGAAGGAAAAACCCTAGCCATCTTACCTTGAGCTACTGCTGGAAGTTTGGGGGCTGAGAGGAAGCATTTGCACACAACCAAAACAAGAGACAAGAGAGAAAAGAAGAAGAGAAGCTCTGTCCCATCTCGGTGATTCTGCGCAGTCTTCATCAAGACGTCGATCGGAGTAGCAAACGCGGTTGGATCTGCCTCAAATTTGGTTTGTGAGTTCCTGACTTGTAGCTATTTGATTTGTACGGTTGGATTGAGGATTGGTTGAGTGGAACACCTGATTTGAGGGGGGTTTTGTCAGTTCGGGTAGCAGCAGATTCAGTACTGAGCAGATCTGGTAGAAGTCCTGTTTGAGTGGTGAAACTTTGTCCGATTTGGCTGAAATTTGGACAGCATGTTAGGGACTCGTGGATCCACATTCCTACCAAGTTTCCTGCAGTTTGGATCTGTGGTTTGTGAGATATGAGCTGATAACCGAAGGGGACAGAAACTGTTTTTCTCTGGTTAGCTGTTAGTATACCTCTTGTTAATTGTGTATGGTTGTTGATGATGATACCAAGATTATATCTTGATGATGTTGTTGCTTCTGTAATGTACCTCTAGATGCTCTAGAGAAGACTCCTTGTACCCATTGTTGATTATAGTGGAAGATTTGGGAGTGGGCTGTGCAAGCCCCGTGGTTTTTACTCCTCACATCGAGGAGGTTTTCCACGTAAATCGCTGTGTTATTTGGTGCATGTTGTTATTGTTAATTCCGCTGCTTATCTGTTGGTTGAAACCATCCTCATTGGTTCACTACAAGTAGAGGTGCTGAACTTTTGGTAATTGCATTGTTTAGCCCCCAACAAAGTGGTATCAGAGCTTGTGTTTGCTTTGGTGATTGTCTTGCAGTGAAAGATGGAGGTGAATACCAGCAGAATGATATCTCTGAATGGTACAAATTACCAAGCTTGGAAAGGTAAGATGGAGGACTTGCTCTATGTGAAAGAGTATTACAAGCCAGTATTTGCCACTGAGAAGCCGGATGACAAAACTGATGATGAGTGGAAGGTACTTCATCGTCAAGCTTGTGGGTTCATTCGACAGTGGGTCGATGACAATGTGTTGAACCATATCAGTGATGAGATACATGCACGCTCCTTATGGCAGAAATTGGAAGAATTGTATGCTAGGAAGGAAGGTACCAATAAGATGTTCTTGATCAAGCAATTGATGCATTTGAGGTACCGAGATGACACTTCTGTGGCTGATCATGTGAATGCATTTCAAGGCATTATAAATCAGCTATCTTCCATGGGCATCACATTTGATGATGAGGTCAGGGCTTTGCTACTACTTGGTTCTTTGCCGGATACTTGGGAAACTCTCAAAGTCACTTTGTGCAATTCAGCTCCAAATGGTACTGTATCTTGGAACCTTGTGAAGACCAAAGTGATAAATGAAGAGTCAAGAAGACTTGCTGAAAGGGAGAGTTCCTCCTCACAACCCGAGGTGTTGTTCACCGAGTCACGGGGGAGAAGCAAGAGCCGAGGTCCGAAGAATTCAGTTGAAAGTAGAAGCAAGTCAAGAGGAAAATTTTCGGATGTTGAGTGCTATCACTTTGCCATGAGAAGGACACATTAAAAGTTACTCACCAAAGCTCAAGCGGGAGAACAAGAAGAAAAAGAAGAAAGCACAGAAACAAGATAGTGACAGTGACAGTGATGTTGGTCGCATTACTTCAGCGGTTGAGGACATGATGGTAGTCATTGCTGAAAATGATGATGGCAAGATTGGTTCCACTGTTGAAGAAAGAATCACTGTTGTTTCTGATGATGCAACCATCAACCTTGTGGGTGATGATGACATGACTTGGATACCTGATAGTGGTGCTACCATACATGCTACATCTCATAAAAGACTCTTCACAAATTATGTTGCTGGTGATTTTGGCATTGTGAAGATGGGAAACAATGATCGTGCTCAAATCATTGGAAAGGGAGATGTGCATTTGGAGACAGCTAATGGCACACTACTAATTCTCAAGTCTGTGAGACATGTTGAAGATTTGCGGCTCAACATAATTTCAGTGGGATTGCTTGATAATGAGAAGTATTCAGTGATTTGAAAATGGACAAGACAAGCTCACCAAGGGCAACATGGTATTTGCAAGAGGTAAAATGGTTTCACTCTTGTATCATGTTCATGCTAAACTCTCTTGTGTTTCTGTCAATACATTAGGACAGGATGATCCTTGTGTTCTATGGCACAAGAGGCTTGGGCACATGGGTGAGAAGGGCATGGCTGTGCTAGTGAAGAAGAATCTCTTGCCAGGGATTTCAAGTGTGCAATTGAAGAATTATACAGATTGCCTAGTGGGGAAGCAACACCGGGTTGCTTTCAAAAGTCAGCCTCCTCACAAGAAGCCAGAGTTGCTGGATTTGGTGCATTCCGATGTGTGCAAGATGTCGGTAAGGTCAATTGGTGGTGCTAAGTACTTTGTCACTTTCATTGATGATTCTTCCAGGAAAGTTTGGGTTTATCCCTTGAAGTCCAAAAGTCAAGTGTTGAGTACATTCAAGCAATTCCAAGCCTCAGTTGAGAGAGAAACTGAGAAGAAGATAAAGTGCATTCGCACTGATAATGGAGGAGAATACATTGGGCCATTTGATGCATATTGCAAGGAGCAAGGAATTAGGCATCAATTTACTCCTCCTAAGACACCACAACTAAATGGCGTTGCTGAGAGGATGAACAGGACATTGGTGGAGAGAGTTCGATGCTTGTTGTCACATGCAAGGCTGCCAAAGTCTTATTGGGGTGAGGCTTTGATGACTGCAGTTTATCTTGTTAATCTCTCACCATGTTATCCTTTGCGAGGAGATGTTCCTAACGGGTGTGGTACAACAAGGATGTCTCCTATGATCACCGAAAGTGTTTGGGTGCAAGGCATTTGTTCATATTCCTCAAGATGAAAGGTCTAAACTTGATGCAAAGACACGACGAGGCATACTCCTTGGCTATGGTTTGGATGAGTTCGGCTACAAGTTGTTTGATCCTATAGCAAAGAAAGTTGTCAGAAGTCGTGATGTTGTGTTTGTTGAAGACCAGACAATTGATGATATTGTGAAGGCAAAGGTGCAAGTTCCTCAACAGCAAGGCATGGTTGATTTAGACCCAGTTCCTGCAGCTCCAGCTCCAGCTCCACAACAAGCTGAAGGCGATGTTGCAGATGATGCACAAGATGATGTGCATGGTACAGGTGGTGATAATGCTCCCCAGCAGCACGAGTTTGATGCTGAATTTGATGATCATGATCAACAACCACCAATACCAGAAGTTCCACTCGAGACGATCCACCGAGTGTGCGGACCTTCTAGCGGTATTCCTCGATAATTATGTGGTGTTATTGTCTGATGATTTAGAACCTGAGTGCTTTGCAGAAGCAATTGAAGATGAGCACAAGAAGGAGTGGATGAAAGCCATGCAAGAGGAGATGGATTCCTTGCATAAGAATAATACATATGAGCTGGTGAAGTTGCCAAAGGGCAAGAAGGCATTGAACAACAAGTGGGTCTCTGAGAATCAAGCAAGAAGAGCACACGTCACATCCAAGATACAAGGCGAGGCTAGTTGTGAAAGGATTTGGCCAGAGGAAGGGAATTGACTTTGATGAGATCTTTTCTCCGGTGGTGAAGATGACATCTATTCGGGTGGTTCTTGGCATTGCAGCTAGTCACAACTTGGAGGTTGAGCAAATGGATGTGAAGACAGCCTTCCTTCATGGAGACTTGGAGGAAGAGATATACATGGAGCAGCCTGAAGGGTTTGTTAAGAAGGGCAAAGAAGACTATGTGTGCAAGCTAAAGAAAAGTCTTTATGGCCTGAAACAAGCACCAAGACAATGGTACATGAAGTTTGAATCTGTTATGGGGGAGCAAGGCTACAATAGGTGTAGCACAGACCATTGTGTGTTCTTTCAGAGATTCTCAGGTGATGATTTTATCATCTTGTTGCTCTATGTTGATGATATCTTGATTGTTGGCAAGAATGTCTCTAGGATTGCAAAGCTGAAGAAAGAGTTGAGCAAATTCTTTGCTATGAAGGACTTGGGGCCAGCAAAGCAAATTCTTGGTATGAGAATTGAGAGGGACAGAAACTCCAACAAGTTGTACCTGTCACAAGAGAAGTACATTGAGAAGGTACTTAAGAAGTTTTGGTTGGACAATGCAAAAGCCGTGAGCTGTCCACTTGCAGCTCATTTCAAGTTGAGCACCAAGCAATGTCCTTCTACTGATGAGATGAAGAATGAAATGCAAAATGTTCCATATGCCTCAGCAGTTGGAAGCTTGATGTATGCTATGGTGTGTACAAGGCGGACATTGCTCATGCGAGTTAGTACGATGAGCGATTTATATCAAATCTCGAAAGCCGCATTGGGAAGCCGTGAAGTGGATAATGAGATATCTCCGGCAGCACAATGATGAAGCTTTGCTTTGGAAAAAGAGCCGTGTTAGTTGCATACACGATGCAGATATGGCGGAGATGTTGACAATGAAAAATCTACTTGAGTATCGATTACATATTCGGGGGAGCTGTGTCATGGAAAAGTAAGTTGCGTAAATGTGTGGCATTGTCTACAATCAAGCTGAATTCATTGCAATGACAGAGGCGAGCAAAGAGCTATTATGGCTGAAAAGGTTAGTTGGTGAGCTTGGTTTTGATCAAGACAAGTATGTGTTGTTTTGTGATAACCAAAGTGCCATCCACTTGAGTAAGAATTCAAGTTTCCACTCAAGGTCAAAGCATATTGATGTTCGATACCATTGGATTCGAGAGGTGTTGAGTTCTAAGCAAATGCAGCTTGAGAAGGTTCACACTGACGACAATGGGGCTGATATGTTGACCAAGGTAGTGACGAGAGAGAAACTCGAAGTATGCCGGCAAATGGCTGGCATGATTGAGATGAGGTGTTAATCTCTCCATGATGTCGGGAGGGGGAGTTTGTTGGGCTATCCCTCCATATGAAGACCCATCTCAGCCCACAAGCCCAAGAAATGACAACCATTGATTACTCTTAAGAATGAATGGTTGAGATGCCTCCTCCTTGGAGAGGGGAAGGAAAAACCCTAGCCATCTTACCTTGAGCTACTGCTGGAAGTTTGGGGGCTGAGAGGAAGCATTTGCACACAACCAAAACAAGAGACAAGAGAGAAAAGAAGAAGAGAAGCTCTGTCCCATCTCGGGTGATTCTGCGCAGTCTTCATCAAGACGTCGATCGGAGTAGCAAACGCGGTTGGATCTGCCTCAAATTTGGTTTGTGAGTTCCTGACTTGTAGCTATTTGATTTGTACGGTTGGATTGAGGATTGGTTGAGTGGAACACCTGATTTGAGGGGGGTTTTGTCAGTTCGGGTAGCAGCAGATTCAGTACTGAGCAGATCTGGTAGAAGTCCTGTTTGAGTGGTGAAACTTTGTCCGATTTGGCTGAAATTTGGACAGCATGTTAGGGACTCGTGGATCCACATTCCTACCAAGTTTCATGCAGTTTGGATCTGTGGTTTGTGAGATATGAGCTGATAACCGAAGGGGACAGAAACTGTTTTTCTCTGGTTAGCTGTTAGTATACCTCTTGTTAATTGTGTATGGTTGTTGATGATGATACCAAGATTATATCTTGATGATGTTGTTGCTTCTGTAATGTACCTCTAGATGCTCTAGAGAAGACTCCTTGTACCCATTGTTGATTATAGTGGAAGATTTGGGAGTGGGCTGTGCAAGCCCCGTGGTTTTTACTCCTCACATCGAGGAGGTTTTCCACGTAAATCGCTGTGTCATTTGGTGCATGTTGTTATTGTTAATTCCGCTGCTTATCTGTTGGTTGAAACCATCCTCATTGGTTCACTACAAGTAGAGGTGCTGAACTTTTGGTAATTGCATTGTTTAGCCCCCAACATATACTTGGTAATAATAGGAACGACACATTATGGCAAAAAAAAGTTTGATTCAGAGGGAGAAGAAGCGACAGAAATTACAACAGAAATATCATTTGATTCGTCGATCTTCAAAAAAAAGATAAGAAGCAAAGTTTCCCCCTTGAGTTTGAGTGAAAAATGAAAATGCGAGAAAAATTGCAATCCCTACCACGTAATAGTGCCACTACACACCTTAATCGATGTTATTTTTTGACCAGAAGACCTAGAGCTAACTATCAAGACTTTGGACTATCCGGACACATACTTTGAGAAATGGTTTATGCATGTTTGTTACCGGGTGCAACAAGATCCAGTTGGTAAGGATAAAATACCATTTCTTTCATATTTGTATGGATTTCTAGAATGGATGATCGTAGAAGAGTCCTCTTTACCATTCTGTATAAATGGACTATTCTATTTGTATAGATATGGTAGAGGGGCGTATCCAACCCCCTTTTATCCACTAGTTCCCCGCTCTTTAGTTTAAGAGGATAGAGCTGTTTAGTAGCTCACAAGGCTCATAACCTTGGGGTTGCGGGTTCGATTCCCACTACTCGCTCCATATTCCTTCTTTATGATATATGCATCATCCATTTGTATACGGATTTATTTTTCTTTCCTAAAAGAGTTCTGGTCTAAGAGTTTTTTATCTGAACAAGAGAAAAAAATGAAAAGAAAGAAGAAAATATGAAAGAAAAGCGTCCATTGTCTAATGGATAGGACAGAGGTCTTCTAAACCTTTGGTATAGGTTCAAATCCTATTGGACGCAATCTTATTTCTATCTATTCTTTAAATAACTATACTAAAAACTAAGAAAACTTTTTTTGCATGATTCAAATGAAAAATCTTTGTCAACGATTCCTCTTCTACTAACAAGAGTAGACATGCAAAATTTATGTTTGTTCCTGAAGAGAAAACCCTTCGAGCTGTTCCTGAATAGCTTCCTTCAAAAGGATTTCCGCTTGCTTGGTGAGTGTCTTTCTAGAAGATATAATTTCTTGGAATTGAGGTTTCGTATCTTTTATGTGTTTACGTAACTCATCCAGAAATTTCTTTACATGTCCAATTTCTAACGAATCAAGATATGCTCTCATTCTGATATCCTTACTGTAACAGCTCAAAATTTCAAATTTAGTTGAAAATTAAAACTTAATTATTTTTGTGAATTTTCTGAAATTTTAAAAGCTTTTCCTTAATTATTTTAAAGTCAAAATAAATTTATTTGCAAAATATATCACCAATTATATGTTGTAAATATTTTATTTAAGTCCAAAATAACTCTAGGAATTTCTGTGAATTTTTCTAGAATTTTTGGATTTCATTTGCTATTTTCTAAAGCCTTTTTGAATTAATCAGATTATTTAAATTAACAAATCAATTTAAATCCTAAAAAGCCTGTTGGGCCGAATTTCCACTGTTCGGCCCACTCCTGCGCACCCTCACCCGGCCAAACCCTTCCCTCTCTCGA
This sequence comes from Phyllostachys edulis, assembly GCA_036346405.1. Lineage (NCBI taxonomy): Eukaryota > Viridiplantae > Streptophyta > Magnoliopsida > Poales > Poaceae > Phyllostachys > Phyllostachys edulis. The sequence goes on from CM070563.1 coordinate 33,702,572, forward strand.
CCGTTGGATCTAAATCCAACGACCCGCACGCCTCCCTCTCCTTTCCTCTCACCGCCATGTGAGCCCGCGCCCTTTCTTCCTCGCTGCCTTCTTCCCCGCGTAGCAAAGCCACACCGCCGCCATTGCTACGCGTGCAAGCTCCCCAACCGCCGCCTCAACTGCCCCTGTGATCCGCACACACGTGCGCACGACCCCGCGCCCACCTCCGTCTTATCCCCACCCTCTCCCCCTTCTCCGCGCCGGTTCGCCTGAGTTCTGCAATAGCCGCCGCCACGATCTCCAACGTCCCCTCGCCGTCCCGGTGCCCCTCGGCCCCTATAAAAGGGAGCATGAGGTAGCCCTCCTCTCACTCATTCTCTCCCCCTCACTCACTCCTCCTCCCTCGCGCCCGTCTCGCCGGAATTTGAGTTTTGCTCGCCGCCGGCCACAACCGCCCCACCGCCCCTAGAGTCGCCATCGTCGACGCTTCGGTCCCGAGTCCACCACCGTTGGTTTCGCTACACTGTCGCCGACTCGGTGCTCACCTTCGCCTTGCCGAAAACCAACGGGGGCATCACTGCTGCCACGAGCCCTAGCGCGCCGCCAGCCGGCTGCCTCCGTCCTCCTTCGGTCACCCGGGTAAGTGCACCGCAATCCTCGCACTCTCCTCTATCTACTCATGTCCTCACCGGTCGCCGCCGCGCCTCCAATCGCTGGCGACCATTGGTCCCGACGCCGACGTCGCCCTGTGCCGACGTGGCTTAGCCACCTCACCTCCACGTAGATGTCACGTTGCCATCCTATGCCCATGTGGCAGTGACGTGTCCTAGGTGGACTTGGTCCATGAGTACCGAGCCACTTACAAGTGGGACCCGCATGTTAGGTTTTTCCTTTTTATTTTCTTTTCGGTCGAATAGTTCTTGCTAACGTCACCCATACGTAATAATTTGATTTCTCTTTAGAAAAATAATTCAGTAAAATCAAGAAATTTAAAATTAGGGTTTTATTTTAGGTTTAAACTTCCAAAGCCTATACTTTTGCATCCGAACTCCGATTTGGGTGATTCAAATTTCTAAATTTATATAAATTCAAGATCTAGCTAAGTAAACTAAAATTATTTGATTTGGAGTTAGTTTGATTTGTTGTTTTGAATTTATTTAAATTTCATTTGAATTCGTCGTATTTTCACGTATAGATTTCGACGACTCCAGAGAGTTTGATCCTTCGAGGGTGGTTAGCCCAATGAAAGCGAAAGCTTAGTGGACATGAGTACATTAAGGTAGAGCAGTGTGAATGCCTCATGATAATTGCTTAGTCACATGCCTTCGGAAGCGTGAATTGGCCGACATTAAAAGCAAATTATCTCGTGTGGGTAAAGCTATACAAACTCTGTAGAGTAGAAAACTATTTGAATAGCCACGTCAGCGGTCATGGACATGCTAAGCAAAGCCACTTTAAGTTAGACTTTGTTTTTGGTTTTAAAAATGATTAAATGATTTTAGGATGGTAAATCCTTCTAGTAAAATTGGGCAGTTAGCCATGTGATAGGAGGGTAACCTTCACCATTCATTCTTGGAGGTTATCCACTATACAACTGTCATTTTAAATCTGATTTTAGTTATAGATTAAAAATGGCCTTGGAAATTAATATGAGTATTTAAACTGAAAATGTTGCTTTATGCAAATTGAACTCTGCCAGTATCACTTGCTTACTTATGCATTCATCATAATTCTTTATTGGGTATAACTTGCGAGCACGGAAGTTGTGCTCACTCTTGCTAAATAATCTTTATTCAGGAGAAACCTTCTATCAAGACGGTGAGGACGCAGATGTTTAGGCCTGCGCCCCCAGATGATTGCCTGTGGCGCATCGTGTGGCTTGCTACTACTTTGCTTCTGTTGTGATATTTGTTTATTTGGCCTTAGGACCACTTTGTATTAAACTCTGAATTATATTAATTAAATGCATGATATGATTGTGATGTCACTTTTGTATGACTGTGTACACTGGAAATCTTGGACTAGTGTATGAATATAGTGAATTCGGGATCCTTCATTCCCGGGTTCGACAAAAGTGGTATCAGAGCCATATCGACTGTAGGTCATGGCCTTAGAATTACCCTAAGGACTTATTTTTGAAAACTAAAACTATTTTGAATATCTCCGGTGTCACCCTTCTCTTTAAAATGGTTACTAACTCATCTCTCTCTCAAAAATTGTAGATGGCCGAAGTACCGAATGCTATTTCCCACGGAGTTTTTGCTGGACATTGGGCTACGGTCCTTTGGAAGATGATGCAACATCCGGACTTCGAAGAGAGGCCAACATACCAGGGATACAAGTACAAGGTGGGAAGACAACATCTTTGGAGAGTAGAGGTGCTACTCTACTCCAACCTTCAGCCAGACATGAAATTCCACATTTTTTGACACTCCAATTAGGCGCGACACTTTCTCCGAGGGCATCCAGGATGCAACCAGAGAAGCAGCCCGTCATCTCCACTACACTTATGACCATCACTTCCATGGCATTGGATTCCACTACCACCCGATGCATATTCTGACCCGGCTTGACAGTATCTTTCACTCGGCTAGAGATGAGGACTCTCCCGAGTTGATGCACCAGGTGGACCTAGCTAAGGCAATGGATTATGCCTACGGGAACACTTTGGAGGACCTGCATACTACCCAAGATACCCTCCAGGAGGCAGAAGAGAAGTTGAAAGCCGCAGAGGAGGAGCTGGCTCGCTATAGAGCAGGCGAGGCTAGCTCTAGTGAGCCAGACTACACCCCTAGTACCCCATAGCTATTTTTCCTTAGTCCGTTTATTAGTTGTGAATTATGAGCTACCAATCCCCTTTGTGGTAGCCACAATCAATGAATAAAATAAATTAATAAAATAATTATTTTGGAAAATGTGTTCCTTGTCTTGTGTTTGTGTGTTCTTGGGCTATTTAAATTTATCCCCCTTAGTGCTATCTTTCTTCCTTTCTTTCTTCTAAATCTTTGGAAGATCTAGTAGATGGTGACTACATGCACAGGAAGTGGCAGCGCCAGTGTTGGAAATATGCCCTAGAGGCAATCATAGAGATGATTATATTTCATTATGTTCACAATATTCGATAATATGTTATCCTGTTCCTTGAATGAATCATTGGTTATAAAGATTAACAAGTATGTGACTTGTTGGTGAAACTCTTAACTTATATGATGTTGTTCTAAATCAATGCCTGGTCGGAACACTATTGACTCTATCAACCAGCACATTGTATTGATTGTGACCATGTTTCACCGGTCATGGGTATAGAGATATCGAATCAATAATGTGAACACATGTTAGAGAACATGGGGTTGGATTGACCCACCTTGAAACACTATTGAGATTGTTATGATTCTATGTGTCGTTAGTTGGTCTCAAGCAATGATGATGTATAATCCTTAGACTTGAGATCAGCATGATTTCCTACATGTGTAATAGCACTCTTAGGGGTTGCCAATCGCTACTCATAACTAGGTAGTTATAAGGTATCTTTCGGGTATGCTATGAAACATGCGAAGGAATGTGACTGGTCGGATATGGGATTTGCCCCTCCTAACATAACAGGAGAGATCTCTCTAGGCCCCTCGTTGTGGTTGGATAAAGAAAGTGCATGGCCATGCCACTAGTGGTCGAAGTGTTCGACCACGTGAAGTTATCCGACACTCGATCGAGAAAGTATTGAACAGTCCATGGATGACACAACATCTCACCTGGAGTTCAACCAAACATCGTGAGGGAAAGGGAGAATACACGAGTAGGTTGCTTAGTTCGATCAATTACAAACTGGTTATATGGTGATACGAGCTAGTCGTAGACTGGTCGAATGTAATCACAGAGTGGTCGAAACCTGGTCGTAAGGAGTTACGAATTGGTCGTGACCAAATATGAACTGGTCGTATAGAGATACGATCTAGTCGTAAGTGATGAGGACCTGGTCGTAGATCATATTGCATTAAGGTTCGTCCGATATAATTTGTGTGTATTCAGGAATTATTATGTCCTGCTAGGAATCATTAACGACTCGTGGTCGGAAAGGGTTTCTGAGTCACAACCGATTACGCATGAACCTACAGGGTCACACACTTAACAGGTTGGAATAAACCAGTATGGATACGATTCATCAAATGTGTTCAGATAGGATCCATCACGAGCACTATATAAGGAGATGCATGAGGCTGTTGGGACGGGGGTGAACATAACAGACAAGACACACAAAAGTCGTGACTTGAGTTGTTCCACCGAAACCCTAGCCGCCATCTTTTTGAGAGCTCTGTCGTGCGACTTGGTGCTAGCACACCAGCGTATGGTTGTTCCTTTCCTGGACGTGTGTATACCGTAGAGGTGCTAATGTGGTTGCTGTTGCGCTTGAGGACAATCCGCAATCTTCAAAAGGAACTGCAAAGGTCACTGGAGGAGACGATCGGCCACGACCACCGCACCGACGTGCTCGACGCTGGACGATCGACTACGACCACTACATCGACGCACTCTACGTTGGACCAGGCTGCTCCAACCCTTCTTCCGCTGCTCTACACCTCTGGTGGTAATGATTTGTGATCATCTACTTGCCTGGCTTCCTACTTTACATGGTAGAAAATTTTGATTTGTTGCTATCGTAGCCTACCCGTACCCTAACAGCCAGGGGCCAAGGTAATGAAGATGCTGACTACTAGGAGAATCCCGTCCAACAACCACCACCTCCACCGGTAGAAGGACCAGATCGGCACCAGATGATGGCCAATCAAACTCACCTGATCAACTTACTGGTGCAATCTCTCAACAGTGTCTAGAGTGTTTAGGTAGTGATTCATGCCCCACCTCCACCTCCGCCAAGAGCGACAATGTTAGAGTTCATGCGGATGCGTCCACTGACTTTCTCTAGTAGTACAGAACCCATGTGGACGCATCCGCATGTGCCATTGGAAAGAAGCTAGACATAGCTCAGTGCACTGACCGTGAGAGGGTCTTGTTTGCCTCCCACCAGCTCAATAGTCCCGCATCTAAATGGTGGGATAACTTTAGCATCTCAGATGCTAATGCACAAGCTATCACCTGGAATGAGTTCGTGTGGGCTTTCCGCCATGCACACATCCCCACAGGGATGATGACTTTGAAGAAGAAGGAGTTTTGCTCGCTTCGCCAAGGTAACCGCTTGGTGAGTGAGTATGTACATGAGTTCAACCAGCTTGCTCTCTACGCCCCAGAAGACATGGCCAAGATGAAGACAGGCATGAGCGATTCTTGGAAGGGCTGAATGATGAACTCTCGGTTCGTCTGATCTCCCAGGACTTCACTGACTTCCAACAGTTAGTGAACAAACGTATCCTCCAATAGGGCAAACACCAAGAGATGGAGAACCGCAAGCGAAGGATGGCCACTCAGAAGTTCATCTCTGGAGGACTACCCAAGCCTCGCTTTACTCAGCCTCAGCCACCTCAGCGTGGAAGGTTTCAGTCTTCTACACTCAGAGCTCCAGCACCAGCACAGCGCCCCAACACCTTCGGCTTCCGTAGCAATTCATTCGAAAGCCAGTTCCAGCAAAAGAACCCGACTTCCTCAGCAGCAGGAGTGACCTATTTCCACTACAATGAGACGTGGCATTATGCCAATAAATGCCCAAAGAAGCAGCAAGCCACAGCACCAGCCAGGCCAGCATCTAGAGTTCCAGCCATGTAACATCCCAAATGTACAAATGAGTGTGTGTTTCAAATGTAAGAAAATGTGTAGAAATTAAAAAAATTTCTCACATCTTGAAACTCTTGAACATTGCCATAATTCTTGTCAAGAGTTGTGGAGTTCAAAAACCTAAACCTCCTGTTGACTAAAGTCAAACCCTTATTCTACTTTGTCACAAATCTTGTGCCAACCTTTGGAAATATTTTTCCTAGGTTTTAGAGATGCTGTGTGACCCCTCTGGAAAATTTCACAATGTTTAGAAATTATTTGACAAATTTTGGAGGTAAGTCAAACCCTAGAACAGCATTGATGAATTTCTGGAGAAAAATGCATTGCACAAAAACCTCTAGAAATTTTATGTAAGGTTGATCCTGGAGCAAGGCAGCTCCAGTTAAAATTTCGAAATTTTTGGAGTTAGTTTGCTACCCCTAAAAATTCCTCCAACCTCAGCCTTCAAATTTAATTTCAAATCTGGCACTGTTCCTTGGGTCCGAGCCGCTTTCCAAGCGGGTCGAACCAAACCGCGCGGCCAGCTCTCACAGGCTCCTCCTCCCGCACGAGGTCGTGCCCGTTGGATCAAAATCAACGGCCACGACCTCCGCCACACCCAACCGTATCCCCAGCCCAGCCAAGTCCTCCCCCGCGCGAGGTCGTGCTCCATTGGATCCCAGATCCACAGCCACGACCTCCCCTCTCTGTCGTGCGCATCTAACCTCCCACCCCTCGAGGTTGTGTGCCGTTGGATCAAAATCCAACCGCCACAACCTCCCTCCTCTGTTGTGCGCCGTTGGATTAAAATCCAACCGCCACGACCTCCCCTCCCCTTTTCAATGTTGTGCCCAACGGCCCGGACCTCCCGCACCTCAGCTCGTCGCCGTTGGATCGAGATCCAATGGCCATGACCTCCCCTCTCCTTGCGTCGCCGTCAGATCAAGATCTCACGGCTATGACCTCCTCAGCGTCGTGCGCACCAGCCACGACCTTCCCTCAATGTTGTGCGCCCTTGGATGTAAATCCAATGGCCAAGACCTCCCTTCATAGTTGCGTGCCCTTGGATCGCAATCCAATGGCCGTGACCTCCCATCGCATCATGCGCACCAGCCAGACCTCCCACCTCTGTTGTGCGTCGTGGGATTGAAATCCAGCCGCCATGACCTCCCACCTCTGTTGTGCGTCGTGGGATTGAAATCCAACCGCCACGACCTCCCACCTCTGTTCGTAGCCGTTGGATTGAAATCGAACAGCCACGACCTCCCTTTGCGTCGTGCGCAACGCCCATGACCTCCCTCCTCTATTCAGCGCCTTTGGATGTAGATCCAACGGTCCTGACCTCCTTCTCTGTTGTACGCCTTTGGATTAAAATCCAGTGGCCACGACCTCCCTTTGCGTCGTGCGCTACGCCCACGACCTCTCCTCAATGTTGTCCGCCCTTGGATGTGAATCCAATGGCCACGACCTCCATTCTATGTTGTGCGTCGTTGGATTAAAAATCCAACAACCACGACCTCCCCTCGCTTGTCCGCATCGCGCGCAGCGGGCAAGACCTCCCCATCGGTTCCGCGCCATTGGATGTAGATCCAACGGCCGCGACCTCCTATCTCCTTACCGCGTGTGACCTCCCCTTTTCTTTGCGCCATCGTGCGATGAAGATCGTGCGGCTGCAACCTCCCCCTTTCCTTTGCAGGTCATACCGTTTCGAATCAGATCGGAGGGTCACGACCTCCCCCTTCGCTTATCCAACGGTTGGGGCAGCTCCTGTTCTTCTCCTTCCTCGGTCACGTGCGCGTGCGCCATGGCAGAGGGGGAGCAGAGCCCAGTCACCTCCCAACAGCTCTTTACTACGAGCAATTAATGCGTGTCAACCTTTCCGCCCCTCAGTCCTGCTCCGACCTGCCCCCCATCACCTCCACGTCCTTGTGGAGCCATGTACCGAGCCATGGGCTAAGCTCACCATGGAGCTTAACCCTAGCTCATGACCTCTGCTCCCCGGGCTATAAAACCTCCCCTTGTTCCCCCTTAGCTTCCTTTACACGCCATTGAGCTCTGGCTTGCACCCACTGTGCTTGTTGAGCTCAAATTGCCCAGGAGCTCTCCAACCGCCATTGTTGCACTTTGGAGCTCCTCGGTGCATCTAGTACTCCAGTGGCCCTCTTGCTCCATTTCTTGCTCCAACTCCTTCCTCTCACCTCAGTGGTTATTAACCCTAATTAAATTTGGCTTGTCTCCTCAGGGCGTGGCTGAATTTTGGGTTCCCCTCTTTTCGGCTGGAAACACCCCCCCTTCGTCTCCAGCTCCGGTAAGAACCTCCTCCTCTCAATCCCTTGCTCTAGGTGCACCTCCTAGCTTTGTGGAGCACATTGTGATGACCCGGTGCTATTGGTTTTGCCCAGGTCCTCTCCTCCACTTGTCCTCCCCGGCGCCGGCAAGGTCCTTCGCCGCCTGAGCTCCTCAGTCCTCCTCGGGTCCTCCCTGCACCTAGTTAACCTTCTAAGTAACCCCTAGGAGCTGGGCACCCGCCAGGCGACCATCTTGAGCTCCTTGTCTTGATTGTCATTTGGTAGGGTGTTCTGCTGCCGCCCCTCTCCGGCTTCATGGCGCTCGTCCACCACCGCTGGTGTGGGTGGTACCGATGGGTCTTGCTCGCTATTGCACACCGTGCAGCACCCATTTGCGCCGCCGTCAGAGAACGCCGGCGGTGGCCATGTCTTCGCTGTCGGTTTCGTAGTCGGACGAAACCGACAACTGTAGCGACGTCCCCGAGCCATATGTGTTTAGATCTACGGGCGAGATCTAGCGGGACGTGCGCGTGCGCTGTGTGCGTTGGTCACGGGCCGTCCATCTCGCGATCAATGACCACGACCTCCGCCCCTTCGCCCGCGCGAGACCCAAACGCGTTGCACGCGAGCGCGCGATGCCGCAGGACGTGAGCCGCTTGATCCAGGATCCACGGCCCACGTTCGTCGATCCCGCGAGCGCGCGAGTGCGCGTTTTCCCCGAGGTCTTGGGACGTCCGATCCAGGATCAACGGCCCAGATTCGTCCACGTCGTTTCCCTTTTAGGAATTTTCCGTTGGATTTATTTGTGAACTAAAAAAGGTAATAAACTTCAAAATTTCATAACTATTTCAATTTAAATCCAAATGAGTTGATTCAAAATTTTTTAGCTCTGGTTTGAGCCCAGATTTAATCTAAAAATGGTTGTAAGCTCAGTTCGGCTCCAGAAAATGGATTGTTAAATTGGTTTCAAAATTAACTTTTAATATTGCTCTAAAATTGCAATTAACTTGTAAAATGCATAAGTAATTATCTAGACATCCTTTTTGAGTGAATCCAACTTTGTTGGCTTCCTCTATTAGTGTACTAAATGGTAGAATAGGATTTAGGCATGTCACTATTTTCAAAAGAATTGTGGGTGCATTTTACTTGTGCTCTTTTGCATGTCTGTGAAAAATCATAAAACATGCATGCTAGCTCCAAATGAGGTGAACTCAATTGTGTTATTCATCTCATGAGGTGATTGTTTTACCATAAAAATCCCAGGTGCAGCACCTCTGTGGAAAATTGTGCTAGAGAATTTAATTCAGATGAACAGTAACCGATTTGAATTTTCCAGCATTTTCCAGGCTGAGCAGATTTGTTTTGGCCATATCTTTTGCATTGAGAATCCAAATCAATTGGTTCTTATTGCTAAATTCTTTATAAATCATGCCCTTGCTTCTGTAAAAATTTCAGAGCATTTGGATAAAGTTTGCTGTGGAGTCCTTTTGGTTTTCGTCGTTCTTATCGGTTCTTTTCGCATTTTTCGTTAGGTGTCGACGAGTGCGTTGGTCCCGTGAGTCATCCTTTGCAGCATAGCGAATAGCCCCAGCAAGGCAAGCAGTTTGATCATGTCCCTTATGTCCCATTACTTTAAAGTCTAATACTTTGTTTAACTTGTATGTATGCATTGCTATTTTGTTGTTAAATGATATCGATTAGTTGATCCTATAGATGCATATTTTGTAGGTAAATATTCATTCTCTACTACTAAGCCTAGGATTATCTTGCTGTGATGTAGAGTTCGATGTATGGACTCTTATCAGTTAGTAGTTTGTGTTGATGATGCTTAGAAATGCTTAGATAACGGTAGAAATGGGCGGTTGTCGACATTATGTCGATGACCTTGATCACACAAAAAATTATTATTCCATGATGTCCATCTTGTGCTTTGTTACTTTGTAAACAAATAAAATAAAAATGAAAACAAAATTGTTTTATGACTTGGGCACAATGGATGTTGGTGTGATATGTTGGGTGATTCATGCTATTGTTGTGGTGGCTATTGGGTTAGTCACTTCCAGGATTGTTGTTGTCATCTATCTATTGTTATTATGTTATTGTCTCGTTGTTATTTACAAATTAAAAATAAATTGCAAAACTGCTTTGAATCTATCTAAATATTGCAAATGAAAACTTGCTTTGTGCTAAAATGAGCCTAAAGCCCTCCACTTAAACAAAGCTTGCATGTAGCATATGTATAGGTCTGTTATCTTTACATGTCAGTCTTGCGAGTACATTTTTGTACTCATTTGCTTTGCTTAATAACTTTGTTGCAGAGGAGGTAGAGCCCCAAGGGCCCTACTTTTGTGAGATATGCTGTGGTTGGGACGACTAGCTTGGCGGCCCGGTCGGTTGCCTTGTGGGCTAAAGGCAAACCTTGTGGCCTTCTTTTGTTATCGCCATCTTATGGCTTTTGCTTCCGCTATTGTTTATCCTTCTTAGTTGTTATTTGGCCGGTCGGCCCCTTTTGTAATAACTCTCTCTATATTATGTATGTCTTTGGTTTAATCTAGTTCGTGCTTTGGTTCTATGTCTTGTATGATATTGATGCACGATTTTGGAAAGGGGTGTGCATACTGCATTTCTGGGAAGTATACATATCTCGAAGACACGGGTTATTTTGTTTGTGATGTTAGGGTCAATGGATGACTAAACATTACAAGCTAAATAAACCGGGGTCCTCACAAGCCACCAGCGGCACCCCAAAGCCGATGGTCCAGTACACGAAGGGACATGTGAATCACGTCACCGCAGAGGAAGCTCAGGCAGCACTAGATGTCGTTCGTGGTACGTTCCTTGTTAATTCGATACCAGCTTCAGTCTTGTTTGATTCCGGAGCTTCACATTCTTTGTCTCAAATAAGTTTATGGGAAAATATGGGTTACCTATCTCTCCCTTAGTTAACCCTATGATAATACATTCTTCGGGCTTGGAAATGAGGACCAGTTCTCTATGCCCAAGCCTTACCCTGGAAATATCCGGAGTATCTTTTTTGGCAGACTTAATAGTCTTGCACTCTCAAGGTTTGGATGTAATTCTTGGAATGGACTAGCTAACCAAGAATCAAGAACAGATAGACTGTGCCAATAGGTCTATCACCCTCACCAATGAGCAAGGAATTTCAGTTGAATTCAAGCCCAAGATTCCTACCGGAAGAAGTTCCATCTTGACCAACTTGAAGGAGGTAAAGCCTGAAGATATACCAGTGGTGCAAGAGTACCCAGATGTTTTTCCTGAGGATTTACCCAGCATGCCACCGGATAGGGACATAATGTTCTTAATTGACTTAGTCCCAGGGACCGCTTCAATCTCGAAGCGACCCTACAGAATACCGGCCTATGAGTTAGCAGAGCTGAAGTAGCAGATTGAAGAGTTGCAGAACAAAGGCTATATCCAACCAAGTTCATTACCGTGGGGAGCACCAGTACTATTTGTCAAGAAGAAGGACAATAGTATGAGAATGTGTGTAGACTACAGATCGCTCAATGAGGTGATGATCAAGAACAAGTACCCGTTACCCAGGATTGATGACCTGTTTGATTAGCTGAAAGGAGCAAGTGTCTTCTCAAAGATTGATCTGAGATCCGACTATCACCAACTGAAGATCAGACTAGAAGATATCCCCAAGACTGCTTTCACCACCAGATATAGACTGTATGAATTTACAGTAATGTCTTTCAGTTTGACGAACGCCCCTGCTTATTTCATGAATATGATGAACAAAGTGTTCATGGAATTTTTGAATAAGTTTGTTGTTGTTTTCATCGATGACATTCTTATCTACTCAAAAGATGAAGAAGAGCATGAGAAGCATATTAGAGTAATTTTGGAAAAACTCAGGGAACGTCAGCTTTATGCCAAATTCAGCAATAGCGAATTTTGGCTAAGTCAAGTGGCTTTCCTCAAACATATTGTGTCAACAGGAGGAGTTGTAGTAGACCCCGCCAAGGTTGAGGCAGTAATGGATTGGAAACAACCTAGATCTGTCACTGAAGTGAGAAGTTTTCTCGGTCTAGCTGGGTATTACCGCAGATTCATTGAAGGTTTCTCCAAGACCGCAAGACCCATGACTCAACTTCTGAAGAAGGAGAAGAAATTTGAATGGACAGATGCCTATGAGAAAAGTTTCCAAGAGCTGAAGAAGAGACTAGTTTCTGCACCAGTGTTAGTCCTACCGGATATCCATAAGGAATTTGAGATTTTCTGCGACGCATCTCGTCAAGGACTTGGATGTGTGTTGATGCAAGAAGGCAAGGTCGTGGCTTATGCATCTCAGCAGTTAAGGCCACACGAAGGGAATTATCCGACTCATGATCTTGAGTTAGCAGCAATTGTGGATGCTTTGAAGATCTGGCGGCATTATCCATTGGTAACCGCTGTGAGATTTTCACGGATCATAAGAGTCTGAAGCACATCTTCACCCAGCTAGAACTTAATCTCCGATAGAGAAGATGGCTAGAGATGATAAAGGATTACGACCTTGGAATCCATTATCATCCGGGCAAGGCAAATGTGGTTGCAGATGCCCTGAGCAGAAAGGTATATTGCAACACCACCTTGATTCGGAAGAATCAGCCAGAATTATATGAAGAACTGAAGCACTTGAACTTAGAGATTGTCAGCCAAGGTTGTGTAAACGCTTTGGAAGTTCAACCAACTCTTCAGAGTCAGATCAGAGAAAAACAGATAGAAGATGAAGACATCAAAGAGATCAAGAAGAACATGAGAAGAGGCAAAGCCCTAGGATTTTCTGAGGATGAGCAAGGAACAGTATGGTTTGAAAACCGTATCTGTGTACCTAATCATCAGGAAATAAAATAGTCGATTCTGAAGGAAGCACATGAATCGCTCTACTCCATCCATCCCGGAAGTACCAAGATGTACCAGGATCTAAAGGAAAAATATTAGTGGGTCAGCATGAAGCGAGAAATCGCTGAGTTTGTTGCACGTTGTGATGTATGTCAGCGAGTCAAGGCAGAACATCAAAGACCTGCTGGTTTATTGCAACCATTACCAATTCCCGAATGGAAGTGGGAGGAAGTTGGTATGGATTTCATTACTGGACTTCCTAGGACCCAATCAGGATGTGATTCCATTTGGGTGATAATTGACCGGTTGACCAAAGTGGTTCACTTTATTCTAATCAAGACTACCTACTAGAGCAACAAGTTATCAGAGTTGTACATGGCCAGGATCATCTGTCTACATGGAGTACCTAAGAAGATCGTGTCCGACAGAGGTTCCCAGTTCACTTTCTGATTTTGGAAAAGTCTACATGAAGCCTTGGGAACCAGACTCAATTTTAGCACAGCCTATCATTCTCAGACAGATGGTCAGACAAAATGCGTGAATCAAATTCTAGAAGATATGCTTCCAGCCTGTGCCATAGATTATGAAAGAAGTTGGGACAAGAATCTGCCCTATGCAGAATTCTCGTACAACAACAGCTACCAAGCCAGCTTGCAGATGTTTTCATTCAAAGCTTTGTATGGCAGAAAGTGTAGAACTCCTCTCCTTTGGGACCAAGTAGGAGAGCAACAGTTCTTTGGATCGGAGTTGATCAAAGAAGCTGAAAGTAAGGTTAAAGCAATAAAAGAACGCCTGAAGGTGGCTCAGACCCGATAGACAAGTTATGCTAATAACCGTCAGAGAGAGTTGTCCTTTGAAATAGGAGATTTTTTCTATCTTAGAGTTACTCCACTCAGAGGAGTAAAAAGATTCCGGATAAAAGGAAAACTCGCACCCAGATTTGTGGGACCTTACAAGATTTTGGCAAGAAGAGGTGAAGTTGCTTATCAGCTTGAGCTACCAGCATCCTTGTCTGCAGTGCATGATGTCTTCCATGTCTCCCAACTGAAGAAGTGCCTTAGAGTGCCAACAGAAGAAGCACCGCTTGAAAGCATCAACCTTGAGGAAGATCTCACCTGTGGGGAGCAGCCAATTAAAATTCTTGACATGGCAGAACGAATCACCAGAAGCAAAGTCATATGTTCATGCAAGGTCCAGTAGAGTAATCATTCAGAAGAAGAAGCCACCTGGGAGCGAGAACAAGATTTGAAAGCCGAGTATCCCCACCTTTTTGCTGGCCAACTTTGAATCTCGGGGTTGAGATTCCTTTTAAGGGGTAGGTTTGTAATAGCCCAAAATTTTAAATTTAGTTGAAAATTAAAACTTAATTATTTTTGTGGATTTTCTAAAATTTTAAAAGCCTTTCCTTAATTATTTTAAAGCCAAAATAAATTTATTTGCAAAATATATTACCAATTATATGTTGTAAATATTTTATTTAAGTCGAGAATAACTCTAGGAATTTACGTGAATTTTTCTAGAATTTTTGGATTTTATTTGCTATTTTTAAAAGCCTTTTTGAATTAATCAGATTATTTAAATTAACAAAGCAATTTAAATCCTAAAAAGCATGTTGGGCCGAATATCCACTGTTCGGCCCACTTCTCTCTCTTTTCGCCCACTCCAACAAGACCAAGACCCCAAACCCTCCTCTCTCTACTGTTGGATCTAAATCCAACGACCCGCACGCCTCCCTCTCCTTTCCTCTCACCGCCATGTGGCCCGCACCCTTTCTTCCTCGCTTTCTTCCCATGTGACCAAGCCAAGACCGCCACCATTCTTCTGCATAGCAGAAGCTCTGACCGCCGCCTCCTCAACCGCCCGTGATCCGCCTTGCGTCGCATGACCTCGCGCCCAGCTCCACCTTGTCCCCACCCTCTCCCCCTTCTCCACGTCGGTTTGCCTGAGTTCCACAACAGCCACCGCCACGATCTCCAACATCCCCTTACCGCCTCGATGCCCCTCGGCCCCTATAAAAGGGAGCACGAGGTAGTCCTCTTCTCACTTATTCTCTCCCCCTCACTCACTCCTCCTCCCTCGCGCCCGTCTCGTCGGAATTTGAGTTTTGCTCGCCGCTAGCCGCAAGCGCCCCGCCGCCTCTAGCACCGCCATCGACGACGCTCTAGTCCCGAGTCCACCACCATTGGCTTCGCCAGACCGTCGCCGACCTAGTGCTCGCCCTCACCTCACCGGAAACCTACGGGAGCATCACCGCCGCCACGAGCCCTAGCGCGCTGTAGCTTTCTCGTCACCGTTGGCTGCCTCCGTCCTCCCCCGGTCACCTGGGTGAGCGCACCGCGATCCCCGCACTCTCCTCTATCTACTCATGTCCTCGGCGGTTGACGCTGCGCCTCAAGTCGCTGGCGACCCTTGGTACCGACGACGGCGCCGCCCTGTGCCGACGTGGCTTAGCCACCTCACCTCGACGTAGATGCCACGTTGCCATCCTATGCCCATGAGGTAGTGACGTGTCCTAGGTAGACTTGGTCCATGAGTACCGAGCCACTAACAAGTGGGGCCCGCATGTCAGGTTTTTCCATTTTATTTTATTTTTGGCCGAATAGTTCTTGCGGACATCACCCATGTGTAATAATTTGATTTCTCTTTAGAAAAATAATTCGGTAAAATCAAGAAATTCAGAATTAGGGTTTTATTTTAGGTTTAAACTTCCAAAGCCCATATCTTTTGCATCCGAACTCCAATTTGGGTGATTCAAATTTGTAAATTTATATAAATTCAAGATCTAGCTAAATAAACTAAAATTATTTGATTTGGAGTTAGTTTAATTTGTCTTTTTGAATTTTATTTGATTTCGTTGTATTTTCGCGTATAGATTTCGGCGACTCTGGAGAGTTTAATCCTTCAGATGACTTAGAGTACCAAGACTTAGATCAAGGCAAGTTATACCATTGACCATGTTGATCCCAATATTTTAAAGTTATTTAAATTCTATTTTTAAATTATTATTGCATGCATAATTTTATTCGAGCTATTTTAATTCCCTGTTTAATTCCTTAGTTTTTCCAATTCCTTTGAATAGCCAATTTTGAATATTGATTATCATTCCCTTGTCACCCTTAGATAAAATAATATTCAAAATAAACATATGCTTAGTCAATGCTTAGATCAGAACTGTGTTTTTGGGAGATTTTTTGCCAAACGATTGAAATTTGTTTAAAATTGAGTCTATGGTATTGTTTTACCATAGAGAGTTTATAAAGATGGTTTTATTTAAAATAAAATCAAAAATGGGTTTGGACTTGGGCGAAATGGATGATTGGTGGGTGCAGATTTATGCACGGGCTCAATCTGGTTAAGGTTGAGGCCCAGGGGTTATTTTGGAAAGTCGCCAAAGTCAGTTAAGGACCGATCTTTGAGCGTATTTTGCTACGCCTTATCGTACCACCACATGTCTGGAATGAGACAAATTTGGCTCAATAATTTGCAATACCTTAATGTTATTTGTGTCATTGTTGTGTGGGTGTCGGTTAGACAGTATTCCCACTTGGCGCAAGAGGGGGCTTTTCGGAGGGTGGTTAGCCCAATGAAAACGAAACCTTAGCAGACATGAGTACATTAAGGTAGAGCATTATAAAGGCCTCATGATAATTGCTTAGTCACACGCCTTCGGAAGCGTGAATTGGCCGACATTAAAAGCAAATTATCTCATGTGTGTAAAGCTATACAAATACTGCAGAGTAGAAAACTATTCGAATAAACGCATCCACGGTCATGGACATGCTGAGCAAAGCCACTTTAAGTTAGACTTTATTTTTGGTTTTAAAAATAATTAAATGATTTTAGGATGGTAAATCCTTGTGGTAAAATTGGGCGGTTAGCCATGTGATAGGAGGGTATCCTTCACCATTCATTCTTGGAGGTTATCCACTATACAACTGTCATTTTAAATCTAATTTTAGTTATAGATTAAAAATGGCCTTGGAAATTAATATGAGTATTTAAACTAAAAATGTTGCTTTATGCAAATTGAACTCTGCCAGTATCACTTGCTTACTTATGCATGCATCATAATTCTTTATTGGGTGTAACTTGCGAGCACGGAAGTTGTGCTCACTCTTGCTGAATAATCTTTATTCAGAACAAAACTTCTATCAGGACGGTGAGGACATAGACATTTAGGCCTACGCCCCTAGACGATTGCCTATGGCCTACTACTACTTTGCTACCGTTGTGATATTTGTTTATTTGGCCTCAGGCCCACTTTGTATTAAACTCTGAATTATATTAATTAAATGTGTGATGTGATTGTGATGTTACTTTTGTATGACTATGTACATTGGAAATCCTAGACTAGTATATGAACACAGAGAATTCGGGATCCTTCGTTCCCGGGTTCGACACTTGCCGACAGAATAAGAGGGATTTTTGAAATAGGATGGACAATGAGCTATAATAGCTTATAAGAGAGTTATCAAATTCTCTATCGAGCTGTGAAAAAGATTCAACAAAAGACAGAAACAAATCCACTATTGGTTTTACATCAAGCAATACGTAGAGTAACTCCCAATATAGGAGTAAAAACAAGACATAATACAAAAGGATCGACGCGGAAAGTTCTGATTGAAATAGGATCTAAACAAGGAAGAGCACTTGCCATTCGTTGGTTATTAGAAGCATCCCAAAAGCGTTCGGGTCGAAATATGGCTTTCAAATTAAGTTCTAAATTAGTAGATGCTACCAAAGGGAGTGGAAAGATGGTTATAGGTTCGAGAGGAGGTACCATCTACTAATTCAGATTACCCATCACTCCTAGAATATGGCACCCTTTATCACTGAGCGGTCATTTAGGGGCCTTAGCTGGTGATCCAGGCTATTTCCCTCTTGACGATGAAGCTTATCCCCCATCGTCTCACTGGCCGACCTTGACCCCTGTTATTTTTGGGTCATATCTAGTATTCAGAGTTTGCCTCGATTTGGTACCACTCGCGTAGCCTACACCGAAACAGTGCTTTAATTACCCCTAGATGTCCAGTCAACTGCTGCACCTTAACACATTTCGGGGAGAACTAGCTAGCTCTTGGTTCGAGTGGCATTTCACCCCTAACCACAACTCATCCGCTGATTCTTCAACATCAGTCGGTTCAAACCTCTGCTTAGTTTCATCCAAGCTTCATCCTAGTCATGGAGAGATCACCCAGGCTCAGGTCCATAGCAGTGACAATCACCCTATGAAGACTCGCTTTCGCTATGGCTCTGGTGGGTTCTGTTCCCTTAAACAAGCCACAACCTATGAGTCACCAGCTCATTCTTCAACAGGCACACGATCAGAGATCACTTTCCCCTCCCACTGCTTGGGAGCTCAGCACGGTTTCACGTTCTATTTCACTACCCACTAGGGGTTCTTTTCACCTTTCCCTCACGGTACTACTTCGCTATCGGTCACCCAAGAGTATTTAGCCTTGCAAGGTGGTCCTTGCTGATTCACATGGGATTCCACGTGACCCATGCTACTCGGGTCAAAGCGTAAGCTAGTGATGCTTTCGGCTACTAGACTTTAGCCATCTAGGGTACAGCACTCAACTGCTTCGCCTAGCAGCACAACGCTTGTATTGCTCTCCCACAACCCCGTTTTCATAGTTTAGGGTGCTCCCATTTCACTCGCCGCTACTACGGGAATCACTTTTGCTTTCTTTTCCTCTGGCTACTAAGATGTTTTAGTTCACCAGGTTGTCTCTTGCCTGCTCATGGATTCAGCAAGCAGTTTAAAAGGTTGACCTATTAATGAAGCAAATTCAATGAAACAACAACGTGGCGAAGTTGCCCACAACCCTGAAGCCTCTTAGCACGCCGCACCATGCTTGTAGCACCCTCTCCTTCATGAAGTACTCTGACATGAAGTTCGATGGGTCCATGTTGATAGTCCCGCATGCGGCGAGGACATGATAGCATGGCTTGTGAAGGAGCTTTAGCTTGTTGCATGTGCAGCTAGGTTCATTTATATGATCTCCAAGGCACACCTCAAGGGTAACAAGAGAGCAAGCCATCCCAAATTCGGCTCTATCCCGAAGGAGCACGTCGAAACGATACTCCGTATTGCCCATCATGAAGACCGTGTGGGACTAACCCTTCTCGGTCTTGGCCTACATGTACGCTGTAATCTTCGAGCAATACGGTGTATGTGGGTTGGCTGTATGAAGTGCTGCATTTGCATGCCTTTCCCTAAAATATCTAATTGTACCATGCAGAACGCCTTCCACGATGGCGATGAGGGGTTGAGGATGGAGGCCCCTAAGAACCCAGTTGTACACCTCCGCAAGGTTAGTGGTCATTATGCTGTACCTTGCATCGTCCGTGTCGTGCAGCAAGGACCATTTCTCCAATGGCTCGGCCCTAATCCAATAGGAGAAGCACTTGATTTTATGTCCCTCGAGGTTCTCCACGTCACATAGGGAGGGTCAAGCTCCGGCAGTGGTGTGAGGCGTGCGGGTAGCGCCGCCCTAGGAATGGACGGACGCTTGTTCCTCTTGATGACGTGCGTCTTGGTGTGCTCCTCCAACATCTCCCACAACGCGTCAAATTTACGCTGCTGGTTCTACATAGCCAGCCCCTTGAATAGCTTCATCAACGATTGCTTTGGGAACTGCTTGAAGAAGTTGGCCCCCAGATGGCGAATGCACCATCTGCTTATCATGTCTGGCCAAGGGAACAGCTTCTCGGGGTCTTGCTAAAGTTTTCTAATGGCCTTGATCATCCTGGGGTGACAATCATGGATTATACAGACATTAGGACGTGCCCCAACTACTCCCTCCTTCAGATGTCGAAGGAACCACAACCAGCTGTCGAAATTATCACTTTCAACGAATGTGATGGCCAAGGGCAGAATTTGATTGTTGCCATCAACGACAATTGCTGTCAAGATCTGGCCCTTGTATTTTCTAGTTAGAAACATCCTGTCGACTGAGATCACGGGAAACATGTGCCTGAAAGCATCGATACAAGCACCGAAGGCTAAGAAGGTCATCTGCAATACTGTGAAACCTCGTGGTCTTTTGGATGGCTTGTCATTCTCAGTACTGTATGTGCCCGGGTTCTTGTCCTACAGCACCTGTTGCATACGGGGAAGGTTGTCATAAGCCGCCTCGAAAGAACCAAACCTTCTTTGCAAAGCCTTCTACTTTGCATGCCATGCCTTCGCATTGCTAATCTTGTACTTGAATTTCTGCTCGATAGCCACTATGATGTGCTTGGCCTCTAGGTCCGTCTTCTTCACTATCTCTCCATACATGAGATTGGCTATAAAGATGGACAGTAGGTTGCGATGCTTCGGAAAAACACTACTGAGCACGTAGGATTGCGCCTCCACCCTGGAGACAATCCAGTGAGTCTTGTACTTGGGTCTACATGTGTGCACATGCCAAGGACAATCAGCCTGCTCATAGACCATGCTGTACTGCTCCTGGCTAAATTTAAGGACCCGATGTAGGGATACGGGTAGGCTACAATAGCAACAAATCAAAAATTCTACCACGTAAACCAGGAAGCCAAGCAAGTAGATGATCACAGATCGTTACCACCGAACCGTGAAGCGGTGGAAGAAGAGTTGGGCGATGCGGTCCAACGTGAAGTCGTCGATGTAGTGGTCGTAGTCGATCATCTCCTCCAACAATCTCTGTAGTTCCTTATGAAGATCGCGGATCGTCCTCAAGTGCAACAGCAACCGCATTAGCGCCTCTACGGTATACATACGTCCAGGGAAGGAACAACCATATCTTGGTCTGCTAGCACCAATTTGCACGGCAGAGCTCTCAGGAAGATGGCGGCTAGGGTTTCGGTGGAGCAACTCACATCAACTCGTCTGTTTCTCAATAGCCTCAAACATCTCCTTATATACTGCCCATGACGGATCCTATCCGAATATGTTTTGTTCCAACCCGTTAAGTGTGTGACTCATTAGGTTTATGCGTAATCGGTTGTGACTCGGAAACCCTTTCCGACCACGAGTCGTTAGCAGTTGCTAGTAGAACATAGCGATTCCCAAATACACACAAATTATATCGGACGAATCTTAATGCAATATGATCTACGACCAGGTACTTATCACTAACGACCAGCTCGTATCTTTATACGACCAGTTCATATTTGGTCTCGACCAATTCGTAACTCCTTACGACCAGGTTTCGACCACTTAGTGACCATGTTCAACCAGCCTACGACCAGCTCGTATCTCCATACGACTAGTCTGTATCCGATTGAACTGAAAGACCTTCTCTTGTATTCTCCCTTTGCCTCACGATATCTGGTTGAACTCCAGGTGAGATGTTGTGTCATCCATGGACTGTTCAATACTTTCTCGATCGAGTGTCAGATAACTTCACATGGTCGAACACTTCGAACACTAGTGGCATGGCCATGCACTTAATTTATCCAACCACAACAAGGGGCCCAGAGACATCTCTCCTATTATGTTAGGAGGGGCAAATCCCATATTCGATCAGTCATAATTCCTCCGCAAGTTTCATAGTATACCTGAAAGCTACTTTTATAACTATCTAGTTACGGAGTAGCGTTTGGTA
Source organism: Phyllostachys edulis (assembly GCA_036346405.1). Taxonomy (NCBI): domain Eukaryota; kingdom Viridiplantae; phylum Streptophyta; class Magnoliopsida; order Poales; family Poaceae; genus Phyllostachys; species Phyllostachys edulis. The sequence continues at coordinate 33,723,966 of CM070563.1, forward strand.
ACCCTAAGAGCACTATTACACATGTAGGAAACTATGTTGTCTTAGGTCTAAGGATTATACATCATCATTGCTTGAGACCAACTAGCGACACATAGAATCATAACAATCTCAATAGTGTCTCAAGGTGGGTCAATCCAACCCCATGTTCTTTAACATGTGTTCATATTATTGATTTGATATCCCTATATCCATGACCGGTGAAACACGATAGAATCACTAGTGTTCTAACCATTGACATCCGACCAGGGATTCATTTAGAACGACATCATATAAGTTAAAAGAGTTTCACCAACAAGTCACATACTTGTTAATCTTCATAATCAATGATTCATTCAAGGAACATGATAGCATATTATCCAATATTAGGAACATAATGAAATATAATCATCTCTATGATTTCCTCTAGGGCATATTTCCAATACCCGAAACATTCACTGTATGTACAAGGCCCACAGCTTCAAGGCATCCTGTAGTGATCCTTTGTCAGCAAACAATACATGAAGCCGAACCTTCGTACCATGATACTCCCATGGTGATTTGTGATCATCATGCATGGCAAGACCCACAACGTCCACCCTATTCCATTTTTGTGGGATGAGACTGTAACACCCCAACCCAACATGAGCTTGGAATGCTACTAAACTATCATTTTAACCATTTAAAACTAAGATATTTCTCTAAAATTCGTAGAACCTCCTTTGTATAGGTGACCATACCGGAGGTTCTAACAGATTAATATAACATTAATCAATAATCCAAACAGCCATAATATGCTAATCAACTAAAGCATAAACAAAAGGCATCTATATTATGTGTAATCAACTCTATTACAATTTATCCAAAGCATAAGGCATAACCATAACAAATCCTTTAAGCAGTTTGCTCAATTATTAAGGCATGTTCTAAATTTAACCAACTATAAAAGATTCGTGGCAGTGTGTATCCAAACTTATGACTATTCCCTCCCATGCATGCCGTTCTTGTAAGGGGTACCTAAAAAAACACAAACAACAGCAAGAGTGAGTCCAAAGACTCAGCAAAGTACAAATAATAGGACATTATAATACACAATTATAACATCAACATCCATTCCCAAATCTTTACAATTAAACATATCACATGCTTATGCAACGCAAATGCACAATGCAGGGTATCCAACCGTCGATGCATACCCATGCCCGTGCCTTCTAGCACAGGGACCATAAGCCCATACTCCATAAGTATGGGGACCACAAGCCCACACTTCACAAGTGTGGGGAGCACAAGCCCGTCATATACATGACGGGGACCTCAAATAAATGCTTGGTCACCACATGACCAAGCCTCAAATATGATAATATCATGCACATGAACAGTTACTCTATCCATCATTAACATGTATTAGCAGCAGCATCATACATGAATAAAACTTACTCACACTTCTAGCATTCACAATCATTAACATACATATCATTCTAGCATCCACGCATAACGAATATGTACATAATACTTGGAACCATGATCAAACAATCATAGGTTATCTATCAATAAATGTACTTGCCTTTACTAGTTGTGACGCACGGTTTGGCTACAAGATGGCAACAAGCACGACGTCTCTCCTACATTAAACACTCAAATTTCAATACAAGCTACAACATCACAAGAACAAAAATTAATTGACATCGCTCCTACACGTCCCCCAAATCCACAACGCTTCCCCAATACCGAATAGTCACCCCTTGCTGTTTTGCTACTAAAAAAGGGCGTAACTTTTGACTCACATGTCTGATCATGGCAAACCACCCAGTTCTAGAATCTACACAAAATTCCCCACATTTTCTTAGATTACCATGACTTTTAATTAAATCATCTAACCCCCTGTTTTTATCCTAGAAGACCGATCTGTCATCTTCTGGACAGCGAGCCTTACTAAATTCATAACTTGAAAATTACTCGTCTGCTCGATATGGTTAAATACTCTATGGAAAGATACTAAAATTATCTACAATTAACTAGTAGATGACATTCCCAAAATTTGCCATTAAGGTGCCCGAAATAATCGTACAACGGAACAAGAGACTAAGCAGATCTACTAATCAGCCCCTCGACTAGAAAATCCTAAAACCCCTCTCTAATTAATCTCGATACAAATCTCTAATTAAATCTCTCTCTATCTACTAATCAAGGCAAAACACATCTATACAAAGCAAAGTTACACTACTAGTTAATTTCTAGTGTTAGATGCTCTACTACCAGCCGCAAGCATGCATCATATTATCTAGTCACAATACTAATTCAGCCTAGGGCAAGCTTTGCTAGTAGCACTAATGCACGTGCATGGAAATCCCAATAAAATAATCAACTACTAATGCCACCGTTGCATGCAGCACTATCTGTTTCAACCCTGTTCCTTACTAAACCAATAGAACGCATGCATCTCCCATTATCTATCGCAGCAGGCAAGGAAACAAGAAGACAAACTAACGCATGATAGGGAACTATCATGACTGGTGATACAGAAGAGGGAACGGCAATACAAGCTGGAGGAGATTCAGTCTAATCACAGTGGGCCATTTGGGCCGTGGTCGAATGGCAGCCCATCTATAGCTGCAGAGTAGTATATTGAGACTATATAGCCAAATGTAATTGGAGAGGAGAGACATCAATTTTGATACACAAGTTATACCTGAACTTCCCATCTGCTCTTCTATTCTTCTTCTTCTTCTGTACCTCCAAATTCTCCATTCTGTGATACTGAATCCTGTGAATACACTCTTGATTGTCATAGTACATTGTTGGATTGAGGAGAGGTTCGTGACATTTTGGTATCAGAGCCTAGTGCGATCAAATCTGGCGAAGAAGAAGCAACCAAATCTGACCCAAAGGATGGATTCAGTGGAGGAAGAGGCAACAGCCATGAGAGCGCAAGTGACCGCCGTGTCGGCCAGCATCAACGAGATACTGGGAACTATGAAGGGGCTTGAGGCCTGGATACCAACTGTGAGCAATGGGATAGAGGCGTTGCGGAAATCGGTGGAGTTGGTGAGTGTTCGGGTTGCTACGCTGGAGACAACGCCGGTCAGCACACCACCACAACAACCACCACCGACCCGGCATCCGCCGATCAAGATGCCTCGGCCTGGTGGGCACCATGGGGAAGAACATCACCAGGGTACTACCGCCACCGCCGCCAGAGCCTTCGCCGCTCCAGTGCATGTTCTGGGCAAGCGTGAGCTGTCATACCCCAATTCCCCTTTGTTGTTTGGCGAACTAATTGGTAAGGGGGTATACGGGAGTGGTAGCAGATATGGTAATGAGGGGGCAAGAATGCCCAAAACTGATTTCCCTAAATTCAATGGGGATAATCCAAAATGGTGGAAAACTACCTGGAAATATTTTCATATGTATGCAATTCCTGTTGATACCTGGACTAGTTTTGCTACTTTGCATTTTACTGGAAATGCTGCATTGTGGTCACAAACTTATGAAGCAATGCATAATGTGGACAGTTGGGCTGAATTATGTGTAGCACTGCATATCAAGTTTGGTAGAGATAAGTATCAACAACATCTAGAGGAATTAGATACCAGTCGATAGATTGGGACGGTTGCTGAATACCATTGTAAGTTTGAGGAGCTGATGCATAGAATTCTCATTCACAACAACTCTTATGATGAAACATTTTTTGTCACTAAGTTTGTGGGGGGTCTTAAAAGTAAGATTCGAACAGCTATCAAATTACATAAACCTAGAACAGTTGATCTGGCTCTTTCATTGGCTCTAACGCAGGAGGAAATGTTAGAGGAAGTGCAGTAGAAGTCATTTCCCAGCCTATACAAGAATGATATGAAAGACCATCATCGACAGAACTTCAAGCCAACTTATCAAGGCAAATGGATTCTTGGGCCTAGACCTGACAAGAAGGAAAAGTTTGAAGATAAACCAAAATGGGAAGATAGATTTGAATCCCTGAGAGCTTTGCGCAGGGCACGTGGAGAATGTTTCAAGTGTGGTGAAACATTTGGGCCTGGCCACAAATGCCCAAAGGTGATACAACTTCATGTTATGGAAGAATTTCTAGAAGTTTTGCATCTTCAGTACACTTTAGACATGGACAATGACCAACAGAGTGAAAGCAGTGAAGAGATTTTGATGAGTCTTTCCCACTATGCTGCCGCATGTGTTCAAGGCAGGAAAACCATTCAGCTTTTGGGACTTATTCAGAACCATGAAGTGCTTATTTTGGTGGATTTAGGAAGCTCTAGTAATTTCATAAGTGACAAGTTAATTCTCAAGTTGGGCTATCCTATCACTCCTTGTGCGGCTGCTAAGGTAACCATAGCTGATGGAGGAAGTATTCTCTCTAATTCCATGATCAAAGGCATAGAATGGTGGGTCCAAGGGCATACCTTCTTAACAGATATGAAAGTGCTCAAATTGGGATATTATAACATTATACTGGGAATGGATTGGCTTGATGAGTGCAGTCCTATGTGGTTTCATTGGAGAAGAAAAGAATTCAGATTCACACACAAAGGCAATGCATAACCTTACAGGGGATCAAGGATTCAGTTAATACTTGTGCCATGATCTCAGGAACTCAATTTTCTGGATTGGTGAAAAAGGGTGCTTTGGCTCAAGTGATACAACTATGTCCAGTCAACAAAACTATGCAGAATGAAGCTTTACCAACAGAAGTGCAAAAATTGATCCAAGACCATGACAAATTATTTCAACAACCAACTGAGTTTCCACCTCATCAACATTTGATCATCAGATTACTTTAATTCTAGGTGCACCACCAGTTAACATTTGGCCTTACCGTTATTCCCCTCAATAGAAAGATGAAATAGAAAAGCAAATTTGTGAAATGCTAAAATCAGGGCTCATTCAACATAGCACTAGGCCTTTTGCCTCTCCAGTATTGTTGGTAAAGAACAAGGATGGTTCATGGTGATTTTGTGTGGACTACCGACAATTAAACACAATAACTGTCAAGAACAAATATCCAATGCCCATTGTGGAGGAGCTGATTGATGAGCTCGCGGGAGCAAATTGGTTTACTAAATTGGATTTGAAGTCGGGTTATCACCAAATCAGATTGGTTAAAAAAGATGAAGCCAAGACTGCCTTCAAGACTCATAATGGTTATTTTGAATTCCGAGTGATGCCTTTCGGCCTTACTAATGCACCGGCCACATTCCAATAAGCAATGAACCTTATTTTCGCTCCCTTACTCAGAAAATGTGTACATGTTTTTGTAGATGATATTCTCATCTATAGTAACTCCCTGGATGACCATCTGTGTCATTTACAACAAGTGTTTGAGATGTTGGAACAGCATAAGCTCTTTGTCAAGGCAAGTAAGTGTTCTTTTGCTCAATACAAACTGGAATACATAGGACACATAATTAGTGGACATGGTGTATCTATTGATGAACACAAAATTCAAGTAGTTAAGGACTGGCCAACTCCTACAAATGCAAAATAGGTGAGAGGGCTTCTAGGGCTGGCTGGATATTACAAGAAGTTCATTAAGAATTATGGCATAATTAGTAGACCTCTCACAGATCTGCTGAAGAAGAACACCATATATCATTGGCATACCACAGAACAAGACTCATTTGATGCCACAGAACAAGACTCATTTGATGCCATCAAGCAAGCATTGATCCATGCACCGGTTTTAGCCCTCCCAGATTTTTCTAAGCATTTTGTTATTGAGACATATGCTTGTGACAAAGGTATTGGTGTTGTGTTAATGCAACAAGAACACCCTATTGCATTTCTCAGTAAAGCCCTTGGACCAAAGAATCAGATGCTGTCCACATATGAAAAGGAATGCTTAGCAATACTTATGGCAATTGACAAATGGAGGTCTTATTTACAGCATCAAGTGTTCACAATACGCACTGATCAAAAAAGCCTTATTCATTTGGGTGATCAGAAGTTAACAACTAGTGTTCAACACAAAGCCTTCTTGAAACACATGGGCCTTCAATACAAGATCCTTTGCAAGAAAGGAGTGGCTAATAGGGCTGCTGATGCATTATCTCGCCGGCCATTGGAGCTTGAAGAGCTATTCTCCTTGTCGGTTAGCAAGCCTAGGTGGCTGGAGATCATCACTGAAGGTTATGTGCAACATGAAAAATCTAAACAACTGCTCACTGAGCTGGCTCTCACTGGCCACAATGAACAAGGTTATACTCTCAAGGATGGAGTCATTCGTTTTCAAGGACGCATTTGGGTAGGAGATCATATAGAAGCTCAAAAGGCAATCTTATTGGCTTTACATTCTAGCAGTATTGGTGGTTATTCGGGAGTATTTGCCACATATCATGAGATCAAGGCCCTGTTCTCTTGGCCAAATTTGAAGAAGACAGTGCAAGATTATGTGTTGTGTTGTTTGTCAACAAGCAAAGAATGAACACACTAAACTACCAGGTCTATTGCAATCTCTTCCTATTCCAGAGCAAGCTTGGAGCATAGTAAGCATGGACTTTATTGAAGGTTTGCCAAAATCCCATTCTTATGATACCATTTTGGTAGTAGTGGACAAATTCTCGAAATATGGACATTTCCTTCCATTGAAACACCCTTTCACTGCTCTCACAGTAGCACAAACATTTGTAGAGAACATATATAAACTACATGGCCTTCCTCAAGTTATTATCTCTGATAGGGATAGAGTATTTATAAGTGCCTTGTGGAAAGAGTTGTTTAGGTTCACTGATACCACACTAAACATGAGTTCCTCCTACCACCCCCAAACTGATGGCCAAACGGAGAGACTTAATCAATGTTTAGAAACCTATTTGCGTTGTACTGTGCATGCCAACCCAAAGAAGTGGTCCGAGTGGTTACCTCAAGCAGAATTTTGGTATAATACGTCTTATCATTCAGCACTAGGTACCACACCATTTGAGGTTTTATATGGACAAAAACCTAGGCATTTTGGCATTTTCAATACTCAGCAGTGTCAAGTGTCAGATCTTCAACAGTGGCTGCAAGAGCACAAAACAATGACACAATTGCTGCAACATCAATTACATCAAGCTCAGAATAGAATGAAAATGCAAGCAGACAAGCATTGCTCTGAACATCACTTCCAAGTGGGTGATTGGGTTTATCTCAAGGTGCAGCCCTATGTTCCGTCATCTATTGCCTGTAGAGACAATCAGAAGTTAATCTTCAAGTTTTATGGCCCTTATCAAATTCTGAAATGAGTGGGCAAGGTTGCTTATCACCTGCAGTTGCCAGACTCAGCGAAAATTCATCCAGTGGTGCATGTTTCTCAACTGAAAATAGCATTGCGTCCTGAAAATCATGTAAGCCCTGACAGTACCCTTCATTCCTTAGAAATTGCTCATTCTACCCCATGCAGTTTTCAGGATACTCGTTTGGTGAAACGAGGCGGTCGAGTGGTGCCACAAATTCTTATGCACTAGTCAGGTATGCCAGATGAATTCCTTACATGGGAAGACCGATGCCTACTCCAAAAGAGGTATCCCGCTACACCAGCTTGGGGACAAGCTGGTTTTTCAGAAGGGGGACATGTCATGACTGGTGATACAGAAGAGGGAACGGCAATACAAGCTGGAGGAGATTCGGTCTAATCGCAGTGGGCCGCTTGGGCTGTGGTCGAATGGCAGCCCATCTATAGCTGCAGAGTAGTATATTGAGACTATATAGCCAAATGTAATTGGAGAGGAGAGACATCAATTTTGATATGCCAGTTATACCTGAACTTCCCATCTGCTCTTCTATTCTTCTTCTTCTTCTATACCTCCCAATTCTCCATTCTGTGGTACTGAATCCTGTGAATACACTCTTGATTGTCATAGTACATTGTTGGATTGAGGAGAGGTTCGTGACAGGAATGGCCGGCTGGAATTTTCCACATGCTCCACTGGATCGGCTGGAACTCACGCGGTTGCACGCAAGCGAAGCGATCAGGCTGACGACTCTGCTGAAGGAGCAGCGTGCATTGGTGAGCGAACACACGGTAGAAGACACCGGTCGAGCGGCAACCAAGAGAGAAACGCAGCCCACAGCGTCTTGAGCGAGAGCAACAGTGCACGGAACAGCAGTGATGCGCTAGCGTGAGATGAAGGGCGACTGGCGGCGGCTACGCACAGGAAAAACAAAGCACTGCTAGGGTTTGAAATTTGGGTCCTCCTCTCCCCCACGATCCTTTTATCCTGGAACAAACCAACTCCTCCCTAAAAACTCTAAAATATTCCATTTTCACGTAACCCCTTTGGTCTAATTACACGTAGGCCCTTAAGGTTAATTTCAGGATATTACATTCTACCCTCCTTAAACAGAATTCGACCCTGAATTCTACTCGTCGTTCTACACGAAAGAGCCACCACAACTAAAATTAAGCAACAAATCACACATACCTGACGTGAACAACTTTGGATATTGCTCGCGCATGCGAGACTTCAACTCCCAAGTTGCCTCTTTCTCAGACTGATGTGACCACACCACCTTGACGTAAACTGATGTCTTACGCCCTAACACTCATCCCGACCTTTCCAGGTATGCTTAATGGACTGGACTCGAAGGTATAGCCTTACTCGTTGGTCAACGACTCTAACCAAACCTCACACTCCGATTCCCTCAAGTCTCCCTCGACACTGGGTTCTACAAAATGTTGTGTACCCCGCGCCAGGACTCGAGATGGTCCTAGTGAATCGCTATCTTCCAAAATTCCTGCAACTTCCAGAAACAAACTAATGTACCTTGAGCCAACTTTCCCTTTGGTACCAAACCACACAACTTACACAAGACACATGGAACTCTTGTTCCCTTCTATCAACCAACCACTTCACCTTTGCAAGGGGCATCCCCTTAACAAGGGACGCACAAATAACCCGCATTAAACCAATCTTCTTAAAAGAAAAACAAATGAAGAAGGAAGGATCCTCATCGTAGCCACGCATTACCAACTACCCTCCAAAAGAGTCGAAACCAAAATCGAAGACTCATCATGAGAACCTTTTCACTTTCCAAGTAGGCAGTTTGCAAATAAACACCACAAGCCAAAAGCGAAATCATTTGAATGCCCAAAATAACCATTTTCTTTCTTTTCTTAATCGGAAAGAACCATGCATACACCAACATAAAACCAACCCAATCTGCAAATGGCATCCATCATGAACACAAACTCAAACAAGAATCAAGAGAGTATTTCACTAGTCAAAGAAACTTTTTTTCCCTCAACCTTTCTTTTAAGAATTCAACTTTCTCTTAAACTATGGGATTCTAAATCATCCCACTAACTACTTCCTCTTAACCAACAAACTCAAAGTGATGCTCAACCTGAGAGCAACAGCCACACTCATCTAGAGGGACTCTACTAACTCACAAAAAAGATACTCTAGTCCACTCCTCTATGAAAAGAATTGCTTTGACAAATAATTCACAACACACCTCAGTATAGATTTCACCCACAGTCATATCACCTCAATCCTTTTAAGGATAATCAGCTCGCAGTTCATATCATACACTCTCATTTACTACATCCAAAGGTTTCTATCAAAGATCACCACAACTCTCGGAACCTAATCATGAGCAACCAAGATGCCAGCATAAAAATGCAAAGCCCAGACTCAACCTCTAAGACTCCTACAATGAACTTATGGTATACTGGATAGGTAATCCTTAGATCCGATGACTAAAAAAAATTCCCACAATCCAAATAATATTCTTAGTAATTAATATCAACATTCATCACTAATCAAGTAACTGCCTAAAGCGATTAACTTCACCAATCTTGAACTCACTAAACCACACCATTTCATTTCACCTAGACAGCCACAACATACACATTCGCAATATTCTTACTAATTGACCAAGATTCAACTTTTGAATATTCCAATATTCCACCAACATAAACAAAGGTTCTTGAATTACAATTCACTATTGGTTCTACTAGTTGTAACAACATAACCAATTTTGTCCAATAACCATCATTCCCTTTTAGATCTAATTCTCTACAAGATTTATATCACGAAATCAATTCATCCTCCAATGCTCCTCAATTAACTTGCAACACAAGGTCTCATAACATCATATTCTTAGCCACTATTAACCACATACCACTATACACTCTATAAGGTTTTGTAAAATAAATCCATTATTCCTTTCTCAAAAGAAGAGACAAATAAAAACAATTTTCAGCACACCGAAAACGTTTACCAATCATAGTAAACACAAGACCAAGAGAAATAGTCAAATAGCAATGATCTCGAAAAGCAAAAGAGGAGTCCATTGTTGAGGGCACAAGTCCCACAAAAAGAGAATATCAAACCTCAAATAAGAATAAAACATTGATTTTGAAAATCAAGAAACTCTTATGGGCAAAAACAGAAAGTTAGACACACTTCAAATAAACTGCGAGTTACAAAACTTGACTTCAATCTCAAAAACTTCTACTTCACTCTTTCTTTAACAAAGAAAGTAATTTTTTTTATTACAATGTCACTTTGCCAAGTCAAACAAGAAGCGCTCTTAAGACCAAATCACAAGAATAACTTAAGAACTAATTAAGTTTTCCAACACACCACTTACTCAAACCAATTTCATCTACCCAATACATCATGAACTCCAAAAGTTCACGAAGCAAAACTCCAAACATTTCACTTAAACAATACCATGAATGACGATCAAATTACTTTCTTTCTATAAAAATCAACAACACACTCATAATCTATTGCTAACAATCTTACCAACCTCCAGAATAATACACTATTAACAAAAATCGTCATAGTCTACTCTTCCATTATACAACTCTCCAAAAACCCACCAAATTGTTTCATACTAATTTATTATCCCATCCTCAAATTGAGAGTCCACCAAAACTTTACAACCTCACTACATCAACCACTTTATTCTTGAGTAGATCTACTATACAAATTAAAAGGTTATACCAAAACCTTTTCATTAAGGGCATACTATTATCCGACAATTCCACCATCATGTAAACATAGGTCCCCTATTAAATCCCATCAGTTCAACTCTTAGTGATGCTCAATACCAAACTTCAATATACAATAATTGCACTACAACAATTGTTGCTATCAATTGGCTTCATCATGAAAATCTCGATGCTACCTACTTTCCTTTCCAAGTCGGGGCCATATCAGGTGCACATACACTCATTTGTGCACATATGCACACAGCTGATCTGGGCCATCCGTTGTGAAACGTGCGGCCAAGATCCAGCCTCCCTCCCACACACGGCGTTTTGCGGAAATCACCCTGTGCGAAGCTTCTTCCTCTCATTTCTAACCCCTCCCGCAGCCCCGCTCCTCTCCAGCACGACGCGTCGCCAACTAGGGTTCGCCCACCGCGCCTCCCCCTGCGCTTCCGCCCCACACCTCCCATGCCTCCCCCTCGTCTCGCCCCAAGAACTCCCGCCGTCGCCCGCATGCCACTCCCCCCAATCCTCTTCGGCCGACATCCCGACATGGAGCACGCTAGGGTTCGGAGGCCCCTGCGTCGCGCCGCCACCCCAGTCGTCGCTCGGGACGTCACCGTGCCGCACCCTGCTGAGGCGAGGCGGCACATCTGGTTCTGACCTTCCGTGCCACCCTCCTGCGGCCGCCCCTTTGTCGGCCTGCTGCTCCGCTCCTAAGCCCGCGTCGCCCCTTGAGCTGCCCCCGCTCCGAGCCCTCCGCCGCACTGGCCATCCCCTGTAAGGTAAGCAGTCCCCGTCGATTCATTCAGGGTTGTCAACCCCCTCCCTCCCCTTGCGCCGAGTCCCCTCCCTGGAGCCCTGCATCAGTGGCGCCATTTAGTCCTACGCCGCGCCGAGCACCGGTACTGCGTCCCCTGTGCCGTGTGCCGAAGCCGAAGCCCTGACCCTGACAAAGACGAAGATGGATTAGTTCGTAAGGCAATCCAGGTGCTCTACAAAAGGAGCCTCCAAAAGGATGTACTTGGAGTTTTGCAATCTGAATCAGCTGTAATCTTGGAGTTTTGCAATCTGAATCTGTTGGAATCTGCTGGAATATGCAATCTGAATCTGCTGTAATCTTAGTTTTGTAATGAATCTGCTGTAATCTCTGAATTCTGTTTGAAATTAAGCACTGAAAAGTGGTCTGACTGTTGTCCAAAATGCTGTACAAATGCAATCTGAAATGCTAACTGAAATGCAATATGAAATGAAGTCTGAATTCCCTCTAAAATGTGGTCATATAGCAATCTGAAATGCTATATAAAATACAGTCTGAATTCCCTCTGAAATGTTGTCTGATTGTAATCTGTAATGTAGTCTGACTGCTGTCCACAAATGTAATCTCTAAATTCTGTATTGAAATGCAGAATGTAATCTGCAATGTCAGTTCTGGAGTTTTGAACTAAATCTGTGTGAACATGCAATTGGATGGAAAAAAGAGAGAGATGTTCATGCCCAAACAAGCTAGAAGGAAATTTGACCAAACAGGCTGGTTGGTCATCAAATACAACTCTGTTCTTCTCAAAGAAAGAAAGAGCAGACTACGACTTTCTAGAGCTTCTGTAGAAGAAAGCTAAGAGAGGCTATGCACCAGAAAGCAGCTTTGGACAAGAAGCATGGGCACATACATCTACCAGTGATGGCACTGACCCTATCAGTGAGGTATTTGCCAAATTTCAGCAATGCAGTAGAACTATTGTAATTCAATTGCTAAGAAAATATGGTTCCTTGAAATGAATTCTTAAAAGTGTAGTTTTGTGATAGTTACGATGGTTTCAAGAAATTTACTCTTAATTGTTTGATGTACAGATGCATAGCTTGATTAAGGCGACATCCAACCCAGAACATGAAGCTCCTAGTAAACAAAATTATCATGGAACTTCCTATCAAAGGATGTCCAGAAGGTGAAGCTCCTACCAAACCAAATTATCATGCAACTTCGGATCAACTTCGGGAAAACAAATGCCCAACAGGAAATCAAGAAAAGACAACCATCTTTACTAGGACTAAGTAAACTCTTGATCTAATATGACATGAATCATGTGAAGCTGTGATTTTCAGAACAACCTTTGATTAGTAAGCCTTGATGTATGCAATCAGAAAATTTAGTTCTGGACTGATGGCCTTGAAGTATCCAATCTGAAAATGCAACATGATATAGCAATGCTACAGTATCAGAATGTATCAGTATCCAATTTACATTTGTATAAGAATTCATATTCAGATTTGTATAATACATTGAGAAAACATTTCATAATACAAATTCAGATTCAGATTTGTATAATACATGAGTACTGAATCTGAATCTGAATTCGCGAGATGACCACAAATAATGGGTGATGAGCAGTTGGAGTATCACATTCATTTGCTATGACATTCATTTGCTATAAAGAAGAATAAAATTCGGCGACATAACCTCAAATAATGGCGATGGGGAAACTATGCAAACACCGATGAACAAGATGCAGATTCATTGACAACCACATTGTCCATACAACAAAATCTTTCTTCCATTCACATCCATACAACAAAATCTTAGTTCATACATGTCCATGACTCTAGAAATCTGAAGCTCAACATTTCTGAATTACCAGTATCACATGTCCATGAGACCAGAACTGAAACAATGCCTCCATCAAAATCCAACTAGCTAATATGAGAACAGCAGATACATCCTGCTTACATTACAAAGTTGTGCTACATATGAGCACAGCAGATACATTACAGAGTTGTGCTACATCTACTTCATTACAGCACAAGCATTACAGAGTTGAAGCAATCAGAAAAAGCAATCGGATGAGTGAGCACATGGTGCCATCGCTGGATGGGACCAGATGGCGACCCAGGCCGGTGTTGTCGTGAGCGCAGCGCAAAGGGAGCCGTCGCCGAACTAGGACGGGAGGTCCCCGGATGGAGGCACGAGCGGAGGCGCAAGGGAGGCCACGACGGACATGGTCGAAGGAGGTGCCGTCTCATATCGAAGTGGCCTCCCTCGGCAGTTGCTCGTGGTTGTCGCCGCTGCTGCACGATGAGGGAACCGATCGCCCGTGGTCCTAGCGCACGGAGAATGGTAGAGCGGGCGCGAAACAGGGGCGGCGCTAGGGAGGGGCTAGGGCTTCTCGGCGCTGGGGCAGGGGCAGATGCTCGGCGCCGGACTGGCGAAGGGGCGGTGCGGCGTGAACCCTAGACGAGGGAGGCGATTGGAGGTCGATTTCGCAGGGGCGGTTGGGAGGAACGCGCAGTGCGGTGGGGGGCGAAATGCAAATTCCTGCGTTAAGTGGAAGCGGAGTGCGGGGAGGCTGATCTGGTCCGTGGATTGCTTCCTGGACGGCTCAGATCTACCATGTGCATATGTGCACCAATGTCTCTATGTTCACCTGATATGCCCCCTTCCAAGTCACATGAATATTTACAAACACATATTCAACCATTCCACCCCATGTTCATAATTTGGTGCAAAATCACACTAAAACTTCAAGAATCGAAATCTTCCATCAACCAAAAGTCTCAACAATACTAAAACCAAATTCATCACATCATTCTATATAGAAGAACTATCCATAACTTCTCCCATAAATTCTAGATCCACCGATACTCAATCTGTTCAATCTTTTGTACAGAAATCTAATAATTAATCATGGTAAGAAATATATATATATATATATATATATATATATATATATCTAGTAGCTATATATGATCACTAAGTATCTATAGAAAATATAACTCCAAGATTAATATCCACTAGGGCAATAATCTAGCATCTCCTCAACTTTCCCTTCCCATAGCTAGATTAACCCATTGAGACCAAATAATCCAACAATTTTGGCAAACTAAGCTATTTTGATGATCAAACTATTTTATCAGTGTTCCACACTTCTTTCTTAACAACTCCTTTGACTCCAATTAGGTATGGACATACTCTTAGTCACTATTTATCACGTAATTATACTAGGACAACATCAAATTAATCAACTTCACTTCCAAGGATGTTGGTTAAGATCGATTATGTACCACACTACAGACCCAACTTGATAACCCATACCATATCCATTAATTTCTGTAATTACAACATCTCACTTAATCATAACAAGATACCACTAAAGTGGTTTTAACTCTTTCTTTCATAAAAGAGAGGCATTCAACTTGAACACTCAAAATGCTTAAAAGGAATACATAGGGTCAAAGCTTTCACATTCAAAAGAACTTGCAAAAGAAAACTTTTGTTATCCAAAATACCAAGCAAACAAATGAGTCTTGTTTCCCAACAAGGAAGGTAGAACCCTCATGAAAAGATCAATTTTGCCAACTTAACGACATTCACAAGAAACAACAACAGATCAACAGTCGGAAGACCAGACAATCACTTTATGGAACTAATAAAGACCAATGGAAACCCATTAGCTGCATTGTAACCACTATCTGAAGAAAGTTCATCAACCACAAGAAACTACCGCCAGAAAACCAAATACAAACTCAAGGAAGACAACAACTTCCCCAAAAGAACTCATCACCAACCTCGGTAACTAAATTACCTAAGAAAAACCATTCACTATTCCCATACCACGGACGGTGGTACAACTTGGCCATGCCTATGGCCACAACAACGATCTCTACCTCTCGGCATAGCTATCAACCACAATCAAGAACAATTCAAAAATTAAGCACATCATTCAACTAAGATAATCAACGGAAGCGTATATGCAATGCAATAACCCAATCCCACCTACTGTGCTTAGTGTGTCAAAATTAATAACTCAAGTACCACAGACTCTGACCGCTCGATACTAATCTGTAACACCCCAAATTTCAACATGAGTCCGAATGCTACTAAACTAACATTGTAACCATTTAAAACTAAGACATTTCTCTAAAATTCGGTAGAAACTCCTTTGTATAGGTGACCATACCGGAGGTTCTAACAGATTAATATAACATCAATCAATAATCCAAATAGCCATAATATGCTAATCAACTAAAGCATAAACAAAAGGCATCTATATTATGCTTAATCAACTCTATTACAATTTATCCAAAGCATAAGGCATAACCACAACAAATCCTTTAAGCAATTTGCTTAATTATTAAGGCATGTTCTAAATTTAACCAACTATAAAAGATTCGTGGCAGTGTGTATCCGAACTTATGACTATTCCCTCCCATGCATGCCATTCTTGTAAGGGGTACCTAAAACAACACAAACAACAGTAAGAGTGAGTCCAAAGACTCAGCAAAGTACAAATAATAGGACATTATAATACACAATTATAACATCAACATCCATTCCCAAATCTTTACAATTAAACATATCACATGCTTATGCAATGCAAATGCGCAATGCATCTTTTCCCTTTTACTCTCTTTGCATTTTACCGGTAATGCGAGGTATGCAACCGTCGATGCATACCCATGCCTGTGCCTTCTAGCACAGGGACCATAAGCCCATACTCCACAAGTATGGAGACCACAAGCCCACACTCCACAAGTATGGGGAGCACAAGCCCGTCATATACATGACGGGGACCTCAAATAAATGCTTGGTCACCACATGACCAAGCCTCAAATATGATAACATCATGCACATGAACAGTTTCTCTATCCATCATTAACATGTATTAGCAGCAGCATCATACATGAATAAAACTTACTCATACTTATAGCATTCACAATCATTAACATACATATCATTCTAGCATCCATGCATAACGAATATGTACATAATACTTGCAACCATGATCAAACAATCATAGGTAATATATCAATAAATGTACTTGCCTTTACTAGTTGTGATGCACGGTTTGGCTAGAAGATGGCAACAAGAATGACGTCTCTGCTACATTAAACACTCAAATTTCCATACAAGCTACAATATCACAAGAACACCAATTAATTGACATCGGTCCTACACGTCTCCCAAATCCACAATGCTTCCCAATACCGAACAGTCACCCCTTGCTGTTCTGCTACTAAGAAAAGGGATAATTGAGTATTTGCCACTTCAAAGATTGACCTTCTAGCATTTGCCACTCCAGAGACTATAATCTAGGATTTGCCACTCTAAAGAATAGTTGCTTCATTATTTACCATTTATGACTATTTTACCCCTTTCCTTTCTTCTCTCTCCCATACCCACCGAAAAAGCGCTTATGGCACGCACATGAAGGCCCGTGCACTCGAGCGCCTCTGAGTCCGCGCCGCCGCCTCGACGCGGCATTTCCTCGAGCACCTTCCCCGTGCGTCCCCACGATGGTTGACGCCAACATCGATGCCAAGCTCCTGTGCGTGGCGGCCGGAGTAGCGTTGAAGCTACACCGCGAGGGCGCTATGACGAGGCGCTCGCTCGCTAGATATGGTTGCCGGGCCGCCTCCCCCGCCGGGTCTCAAGGGGCGGCACGATGCTTGCGCTCAAGGGCGGCGACAAGCGCGTGGTGGCCGGGCAAGGGGTCGCCGGCTGCTCTGAGGTGAGGCAGATCCGCCCAGATCTGGAGATGGCGCAGCGGTAGTGGAGTGACAGTGGTTTTTGGTGGCGAGAATCCGGCGATGGCGGCGATGGTGGACTACACAGTGCTGAGGGAGGGGGAGCTGAAGGGCAGCGGCGAGCTCAGTGTTTGAGTGAGGTGGACTGATAAGAGGAAGAAGACAGAGGGGAAGAAGAGAGGAAGAGGTCAGCATAAGGACAAGGGAGGGGGACCTGAATGGCAAGAAGGAAGCTCAATGCTTGACCGAGAGGAGAAGAAAGGCAAGGGTAAAATAGTCATAAATGGCAAATAATGAAGCAACTATTATTTAGAGTGGCAAATCCTAGATTACAGTCTCTGGAGTGGCAAATGCTAGAAGACCAATCTTTAGAGTGGCAAATACTCAATTATCCCACTAAAAAAGGGCGTAACTTTTGACTCACAAGTCCGATCATGGCAAGCCACCCAGTTCTGGAATCTACACAAAATTTCCCACATTTTCTTAGATTACCATGACTTCTAATTAAATCATCTAACCCCCCACTTTTATCCCAGAAGACTGATCTGTCATCTTCTGGACAGCGAGCCTTACTAAATTCATAACTTGAAAATTACTCGCCCGCTCGACATGATTAAATACTCTATGGAAAGATACTGAAATTATCTACAATTAACTAGTAGATGACATTCCCAAAATTCGCCATTAAAGTGCGTGAAATAATCGTACAACAGAACAGCAGACTAAACAGATCTACTAATCGGCCCCTTGACTAGAAAATCCTAAAACCCCTCTCTAATTAATCTCGATACAAATCTCTAATTAAATCTCTCTCTATCTACTGATCAAGGTAGCATGCATCTATATAAAGCAAAGTTACACTACTAGTTAATTTCTAGTGCTAGATGCTCTACTACCAGCCGCAAGCATGCATCATATTATCTAGTCACAATACTAATTCAGCCTAGGGCAATCTTTGCTAGTAGCACTAATGCACGTGCATGCAAATCCCAATAAAATAATCAACTACTAATGCCACCATTGCACGCAACACTATCTGTTTCAACCTGTTCCTTACTAAACCAATAGAACAAATGCATCTCCCATTATCTGTCGCAGCAGGTAAGGAAACAAGAAGACAAACTAACGCACGGTAGGGAACGACCGGCTGGAATTTTCCATGCACTACACTGGATCGGTTGGAACTCATGCGGCTACATGCGGGCAAGCGACCGTGGGCAGGCGGCTACGTGCGAAGGAGCAGCGGCAGCTGGCTGGGCGAACACGCGGCAGAAGACACCGGCCGAGCGGCAACACAGCAGAGGCAACGCGGCCACGCGTGCGGGCAGGGGCAGCCGCGCACGGGAACAGCAGCAATGCGCTAGCATGAGACGAAGGGCGACGGCGGCAACTACGCACGAGAAAAAGAAAGCGCTGCTAGGGTTTGGAATTTGGGTCCTCCTCTACCCCATGATCCTTTTATCCCGAAACAAACCAACTCCCCCCTAAAAACTCTAAAATATTCCATTTTCACGTATCCCCTTTCATCTAATTACACGTAGGCTCTTAAGGTTAATTTCAGGATATTACAGAGACCTTCGTCCTCATCAGAAGAGTCATCACCATCCTCTTCGAAAGAGTCATCGCTATCCTCTTCTAAAGCTTCCTCCTCGGCCCAGGCCGCCAAGTCTTCGATCTCCATATGACGCACTATGCTATCGACATGCTCCCCTGTATCCGCCTGTCCAGTGGGCTCAACTTGAGGTGTGCGATCTTCCTCTTCTAGCTCTGCAACATCGGCCACCGTGTCCTCTTCATGAAACAGACGATCTTCCTCTTCTGCCTGCGCGCCTAAGCTGCTCCTACCAACCGGACGATAGCCGTCGGTAGGGTCTCGTGCGACTCCCTTCAGACATGCTTGCACGAGTAGCACGCACTCGTATCCACGGTGCCGGCAGCCTTCCACAAAGCCCTTCCATGCAACCATGCACATCAGTCTACTCAACTCCCACCGAATATGCATGACAGGCAGACTCCAAAGCCCATGTAGGATGACACTACACACCTCGGGGCCCAAGGAGAAGCTGCAGGTAAGCCAGTGCAGGACATCATCGATTTTAGCATTCTCTGCGTCCGGGTGTACCATACTGACTTGCGTGAAGCCACTCAGGTCGACACCGTACGGACCTTCACGAATCGTACCAAACACTGTAATGCACTTTTAATCTTATGGGCTCCGACATGACTGATTTTTGACTGCAAATATTTTGAACATTTCAACTAGCCATTTGTCATAATACATTCACGAAATACGTGCTAAAACAATAAGTAGTGACGCGTTGCTCGGATGAGAACAAGAATGGATGAGACTATTACCTTCACGTGAAGACCTTCTCTCCTTATCAGCGAGCTTTCTTCTTCTTTCTCTCTTACCTCCCGAGCTCCTCTCCTTTCCTTCTCCCCTGAGCTCCTCTGCTTCCCTCCCCCTCCCCCCCCCGTCATTCTCTCTTCTCCTTTCCTTCTCACCTCTCCGCCTTTCCCGATCTTCTCCCCCTCTTCACTTCCCCTCTCCTTCTCTTCCTCTCCTTTTCTCCTCTCCCGAGCTCCTGTCGTTATCTCGAGAGAGAAATGGTGAAAGAGACTGTGAGTGTGCCTTTCTATACTACCGTCTAGTCACTCAACCATTGGGTGACTTGGCAGCAAGTAGTGGTCCAATGATTGAGTGACACGTCGACTGGTTGGTCAAACAGTCGCCCATTGGTTGAGCGACAAGTGGATTAGTCGCCCAACCATTAAGCGACTGATCCAAGTCGCTCAACCACCGGGCGACTAGTCCACTTGGCACTCTACCGTTGGACGACTTGGATCAGTCGTCCAATGGTTGAGCGACTAGATCCAAGTTGCCCAACGGTGAAGTGACAGAGGATTATTTCTGTAAAATAAAAAAGGCAGGTATATTAATGTCTTTTGGAAAAAAGATAATGATTATTTCAAAAAATTATATATGCTTGTGTCTATCATTTGGGAATTTTTGTAACGGTTCCTTTTGTGTGTGCCTAAAGTTTGAACTTGATATTGTCATCTTTTCAGTACAGAAGGGCCTCATGGAAAAAAGTGACTTAACTTGAAGGAACTCCGTCATTTAATCAATATCCAGTCAGTAGAACCTGGTGCTATCTTTATGTTCAATGTGATGCTACCTTTTCTGATGTAATAATTCTTTGGTTGGTTGCATGTTGTGCTATTTGTGGAATGATAGTTTGTGATCTAAATTTAGGCTACTTGAAATGTAATTTATCTTTTGTGCTCAGGCACTTGCAATATTTGAATCGTTGTCCGTGTGTCTATGTAATTGTTCTGTAGCTACTAGTTAGGATTGCTTTATTTCTTTAGGTTAATCCAACATGGTCCCTACAGTAGGTATTGTTTTAATCATACCCTGGCGTGGCCAGTGATGACACTTTAGAATATTTGATGATTTTGCATGTCAATTCTCTTCTTGTCACAACTTCCCATAGGGATGACACACATGTAAAACAGACTAATTAATTCTGTTATATACACAGGAAAATTTAATGGCACACTGTGAAGGGATGTATACCGGTTGGCAGCATTATAGTGCTACCCGTAACGAATGGATCGAATGCACCTGTAACATCCCAAAAATCTAACCTGGGATATTTGTACTAAGCACATGGTGACAATGCCAGCAATGGCATCTAACAAATTCAACGGACCTTTTTTGGTGTTACATTTTTCAACAAACACAGCTTTGGTATGGGCATGTAACTAAATTTTGTTAGGTAATCTTTGTTTAGTTTTTGTGATATTCAAGTTGGCTTCGTACGGCCGTATCCGAGCAATGTACGCAGATGGAGTCCAAGTCTGATTTGCATGTATAGGATATATAGGTTGGGCCTAGTGCCAAGTAACAGAGTGGAGAAGTGGAGAAGCAATGTGAGTTAGAAGCAATAGAAGAGAAAATGTAGAAAAGCTGTCATGCGCCGTTGCATGTAGCACCAAAAAGATCTTCTATGTTCCTCTTGCGTACGTGAGTTCCAGAGTGCATGCGTGTGTTGCTTCCTGCTAGTCGATCATCTTCTAGTCACTTCGGTTTCTAGCGTACAAGCACCGCGCCAAGCATTCTAATGAAAATGCTACAGCATGGATTTCATCGATTGGTTTCGAGCATCCTCCAGCATCCAGCACACCTCCGTATACTCTATCGAGAGTTTTCACTGAAAGGTTGTACCGTGAGTTCTTCGTTTCGCTGGTTAGTCTTCGGGTTGGGCTATCAATTGGTATCAAAGCCTGAGTTCTTGATCCGTATATTCCCAAGATCATCCCGCACTCTCTAGGAAGTGGTGTCACTGGTGACGAGATGACGATGGGTGTGATGGCGAAGGAGAGTTCCGCTATCTCATTGCATTATCCGGTGCCCACGAAGAGCAATTATGCATTGTGGGCAAACAAAATTGTAATATCCCGCTTAAATATCAGTAATTTGAAATTAAGAAATTTGAGTGTAGTAGTTAAACTTTAGAATTTGAGAGAGTTTTAGGCTGCCAACCCACAGTCGCGATGGGGGGAAGAGCTGGCCTTAGAGGCCCAAGGCTCATGGGAGGCCAGCAGCCCACTTAAAGGCAAGGAAGGGGGATAAGTCACCAAAATCCTAACCTATGCTACAGTACCAACACCCTGCTATAGTATCGCTGCCGCTACAGTGATACTGCCATTGCTACAGTACCACCACCCTTAGCCCTTGCTGCCATGGAGGAAGAAGGATGGAGCCAGCAAGAGGAAGGAGAAGTGGGAAAAGGAAAAAGAAGAAGAGGACAGGAGCTCCTCGCGGGGGAAATCAGCGGGTACGCGTGTCTTCAAGGGTAACAAATGATTCCTCGTAGGTTAGATTGATTTAGATTCGTAATTTGCCATGAATAGGGGATCGACGTTCTGCTGCGATAGATTCCAGTATTATGTCCATTTCTTGTGCGTCAGTTTCTGTGTAGTTAGAGTCCGAATTGGAGGATTTCATGTACTAGAGAATTGTGGGCTTCGTTCTCAGTTTTCCATAGGTTCAAAGATCACCCAATTCGGAGTTGTGGTCTAGAAGTTACGTTAATTTCATTACTGCTGTCCAGAATTCTGATGATACTAGCAGTCGGTTTGATTATTAAAATAAAATTATGTTAATGGCTGATTCAGCGAATTCACCCAACAAAATTGACGTAGGATATTTATTAAGCTTTCCAGATTGATAAAAATCTTGAATTTTGGTTAATCCATCTGAAAGTTATGAATTTTCTTCCACTGCTGTATGTTCTGTCTGACAGATTATAGTTCTAGATGTTCATCTGATAGTTAGACTTAGTAGTTGGCAGAATTAGAGGTTCTCGCCAACTATGTTATTGTATAGGATTTCGTTACCTTTCCATAGAGTCTAAGATCGCACCTTTTAGAGTTTCAGAGCGAAAGTTATGAAGTTTTTAGTGCTGCTGTCCAATATAGCTTTCTACTAGAGAATGTCGTTTAACTTGAGTAGAACATATCTATGAACTTTGGGCTTTGGGAAGATGAGGTAGAAGTGTTGCGAGTAATGTCTTGATATCACGATGTTCTTATTCGAGTAATTTAATTATGTAGGAGGAGAGGGTTCGAGATTAGTGGCATCATCCTTGCCTCCTAACGCATCGCAGCGTGAAAGACAAGTACTTTGTGGATTATATTGTCTGTTGATTGTTCGATGTGCTTATTGTTCATGCTATGGTTACATTCTATGGTCTATGAGTAGATTCCAATGATTCCTGTTCTTTCCACGTATGTTAATCCATGCTTCATGAGATTATGCTTTTCATATTCATATATTCATTCATACATTCATTCGTTCATGTTTCACCCAGGGGAGTGGGAAGTAAAGACCCACCATTCCAATATGGGCATGTAAGATCCACCATTCCAATGTGGGAAAATTGGATCCCTGTTATGAAAAATTCTTCATATGGACCTTGGATTCCCGCATTTTGAATAATACGGGCATGAGTGAACACCGACGGGTGATCACTAGCTATACCGGTATAAGCAGAAGTGAAGAGCATGCATTCCATTCTTGCATAAGATTTCTACCATTCTGTTTCATATTCATACATTATGAATGCTATGTTCTTAATTTGGTATTTTCCATATTGTTCTGTTGTACATGCTGAGTCGTGGACTCATTCTTGCCATTGTTTGTGTGTTTTAGGTAAACACTAATGATGGCATGCTTGGGAGGGATTAGACATGGATCACTCCATTCACTTCACATTTCACTATTAATTAATGGATTTGTTATTACCTTTGATTTGATAATATTGGATTGTAATAATGGAGTTCTGATGGTTGAGGTTATCATTCATTATGACTTGGTTGAACTAGTGAATGCTTAATATTCTTCGTATAGACTCTTGATAGTGTTATCTTGAATAGTTCAATATGATTGGATATTCAGAAGTTTGATATGTTGTTGAAATCTAATTCAATTCTTATGATCATTCTATTATTTGTTTATCCTAACCTGTTGTTAGCTGATAGATTGCTGAAACTATTTCGTATTGTTGATGTATGTTAGACTTTTAGGAAATATCTTGGCTTCCGCATAGTCAGGGTGTTACAAAAATGAAGGCGTACATGCGAGGAATGTGGGACGCGATCGAGGACAGCAACATCGATGTGTGCAAGGATCAGATGGCCTTGGCACCCATCTATGGAGACATCCCAGAGGAAACATTGTTCCTATTGGCTAAAAAAGGAGACAACCAAAGCTGTGTGGGAGGCATTGAAGATGATGCATCTTGGCACCGATCGTGTCAAGGAAGCGCGAGGGCAGACCCTCAAGAGCGATTGAGGTGTTGTGCATGAAAGAGACAAAGTCGATCGACGACTTTGTCATAAGGTTGCAGACTATTGTCAACCTTATCCAAGTCTTGGGGGACAAGATGGAAGAGAGCTATGTTGTGAGAAAGTTCCTTCGGGCATTCCCCTGAAATTTTTTGCAAATCGTCTCCACCATTGAGCAGTTCAGCGACCTCAAGGTGATGACGGTTGAGGACGTGATCAGCCACTTAAGGGTGCAAGAGGAATGGATCCGAAGATTTGGCAGCAGAGAAAATGAGCACGTGCTGTTAACCCACGTTGAGTGGGAGGCTTGATCGTCGAAAGGCAAAGGCGAGGGCTCCTTCGGCGTCTATAACGGTGGTGGTGGCTGACGCTGTAAGAATCGAAAATTCGACAAGACAAAGGTGTGATGCTACAATTATTAGGACTACGGGCACTTCGCTTCCGAATGGCGTAAGACGAGGAAGGAGAAAGCAGAGGTGCATTTAATTGAGGCGGTGTTGCTCTAATGATAGTAAGAGTCCAAGACGAGTTTGACTTGTGCCACCGTCTCCAGCCGAGTGTGTGTGATCCATGTTGGAAGTTGAGTCCAACTTGCAGCTGGGTTTTTTTAGTCCGGGACGTTGAAAAGATGTGTTCCCCGTCCTGAGTCGTGTCCGGGACGTTGAGGAGATGTGTTTGCCATCATGAGTCGAGTCCGTAGAGTTGAGTTTGGGATGTTGACAAGATGTGTTCACCGTTGTGAGTTGAGTCCGGGATGTTGAGGAGATGTGTTCGTCGTCCTGTATTGAGAAATAGTTGGGCAAGTCGTAGTTAAGTCCGACTGGCTTAATAAGTAAGTGCACCAAAATTAGTGAGTGATTGTTAGGTAATCTTAGTTTAGTTTTTGTCGTATTCAAGTTGCCTTCATATGGCCATATCCGAGCAATGTACGTAGATAGAGTCCGAGTCTAATTTGCATGTATGGGGGTATAAAGGTTGGGCCTAGCGCCATGTAACAGAGTTGAGAAGTGGAGTAGCAACGTGAGTAAGAGCAATAGAAGAGAAAAAATAGAAAAGCTGTCGTGCACCATTGCATGCAGGACCAAAAAGATCTTCTCTATTCCTCTTGCGTACGTGAGTTCCAGAGTGCATGCTTGTGTTGCTTCCTGCTAGTCAATCATCTTCTAGACACTTCGGTTTCCAGCGTACAAGCATTGCATCGAGTGTTCTGACAAAAATACTGTAGCGTGGACTACATCAATTAGTTTTGAGCGTCATCCAGCATCCAGCACACCTCCGTATACTCTGCCGAGAGTTTTCGCTGAGAGGTTCTACTATGAGTTCTTCATTTCGCTAGTTAGTCTTCAGTTTGGGCCGACAATTGGTATCAGAGCCTGATTTCTTGATCCGTGTATACCAAAGATCTTGTCATGCTCTGTGGGAAGTGGTGTTACCGGTGATGAGACGATGTCGGGTGTGATGGCGAAGGAGAGTTCCGTTGTCTCGTTGCATTATCCGATGCTCACGAAGAGCAATTATGTAGTATGGGCAATCAAGATGAAGGTGTACATGCGTGCTCAAGGAGTGTGGGACGTGGTCGAGGACGTCAATGTCGATGTGTGCAAGGATCAGATGGTCTTGGAAGCCATCTATGGAGGCATCCCGGAGGAAACGCTCTTCCTACTGCCTGAAAAGGAGATGGCCAAAGCTACGTGGGGGGTGTTGAAGACGATGCATCTTGGTGCCAATCATGTCAATGAAGTGCGAGTGCAGACCCTCAAGAGCGAGTTCGTGGGGTTGTTCATGAAAGAGATGGAATCGATCAACGACTTCGCCTTGAGTTTGATGACTATTGCAACCAAATCCGAGTCTTGGGGGACAAAATGGAAGAGAGCTATGTTGTGAGAAAGTTCCTTCGGATAGTCCCCGGATTTTTTTGTAAATCATCTCCATCATTGAGCAGTTTGGTGACATCAATGTGATGACGGTTGGGGAGGTGATCAGCCGCTTAAAGGCGCACGAGGAACGGATATGAGGATCTGGCAGTAGCGAAAATGAGCACCTACTCTTAACCCGTGCCGAGTGGGAGGACCGATCGTCGAAAGGGGAAGGCGAGGGCTCCTCCGGCGGCTCGAACGGTGGTGGTGGCCGAGGCCGTAAGAATCAGAAATTCGATAAGACAGAGGTGTGATGCTACAATTGTCAGGACTACGGGCACTTCGCTTTCGAATGCCGTAAGCCGAGGAAGGGGAAAGCAAAGGCGCATTTAATTGAGGTGGCGTTGCTCTGATCATGAGTAAGGGTCCAAGACGTGTTTGAGTTATGCCACCGCCTCCGGCCGAGTGTGTGTGAGCCAAGTTGAAAGTCAAGTCCAATTGGCAGTTGGGTTTTTTGAGTCTGGGAAGTTGAAAAGATGTGTTCACTACTACAAAAAGGCTAATACTGGACGCCTCATCATAGATAGTTGACCAAAACTGTCTGTATTAAATACAATCACAAACGGTTTTGGTTTAACGACCGTCTGTGTTACTGACTGCGCTTAAAACCATTTGTGAAGAAGTAATATCACAGACGGTTCATGTTGAAAACCGTCAGGACGATCACAAACGCAGTTACAACAAGAACCGCTCGTGATACTACTAAATATCACTGAGCGGTTCTTGTTCGAATCGTCTATGATACTTCACGATGGTTTTCAACACGAACCGCTCAGGACTTCGTTCCTCATCACGCAGGCGGTTTGTATTAAAAACCATCTGTGATAAGTATTTCTGATTTTACCATGGTTTGAAATTTCTAATTCAAGCTATGGTAAAATCAGGGAGTAAGAAAAATACCAAGCCATGGTAAAATCAGGGAGTAAGAAAAATTCCAAGTCACAGACAGCTTTTAATAGAAACCGTCTATGATAAGATACGTATCACATACGGTTTTTAATAGAAACTGTTTGTGATAAGATACGTATCACATATGGTTTTTAATACAAACCGTATGTGATAAGATAATTATCACATACGGTTCATTTTAAAAACCGTCTGTGATATGTTGTCGCAGACGATTTTTGTATGAAACCGTTTGTGATATGTCGTCATAGACGATTTTTCTATGAAACTGTCTATGATTCGCAGCGCGGGAGTTCGAAAAATTTTGAACACATGCGCGGGAGGCAAAATGTTTTGGCGATGTTCTTATATATTATAGCCACCCTAGCCTTGTCTTCCATCAGTCTCTCCCTCTCCCCTCCCCACACCGAGCTCCAGCGACCGCCCTCGATTCCCCATCGCGGTTCAGCAAGGAGACACAACTGACGACGATGAGCAGGAGGGATGCAGAGGAGCTCCTTGTCTGCTGTAGGAGGTAGACTGCCATAAGGTATGTGTACATCCCCCAAAACATACATAATTTGTTGGCTGTTTGTTGTAAAGAAAATTATCTTAATTTTGTGTTACCAAAGGTCAGAGCGCCGCCGAAGGTTTTCAGTCATCTCTTCTTGTTGACAAGCTTGAGCCGAACTCAACGACAAGCAAGAACATCTTGTGATATGCTGGTGAGGTGCAGAGAGTAGCTCACAAGACCAATCCAAGAAGCCAATGAGTTCTTTTGGAGCTTGGAGGTATATATGGTTTCTAGCTAGTTGAACTTTGTAACTTTATTCTTTTTTTCCCACTCGGAGGGGACGCTGTGAAACCTTTTGGTTTCCCATTCCTATAGTGTGTTTGCCATCAAAATTTTAATTGGATTTTAGTTGTCTTGCTAGAGGTTGCATATGGAAACTACTGTCAAGCAATTGATTGGTTTGGCTCAAAATCTGATTTTTTTTTACAATAGAAAAAGCTATCACAGATGGTTCTGAACAAGAACCATCTGTGATAATTACTTATCACAGATGGTTCTTGTTCAGAACCGTATGTGATAGCTTTTTTTCATAGACAGTTCAAACATCGTCTATGATGACCTCATGTCATCACTGACCCATAAAGTTAGACGGCTCACGAAACCATCTGTGATGACGTTTTTGAACCGTCTGTGAAGACCTTTTCTGTAGTAGTGGTTCCCTGTCCTGAGTCGAGTCCATGCAGTTGAGTCCGGGACATTGAGGAGATGTGTTCGTCATCCTGAGTCAAGTCCGTAGATTTGAGTTCAAGATGATGAGGAGATGTGTTGGCATGTTGAGTTGAGCCCAGGATGTTGAGGAGATGTGTTCACCATCTTGTATTGAGTAACATTTGGGTAGGTCATAGTTAAGTCCGATTGGCTCAATAAGTAAGTGCACCAATATGAGGGAGTGATTGTTAGGTAATCTTTGTTTAGTTTTTGCCGTATTCAAGTTGGCTTAGTACGGCCGTATTCGAGCAATGTACGCGGATGGTGTCTGAGTCTGATTTGTGTGTATAGGGGTATAAAGGTTGGGCCTAGCACAACGTAACAGAGAAGATAAGTGGAGAAGCAATGTGAGTCAGAAGCAATAGAAGAGAAAAAAAATAGAAAAGATGCCATGCACCGTTGCATGCAACACCAAAAAGATCTTCTCTATTCCTCTTGCGTACGTGAGTTCTTGAGTGCATGCGTGTGTTTCTTCCTACTAGTCAATCATCTTCTAGGCGCTTCGGTTTCCAGCGTACAAGCGTCGCGCCGAGTGTTCTGACGAAAATGTTGCAGCGTGGACTTCCTCAATCAGTTTTGAGCGTCATCCAGCATCTAGCACACCTCCATATACTCTGCTGTGAGTTTTCACCGATAGGTTCTAATGTGAGTTCTTTGTTTCGCTGGTTAGTCTTCGGTTTGAGCTAACAATTGGTATCAGAGCCTGAATTCCTGATCCGTGTATACCAAAGATCTTGTTATGCTCTGTGGGAAGTGGTGTCACCGGTGACGAGGCGATGTCGGGTGTGATGACGAAGGAGAGTTCCGCTGTCTCGCTGCATTATCCGATGCTCACGAAGAGCAATTATGCAATATGGGAAATCAAGATGAAGGTATACATGCATGCTCAAGGAGTGTGGGACGTTGTCGAGAACAGCAACGTCGATGTGTGCAAGTATCAGATGGCCTTGTTGTCCATCTATGGAGGCATCCCGGAGGAAGCACTCTTCCTACTGGTCGAAAAGGAGATGGCCAAAGCTGTGTGGGAGGCGTTGAAGATGATGCATCTTTGCACTGAACATGTCAAGGAAGCACGAGTGTAGACCCTCAAGAGCGAGATCGAGCGTTGTTCATGAAAGAGACGGAGTCGATCAATGACTTCGCCATGAGGTTCACGACTATTGTCAACCAAATCTGAGGTTTGGGGGACAAAATGGAAGAGAGCTATGTTGTGAGAAAGTTCCTTCAGGCAGTTCCTAGAAATTTTTTGCAAATCGTCTCCACCATTGAGCAGTTCAGTGACCTCAAGGTGATGATGGTTGAGGAGGTGATCAGCCACTTAAAGGCGCACGAGGAACGGATACAAGGATCTAGCAGCAGCAAAAATCAGCACCTGCTCTTAACCCGTGCCGAATGGGAGGCCCGATCGTTGAAAGGGGAAGGTGAGGGCTCCTCCGGCGGCTCTAACGGCGGTGGTGGCTGAGGCCGTAAGAATCGGAAATTTGATAAGACAAAGGTGTGATGCTACAATTGTTAGGACTGTGGGCACTTCGCTTCTGAATGCCATAAGCCGAAGAAGGAGAAAACAGAGGCGCATTTAATTGAGGCGGCATTGCTCTAATGATGAGTAAGAGTCCAAGACGTATTTGAGTTGTGCCACCGTCTCCAATCGACTATGTGTGAGCTAAGTTGAATGTCGAGTCTAACTAGCAGCTGGGTTTTTTGAGTTCGAGCGTTGAAAAGATGTGTTTGCCGTTCTAAGTCGAGTCCGTGGAGTTGAGTCCAGGACGTTGAGAAGATATGTTCACCATCTTGAGTCGAGTCCATAGAGTTATGTTTGGGATGTTTAGGAGATGTGTTCACTGTCTTGAGTTGAGTCCGGTACGTTGAGGAGATGTGTTCGCCATCCTATGTTGAGCAATAGTTGGGCAAATTGTAGTTAAGTCTGACTAGTTCAATAAGTAAGTGCACAAAGATTATAAAGTGATTGTTAGGTAATCTTTGTTTAGTTTTTGTCATATTCAAGTCGGCTTCGTATAGCCATATCCGAGCAATGTACGCAGATGGAGTCCGAGTCTGATTTGCGTGTATGGGGGTATAAAGGTTGGGTCTAGCACCATGTAACGGAGTTGAGAAGTGGAGAAGCAATGAGAGTCAGAAGCACTAGAAGAGAAAAAAATATAGAAATGTTGTCACTACTACAGAAAAGGTCTTCACAGATGGTTCAAAAACGTCATCACAGACGGTTTTGTGAGCCGTCTGAGTTTATGGGTCAGTGATGACATGAGGTCATCACAGACAATTTTTTGAACCGTCTGTGAAAAGGTTATCACAGACGGTTATGAACAAGAACCATCTGTGATAATTACTTATAATAGACGGTTCTTGTTCGGAACCGTCTGTGATAGTCTATTTTCATAGACAGTTCTGAACAAGAACCGTCTGTGATAATTACTTATCACAGACAGTTCTTATTCAGAACTTTCTGTGATAGTTTTTTCTATTGCAAAAAAAATCGCATTTTGAGCCAAACCAATCAATTGCTAGACAGTAGTTTCCATATGCAACCTCTAGCAAAACAACTAAAATTTAATTAAAATTCTGATGGTAAACACATTATAGGAAAGGGAAACCAAAAGGTTTCACAACATCCTCTCCAAATGGGGATAAAAAGAATAAAGTTACAAAGTTAAATTAGTTAGAAACTATCTATGCCTCCAAACTCCTAAAGAACTCGTCAGCTTCTTGGATTGGCCATGTGAGCTCCTCTCTGTACCTCACCAGCATATCACAAGATGCTCTTCCATGTCGTCGAGTTTGACTCAAGCTCGTCGGCAAGGAGAGACGACTGAAAACCTCCAACGGTGCTCCAACCTTAGGTAACATAAAATTAAGATAATTTTCTTTGCAACAAATAGCCAATAAATTGTGTATATTTTGGGGATGTACACATACCTTCTAGCAGTCTACCTCCTGCGGTAGACAAGGAGCTCCTCCACATCCGTCCTCGTCGTCATCGGTTGTGTCTCCTCGCCGAACCATGACAGGGAATCGAGGGTGGTCGCTGCAACTCAGTGTGGGGAGGGGAGAGGGAGAGACTAATGGAAGACAAGGCTGGGTGGCTATAATATATAAGAACAACGCCAAAACATTTTGCCTCCCGCGCACGCGTTCAAAATTTTTCGAACTCCCGCGGTGCGAATCACAGATGGTTTCATACAAAAACCGTCTGTGACGACATATCATAGATGGTTCGTATTAAAAACCGTCTGTAACGTAGAATTTTCCTTATTCTCTGATTTTACCATGACTTCAAATCACTAACACTCTGATTTTACCATGGCTTGAATTTTCCTTACTCTACAATTTTACCATGGCTTGCAATTTTTCTTACTCTCTGATTTTACCATAACTTCAAATTGCTAACACTCTGATTTTACCATGGCTAAATCGAAAATTTCAAGCCATGGTAAAATCAGCCTGATTTTACCATGGCTAAATCGAAAATTTCAAGCCATGGTAAAATCAGAGTGTTAGTGATTTCAAGCCATGGTAAATCAAAGAGTCAGAAATACTTATCACAGACGGTTTTTAATACAAATCGTCTGTGATGAGGACGGGAAGTCACAGACGGTTCGTGTTGAAAACCGTCTGTGAAGTATCACAGACGATTCTGAACAAGAACCGTCTGTGATACTTTACAGACGGTTTTCAACACGAATCGTTTGTGATATTACTTCTTTACAGACGGTTTTTAATGCAACCAGTAACACAGACGGTCGCTAAACCAAAACCGTCTATGATTGCATTTAATACAGACGGTTTTGGTAAACCGTATGTGATGAGACGTCCAGTATTAGCCTTTTTTGTAGTAGTGTATGCGCTGTTGCATGCAGCACCAAAAAGATCCTCTCTGTTCCTCTTGCGTACGTGAGTTCCAAAGTGGATGCGTGTGTTTCTTCTGGTTAGTCGATCATCTTCTAGTCGCTTCGGTTTCCAGCGTACAAGCGTCGTGCCGAGCGTTCTGATGAAAACGCTGCAGCGTGGACTTCATTGATCGATTTCGAGTGTCATCCCGTATCCAGCACACCTCCGTATACTCTGCCGAGAATTTTCACTGAGAGGTACTGTGAGTTCTTCGTTTCGCTGGTTAGTCTTCGGTTTGGGCCAACAAATTCCCATATTACACCGAACTAGCGGTACGATGAACAGTTGTGATAGTTAACGGAATGCAAGGATCTGATGGCCCACAAAGACTACATAATCTATAGAAATTCAAACAGCCCTAACTCTACACACTTGTCATAAACTTGTAAGGAAGACAATTTGCTCAAGGACGTGCCACAAGACAAACGTCGTCATGCATTTACTCACTTACATTGCACATCAGACACATCCAATAGGTCAATGTGCACATCAGACACATCCAATAGGTCAATGTTCGATCCTTGTCCTTCTTTTACCCACCAATTAATTTTGCCCACCATTAATCACAATAGGAAGCAGCATTAGATTGCCAGCATTAACATTTTGCTAACTTATCCATTAATGTATTGGTTTCCAGTTGTGCCATACATATCTATCCAAATGGATAGACACCTATCCAAATCCATGTTTCCTTCCTCATCTCTATATAATGGGATGGGCACAATCACCTAACCACACACAAATAATTTCG
Source organism: Phyllostachys edulis (assembly GCA_036346405.1). NCBI lineage: Eukaryota > Viridiplantae > Streptophyta > Magnoliopsida > Poales > Poaceae > Phyllostachys > Phyllostachys edulis. The sequence continues at coordinate 33,756,983 of CM070563.1, forward strand.
AAACATTTTCCAACTAGTCACATAGTTAGCAAAGAAATGGTGAAGGCAAGACCAAGCCTGGGTAGGAGAAAGATCGAGATAAAGCGTATACAAAACGAGGAAGCACGGCAGGTTGCATTTTCCAAGCGTCGTACTAGCACTTTCAAGAAGGCCAATGAGCTCTCCATCCTCTGTGGTGCAGAGATCGCTGCTGTCGTCTTCTCCCCAGCTGGTAAGGCCTTCTCCTTCGGCCACCCCTCCGTTGACACTGTTATGAACCGCTTTCTCAACACGAGCTGTAAAGTTGGTGCAATCATGGGTAGCGGGAGCCAAGGCAATGCCGAGACATTGCCTACACCACGTGGGCTGCAACTAGAAATCGACGAGATCAATAATCTGGTTGAGGTTGAGAAGCTAAAGGGGAAACAATTGGACAATGAAATTGGAAGTAACTGTGATGAGCGAGTGCTCAGGTGGTTTCATTCTGGTGCTAAAGCGCTGGGGCTGAATGAGCTAGAGGATATCCAGAAGGAGCTCGTTGCACTGAAGAGCGCGGTCCGTGGACATATTTCTGGCTGTTAGTATAAGTAGTAAGATGTAATAAGTATATTTTCTGTATTGCCCATGCATCCAGATCTAGAATGAACTATGTCGTTTCCCTAAAGACCCTCCTTTGTTATATTCAACTTGTGGTGGATGATGATTTTATATTCGATAATTCTATAGTTTGATATTGTACTACTCGACTTCCTGGTTGGCAATTACTAGAGTTAACTCCCGGTGGAAAGCGTCCTCAGCCGCCCGGGCCACGTCGCCCAGAAAACGTTCATCGTAGGATCGCTCCGTGCTCGGCTTGCACCCGTCCGATTTGAGCCATTGCGCTTGGTGGGAAGGAGCGGCACTCGTGTGGCCACATCGTCCCAGAAACGGCTACGTCGTGAGCCCGCATCCTACTCCTCTGTCTTCTCCCGGCTCCTCCCTTGCTCCATCCCCTGTGCCGCTGCTCCTCCCCTCGCCGCTTCCATTCCGCCTCGTGTCTCCTCCCTCTCCCTCCTACGCCGCCTGCTCGATCTCCCTCGCCAGCCGCCATCGCTCGCTCTGGCTTCTTCCCCTTCCTCCCCGCCGCCCCCTCAATCTGCCTTTCTTCCCACCCCTCCCCCCACCGCCGTCGTTCCCTCCCTCTTCCTCCATCCTGCCCTCTCGGTCTCCCTCCCCCGCCTTTGCTGCTCCCTCCCCCTTCCTCCTACCCGCCCCTTAGTCTCCCTACCCAGCCGCCGCCTCGGTGCCTCCCCTCCCTTCCATTATTTGCCTTGCGCCTGCTTAGGCCGCAGCCTCCGGTGCCACTAGCTACCTTGCGTCGCGCCACCTGCCCTCATGTGTCCTCTCTGCCTCCTCTCTGCCCCGCGCCTGTGGCCCCCTCATGAACCCTTGTTCCCCTCTCTCTCTCCCTCTCTAGAGCTGTCGCCCCCCGCGCAGTCGACGGTTGTCCTTGGCCTCCCCTACCCACACCTTCTGGATGCTGTAGGTGCAGCTCGAGCCCATAGACCGCGAGATCGACGGCCAGGTCAGGGCCGCCCGGGCCAAGCTCGCCGCGCTACTCAAGGAGAAGATCCTGGACTTCAAGAGCCAGCTAAGGCAGCTCAACACCAGGACCGACAAGCTCAATGACGTGATGCGTGGGATCAAGCGGATGGAGTTCCTCAGTAACGGTGAGTTTGAGAAGTTCTGGAATGAGGTCAGGGAAAGCCTGGGTTCGGGTTCTTGGATTTATGTCGATCTAGACCAGGTTCGCACGTTGGCCAGGGAGATCGCCATGAGGAAGATTGAGAAGCATGCCGCCAATGGGATTGGCAAGGTGGACTATGCAATGGCATCAGCTGGGGGAAGAGTTGTTTGCTACTCGACGGCATATGACGCTAGCCATCGTGGTATCCTTTCTGCGTTTCTGGGTGGAGATTATGGCGACCCACAGAAGATGCTTCAGCCAAGCTTTGGGGAGCCCAGGCAGTGTTTTGCCTTCCAGGGGAGTAGTGGGTTCCTAGAGATCAAGCTGAGGAAGGGGATAGTCCTTGTTGCAATCACAGTAGAGCATGTGTCCAAGGTAATGTTTCTTGACGACCCATGTAACTATTTGCTTCCGCATGCATTCAGGTATTATCTGCATCAATGTTCGCTTCGGTTATGTGTCTTGATATCTTTGAAGATTAAGTATTGAAAGGAAATGATTGACCTAAAGGGTGGAGTATGGTTAACAGGCTGTTAGTGAATGCTAGCTGTTACAATCTGGATGTTTATGGTCATGTTTGCATGTTTTGATCGAAGCTTTTGTGAGCTCCTAGACTAATTGAGATATCATGGCCTTACCATATCCTGTCATGTGTAGTTGTTAGATGGAAAGACATAGCTGTGTTGGATATTGTTAATGCTTATTGATGGAAAATTCTTTTAGGTTTTATTTTTGTTGGGTAGTTAAGCATTGCCAATGAGTATGGTTGTAGTTAGCACCTATAGTTAAGCATTGCCGATGGGTAAGGTCCTCGTTTGGTTTCACCGTCCTGTTGCTTTAAGTTTCATGATATCAACCACTGATGGTTACATTACAATGACCGCACCAAGGATGTCAGTTCGATTATTTTACTAAAATGCATCGACAATAGCTCTGCACCTAGCTACATGCAATCTTACAATACAAGGATAGCAAGCTAGATGCATAGGACTAGTTCCTTAGAAGTGAGGTGTGTTTTCGTATTATGAATAGTCTTGCCTCTTCTATTTTTGTGTTTTACAAGTTTTCGTACGATGCGCCGTTGAATATATTTTCTTGCGTTATATTCCTTTGATCATGAGAACAAGTTTGGTCGTCAAGTCTAAACAATTATTTAGTTATTTACCTTGTTGGATTTAGATAGCAGTTGTTAGTTTCAACTAGTTGTGCTACTTGACTTGGTGCTAGGCATGGAATCTATATAGTGATGGATTACAATATCGGGTTGCTGTTTGTATTGTCTAAATAACACTTTATACGTATTCGTCATGCCCACTTTGGTCTTTTTGTATTTTAGGCGCTTTTGCTTCATCCTTTGCAGCAGACAAGGTTTGAGATAATATATGATGTCGAAATATGTACACAGACTTCGATCTCACTGTACATAGAGAGGCTTAAAATTTTGTCTTAGTCAGTACCGTTCAATCTTTTATAAGATTTTAAGCCCATGCATAATACACTAGATAACTACGGTTATCTCAAAATAGGAACAAAAAAACAACTATTTCTAAGTACTCTTCGGTTAGACATAGCTGTAGACATGTCCAGGGTTTGCATGTTGCTTTACATTTTTACTATGCTCATTAATATGTAATAAACGAGTACTGCCTTGTCATGCTTGCTCATTATGTATATTGGTGTTATATTTGCCAGTTCCTAGCCTACTGCCGTTATACAGCAAAATAAAGCATGCCACAACATGTAAGACCATATTGTCAATACTAACATGTATGATTTCATACTACTGTCCCGAGAATACCTCGTACTGCCTAATTTATTGCAGTGTATGAAGCAGTGAAATATGTGATGCTTCGATACTTATAAGCTGTGAGCAGTCTACAGGTAGCCCGCTACTTCTAAGTTTGGGAATCTACAATCACTAGGTTCTTTAATTGTAGCCAAATTCTTAATCTATTCCAATCAGTCATTCTGTTTTGTTTACATGGTAGGTTACATAAACTGAAGTACTTGATCATATTTTGTGTAGTTAACGAGCAACCACAATACCAGCTTATTATCTATTTCACGGCTTATAACACTATTGTTCACTGTCTTTAGTCTAATATATGCAAGACTAGAAGAGCAATTGAGCATGTTGAAACATCGTTAACTTATCTCTGGCCTGCCAGCCGCACCATTTGGTGTGGTCAGATTAGCTATATGTAACACGCTGCCATATAGTCATCTGGATATATACTTCGTTAACGTAACTATTGTATCTGTTAGGTATTAGGAATGCATAAACACTTCCATTAAATAGTTCATTTAACTCTCTTATGTGTGCTTCTATAGCCGATCGCGGAATAAAATGTAACCTTTTATGTCACTATCTAATTTATGCAGCGTAACTACATATCTATCTCTATGTCCATTTTACTAATCACCTTCCAAAATTCCACAGCCAACAACACTATTTCTATTTCTTTTCCCATTTTTAATATTGGTACGCACGTAAACCTTCAGCAATACTACATAATCTAGATGTCCCTAACTGCTTCATATGTTTTTGTATTACTTACCTACTTTTTGTTTAGATATCCCAGTCACGTTTAAGATGCTCCTCTTCATTTTCCTACCAATTGATCTTAACATTTTTACTATTCAACATGCACAAGATTAGCACTGATCATCCCCTGACAACACCGCTTTCAGAAATTAAACAGCTAGCAACAAAGACCACTCCGTCCAGGTATTTTAGTTTATTGTAGTACATTTCAATTGAACACCAACAACATCTGATTCTTAATGACATCCTTCTACTATCAATGAGAACATTACTGTTTTTTGCTTGATACAGTAGAGGAAGCAGCCCTCCATATCACATCCTATTCGCAAAAATCGGTTTCCTGATTACGCATCTACAGACCTCTCCATGGACACATAGGTATGCTTAAAAAAACGTACAAATTCTACATACAGCTTACATAAATTGACATTGGCTTCACAGTTCTAGCTAGTATCTATTATTCATACTATTCTTCACTTGCAAAGACATATACTTACAACAACACCTATATACGTTTATTTGCTACATCCTTACAATATCTTTAAAAAGACCTATTTTATGTTATGTTTACTCATTGTGCGTAGCTACTTAGAACTATCCAGTGCGATACTACCATCTAACTTACATGCATAACAAAAACAATGAGAAGAAACAATCCAGACAAAAAAAATAAAAAATGCTATCCCTTATATTTACATTTGTTTTGCATTCATTAACATTATAACCTTTTAAATATTTACTTAAACCCCATTATTAGTGCATCTATATCTCTTTGGAAATGCCTATTATGTCTTCCCTGTTTACATTCACAGCGGAAAAAAACGCAACCTAGAGGAACTGCTTCATCACTTGATGGAACTCCACCTGCTTTACCATCTAAAAGGTATGTTACTATAGTCAGTTAGATCTCATGCTTTATCAGAAATTTCATAAATAAACTTCTTAACGTAATACTCCGAAACGCGTTAGAGAGAAAACAAAAATAGTTAAAGGGGTTTTTCTAAAATTTCTTCAAAACCTGGGCCATGGGCTCTTAGCCCACAGCACCGAGGCCCAAAAGAGTGGAAACCATAATTATGCTACAGTACCACCTGCTATAGTGCGACAGCTGTGCTACAGTGCCTCCCCCTAGTAACCCTTGCTGCCATCCTCTCCCAAGCACTTCCTCCTGCTGCCTTGTGTGCGCCAGCCTAAAGCAAAAGAGAGGAAGGGAAGGAGAAGAGGAAGAAGAGGAAGGAAGGAGAGGGGATCGCTGGGGTTTTTGCATTCATCATTTTGATCTCCAAGGGTGACAATTTTTTTACCACTTTTCTATTTAGCAATCGGTAGGATCTGTTTGGTAGATCAGTAGAATCTGTTGGTAGATCGGTAATCTGCCACTTCCTTTGCATTGTAATTTCTAGTAATGTAAATGCGAAATTTGGTCTGGTCACCTGCTATAGATTTGTGGGCAACATCAATAGCTTTCCATAAAATCTTGGTTCACAGAATTTGGATGTTTAGATCTCGAGTTATGAATTTTGCAATACTGTTGTCCATATGATTCTGTCAGGTTTCGGACTATCGTGGTAATTTATGCATTTAAAATAGATAATGACCTAATTAGGGAATTTCATCTCCTAGAGTTAAGTAGAGGATAAAAATAGCTTTCCACGGAATTTTTGTGCATGATTTTTGGATGAGTAGATAATTAGTTATGATTTTTACAATCTGTCAGCCTGTTCAGTTCCTTAGTTTCGGGGCAGCATGCATTTTTAAATAGATTAGATATGGTAAATGGACGAATTTGGACTTTTGATCTTCCGGAGATAGGTAGATGACTTTATAAAGATTCCAGAAAGTCCAATATCACTCATTGTGGACAAGTATAACCGTAGTTATGGAGTTTTAAATTGTGTAATTCAGTACTAACTTTATGTTGGGGACAGTCGGGTTAAGATGTTAAGTTAGAGAAAATTTCTGCAAAGTAGAAAATTTATTATAAATTTATTATGGCAGCTAATTCTCCGTGGATTCCAAAATATCCTAGATCACTGTTTTTGGATGAAACAATTAGGAGTTATGAAATTCCTAAGTTGATTGTACCAAAGATGATAGATCTGTCTTCGGAATTAAAAACAAGGGTTTAGACGAAATAATCTGAACTTTTGATTGCTTGAGGAATTGTGGGTTTATGTGTGTAGTTTCCAGAAAGTATGAGTTCATAATTTTTTAAGCCATAGGTCAAAAGTTATGAATTTTGTTTTCTAATGTGACTATTTTATTTTGGACAGAATAGTGTTCAGGAAGGGTTGGTATCGTTTGGGTTGCGAGTAGGAGCGGATATGCCTATCTAGTTTTATTGAAAGGTTGTGTGCTTTTGGGTGGTATTCTTAAGCATATTTTACGAATGCCATATGGTGGTGTGAAACCAGGGGTAGTGCCCTCATCTCGTCATCCATTGTCCAGTTGAGGCAAGTACAATTTTAGTACGATATTGTATGTTGGGCAATATTGTTGATTTGATGTGTGCTTAATATCATTAAGCATGATGAAAATGTTTATTTCACATTGTGTATATAATGATCGATATTTGATAATTCTTATGAGAACATATTGTGGATTGTTCATTTCATTTCATATCAAGCATGCATGTTGGCATGATATACCCACGGGAGTGGCCATTGAGATCCCCATATTTAAGATATGGGCAATGTGTCCCCATATTTAAGATATGGACAATAGGTCCCCATCTGAAAAGGATGGGCAATGGGTCCCCGCCTTTGATAATGCGGGCATGAGTGAACACCGATGGGTGTAACACTCTACTATACCGGTATACGCAGAAGAGAAGATGTGGCATGAGCATGATTTGCATTGCATTGCACTCATGAGAAATGAATTGTATGTTTTATAATGAGAACGTATTGTTGATGAAATGATGTTTATGTATTCTTACTTGTACCTGCTTAGTCTTGGACTCACTCTTGTTATTTGTCATTTGTCATTTTAGGTGATTGTTGAAGACGACATGCATCGGGTGAAAATAGATCATGGAATGATAGCAATATTGGGCACTTCACATCACTAGACATTTATTTTCCTTGGCTCACATCACTAGACATTTATTTTCCTTGGCTAAAGTTCAGTTAGCAAAATTAAATGTAATAAATGGTTAACTTGTGGAATTTCTATTTTCACATGGTTCTACTTATTATGAAGGTTGTATTACCGATTTAACTCTTGGTTATATGCTTAGATGTTAAGCTTATCTGTTGACTAGATAGTTTTGCTAGTGTTGATAGTGGTAATTAGTTATGTGTTAATTATTCCATTCGGCTTATGGAATTAAGGTTGCTGAAGTTTATGACTTGTTATTTGGTAGAATGATTATTATTTGAGTCTAGCTGATAATGATTCTTGTTTAATGGTTAAAATTAGTAGTGATAGTAGTTGTAGGTGATATTTCAGGCTTTTGTTAAGCCGGGGTGTTACACTTAAGTTATGTCAAATGTTTCCTAAATTTACTCCTTTATTTCGTTCGACATATTATTCAATCATATGTGCTTACACAGATCTACATCACCTCCTACCCTCTCTACGACCGAACCACCTACACAGAAAACACGACCATCTACAAAAAAGGTCACTGAATGACAGATTATTCTACAGATCAATAGAAACTCAGGTACAATACATTGACAGTTCCCAACAAAAAAAACCTTCTTTATGATCTCTTCTACTTACTACTACTCTATATAGTCTATACGGAAAGCATTTCCAACCACCACAATGATCACTGCTTCCCCAGGAACAACAGATTTCTTTTGTGCACATGTGTAGTTGCTCCTATCTTTCAATGTTATCTAGTCCATCGACCCTCTACCCTGTTCTGTTTCTCCTTTCGAACCCTAGCCTCTTTTGTAAACGCTCCCAACTCAACTATGTTCGTCAGCAATATCACTTCGTTTGTACACTCTGAAATCTTCCTTGCTCTTGATGTGATATGCTACACATAACTGCCATATTATTTACTCCTTAAGATATTTAGTTCCTCTATATAAAGGCGTCAATAATTATATATGCTTCGATCTTCAATATCTTCTGCTTCGATCAAAGCTTCATTATCATGTCACATAATACTCATAGTTTAAAATAGGTTTAGGCAAATTATGATAAAAAAATGGTAAACATTCGTATCTGCGCTAGATGGTGCGGGTGATCTTTTAGTGTGTTTTTAAACCTCGAGATATTGAGGTGATTTCAATACACGATGTTGTTTTTGTGAGAGCCATTAGCATCAGTCTGTTATAGGCTTATGCAATATAAATAAACTATTACGTCGATTGTGCAGACTTATTTTGAATAGACCTTTCTCAAACTAGTTGAGCATATGTTCCGTCAGATGGACATGGTAGTGCATGTGAAGGAAGCCTAGGTCTAACTCAATAAGTAATGCTAAGTTTGGCCTAGGCATGGGGCACATCAAATTGGTCACTATTTAAGCCAAAGCTTGTGGAGATGATCTCATCTGGAGACACACGGTAACACTCCGGCCAAACACGGAGCCCGAAACACCACTAAACTGCACTAACTATTAATTTTAACATCAATTAATAGTAAATTACAGTAAGCATATCAAAGGTAAAACCTGTCCACAGATCACAATAACGCAAGCATAATGATAAAGCAATCATGGATAATTAATTCATACGAAGCATGGCAATATAACAAACAAAGACCAACGCAAAAACTAATCCAATCATGTCTATTTAATGAATAATCAACTTCCAACCTATCAACTAAGGCTAAGCAATAATATCAATTCCAAATTATAATTTATCACGCTAATAAACTGTCTCATGATCAATAGTTTATGTAATTGAATGAATGACGTGAATCCAAGTATGCTAGCCCTTCCCATGTGCAATGTCATCAACGGTTACCTAAAAACAATAATAGAGCAAAGGTGAATCCATAAGTTAGTAAACACAACAATAAACAATGAACAATGATTAATCAACTGTAAACCATATCATCATCAACATCAACTGCTTTCTTTTTCTTTATTCTCACACTAAATCATTCTATTCTCTTTTCATTCAATGCATCCCTACGCTACATGTCCACATGCACTTCTTTCGCATATACCGGTATAGCATGAGTGCATACTCACGACAATGTTCACTCTCAAGCCCATCCACCTCAAGGATAGGGGACCTCCTACACTCCCGTGGAGTTGTGATCATGATAATCACCTTCTCATATGCAATGATATTTATGAATGTACAATTATTCATAGATTCATCACTATTAACATCATCCAACATTCTCATATCCATCAACGCGAATAAAATCATGACCATTCACATTGCTTGTGTAACACCCCAGTCCGACAAGAGCTTGGAACGCTACTAAACTAACATGTTAACACAACTAAAGCAGAGGATAAAATTCTAAATTTCGGCAGAACCTCCCCTGTATAGTTAGCTATACCGGAGGTTCCAACAGTCATATATAATAAGTCCATAAAGGAATCACTAAGAACATGAGCATCACAGGAATATAGTCAGGATTCAAGCATTTTAATCAAAAAGATGATCGAAGATCATCCACAGTACTCAATCAATCATAACAAGGAAGAAGCTATCAACCACAGCCAACTTCATTTATTACAGTTAATTAATTATCGAATGAATGGTAGAATCAATCTCTATTATCGAATTTTGGAGTATGTTGAAGTGAACGAATGTGAGTGTCTACTCTCTCCCAATAGGGCCATCGTCGTGATCACCTCGAACAAACAAACAACGCAAGAGTGAGTCCGAGACTCAAAGAAGTCTGATGATTAAATGATACATACAACTTCCATGTTTATGACAACTTCACTGAAGAATATGAATAAATTACAGAACGAATGGTTGAATGAATGTAATGAATGAATTGAATGAAATGAAGGGACTACACACATGCATATACCGGTATTGCTGGTGACACACCCACCGGTGTTCACCTAAACCCGCACTTAACAAAGTGCGGGGATCCAAGTCCCATATGAAGAACGTTTCATACGGGTGTCCCGAACTGCCCACATTGGAATGGTGGGTCTTACGTGCCCATGTTGGAATTGATGGGTCTTTTTAATCCACTCCTGTGGATGAAACATGAATAATGGATGCATGGAGTGAAATATGAATATTGAAAAGATATGCTCTATAATCCGCCGCATGTTGCGCAGCTCCGTCAACACCGTGAGCCACCGCACAAATTGACCACTCCTGGAGTTTCGTTACTTCGCGCCGCCTCCATTGCCGTCATCTTCTCTAGGATAAACCCCTCCAAACCCTAGTTCTCCTTACTTCTCCTCTTTTCGGCCGAGGAGAAGGAGGCTCGCATCTGTACATCTTTGCGGTAAAATCCTCACCTCCAAGTCTCTTGCTTCCTTCTTGCATGCCATTTCCATTTTTACTAATTCCAGCCTCGGTCATTGCTTGTAGCTCCTGGACCATCTTCGTGCTCCCTGAAGCTCTAGAACACACACCCAAGTGACACCATTGTGTCTTCTTCGTCTCCGGTAGGTATTAACCTCAAACTTGTGCGTTACCTTACATCCTTGAGCATGATTAGCATAACCCCTCAACTAATTTCATCAATGCATGACAGGATCTTGTGGATTTGAAGATTGGTCCATTTTCAGCCGAAGAACAACACTTCTTTTGCCTTCTCATTGCCTAGAGCATTCTCTCCACGTGAAGCCATGCCATCGTCGTCATTGTCTTCGACGTCGGCCCAGCTCCAAGCTCCTCCTACCTTGTCCAACCCTCAGGTAGCCTCACTTAGTCTCGTAGATGCTGAGGCACATGCTTAACTGGATGATGCGGAGCTTTTCGTTGTGCATGCATGTTTGCGTAGTCTTAGCACCGCTCAACTCTGGCTAGCCGCCGGTACAGTCCATCTTAGCCACTACAACCACTCCCATTAGGTGTGCATGGCTATTAGGAACCTGTTCGTGACCTTGGTTCACATCGGCGTGGACCACATCGCCGGCGTTGAGCTCGCCAATGAACTGGGGCTTTTGTTAGTTTTTCCAACCAGCACTATAGTTGTAACACCCTAGCTATGCGGAAGCCAAGATATTACCTAAAGTCTAACACAAAGCAATAATATGATTTAATTTCAACAATCTTTCAGCTAATAACAGGTAAAGATCAACGAACAATAGAAAGGTTATAAGAATTGAATTAGAATTCAACAACATATCAAAACTCTAAATATCCAATCATATTGAATCATTTAAGATAAACTATCAATAGTCTATACTAAGATCAATAAGCATTTACTAATTCAACCAAATCAATATGAATGATAACCTCAACCATCGAACTCCATTTATTACAATCCGAAATCTATCAAATGAAAGGTAATAACAAGTTCAACTAATTTAAAGGTGAAGAATGTGAAGTGAATGAAGTGATCCATGTGACTAATTCCCCAGCACCCCCCTCCCCGCCCTAAGCATGACGTCATTAGTGTTTACCTAAAACAAATAAACACGGCAAGAATGAGTCCACGACTCAGCAAGCACAACATACTAATATGAACAATACTGAATAAGAACATAGCAATCACAGAATAGAATATGAATGTAGAATGGCTGAATAAGAACATAACAATCACAGAATAGAATATGAATGTAGAATGGCTGAATAAGAACATAACAATCACATAATAGAATATGAATGTAGAATAGATGAATAAGAACATAACAATCTTCTCTTCTGCTTATACCGGTATAACCAGTGAACACCCGTCGATGTTCACTCAGGCCCGCATTATCCAAAATACGGTGATCCAAGGTCCTTATGAAGAATGTTTCATAACGAGGATCCAATTTGCCCACATTGGAATGGTGGGTCTTACATGCCCATATTGGAATGATGGGTCTTTACTTCCCACTCCCATGGGTGAAACATGACGAATGAATGAATGAATGAATATATGAATATGAATATGAAAAGCATAATCTCAAGAATCATGGAATAACATACGTGGGAAGAAACATAAATCATAGGAAACTACTCATAGACCATAGAAGTTAATTAGAACAAGAACATCAAACACTATGGATAATTAACCATCATTTCAATCCACAATGTATTTGCCTTTCGCGTTGCAACGCGTTAAGAGGCAAAGATGAAGTGTCGGGACCCGAAAATGCATCTCAGGAACCCTCTCTGTATTTTGAACTAGTCCCAGATCAGTAGCTAGCTCACACAGGAAACAATGATGAACCATCCACTTATTCGATTTAACTAAAAAGATCTCAAAGTAACAAATAATAATAACAACTGGACCTTATGGTCAACGTTTACCTTACTTGCCACGCAGGGCTAAAGAAACAAATAAACTCTTGCAGTGGAACGAAACTCTTGAAAAGGCCAATCAACATGCCCACAGGCAATCGAGTGGAGAACGCATCCTAATCCGCAAAGGCATAAGCCGTGAGTACATAAAGCACTCAGCAAGTTGTAGGGAAATGTATGCAAATAATATTCATGCATGGCCTAACAAAGGTTAGCTGTATGGTTCTTTTGCAGAAAATAGCATGTACGATAAATACAATAAATAGATTGAAATGCATAGTTGAAAACAATAATAAATAATTAAACAATTTCTTTGATTACTAGTGAAACTGCCCATTCACTTCCCAACCAAACCAATAATAAGTGAATCCCCAATTCACCAATCGACACAAACCACCAAGTGAATGACCTGTTCACCAAACAAACATTATATTCATCAAGTGAACTTCCCATCCACACTCCGACTCATTTTATAAGAAACTCTATCTCCCATGTGAAATCCCTAAGCACGTCCATAACCACAGACACGACTATTCAAATAGTTTTACACTCTACAGAGGTTGTACAGCTTGACCCACAAGGGACAATCAACATATAATGTCTGTTTAACACACTTCCGAGGTGTGCGACTAAGTGATTATCACAAGGCCTTTACAAAGCTCTTTCTTAACCCAGTTCTGCCAGCTAAGGATTCAACATTGAATGTCTTTCCGACTAGACATGCCCCCCCTCTTGCGCCACCGTGAGAATACGTTTCCCATAACTCACACTTTCCACGACACAACCGAAATCAAGACATTGCAAATTAGTTAGCCAGGTCCGTCCCATACCGGACATGTGATTGTCCGGTTCAGGCCCAGTTCAATGGCGCACAAGATTAATTCCTTGACAAGTTACTCAGGCGAGACTACCACAAACCCAATCCATGTTTCATCCACACCCTCAATCTTATCCACCAACCACTCGCCCGAGTGAAAACCATTTTGTTTAACCAAGACCAATGACACACCCTATCATGGTGCACAAATTTTAACAAAAGTGGCTCAACACCATGATTCCATATTTCATTAAGTCATGATTAATCATTATGACACAAGTGATGATGAACCCATCGTAATTAAGCCAAACTAAGCATCTGTACGCTACCCATGTTGGTGATATGAATATGTCCAACTAAAATTATCCATGCTATGGTAACAAAGGATTCATGACATTCAAATAATCAAAGGAGGCCTAATGACAACAGGTAATAACTAATCCCAAAACAATTTATATAAAGATAGCATGCAATTGTATAAAAAATATATTTTTGAAATCATAGGTTCAATATGATCAAAGGACTATGGCTTGCCTTGGAATAAATCCTAGGATTGATCTTGATCTTGGTAGACTCCTCCTTGCTCAAAGCTTTCCGAAGAATCAACGTCTACTCGCAAACAGGCAAATAAAACAAACAAATAAATAACAGAGACAAGACAAACTCCAAAAATTAAATAAAAATATTAGATAAATATATCTTGAATTTAGGAATTTGAATGGACTCAATCGGAGTTCGGATGCAAAAGATATGAGCTTTGGAAGTTTGAATCTAAAAGAAACCCTAATTTTTGATTAGCCGAATTATCTTTCAAAAGAAAAATCCGGGTTTATGACGTCATCAATGGATTTCGGCTGAAAAGATTAACAAAGAAATAGATTTGGAAGTGGGGCCCACTGTCATAGGGACAGTGCACCATGGACCGGGTTCAAGCAAGGCTAGCTCGGGTGAGGTGGCACGCACGCATTGAAGTGGTGCCACGCGGATGCCACATAGGTGGAAAAGCTGATGTGGCCGCTTAGGTGGATTGCCCACGTAGACCGCCACAGCAACGGACGATGACAGTGTCGCGAGGTTGTGGCTACCGGCGACAACGGCGAATCAGGACACGATGGCGACGGAGAGGGTGCGCATTGGGTAGATGATGCTATTGCGCATCTGGGGATACCTTCCTTGGCACTGGAGAGGGACGGAGGCAGCCGGAATTGGCGCCGAAGCGGAGAACGATGAACGGCTATTGTCGGGAACAATAACTAGCGATGCTTCGGGCCAAAGGAGAGATGCTCGAGGTAGCTCTTGCGACGAGGATGCCGATGGTGCACTCCACGGGGGCAAGACGTCACCAGCGGCAGAGAATTTTGAAGATTGAGCTTTGCCACTAAAAACCCTAAATTTGCAATTGCGCCTCCTCTAGGGCTTTAAGAGGAGAACGGGATGGGGATTTGGGATGAGGAGGCACGAGCCATGCTTGAGGTCCCTTTTATAAGGTGCGGGTGGCACGGATTTGGAAACCCCCAAAAGAGTCCGAAACGCATACGAAGCGAATCTCGGGATAGAAGACGATATGGAATCAAATTGGGTTTGATACGGGTGCGAGAAGATAAGGGAAACGATTTGATATGGTTGCGCAAGATTTTATAGTTGGAGAAGCCGTTGTTAAACGGAGCTCCACAAGGATTTCCATGGCAGATGTTGGCTCGGGCTCGTGAAGACGAAGCCGCGAGGAAGATGACAACTTGAGCGGACCCACCTGGCAGACAGAGAATGAGGATGCACACGTGCGGGCTGCGCCTGAAGAAAAAGGCCGAGCGGAAGTGGGCCGAGCAACAGGCCGCACGTGAAGGAAAGGAATTGAGCTGAAAGAAAATCAGCCCGAACTGTTTATCTGAGTTTTAATTAGTTTTCTATTTTATAAAAGCTTATTGCTTTCCAGCAAAGCGTGCCGGCCCTAGCAGAAATTCCAAATGGCAATTAGAAAATGGCAAATGAACTTGGAAAAATTCTAGAAAAATCTAGAAAATATATCCAAGCACGGAGAACCCAAATAAAATAATTTTATAATAGTTGATGTCAACATTAATCACATTAAATTATTTTTGAACTCTGAAAATTCCAATTAAGCTTTTAACTTTACCAGAAAAATTCAAATGGTTAATTTTTTTTCAAACTTCAAAACAGACCAAATTTTTTGGATGTTACAAACTGTAATACTTCAAATTAATTTGGAAGAGAATATTCGAATTAGGAGGGGGGGATCAAATAGAGAATAGTTTAATCAGCAGTTAGAGAGGAGGTTTTCAGCATAATTGGGATAACCTGGGCCTCAGGCCTTGGCCCAGGAGACCCATGAGGGGTTGGCCACTAATAAAAGGAGGGGAAAAACCCTATTCTCTACTGTAGCACGTATGCTACAGTACACGCCGCCACTGTAGCACTACCATGGTGTCTCCTCCCCATGGCAGCCCTTGCCTCCATCCTCTGCTGCTGTTGCCGGCCAAAGAAGGGAAAAGAAGAGAGAAGAGGAAGAAGAGAGGAAGGGGAGATATCGTTGGCGCATGATCGTCGTGCTCAGCAGGTTCTTCGTCATTTCGTCAAGGGTAACCGCTGTTCCACCTTGATTAGATGTTTAATTAGTTGTTTAGCAATGTCGGTTGTTTAGATCTCATTCTGTCCAATAGATTGAACGGCGTTTTTGATGTCCTTAAAGGCAGAATCCGTGGATCCCATCTCTTAGAGATAGTTGGGTTGTGTCCTTAGCTTTCCGTGGCCGCCAAGAACTCTCAAATCCGATTAACGAGTAGCAAGATATGATTTTGCTAGTGTCGCTGTCCTGATAATCTGTCAGCATTCTGACAGTTTGTAGAAAACTGGGTTAAGCCATTAGTTAAAGAAGGAATTAGAGGATCTTGATATAACGAAAAATGTAGGTAATTTCCATACCTTTCCAGAAAGCTAAAGAACACAAGGTTTGGACACTCTTAGCAAAAGTTATGGTGGTTTTAGTGTTCTGTCCAGAGAACCCGACGTGAAAATTGTTGTTTTCTAAATTGGCTTGGTATGGGTTTTAGATGCTAGAATCAGAAGGATCACTCAACTAGGTTTAGTTGGAAAATTTAATTACCTTTCCATAAAGTCCAAGAACATCTTATTTGGACCCCTGTAGTGAAAGTTATGGATTTTAGAAGTTAACTGTCCACTAAGGGGACAGATCGACGTTTAGGATTTGGGGTTGGGATCGAGTTAGACGCTTTTGCGAGTTAGTGATTGTTGTGGTATGCTTTGTTTTGGTCCGCTACTGCCATCTTAGCGTGCGTTATAATTATTACTCAGGTGGTGGACTGGTCCCGGGGGCAGCACCTTCCGCGCGTCCCTCATTCTCTCGCGGTTAAGGCAAGTATAATAATGGTTATAATATATATTGTTGAATGGAAAGGTTTGATATATATTATGGGAAATTGTGTGTTCATGAGTTGTGATGTTGGCATAGTTGGTAATGTTCATGGTTGCTAGAGATATGAGTTATGTGTTGATCATAGATGTTTGCTAGTTGTGAAGTCTATGTTTATGAGCTTTGTAGTATGAATAGGATATTCATATGCAATGTTGTTGTGGATGCATGTTTGTATTAATTTGAGAAATTCATACATATGCATCATGTTTGCTTATTGAAGACTTGGTCATGTGATGACCAAGCAACTCTTGAGGTCCCCGTCATGTTAATGACGGGCTAAAGGTCCCCATGCTTGTAAAGCATGGGCTTTGGTCCTCATACTTGCGGAGTATGGGCAATGGTCCCTGTGCCAAATAGCATAGGCATGAGTGTGCATCGACGGATGCACACTTTGCATTACCGGTAAAATGCAAAAGGGAAAGAGAAGGAAAAGGATCATTTTGAGCATATTGCATAGCATGTGTGTGTAAGGTGATTGATATGTGGATTTGTGAAGTATAGTTGATGATTTACATGCTTGTATGTTGTTGATGCCATTTATTATATTTGCTGAGTCTTGGACTCACCTCTTGTTGTTTATTGTGTTTTAGGTACTTTTACGAGATCGGCATGAATGGGGGAAAGGAAAAATTAGACTTCTTGCACTTCTACACGAACTACCCACCATAGAATGAAAGGAAAATTAACTAGGAGATGAATGAACTGTTTAGAGTACTCATATTGATTATTGCTTGATTGGATTAGTCTGTAATAAATGAATAGACGTTTTGGATGCTCATGATCTATTTCTTAGATGTTTAGTTACTATGGATATCATAGTAACGAATAGTCAGTTTTGATTACGTCTTGATCAAATTGTAATTTGGATTATCTTTATATCTTATAACTGTCTGTTGGAACCTCCAGTATAGGTAACTATACAAAGGAGGTTCTACCGAAATTTTGTAAGATGTTTTAGTTTAATTACGTTTAATTTATTTAATTTAGTAGCATTCCAGGCTTTTGTTTGGCTGGGGTGTTACACAAACCTTTCCCCCTTAAAAGGAATCTCGTCCCCGAGATTCGGGCTGACTAGAGAGTAGGTTCTGACGTAGGTCTAACTTAAAGACTTACGAGAAATGACGTTCTGAACTGGTTGAACTTCTTCTGCGGTGACATGGGTTAGCCTTCCTCTTGCTGCAGTTGATGGAGTCATGGTAGCTTGATTTGGAGTTTGAGGCATTCCTCTTCCTGCTCCTAGTACAGAAGTCCTGGCTGGTGTAGCTCCCAAATTGAAAGGAATTGGTGTCAGCCCTCGCTTCTGCGGACACTTGTTAGCATAATGACATGTCTGATGTCAATTGAAACAAGTAACTCCTGTGCCATGATTGGGGTTCCTTTGAGGCTGATTGTTGTTGCTGCTGTTGACATTGGGAATTCCTGTGTTTCCTACATGAGACACTGGTGCGGGGGTTCTGAATTCGGCAGATGAATTATTGGAATGAAAAGGCTGCTGAGCATTGGTTCTGGCTCTTTATAGCTAATTCTGATAAACTCCATATTGTATCATCTTTCTTTTGCAAGATTTGTCTAACTCACGACGAGAATCTTCTATGAGTACGGCTTTATCCACCATATATTGAAAATCCACATAATCATTTCCAACAACTTGTACTTTCAGACTGGGGTTGTGTCCACACTTGAATCGCTTCTGACGTGCATTATCTGTAGCAACATCTTCCGAAGCATAGCGAGAAAGTTGAGTGAACGTGTTGAGATATTCACCTAAAGACATGTTTCCTTGCTGTAGTTCATGAAATTCATTCTTCTTCATTTCCACAATACCATCTGGAACATGAGCTTGATGAAAAGCTATTGAAAATTCCTCCCAAGTAATGGCATGCGAACTCTCATGAGCTGCGGTGTAGTTCTCCCACCATTCTGCGGCTGTACCTTCCAACTGATGTGAAGCATAAAGAACTTTCTCACGATCATTGCATTGAGCAATGGCGAGCTTTTTCTTCACTGAACGAAGCCAATCTTCTGCGTCCAAAGGTTCTGATGAATGAGAAAACATAGGCGGACGAGTTCTCATGTACCCTGATAGTTTGGAATGATAATGAGCTGGTGGCGGAACAGCTGCTGCTTGATGATTCTGATTACTCTGACTATTTTGGTTCAACAAGTTGACTATTGTTGCAGCGGTCTAACTTTGTTGAGTCATCATGGCATTCATTTTTTGCATCATTGCACTCATGAATTGAGTCTGAGTTGCTAGAAGTTGTGCCATGTTTGGTTCTGCGGCTTCAGGTGTTGGTGACTGGCTACTAGCATTGACATTAGCATCATCTAGCTGAGTACGACTTGAGGTATTGTGAGTGTTAACCATCTGCGATGATTCTCCACAGGTTTAATAGGTAAGATAGAAAAGCAATGTAGACGAGAGGGAATAGCACAATAGACGAGATAGACAAGATAGAAAAGATAGAAACAACCTATTTAGGGGAAACAGATTATACCCAAAGGCAAAAGACAAAAAGACATAGCTGAAACGCTATGAAAGAACAATTGAACTCTTCAAATAAAAGCCTTAGTGTGGCTGCAACATAATGCTTGACAACAAAACTGCAGCTCCCACTTACACACAACCCAAATAAAGACCTATTGCAACAACGATCTAAACACGCTACTAAAAACTCTAATAGGACGACTTCCAATCTGAACTAGAGGACGAAGACTCTTCAAACAACTGGAACGAAGCAACAAAGATACTCTTGATGATTGCTGATGGCTTGACTTCTTTCTTCCGGACCAAAGAGATTAATGAGGCGAGAAAGTCAATTTAGGATTATAAAACAAAATTTAGCAAAGACGAGGAACAAGATTTCTAGAATAAGATGAGAAAAGAAATAGAATAGGATAAGAATAGAATAGAATAGAGTAGAGTAGATGAGAGAGGAACAACCACTTAATCAAAATAAGTTGATTTGATTTAGAAAATAAAATTTTGAAGCTTTTAGCTAAAATGACCATGCTAACTAAGGTTGCATTCTACAGTTGATATGGCTCTGATATCATCTTTGTTGGGACCTGAAAATGCATCTCAAGAACCCTCTGTGTATTCTGAACTAGTCCCAGATCAGTAGCTAGCTCACACAGGAAACAGTGATGAAATACCATCTATTTATTCGATTTAACTAAAAAGATCTCAAAGTAACAAATAATAATAACAACTGGACCTTATGGTCAATGTTTACTTTACTAGCCACACAGGGCTAAAGAAACAAATAAACTTTTGCAGCGGAATGAAACTCTTGAAAAGGCCAATCAACATGCCCACAGGCAATCGAGTAGAGAACGCATCCTAATCCACAAAACCTTTATGGTCCTCCTTCTGAAAGAACTCCTAAGCAGCTTGATACTCTTCAACTGATCAACAAAGGCATAAGCCGTGAGTACATAAAGCACTCAGCAAGCCGTAGGGAAATGTATGCAAATAGCATTCATGCACAGCTTGACAAAGGTTAGCTGTATGGTTCTTTTACGGAAAATAACATTTACGATAAATACAATAAATAGATTGAAATGCGTAGTTGAAAACAATAATAAATAATTAAACAATTTCTTTGAAACAACCAGTGAACTGCCCATTCACTTCCCAACCAAACCACTGATAAGTGAATCCCCAATTCACCAATCAACACAAACCACCAAGTGAATGACCTGTTCACCAAACAAACATTATATTCATCAAGTGAACTTCCCATCCACACTCTGACTCATTTTATAAGAAACTCTATCTCCCTTGTGAAATCCCCGAGCACGTCCACAACCACGGACACGGCTATTCGAATAGTTTTACAATCTGCAAAGGTTGTACAGCTTGACCCACAAGAGTCAATCAACTTATAATGTCCATTTAACACACTTCCGAGGTGTGCGACTAAGTGATTATCACAAGGCCTTTACAAAGCTCCTTCTTAACCCAGTTCTGCCCGCTAAGGATTCAACACTGAATGTCTTTCCGACCAGACAGGGCCCCCCTCTCACGCCACCGTGAGAATATGTTTCCCATAACTCACACTTTCCACGACAGAACCGAAATCAAGACATTGCTAATTAGTTAGCTAGGTCCGTCCCATACCGGATATGTGGTTGTACAGTTAAGGCCCAGTTCAATGGCGCACAAGATTAAATCCTTGACAAGTTACTCAGGCGAGGCTACCACAAACCAAATCCATGTTTCATCCACACCCTCAATCTTATCCACCAACCACTCACCCGAGTGAAAAACCATTTTGTTTAACCAAGACCAATGACACACCCTGTCATGGTACACAAATTTTAACAAGAGTGGCTCACCACCATGATTCTATATTTCATTAAGTCATGATTCATCATTGTGACACAAGTGATGATGAACCCATTGTAACTAAGCCAAACTAAGCATCTGTACGCTACCCATGTTGGTGATATGAATATGTCCAACTAAAATTATCCATGCTATGGTAACAAAGGATTCATGACATTCAAATAATCAAAGGAGGCATAATGACAACAGGTAATAACTAATCCCAAAACAATTTATATAAAGATAGCATGTAATTGTATAAAACAATATACTTTTGAAATCATAGGTTCAATATGATCAAAGGACTACGGCTTGCCTTGGAATAAATCCTGGGATTGATCTTGATCTTGGTAGACTCCTCCTTGCTCAAAGCTTCCCGAAGAATCAACGTCTACTCGCAAACAAGAAAATAAACCAAATAAATAAATAACAGATACAAGACAAACTCCAAAAATTAAATAAAAATCTCAGATAAATAGATCTTAAATTTAGATGAATTTAGGAATTTGAATGGACTCAATCGGAGTTCGGATGCAAAAGATATGAGCTTTGGAAGTTTGAATCTAAAAGAAACCCTAATTTTGGATTAACCGAATTATCTTTCAAAAGAAAAATCTGGGTTTATGACATCATCAATGGATTTCAGCTGAAAAGATTAACAAAGAAATAGATTTGGAAGTGGGGCCCACTGTCATAGGGATAGTGCACCATGGACTGGGTTCAAGCAAGGCTGGCTCGGGTGAGGTGGCACGCACGCGCTGAAGTGGCGCCACGCAGATGCCACATAGGTAGAAAAGCTGATGTGGCCGGTTAGGTGGATTGCCCACGCAGACCACCACGGCAACAGACAAGACAGTGTCGGCGAGGTTGTGGCTGCTGGCGACAATGGCGAATCGGGACACGATGGCGACGGAGAGGGTGCGCATTTGGTAGATGATGCTATAACACATCTGGGGATACCTTCCTTGGCACCGGAGAGGGACGGAGACGGCCGAAATTGGCGCCGAAGCGGAGAACAATGAACGGCTATTGTCGGGAACAACAACCAGCGATGTTTCGGGCGAAAGGAGAGATGCTCGAGGTAGCTCTTACAACGAGGATGCCGATGGTGCACTCCACGGGGGCCAGACGTCACCGGCGGCGGAGAATTTTGAAGATTGAGCTTCGGCACCGAAAGCCCTAAATTTGCAATTGCGCCACCTCTAGGGCTTTAGGAGGAGAACGGGATGGGGATTTGGAATGAGGAGGCACGGGCGATGCTTGAGGTCCTTTTATAGGGTGCGGGCGGCACGGATTTGGAAACCCCCAAAAGAGTCTGAAATGCATACGAAGCGAATCTCGGGATAGAAGACGATACAGAATCAAATTGGGTTTGATACGGGTGCGAGAAGATAAGGGAAACAATTTGATATGGTTGCGCAAGATTTTATAGTTGGAGAAGCCGTTGTCAAACGGAGCTCCACAAGGATTTCCATGGCGGATGTTGGCTCGGGCTCGTGAAGACGAAGCCGCGAGGAAGATGACGACTTGAGCGGACCCACCTAGCAGACGAAGAACGAGGATGCACGCGTGCGGGCTGCGCGTGAAGGTAAAGGCCGAGCGAAAGTAGGCCGAGCAACAGGCCGCACGCGAAGGAAAGGAATTGAGCTGAACGAAAATCGGCCCGAACTGTTTATCTAAGTTTTAATTAGTTTTCTATTTTATAAAATAGCAGAAATTCCAAATGGCAATTAGAAAATAGCAAATGAACTTGGAAAAATTCTAAAAAAATCTAGAAAATATATCCAAGCACAGAGAACCCAAATAAAATAATTTTTATAATAGTTGATGTTGACATTAATCACATTAAATTGTTTTTGAACTCTGAAAATTCCAATTAAGCTTTTAACTTTACCAAAAAAATTCAAATGGTTAAAAAAAATTCAAACTTCAAAACAGACCAAATTTTTGGGATGTTACAAACCCTTCCCCCTTAAAAGGAATCTCGTCCCTGAGATTCGGGCTGACTAGAGAGTAGGTTCTGACGTAGGTCTAACTTAAAGACTTACGAGAAATGACATTCTGAACTGGTTGAACTTCTTCTGTGGTGACATGGGTCAACCTTCCTCTTGCTGCAGTTGATGGAGTCATGGTAATCAACATTCCAGTAGGAAGCTATACTAGACAGTGACATTAAAACTTCATAACTTTCGCTCTGAAACTCGAAAAGGTGTGATCTTAGACTCTCTGGAAATATAATGAGATCCTCTACAATAACCTAGTTGGTGAAACTTTCTAATTCGGCCAACTTCTGTATCTAATAATCATATGAATATCCAAGACTATAATCTGTCTGACAGAACAACAGCAGTGTAAGAAAAATTCATAACTTTTGAATGGATTAACCAAAATTCAATATTTTTACCAATATGGAAATCTTAAGAAATTCCCTACGACAATCATGTTGGGTAAAATCCCAGAATCAGTCCTTAACATATTCTTATTTAATAAGCAAAACTACTGCTAATACTCGTCAGATTTTTTGGACAGCTGTAATGAAATCAACGTAACTTCTATACCACAACTCCGAATTGGGTGATTTTTGAACCTATGGAAAGCTGAGAACTAACCCCACAAATCTCTAGGAGAAGAAATCCTCTAATTCGGACTCTAACTACACGAAAACTGATGCACAAATAATGGACAGAATTCTGGAATTAATCGCAGTAGAACGTTGATCCCCTAATCATGGTAATTTATGAATCTAAATCGATCCATGCAACGAGGAATCATTCGCTACCCTTGAAATGGGCCGCCTCCTCCTTTTGTGCCCATGGGCCATGGCCCACTTTGGCAATTCCCCCCCCCCCCCCCCCCCGCTTGACTATGGGCTGGTGACCCATTTCTCTCTCAATATCTGAATTTTATCTTTTAATTCTCATGATTTCCTCTCTAATTTTTATTGCACTCTAAAGATAATCGGGATATTACAAAAATGGGTTCCATGGGTAGTGGCGATCCTTCCGGGTGGTGGCGGTGAGGCAATGGGCGGCCAGAGCATCGCCGGCGGTGGCTTCCAGAGGTGGCATGAGAAAGAGCCATGACGTTTTTTGCGAATAGGCAAAGATCAAAGTGAATGGAGATGCACATGGGCTCTACGGGACCATGGCGTTACTACTAGCGATGGCACGGGGACCAACAGTCATCGAAGCGGCGGCGGCAATATTTCCCGCAGTAGTGCCATGGGCGGCCACGGTGAACTCTATGCTACACATGCTGATCTCCCATTCTACCGAGCACATTAGCACTAGGGGCTACTAGAAGCTCACTAAGGAGGTTAACAGCATCGGAGCATGACCGAAGAGGGTAGAGCAGCGTGGGGTCGAGGCGGCGGCAATGGCCTCACGATGATGATGAACTACGGCGATGGAGAAGCTACAAGGATCCATGCATTAGCTCGTGGGTATGCTAAGGATGGTAAAGACGAAAATAATTGATCAGGGACTTACTGATCCGCGAGAAACAACGAAAATGGCAACGGCAGACGAAAATGGGGAAGATGACGAGGATGCCCAGATTCTTTGCGAGATGGTCAACATTAAGTGAGGGGATTGCACAATTAGGGGATGGAACATGTGATGATGCATCCATATACACTTATTTCTTGAGAGCCAATTATGATATTTGTGAAAACTTTGATCCTACATAAGACTAGCTATTGAGTTTGCTTTGGGGCTGCACTTTTATCTTCCAATTATTCAAAACGGAAAGTTGGTCATTTGATTAAGCTCAATGATCTTGTGTTCTTTGGTTTCGGTCATTAGCAAAAAGAAGAAAGAAAAGAAGAGAGAGCAAGAAAAAAAAACCGACGCAAGAAAGGAAAAAAAGAAAAGTGGTGGCCGAACCCTTTTGCCTAGATTGAGAGTTGTCCTCTCTTGCATTTAGTTGGTGATTTGTGCAATCTTCACTTATATCTTGTTAGCTCATTCGTTGGTTGCATTAAGGTATAGCATCTTTGTGTGTATGTGTGTTGCCTTGATCTCCACATATATATTACGTGCATCAATTATTCATCTAATTCTAGCATGGATTTTTACTTATCAAATAAAATTCTCGAATTCATATTGTGTAGGATATACACTTTACCCTCCAAGCTCCACATATAATCGTTGTTAGTGCAATTACTTGGCCATCAACTTGCTTGACATATCATTTGAGTTGATCCACACCACCCAAGTGCAAGGTCCTTCGCAATTCAGCATAGGGTGAGTAAGAATTTTAGTGGTAAGGAAAGGTGAGGTTGAGAGAAAGAGCTACATATTTCCAAATATATACACTTGTTTCTTGTTGTTTTTGCACTAATAACAATGGCAGGTTACAACCATGTGAAACTTCCTTTCTATGGAAGTTATGATCCGGAGGAGTACCTTGAGTGAGAAGGACAAATGGATAAGTTGATTAAATTTCAAAAACATCCCACAACATAAGAGGTGACGAGAGCCATTAGAGAGTTTGAAGACTATGCTTATAGTTGGTGGCAACAATTCATTGGGAAACTACTTGTTACATCTTGGTTAGATTTAAAGAGGGTCATGAGAAGAGAATTTGTACCATCCTCTTATGAGCAAGAGCTACTTCACCACTTGGAGAGCATTACACAAGGGTCGAAAGTTGTTCAAGAGTATTATTTTGATATAGGAAGTGCAATGAGTCGTGCTGGTATTACTAGTACATTTAAACAAAAGGCATACTTCAAAGGAGGTTTGAATTCTAAGATCGCTGCTGCACTTAATCATAAATACTTTAGTAGTATGCAAGAACTTATGATTTGTGCTCTTGATGAAGAGGAGAGGATGTGTAATTCCATCATATGTGGGTTGAGAGCGTCCCAATTGATAGTGTGAGAGATACGCCAACAGAAAAGCGAAAGGTAGAATATAGGAAGAGTGAGGATATTTTTGAGACTAACCTATTACTCTCTACTTCTAGTATTGTTTCTCACATTGTGCAGGTTGACAATGAATTGGATGAGTTGAACGCTAAATAACCCGCACCATTGGGAAAGAAGGATGAGGAGATAACCATGGATGGAGATGGGATGCTTGCTGCCTCATTATTACATCATGAAGAAACGCTATCTACAGCACCTGCAACAACTGAGGAGGACGTTAAAGGTAACAATAATGGTGTTGAATTGGTAGTTCATGAAGAAATTGTAAGTAATAGTGAGAATTCTTATGCTCAATTGGAAATTCTACGTGCTGAATTTGATATACTTAGTGTACATAATGTAGAGTTGATTACTCATAATGAAGCTCTTACTAGAATATCCCCTAGTGATTCTTTATGATATATCATGTTCGATGGTCTTATAGAGCTATCTAGTGTGATTGAGAGTTTCTGAAATTGCATGTTTAAAATCGCTAGCTAGTACCTACACCTCCACTTATAAATTTAAGTTGATTGGAGATTATAGTGTAGACAACAAGTTTCATGTTTATCGAATATGCATTACCTGTGATAAGCTTGCTGAATTGAAAATGCATGTTTTGGACAAAACATCTTTTGGGCAATGTCATGATCACTTAGAGATAAGTTTAAATATGAGTGCTTACTGTCTAGAAAGATTTATAAAGCCTACTCAGTTATCTTTTGTTGAACAATCATGTATAAGAAGTCAGAGTAGCGCAATTGAAGCATGGAAGGCACAAACAATTTTCCCTTAAACAGAATTCGGCCCCGAATTCTACTCGCCGTTCTACTCGTAAGAACACCAAAACTGAAATTAGACAATGATTAACACGTACCTGTTGTGAACAACTCTGGATATTGCTCGTGCAGGTGAGACTCCAACTCTCAAGTCACCTCCCACTTGGACTGATGCGACAACGGCACCTTAATGTATACCAACATCTTGTGCCTCAATACCCGCTCCGACCTCTCCAGAACACAAACTGGACGAGACTCAGTAGTGAGATCTTGCTCCATTGTCAATGGCTCCAAAGAAATCTAATTCTCCGGATCCTTCAGGTACTTCCTCAGCATCGAGAAGTGAAAGACATTATGATCTCCGTGTATGGACTCAAGAAGATCTAAGCGATAAGCCAACTTCCTAATTCTTGCAATAATCGGGAACAGTCCAACGTACCTCGGGCTAAGCTTCCCTTTGGTATCGAACCGAACAATGCCTTTGGTGGGAGACACTCTCAAGAGCACCTGATCACCCACCGCAAACTCCAAGTCACGCCTCATCACATATGCACCTAGCCTCCTCACCTTCCCGAGACCATAATTTTTCTCACAACTCTAAATATAGTGTTATAGATCTTCATGGAAAGCTAATGAAATTATCCACATTTGTTCTAACTAGCCGAAACCCTAAATCCGAACGTAAACAGCTCTAATTGCCCCTGCAAAGTTCTGCAACGCAATTCGACGAACTAGGGTTTACTGAAATCTACACTTCCCATGGGCCAAACGATCTACAAATTGAACACTTAATCTAGGACCAACTAAAGACTTTCATATCGTTACCCTTGAAGAACACGACGACGATCACGAATGGATCACCAAAACCCTAGCTCTCTCTTCTTTCGTCCTTCCCTAGCCTATCTTTCCCCTTGCCTTGCCCTTCCCTTTGCCTTCTCTATCTGGCAGTAGCACCACACCACTAGGGAGGCGTGGCACCCACTTGCCTTGACGCGGCAGTGCACGATGGCACTTCGGTAGGGCTACGACATGACTAGGCTACCACGGCAACTGTTGCCCTTGCCGCGACAGCACATGATAGCGTCTCGGCACATGTGGACTGCCACGACAAGGCTCGACAGCCATAGGGTTGTAGCATCAGGCGACGACAGGTGGTGGATAGTAGGGGCGGATAGGGTTTGGAGCCACCACCCCCCCTCTTGCTCTTATGGCTAGCTGGCCCCTTGGGCCAAAGGCCCAAGTTCTAATTCCTCTCCTAAATTCTGAAATTTGCCTTTTAAAATCCATTTAATTACATTTCTAATTCACTTAAAGTTTAAACGGGATATTACATTATGAATAAACAAGGTATTACATAAAGTTTTGATTTACTCATTATCATCATAGATCAATTAGAAAAAAAAAGTGCCAACGAGAATAAATACTAGATCAAATGAGGAAATCCAAAGAAAGCAAAGTATCGCAGAATCGCAAGAAATCAATCTTGCTAGTGCAAGGAAACCAACTATAGGAGAACACAAGAGTAAGGGATAGATATATCAGTTTAATGTGAGGAAACTAAAGGGAGCAAAGAATCGCAAGAAATCAATATTCCTATCGTGGGGTCTAACGACATCATGTGATAGTTCGATCATGGACTCGATCTTACAACCAACATTTTTTTTACCTAAATCTTCAACCAAATTTAGCATAGATATGTACTTTCCTAATCCAATCATACCAAGAGGCCTAGAGATATCTTTTCCATAACAAAGGGGCAAATTCTATCTTGAATACTCACATCCCTCCACATATTTCATAGTAAACCCAAGAGACTACCTAATTACGAAATAGAGTTTGACAACTCTAAGAGAACCATTACATATGTAGAAAACCACGATGATCTCAGCTCAAAAGATCACATCAATACTTATGAGACCAACACATAAGTGTATAACAATCCCTGTATTGTCTCAAGGTGGGTCAATCCAACATCATATTCACCAATATGTCATCGATTTGATATCTGATATCTATAATCCGTGAAATGATCATCAATCAATATATATAAATCATGTGTACCACATTATGATACAAGATCATAAACCATTAACAATAATATCATAATATGAATAAATAGTTCCACCAACTAGCCACGTACTTGTTAATCGATATAAAATGATAATTTATTCAAGGAATAGAATAAAGTATAATTCAAAAGTGCATAAACATAAAATAAAAAAACAAACAAACAATACAACCATCCCATCTACATATCACTTACAATCTGCTCCGCTGGAAACAATCCTTCAAACATCGCAAAGCATCTTGGTTGTTCTGTATATGTTACGAGCTTAAAAATGTGAGAAATCAGCTTTTTTTCTAACAAGTATCAGACAACCATAACACTTTATGCACCGGTATTCCCTAGTTTTCTTACTGCGAATCTGTGATGGCCAAACAGTTACTTTATTTCTAGCTAGTGCACCCCACGCCAATGGCACTCCAGTGTAGGGTGTATTTCTTTAATAATGCATTCCAAGCAAACGAACAACGAGGACCTGTACTTAGACCACCAAAAGTTGAGCAGCACAGTTTTGCCTGCAGAAACTTTGTTACATTGTATATGCTCAGTTCCTAATAGAAAGAATGCCTTCGATCTCTAGCTTCTAGTGACTAGTGTGTGTCACCAGTAATAGATTTAGAATTTGTCCATGGGCAGTATCTTTGGTGGTCTACCAGCCTTTCTCATAGGACCCCAATATTTCTCAGGATTAGGTACAAATCTTGGGCTCTTCCGTGCTACTAAACCCCCAGGTACTTGGGAAAATTTTGCCTGGCAGTTGTCCATTGAGAAAAAAGGACAAACAGTTAGATATGGAAGAAATATTCAGCGAATTCAACTATAAAACTAGACGGAATAACAGAGGCTTTAGAAGTATGAAGAATTGAAATATATAATGCTTCGTTTGATATAACTTATAATCATATCTAAGAATATGCTTTGAATAATTATTTAAATAAAAAATATATTCATGGCAAAGAGAGAATAGCTAGTTCAGTAACATGTCCTCAAATATAAGTAATATATCTACTGAACATGATAATAGTTAAATTGCTACAAGAGTTTTTTCAAAAAAAAAATCACGAAGTAAATGACTATTCAAGACCAAGACGAGATAAATGCAACAGTTGGTATGCTTGAATTTAGCGCACACCAGGCCAATGTTAGGTGTATTTTTTACAAGAATTTGAGGTGTTGGCAGCTAGTTTGGAGGACTTCAGATGAGTTTATAGGGGTTGATCTAATTATACAGTTGTATTTACCTCACATCGAACAAACAGGAAAAACCAGCAAAATTGACCAATTTCCACAAGGAGAGAGCTAGCGCTGGGTAAAAATTGATCACTTTTAGCTACCGTCTCAATTTAATTTCCAGCAGCTGAGTTTGACTAGTGCTAGTCTGGCTCGCCTCTGTTACTGGCTTAAAACACCATCAGCCACCTGGTGGGAACTTGCCGAGAACAAGGCTTCATACATGAAACCAAACATCAATAGTACAAGAAATGGTTTGTTTTGTTTTGAACACTATCTTTCAGACAATATATTAAATGTGCAGGTAACAGGGAAAGCCCTGTGATGAGCAGAAAAGGGCTTTCAGGGTTTTACCATGTCCAAGTCACTCAAGGTTAGCTTCACATAGTTTTGTCAGATAAATACAAGAAGAAATACACACAAGCTTATGCAGATTGCAGACAACATTATAAACTAAAAGCTCAAGCTTGAAATAAGTGATTTGCAAGCATATCCATCTTCAGCTTTGCATGGTAACTTTTTTCTACTCACTTTTCAGAGAAAAGATACAAAACTGTGATTTATAAACTATACCTGCAATTTAGGCCCTTGGGAAAGTATCCTGTTACCTGGATGATTTCCAGGTCGATTTTTTACCGGGTGAAGTTTGACCTGCAGAAAGAAATCCACCAATAGATCAGTCAATTGTGGCTGATCAACCTAGGAAAACTAAAGATTGTATCATACCATACCCAACATCGCATAATGTCCCAAATTATAGACATTGGGGCATCTGTTTTAAGAGCTAGTGGATCCACATGGCTGCCTGATATTTGATACCCAGCATTTCTGATAGCAGAATGAAACAAACCCATGGTTGGATTGGTGCACTTCAATGTAGCACATAAATTGTGAAGGCTGAGAAATAAAGGTGCATTGGCCAATTCCTGCACAAGAAAATGCCATGTGTGATTTACGGATCCAATATATACGTCAAAATGGTTATAAGTACATCTGATTGTGCACTCAGTTTAAATATTCTTTGTTTTAATGCCTGCTATTAAACATCAAACTTTTTGTTTTGGCAAAACATGTTGTCTACAAACTATGGACTATGGAGTATGGCCCCCAAGAAGAGCTCACCTACTTGGTCGGGCAATACTTGGCAGAGTACAATGAAGCATTCCACATTGAGAAAGAAAATAAAGCAAGCTAGTGTATCAAGATGGAGACCAGTTGCTGAAAGTAAAGGTCCACGCTTCTTTCCTTCTGGGTACACATCAGAGGAAATGGGTGGTTATCAGGCATGGCAGTGGTGTCATGCAAGCTGCAGGTACTGATTGCTGAGCGTGGGGCGCCTAATGGATATTCAGAATGCATTGCAAGCAGAAGCAATGGCCTGTTTACAAGCTTTGTCACTAGCTTTTGACCTCGGAATGGGTAACAACTTCCTGGCAGATGCTAGCAATCTGGTAGCAGAATTGCGATTGGAGGAGTGTAATAAAGTAAAGGCTTTAGTGATGTTCAAAGAAGCAAGGATAATGCTGGTCAGCGGTTTTAACTCTTTTCATGCGGGTGTCTGTTGTAGAGTTTGTAACAATGTAGTGCATGCCCTTGCAAAGTTTGGGCAGGTGTGGATCTCCTCCAGTCACCATGTCGGTGGACTGGGATGCCTCCTGAGTCTTGATACTGAACTAGTAACCAGCAATTTGTTATGAACCGAAGTACCTCTCAAAGAAGAACGAAGATAGTAGGGATGGGAAGCCAGAATTAGACAGGATGAATAAGGATTTGAGGAAGATATTTGTATTGATTCATAATGCTTGTCTTTCAATTACAGAACCTCCGAACTCTTTATATAGTGCAAGAGTCGGATTGATATCTAACTCTAACAGTCCTACTTGAATACAACTCGTATTGAACTCTTACTATCCTGAACCTTCTATAGTTGAACTCCCCGAATCAACCTGTTGTTTATTCCTTCGCTGGTATTGAATACCGACAAAACTGTTCGTAACATTTCTCCCTTCCTTTTGAAACAGCTTGTCTTCAAGCGGATATTTAGGAAATTCGCGTTGAAATTCTTCTCTGATAATCCAAGTTTCTTCTGCCTCGGACGTAGCATCAGTCTTCCACTACACCCATAATTCCCACACACCTCGATTAAGTCGTGTGCGAACGATACTCGCGGGTTGCATTTGCACACGGCCATGATGTAATGGGGGTAACTCCGGAACATGCCCAGGAGGAGTGCCAACAAATGGTTTGAGATCGGAGACGTGAAAAACATTATGGATTCAGCCTGCTCCAGAAGTGCCAGCCTATATGCAACCTGACCGATCATGGAAACAACTCGATATGGATCGAAAAAACGGGGACGCAATTTGCTATTACGACCCGGAGCAATAGCAAAAATTTGTCTCTGATGTAACCAGAGCCAAACCCAATCACCTTACTGAAATTGTAGTTCATGACGTTTATCATCTGTCAAACTCTTCATGTGATGTTGAGATTGAAGCAACCTTAAACGAATTTCCTAGAGATTCATCGCGGTTGGCTAGTAATTGTTGAACTTTCGGAGCTGTAGCTGTGCCATCTTTATGAGGGGCCAATGGAGGAGGCTGCCGCCCATAGACCACTTCGAAGGGGGTGGATTTAAGAGCCGAATGATATGACGTATTGTAGCAGAATTCAGTCCAAGCCAACCATTGTGGCCATGATCTCACCCGATCGCCACATAAGCAACGAATATACATTTCAATCGTCCGATTAACCACCTCAGATTGTCCACCCGATTGTAGATGATATGATGTGCTCATGTGTAGCTTAATGCCGGCTAACCTGAAAAGATCTTTCCAAAATTGGATAGTGAAAATCTTGTCACGATCACTGACAATCGATTCCGGAAACCCATGTAACCAGACAATACCGTCGAAAAAGACTTGCGCGACAGACTGAGCTGTAAACGGATGACTCAATGTAAGAAAATGAGCATACTTTGAAAATCTGTCAACTACGGTCATAATGACCGTCTTGGTAGCAACTTTGAGCAAACCTTCGATGAAATCCGTACAAATATCAACCCAAACACGATGAGGTACCGGTAAAGGCTGGAGTAATCCCACAGGACACAACTGAGATGATTTGTGCTTCTGACAAGCGACACACACGAATAAACTGTTGAAGCAAATGTCAACCTCCGGGTATGTAAAAACTCGCCTGGATGTGATGCCAAGTTTTAGTGATACCTTCATGATCCACCGAATGGGCAACAGAAAAGATTTGTTGAATGCCTAGAAAATCAGCTGGAATAAATATACGTCGTTGACACAGCAATAAGACATCCAAAAATTCCCATTCGACTCATAACGAACCAGCAGTCCATTCGTTGTACTTGGCAGTCCAGGATGCCTGAGCTTTGAGTTGACAACATAGATCATCCTAATATGCAAATTCGGTAGTCGACAGCACATGCAAAACAATATCTTCATGCTGACGGGAGAGCACATCTGCTACAATGTTTTCCTTGACAATATCTTCATGCTGACGGGAGAGCACATCTGCTACAATGTTTTCCTTGCCCGATTTGTATTCTACTGCAAAATCATAGCCCCTAGGATCCACTGATGTTGTGGCACCATTGTCAAACGTTGATCCAATAAATGTTGCATACTATAATGATCTGTCCTGACACGAAACTTGCGACCCCAGGTGTAAGGCCTCCAATGTCGAACAGCGAACACTAGCCCAATAAGTTCCCGTTCATAAGCAGGAAGTTTAGCCTGATGAGGAGCCACTGATTTGCTAAAAATGCAATGGGCCGACCACCCTGGTGCAGGACGGCACCAAAACTGACCCCGATGCATCGCAATCAATCACAAAATCCTTTGTAAAATCAAGGAGCTGAAGGACCGGTGCTGACGAAATGGTCTGTTTTAGAGTGTCAAAAGCAACTGAAGCCTCCGCAGACCATTGAAAACTTTCTTTGCAGAGTAATCTGGTAAGCGGCGCCACAACATGGCCAAAATCCTGGATAAATTTGCGATAATAGCCTGCTAGTCCCAAGAATCCACGCAAACATCGGACGTTGCGAGGCTGCAGCCAATCAAGAACTGCCGAGACTTTTATTGATTCATAATGCTTGTCTTTCAATTACAGAACCTCTGAACTCTTTATATAGTGCTAGAGTCGGATTGATATCTAACTCTAACAGTCCTACTTAGGGGTGAAAACGGATCGAATATGGAAGGATAATGGTTCTGCCATA
The DNA here is from genome assembly GCA_036346405.1 of Phyllostachys edulis. Lineage (NCBI taxonomy): Eukaryota > Viridiplantae > Streptophyta > Magnoliopsida > Poales > Poaceae > Phyllostachys > Phyllostachys edulis. The sequence continues at coordinate 33,791,402 of CM070563.1, forward strand.
TTTGTTTTCATTTTTTTCCGGATCCGGATACGAATACGAATATCCCGATACGAATACGGATACAAATAATATTGAATATGAATACGGAGCGAATACGAATTGAAACGAATATAATCGCGGATATTTTTCGGAACATGAAAACCCTTTAAATTGTATGCTAGAAATTAATGAAAACATATAACTAGTTTATTTGATGCAAACATCCATGAATTGTTCATATTTCCAGCAACCACACATAACATTGGCACTAGCAAGCTGCATTAACTAGTTCATCACAAACATAACACTTAGTTTACTATATTTAGCTCATAAGTCATAACTCACAAAGTCACAAGTCATCACACTGTAACATCCCAAAGTATGTTATCAAAAATAAAATAAAGTCAATTATTGAACTCTTACTATCCTAAACCTTCTATAGTTGAACTTCCCGAATCAACCTGTCGTTTATTCCTTCGCTGGTATTGAATACCGACAAAACTGTTCGTAACACAATTCTACTAGCCTTTCAATTTAATGGAAAATTCATTTCCCATCTCAAAAAAATCAGGCATTTGTTTAGCTGTATTCTTTCTGAGTTCTCTTATTCTCATAATTTGCATAAGACTGCATATAACTTTCATCAGAATGCACACCCGACTAGTTAACTGAATATTACAAAATTATAGCTAACCATTGCAAACTACACTTTCAATACAACATTAGAACAAGGTCTTTTAAAGATTAAGAAAGAAAATCATTAAATGTAATCTATAAATACTTCAATAGTATTAACTAAATTAGGGTAGCCAAAAATAACTTCATAAGAAAGAGCGTGCTTTTCATTTTGGTAGTTTCAGTTTAATTTGGTTTAGGAAGAATCAACAAAAGCAAGAAATATTGCAAATATACACAGTTGATTGTTAACACTCCCAACTCCCAAGCACATAAGCAGTATCAACAAAAGCACAAAATATTGCAAATACACACATAGTTGATCTTGTCAACGCTCGCAAGTACATAAAGGTACTAAGTAACAAATAAAATTAGTGCAAACCTAGCACAGGAAGAAAGAAGAGAAAATGAAGTGTAGGCCTAGACCTAAAAGGCCCAATATTAAGGGACCACGAAACCAATATGTTAGATTATTGAGAAATTATTCCAGAACCAACCCTTGGATTGGCACCAGTATCAGTTTCCAACCAGTTCCCTGTGCTTCCGAACTTGGTAGGGTTTTACCTCCAACACCGAAACCCAACTCATCCAAAAACCAAAGAAATTTGTTCTTAAACCAGTCAAGATGGTAAATTATGAGTTGTTTTTTTCTGTTTTACTACAATATTATGAAACAATGTGTTTCTCTAAAAGAGTAATGTGAAAACTAACTTACTAACAGATTTACAAACTTTGATCAGCCAAACAATGGCACTTACACCTGATGACTTTCTCTTAGAAAGATATAAGGTACTTTACTGAACAAAACTCTAGTCTGGCTTATCTAGTGATTTTCTCATTCGGTCAGTCTTGTCATCATTGCATTGTGTACAAGTACAACCAAAGTGCTTGCAGACACAGAGATATATTCTCCGTCAATGACCTGTACTAGACTGATACATACTAAATAGTACCCTTGCCATCCAGTTTATATAAAATACACTCTCTAGCACATAATCGAGAGTCAAGATAAGCATGACCAAAAGAGAAGTAAAAAATATATAATATGGTATTACCTCTGATACCGACGTTAGTATAGCTGAAATTTTTTTATAAGCTGGATATGCACCACTCATAGCTCCGATATTTGACAAGATGGAAGTAGCCCATTCCTTGTCATGTATTGGATCACTCCATATAGGTCCTCCCATAACAAATTTATCGCCACATTCAGAACACTCTTGGGCCACAGTAGGGCAAAAATTTGGTAAAGCAATATTCCTCTTATCCTGGATCAGAGGATCATATACATAAGCACAACATGTAAGACAATGAAACAGTACAAGAAAGAATACCTTTGAGTTAATTCTTCCAACATTCTGTAGGTGAAATGAATTGCATCCAACACATTGGTAGACATGTGCCAATTTGAGAGGTGAGCTTTTCACTGTGCTAGCCGAGCTGCATTTGAAAGAGGACAATCGTTAAGATCTATTCTGAGACATCAAATTATCATCATATCACAAATATCATATTCACCCTACAGAAAAGAATGTGTCAAGGAAAGGTAGAAGTAGGAAACAACGTGAAAATGCGCACAAAAACCCTGATGTAGAAATCCATGTGCACTGATATTATAGGAACTATATAGCGCTTGTGGCGGATCGCATGCGACTGCAAGACAAACAAGAAAAATGAAAGGATGGATCGTTATAATGACAATAAGAGAACAAGAGACTAACTCAAGTCTTACCTCAATGCAGGCAAGAAGAATCCTCAGGGCCATCTCATGGCAGTGTTTACCTCTTATCGGATAAGAACCATATCTGCAGGTGGAGACTACTGGCATAGTAAGAACTAAATGATGTGCCCATGCGGTTGCTAATTGATATTAAAGTATAAAACTGACTTGGAAAAACAAACTTCTGCATTGCCCCCAGCAAGCACTGCCATGTCTGTAGCTGAGCACATCAAGATACCACCATCTGCAACACATTGAACTGCTGAATCAAGGAATGCTGCTGGTGATCCATAAGGATCAAGGTCAACCTGATTCAGCAAGTATATAGGACATTAATACGGCATGAAATGGATGCATATTTTCCTTCAACTTGAGGGAAATTGGGTCACGTGCAGATGACAATATATGAAGAGGACATTAAATGATTTTAAAAATTTACTACAATCAAGTAAGCAGTGTTATCTAGTCGTCCAGTCAGCCGGCGGCGCTCGACTGGAGCCACCGGCTCGACTAGTTGAACAAGTCGAGCGACTTGCTATCGACTGGTTTACTTGAATCGACTAGTCGTCGACTTGGAGAGACCAGTCGGGCGACATGTCTGCGAGCGCGGGAGAGGGCGCTAGCACAGGAGAGGTCGCACCCGAGATGGGGACGGTGGCCCAGCGTCAGGATGAAGAAGGTCTTGCCGTCTTGGACTCTTGGGAACCCTAGCATCCACCGCCGCTAGTTCCTTTCTCCACCCTCCTGGTTCCAGCATCCGTCGCATTCGCCCCAGGCTCAGGCCACCGAGCCGTCGCCTTCGCACCTAGCTTAGCCCGCCGACGTCGTCGCCTTCGCCCCTAGCCTCCACCTCCAGGTTTGTCTCCCTCCATCCCTTTCCCCTCAGATCTTTCATCTCTCTCTGTTTTGCTGCCCTACTGCTCTGTTTTGCAACCCGGAGGCCAAGCCGCCACAGCTTGTTCTTGCCTCCGCCCTCCTGGTTCCCTCCCTTCCGATTTTGTGTAATGCCTCAACATTGAAATTAAATTTAAATTTGAATTCAAATTAGAATGCAACATCCCTTTTCCTTCTACCTCAGGACCACATGTTGATCCTTCATTACCGGCTAGCTATTTGAAGTAGTATCCTCTTCCATGAATCATAATAATATGAGAATGTATAGCATGAGTACATAGTACTAATTAACCAAGCGTTCAGAACTAGCTAGGTAGTAGTACGTACACTGCAAGGCACAAGTGCAATGCATGTGCATCCAGACTAGCTAACCACATTAAGTATTTACTTGGAAGGTAAGAAAGAAGAGAAAAAAAAAAAGAAGAGAAAACCAAGCCTATGTTGTACACGGCGACTTGTCGAGTCGACCACGGCTCGTGAGGGATTAAATAGCGCCGCCTGCTCCTGCGCCTGTTACTCCGTCGCCCAAAACTCTAGCTAGCCTAGCCCTCCGCCGCCGTCGCTGCAGTTGTTGAGAAGCCACTGTCGCGCCGAGCGCCACCGTCACCGCCCATGCTGGCTCGCCGCCTCCAAAGAATGCCTCCTGCCTCCTTCCTGCGGATCTTTGCGTGCGTGCGTGTGTTGATCTGCAAGCTTTCATGCGTGCAAAGTTACTGCTTGCTAGTTGCTGCCCTAGCGTTTTCCAGCCGTTGCTGCTTGCTAGTTCGTGTGCGTGCTGCCTTGCCGCTGCTTGTTGCTGCTGCTAGTAGATGTGTTCTAGGGCAAAGGAGAAGCATGAAGGCAGGAAAGGAAGAGAGAAGAAAGGGAAAGGAATAAAGAAGAAATAGAAGAGAAGGGAAGGGAGAAGAAGAATAAAAGGAGAGGGCTGCAACCAGGAAGAGAAGGAAGGAGAGGGAAGGAGGAAGGACCTAGGGCCATGGTCATTAAGGCATCGCCTAAGCGTCGCCTAAGCGGTAAGGCGCTACGGTGGGTCAAGGCGTTGCCCCCGCCTTGCTGCGCATGCCTATGGCGTCCGTCACGCGCCGCCCCCTCCTCTGGTTCGGTGGTTGCTCGTCGTGCGCCACCTCGGCGCCTCCTCCCCACGATTCCCCGTTGCGCGGCTCCTCCTGGCTCCTCGTTGCCATACACACATGTAACATATACATAAGCTTGGACTGATGCTTGCTATTATGTGTTCATCTCGCTTGCTTGGACTGATGCCTTAGCACCTTAGGATGTGTGTAAGGCATCATCTCGCCTCACGCCTTAGCGCTTAAAAGGTGTGAGAGGGGTGGGTCGCCTCACCTCGCCTTACCGCCTTAATAACCATGGATAGGGTTTAGGATCCGTTCAAGTTCGTTGTCGGTTTTGCGTGGGTAACGATCTGATAATCCCTAGATTGATCCTAGAGTAATGATTATTCATGTGGTAGATTGGTTTGGTCATAGGAGATAGATGTTGTGTGATGCCTTAGTTCGTTAAACTATGCTGCAGAATATTGTGAGGGGAATTAAGGGTATTTACGTTCTGATTCAGGTGTTTGGATAGTTAGAAAAGATGTGGGGAATTGCATTAGCTTTCCAGGAAGGTCTAGAACAATAAATTTGGAGTTGTGAGCGAAAAGTTATGGCCTCGGGAAGGTCGCTATCCAGAAAATGGTCATCAGTGGCAATTGTCGCATAGATGAGCTAATTAGACACCGTAGATGGAATAATTTAATTATTATCAAAACTTGAACAATCTAGATAATTCTTAGTAGTTTTCAGAACTACCATTGTTTGCTACTTTCAAGTTATATAAAAATAGATATGAAAATGTGAAGTAGACTGTTCTGGCAGATTCTTGGATAATCTTTTGAGGTTGGAAACGAGGAACTAAACAGAGAATTCAGAGGTTTTGCATAACTAGAAAGTTGTAGATAATTCTGTGGGGTTTCCTGAAAATATATATTTCACTATGTTTGGAGTTCATAGGAGGGAGTTAGGGTCATTTTACTACCGTGATGGCGGGTAGGGCATCCGGTAAATTTAAAATGAAGGTGTCGGTTTTGCATATAGGTGAGCTGACGATTTGTTCAATGTATTAGTGATGTGATGGTATGTGTTTGAATGTATTTTAATTGCTTAACCAGGGAGTTGCCTCAAACACTGTGCCACCATTGCGTCACCCAGTCCATAGAAGTTAAAGAGGCAAGTGCTTGGTAGAACAGTAAACAATAGGTGGTTGTCGTTATCTTGTTGATTTATTACCATGTGATTTAATTATGCTTTTGTTACGTTTATTTACTTGCTATGGTAATATTGATGAAAAGAATAAGATTGTGTTAATGATGCAATTACCATGGGAACGATATGGTAAGATTAATATTGCTTAATGAACTATTGCATTATTCACTTACATAGGGGCCAGAGTGGTGAGTAGGGACGGCAACGGGGCCATTCCCTGATGGAGAGCGGTTGATGAATTTTATTTGGTTAGTGGTTACAATGCAGTTGACGTGCTTCCATCTGTTTTATTTGTTCCATAAAGCAATTATTTGTTCTCCCGACTATTGAACTATTTTTGCTATTGTGAGGGTTATTAATTGGCAAGGTTGACATTTTCATGGCAGTTCTATCTGTTGGAATGAGACTTAATCTATTCCAATAGGCCAAAAGGCTAATATATTATGTACAGGGTAGGTCAATATGCAAAGAACACCCTAAGCTATATGCATATCTAACACCCCCCTCAAACTCATGGTAGATCAACAACACTAAGTTTGGAGAGGTAGAAACTATGCTGAACTCTAGTCTACGCCTTGATGAGGAAATCTGCTAACTGAAGCTCCGAAGGCACATACTGAAGAGCAATAACTTGATCTTGCACCTGCAATCTCATATACGAAGCATCTAATCCAATATGCATGGCGAGCTCATGCTTCACTAGATCTCAAGCAATGCTGATTGCATTAGTATTGTCTGATAAGAGAGAAGTCGGTGTAGAAACTGAAACATCGAAATCCTCAAGTAGCCACCGAAGCCAGGTGATCTCAGCTATCGACGACGCCATGGCTTTCAACTCAGCCTCAGCACTCGAACGGGAAACGAGAGTCTGCCTCTTGGTCTTACAAGCAATCAGAGAGCAACCAAGAAAAAAGCAATAGGCAAAAAGAAACCAGCTATCAGAATGATCGCTAGCCCAGGTCGCATCAGAGTACGCCTAAAGCTGTAGAGAACTAGAACGAGGGAAGAAAACACGACAGGTGATAGTCCCGCGAAGATATCGCAGAATACGAAGGTGACTGTAGTGGAGTTGAGTAGGAGCAGAGGCGAACTGACTCAGGATGTGAACTAGGTGAGAAATGTCAAGTCGAGTGATCCAAAGGTAGACGAGGCTCCCGACAAGATGGCGGTAGCGAGTGGGGTCCTCAAGAGGCTTACCATTAGTAGGCCGAAGGTAAACACCAAGCTTCGTAGGAGTATCCATCACGCGCAGATCAGTGAGATAAGCACGAGCAAGGATATCCTGAATGTACTTCTCCTAGGAGAGGTAGTAGCCCTCAGGTGTAGAAATGATCTCAATCCCAAGGAAGTAACGAAGAGGACCCAAATCAAATATCAAGAACTGCTCACTGAGACGCTCCTTCACAAAGGCAATGTACTGAGTCATCTCCAGTAATGATCATATCATTCACATATACAAGGAGCGTCCGACCCCGAGGAGAGGTATGTACAAAGAGGGCAGGGTCGTGATCACTGGCGGAGAAGCCAGTAGTAGTGACAACAGAAAAGCGATCAAACCAAGCACGAGTGGCTTGTTTGAGCCCATAGAGAGAGCGACGAAGGCGACAAATCATACCATCAGGGACAGAATACCCAAGGGGCAATTACATGCAGACCACCTCACGCAGCTCGCCATTAAGAAAGGCATTCTTAACGTCCAACTGAGAGATGGGCCACTGTCGAACAGAGACCACAGCAAGGAGAGTGCGAACAGTGGTCATGTGAGCAACAGGAGCGAAAGTCTCATCGTAGTCACGACTGTGCTCCTGCTGAAAACCACGTGCCACAAAACGAGCCTTGTAGCACTCAAGGGATCCATCCGAGCGAGTCTTGATCTTGTACACCCACTTGCACGTGATAGGAATAACACACGCAGGTAAGGGCACAAGATCTCAAGTGCTAGTACGCTCCAAAGTAGCAATCACCTTAGACATCGCGAGCTGCCACTCAAGGTGAGTAGCAGCCTCACGGTAGGTCTTAGGCTCAGAAAGAGAAGCCGCTTTGAAGCCGTAACGCTCAGGAGGCCTAACAGTGCGGCGAGCACGAAGATCGTATATGAGAGGAGAAGGTGGAGCAGGACCCAGCAAGGACGGTGAAGAACTAGAAACTGGGCCTAGCAAAGGCGAAGGCTTAACTGGAGAAGTAGGCCGAGGACGGCGAGAGTAGTATAGGGGAAAGGGTGGAACCTCAACAAAAGAGCTGGAATGAAAAACCGGAGGAGAGGGAAGCGAAGAAGGTGGAGACGAAAGTGGAACATGAGTGGAAAACTAAGTGTCAGGAAAAGTCAGAAAGGAGATCGACTCAACAAGAGAATCTGAGCTGACAATAGAGGGACTAGGGTAGTAAGCAATAGGGTCATAGTAGCGACAACCCTTATGCTTAAGACTATAGCAAAGAAAAACACACTCGACTGACTAAGCAGTCAGCTTGATGCGCTCACAAGGTGGAAGAAGGACGAAGCAGACACAGCCGAAACAACGAAAGTGACTGTACTCGGAAACCCGACCGTAGAGACGCTCAATAGGAGTAGAACCCTAAAGAGAAGTGAAAAGCTGCATGTTGATGAGGAAAGCAGCAGTGGAGACAGCCTCGGCCCGAAAGTGAGGTGGAACAAAAGAGGCAAGCATGAGAGCACGAGCTGTCTCAAGTAAGTGACGATACTTACGCTCAGAGATACTATTCTGAGCGTGAGCACCAAGGCAAGAGTACTGGGGAAGAGTACCCTGCTCAGCGAGAAAGTGACGCAAAGCAACAGATAGGTACTCGCCAGCATAATCAGCACAAAAAGCACGAATGGTCGAATCAAACTAAGTGCGAACCATGGTGGTAAACCTTTGGTAAATAGAAAGAACCTGACTACGAGAGGACATGAAGTAGATCCAAGTATGACGAGAATAATCATCAATAAAGATCACATAGTATCGATGACCCCCTTTCAAAACGAAGGGAGCTGGACCCCAAACGTCAGTGTACAAGATCAAAAGGACGAGCCGAGACAGAATAACTAAAGGGATTGGGGAGCTGCAGCTGCTTGCCAAGCTTGCAACGCATACAAGGTAAAGAGGTGTCACCAAAAACAGAATTAAGACCACCATGACCTACTAAAGACGACAATCGCAATCCATGGAGATGACCCAACTGATGGTGCCACTGAGCAAAGGAAGCAGTAGAGGACGCAACAAAAACAGAGGTAGGTGTAGTGACTAACTGGCAGGTGGAGACAGCGGAAGGAAAGTGTAGCCAATCGACCTCCCAAATGTTATGAATATTGTGTATGTATTGAAGAGCCCCAATGGACAATATATATAAGGTACAAAAGGAACACAAGACTAAACCCTAATACAGGGGAAATACCACTAATACCCTTAACACCCCCCTCAAAAGCAATGTGTATGCTACATTGCATTTGGAAAGGGTCAACACTACAAAAGTAAAAATCCGAAGTCCGAGTCTTGATAATGTCGTCGTAGCATGCAGCTCTTAGAAAATATGTCGAGTATCAAAAGATCCCTTCCCATCCGGAGTCGTGCGACAGCCCATATAGCACAAGGTGGAGGGACTGAGAAAGTACAAGCAAACGGGAGCAAAGACGACCGCGACAACACGACGAAGAAGAAGATGAAACCGACATGAAGAGAGAGCTTGTCAAATCAAGCCAAATAGGAATAGATAGAAGCATGGCGGCACAGATCGAAACCCAAGGCGACCGCGACGCAGTGCACAAAAAGCGCAATAGAGGCGCAGTGCGGAAGAAGCGCGGCGGCCTTAGAAGCTCGGGGTGGCGGCTAAGAGAGAAACGACGGTATCATAACAACTGCTACGATCTACACGCGGCTCAGAAAGGAGCAGGAGCGGCGGTTGCTGCTATGCATAAGGCAATTCCTATGCTTCTATGACTGACAATAAATCTGTGGATTCGCATGGCTTAGACGAACTCAAATATAGAGAGTTACGGACTTGGATGGACGCAACAGAAGAAAACGACACAAATGAGCGTCAGATTAATTAGCAGCAGCATGTAACCGAAACTAGCAGCAGCAAAACCCAATCTCAATCTCCACTTTCCACCGACAAAGAAGAATAAAGATGTGCGCGATGGCGTGCTTATCCATTGATGCCTCTAGATCCATCTGCTCACGTCTCTCCTTAATTTCCCTTTACACACACCCCGGGCTGCATTAACCGTGGAAGCATCCACCACCTTCTCCATCAAAACAAATGTACGCTATGCCCACAAGGCGGCCAAGAGTACATCCATCCGAGGAACCGGAAAGTAAAGCTCACTAGCTTGATCTGCAAGACCAAGAAAGGAGGGCGGCGGTGGAGGCTCGGGAGGCGGCGGCAAGAAGAGGAGCTTCGGATCCGGCGGCGTCGGCGACGAGAGACCGGCAAGACTTTCGAAGCGAGAGCCCTGATCCATCTTCTCGAGCCTTCGATCCGTCGTCATTCGCTAGCCCACCGAGGAAGACGGATCCGAGCGGTGGCGACAAGGGCGCCTGTCTGGGCTGGGCGGAGCTTGAGGAGAGCAGAGGGAGGGCTCCAGCCGTCGGAGTTGAAGGGGACGACGCCCACGTCGAATTCGGCGACGGGATCTGGCATTGTCTTCTTCGGTGGCCTGGAGCAGAGGAGCTCCAGGCGATATCTTCTTCACCAAGACGGAGGATGCGGAGGCTTCGGCACCAAGAATCCAATGCTGGCAGATGGCGACTGCTAATCGGGACGGCGGCCGACGAAGATGCTGCTGCTTGACGACTACAACTAGGAGGAGGCCACCTCCCGGGAGTAGAAATTGCTCCTCCCGAGGGCAGAGCAGCGGAGGACAAGCGAAGGCTAGTAGGAGGCAGTGGTAGCTAACCTTAACCTTTGCTCTGATACCATATTATAAATATTGTGTATGTATTGAAGAGACTTAATGGGTAATATATATAGGGTACAAAAGGAACACAAGACTAAACCCTAATACAGGGGAAATACCACTAATACCCTTAACACCAAAGACACTACGAATCACGTCGCCGAGGGCTTGCACCAAGGAGAAACCCCGTGCAGCAGTCTTAGACACAACAAGAGTTGGACTTAAGAATAACATGATAGTCGTGATTGGTGATCAGACCGGCCAGCATAAGCTACATAGTAAGTTGGGGAACCTGAGAGACAGCAGGAATAAAGGTCCCCAATCTTGGTATAAATTGGTATCTAGAATAGTTTAGGTGACATTCTAGACTCAGTGTTTGGCCGAGGTATTACATTTTGTCTCCCTCCTTCATCCCGTCTATCTGTTTTGCTGCTCTTTTTTGCTGAATGCTCATTTGCTCTGTTCTGTAGTAGTGTAGTAGCAGCATGTACTAGTAGTAGTGTAGTAGCCCAAGTAGGAGCAGAGTATCAGTATTCAGTGGTAGTAGTAGGCTAGTAGCAGAGTAGCAGATGTGGTGGTGGCGGTGGTGGCAGCTAGTATGAAGTATCATTGTTCAATAATCAATATGTCAATTGATTCCATTCATTCTTGATTTGCAGAGGCATCATGGCAGACCAAGTTCGGACGACCGAGAGTAGGGAGCAGTATGATCCATCAAAGGATCCTAAGTGGAAGGCGACTAAGTCCAAAGACCCAGCATGGGGGGTTGGAGAAGCGGAGAAATGCCCCAAAACAACCACAACCGTCATCAAAGAGATGCATGACCACTTGAAGAAGAATGCAAGGCAGAAACCCATTGAGCTGGATGATGATGAAGCTAAAGGTGGAGGAAGTGATTTTGATGGTGCTGATGAAGAGGAGCCAGTTGAGCAACCACAAACACAAGCTATCGCCTCCCCTGTCCAACCAAGTTCTGGGAGAGCTCGTAAAAGGAAGCTATCGCTTTTGCTGCATAACAAAGAGTCAAAGCCTTACGTCTTTGCTTCTATACTTCGGAAGTCACCAGAAGATGTTCGTGACAGGCATGCCAGAGCGGGGCTTTCTCAAACTACATTGTCAAGAAGGACCAAGGAAGAAAAGGAGATGGTTGAGATGCATGTTGCAGATTTTTTCTATGTGTGGCATACCATTCAATGTTGCCAGCTCAAGGACCTAGGAGGTTGTGCTTGAGTCTGTGGGGCAATATGGTCCTAGGTATAGGTCGCAACCTTTTCTTGACTTGAGGCTGCCATTGCTTGAGAAGTCTAAGAAGAAGAAAGATAAGAGAGAAGCATGAGTTGGCTTGGGCTGAATATGGTTGCACACACGTCTGATGGATGGACTGATTGGAGAGGAAGACACTTGATAAATTTCCTTGTGAACAGTCCAGACGGGACTTTCTTTTTGGATACCGTTAATGCATCAAATGTGTCAACTGATGCGCGCTTGTTAGCAGGTTTGCTAGAGGAAAAAATTGATGAAATTGGAAGGACCTATGTTGTTCAGATTGTCACGGATAATGGGGTTAACTTCAAAGCAGCAGGCAAGATTCTAATGCTGAAGATTCCTACTTTATTTTGGACCCCTTGTGCTGCCCACTGCTTGAACCTTATGTTGGAGGGCATTGGGAAGATTCCAGTGCTCAAGAAGTGCATTACAAATGCAAGACGGGTGACCACATTTATTTACAGACATGGAAGGCTTCTCGATGCCATGAGGGAGGGCAGGGAGTTCTTGTGAGACCAGCTGCTACTCGATTTGCTACATCATTCCTTACTCTGCGGAGTTTGTTTAAGCACAAGCAAGCTTTTAGGTGTCTCTTTGTTAGTGATGATTGGAATATGTCCAGATTGGCAAGCACGGAGGCAGGGAAAAAGGTGACAGAAATTATGCTCTCCACTCAGTTTTGGAATCACAACCTCTTCTCATTGTGTTGAGAATCGTTGACGGTGATGAGAGGCCAGCAATGGCAGAGGTTGCTGCAGCCATGGATGCTGCTAGGAAGAAGATAAATTACTAGAAAAGGTGAATAAAATTATTAACAAGAGGTGGAAAGACCAAATGGAGCAGAAGTTGTATGGTGCTGTGATGTTCTTGAATCCAAATCGGTTTTATGAATTGCAGAAGACTAATAAGAGAGAAGTTGGTAGGCTAAGGACAATGCTTAATGATGTGCGAAGATGGTCACTGATGATGATCTTCTAGACAACATAAGTAGGCAAGCTGACCAGTATGAGTAAGTCAGGCCGTGTCTTTTCAGCTCCAATGGCAATCAGAGAACATCAAAAAAAGAGTCCTCATAAGTACAATGAACTTATAGACATATTTTCTATCTTTTCATACATGAAAGCTCTCAGTTCTAACATAGATCACTATACATATGTTCTTTTTAGTGCTTTGGTGGTCCGTGTATGGTAGCCTTGCTCATGAGCTCCAATCATTTGCAAAGCGTATCATTGGTCTTTATTGTTCAGCCTCTGGGTGTGAGCGCACTTGGAGTGCCTTTATGTTTGTAAGTAACTATCACTACTATGTTCTTCATGTAATCATGTCTTTATTTTGTAGCAAGGTATGAAATTTTCCTTTTGCAATTGCAGATCCATACTAAAAAAAGGAACCGGTTAGAGCACAAAAGGTTGAATAATTTAGTGTACATTCAATACAACCGGAAAATGGTAGCTAGGTTTCAAAAGCTGCGTGAGGAAGGTAGCAACGGCAACCCATTGATCCTAGAAGAGTTTCAATGGGGCAATGAATGGGTTGACAATAGTAATGAAAAAGTTCATGGTGGTGCTGGGGATGATCTTGCGTGGGCTCATGTTGATGATGCCGCTGATGCTTCAAGTGCTCTTGAGGGCAGCAATCTTCCAAGGAAAGCTCATGGTGGGCTTATCACTTATTCCCATCGTCATGCAAGGGATGAGCTGGATCACAACAGTGAAGAAGAAGCTGAAACTGAAAGTGAAGATGGAGGGGAAGAGGAGTTTGTGGCTGATGATGATGGAGGATGATTTTGGTCTGTCTCCACCGACTAGTCTTCATCAAGGTGGTGATGATGGAAACTCAAATGGGGGTCCTCTGGAGTTGGAGGGTCTTGACTTGGACGACATTTGATGGGTCTTTACTATATGCTTTTGCCACTTGAACTTCTATCAGTTGTTTAATTTCTATTTGGAACTCTATTGTATTGTTGTTAACTTGTTATGTTTTTTTATTCACTTTTGCTCTATTAGGTTTCATTTTCGTTGCTGTCAATATGTATATTACAATTTACAAGGTTCAAGTTGAGAACAAAAGAGAAAAGACCACATGTGGATGAACATGATACTGCTACAAGGAATATACGGGTAATTAAGTAAATGGCTTCTTAAATCCATAGTGATTTAATGTATATGTATTGATGTCATGGTTATTAAGGCGGTAAGGCGAGGCGAGGCGACCCACCCCCCTCACACCTTTTAAGCGCTAAGGTGCGAGGCGAGGCGACGTCTTACACACCTCCTCAGGCGAAGCCATGTAGGATTTGAAAATATAGGATTTGAGGAATCATCTAATATATATTAAGTATTAAGTGATAGTTGTTTTGTTAAGTGATATATATTAAGAAATGCCCAGAACCTTCCCAACTCGCCTGCTCGCCCGCCGCTTTGCTCTTTTCCCTGCCGACCGAGAGAGGCGCCCGGCCTTCCGCCTCCTCTTTTCCCCCGCCCGTCTCCCCTTTCCATTCTTCTTCTTCAGTAGGGAAAGAACAGTGAGCGGCCTCCCTCAACGCCACGCCACTGCCGCTTCAGCTTCGCCCGCGGAGATGGGGAAGGTGGGGAAGCAACGCGAGGAGGTGGCGAGGCGGAGGAGGAGGAAGGAGGCGGCGATGGAGGAGGATGCGGCGCCGACGACGGGGTGCTGGATCCGCCTCTCGAGCCTGGGAGGTGGCTACATGTCGTTGCGTTCCAAGGTCCTCCCCTCCCCCTCTTCCTTTCCGGCCTTAGCGACGCCTTAGGCCTAAGGCGGGGGCGACGCCTTGCCCCCGGCTGCGCTTTACCGCTTAGGCGACGCCTTAATAACCATGATTGATGCATGTAAATCTGCATGTGTATTACAAGGATTTGATACTTCTTCAACCACTTTGGAAACTAGCTCTTGGCTGGCTTGATTCTTCATACTTCAACAATAGAAACAATGAGGTAACATGCTCTAAATTTATTGAAGTCGTGCTTATTTCATGATTTGTTTAATTTGCTATCATCCAAGGGTGGTATGCTGCAAGTCGATAGGTAGTCGACGACTAGTCAACTAGTCAGCCAGTCTGTCCCTTGGCGACTCGACTTGACTTACCGACTTAATAACCTTACAAGTCACTTGGTTAATAGATGTCACCCAGGCAGGTCTGCAATCAAAATTCCCCAACTTTCACCGTTGATACAGACAGAAATATCTAGATTGGTCACCTGAAAATGATCTCAGTAGATTTATCACCAAAAGTACTTTCATAGTGTTGTGCTTCCATAATTCTTTGCTAACATGTTACTAACTTATTATAAAACATAATGGTCAAAGTAATATACTGGAGACCACACACCATACCAAACTGCGACTCAAGTTTCCTAGGCAGCACAGCAGATGCATAACCAACGATTGGAGAAGATAAGTGCATGTGAAAGTAATAAATCCATACCACATCAAATTCTTTTGGGTGGGTGAGCATGTAAACACGAGCATCAGCAAGATGCGGTACCACCTTCGAAGATGCAAGACTGCCATTGTGGTTGATATTGTTCTTACAGGCTTCTATAGCTACTGCAGTTAATCAAACAAATGTTTAGAATCACCAAACAAAACATAGATTTTTTTCAGAACCGGATACTGTTATGAAAAATCATCTGCAACATTGACACAGAAATATAGTATCATACCTTCATTATTGTCAACAGCTATCACTTCCCCAATTCCATCTACCTCAAGGGCATACCGAATGGCTCTTAATCCTGATGCAGCCAAAGCCTGGAAAAATCATGAAGAATATGAAATGAAAGGATCGGGATTGTACATGCAAGCACTACTTAGTCAATTAATCTATTTACTCAAAGTTCTAAGATGGTTAGTAGTAAAATCTCCGTAAGGAACTGATCTCCATACAAAATGTAAAAACAAAAGAACTTCGGACCAAATATAGTGCCCTCTATTTATCATAACATATCACAACTTTTATTGCCTTACAGTCTTACCATCATTATGTTATGTGGGGAATACCCTACCGTCCCTCTATTTATCATAACATATCACAACTTTTATTGCCTTACAGTCTTACCATCATTATGTTATGTGGGGAATACCCTACCGTCGACGTGGGCCACGGCATGCACAAGCCAAGGGCGTCGGCCAGCAGTAGCGCACGGCATTATTGCCTAATGCGGCAATTCAAAGACAATAGAGTTCAAGACGGTTAAGAGATTGAGTTAGTTACGTTCAGATTAGTAGTGTCCTTCTTTAATACGTATTCGTTCCTAATTTAGATATGATTGTTAGGAGATGTATGTATTTAAAAGGAGACAACCTAATTAGTTGAGGCAAGCAATCAAGAAATCTTCAATTCCCCAATCTCCTTCTCCTGTCTCTCGAACCCCCTTCAACTACCCTGCCGTCGGCCGGTAGCCACCACAGCTCCGGGATGCCGAAACTATCGTCCCAAACCCCCAGTCTACCACAACTACAACCTACGCAATTTGAGTTGTACCAATTTGGTATCAGAACCACTACCGATCGCATCAATGCTGGGATCCGACGAAGCCAGCAACGAGATCTCCATGGTGCAACTCATGCAGTCCATTCAAGCGTTGACAATGCGCATGGAAGGGATGCACCAGCTGATGGGAGATGTTGCTAATCGTCTAACAATCGTCGAGAAGCGTCGCACGGTAGACCTTCCAGGTCTTTTGCCGCCGCCATCGAGTTCACAACCATGGGCTACTCCGGCAAAAAATTTTGCGCGAGGGACACACGACGTCCACACCATCAACTGCCACCTCCATGCCCGTTCATCATCAACTCTTTGCCGCCACCACTACCACCCCCAACCACGCCGCAACAGCCTACCCTACCATCCATATCCCCCCACAACAACCTCCTACGTGCCCACATACATCCACCTTCCAGCCGCGCCACCCTATCCCCCACCCAATTCCCACCCCTTCCACAAGATCAACACCATAACTACCTTTCGACCACATACCCAACACCCCAACGACCAGATCACGGCAATGCCCTCAGCGTTCTACGATACCACAAGCTAGAATTTCCTACCTATGATGGCAAAGATGATCCCTTGGCATGGATCAACCATTGTTAGCAATTCTTCCGCGATGAACACACGGTCGAATCACAAGGTGTGGCTGGCATCATATCACCTCACCAACATTGCTCCGCATTGGTATTTCCAATTGGAGCATGACACGGGCGTACCTTCTTGGTCTCTCCTCAAGGATCTCTGTCAACTTCGGTTTGGACCGCCAATCCGGAGAAATCCCCTTGACGCATTGGCTAGGCTACCCTTTACCAACTCAGTCAAGGAGTACATCGACCACTTCCTGGCACTCCAAGTGCTAGTTCAAAGCTTCTACGAGCAGTCATCTAGTCGAGCAATGGGTACAGGACCCCCTCTGACCAGGTTACCCATCAGGGGACTCCTGAGATTCTAACAACTAGAGAAGTCGTTAGCTATGAGGTTTATGACCAAATAAGCTATGTGGCTTTTAATTAATATTTAGGAATTTAATCCTCGTTAGTGGCTTTGATATCGTTCTTGGGACACGATGGCTCTGTGTCACAGCCCCATTTTCACTTAGTAGATTTAGAATGCATCTCATGAGCATGCATATGATTTTTGGAGCATGTACACAAATTATTGCATTGAAATATTCAAATCAGAGTAAAACTTACAACTCAAAATGAAACTCCAAAAGAAAACAGTGTAGATGTTTGTAAAGATCTCTGGAAAATAATTTATTTAAATACTAGAATAATTATCATGAATAAATATAATTTTTCGAGTCCACGACCTTGAGAAAAAATCATACTCAATTCTTAATCATCTTGTGTAAGGGATTTTAAAATAAGTAAATAAATCATGAACAGTGATGTTAGAAAATTTATATGAGTTCTTTGTTATCCCAATAGCTTCACTGAAAAATTTTAGATTTTTCCAAATTTTATTGCTATTTTTAATCATTGGTCAAAGTAGAGGAGCTTGAATTTCAAAACAAGTCAACTGTGTAGACCTAACCCTAACCAACTTGACTGGACCCAACCCATTCGAAACTGACCGAGTTAGAGCCCGACCGCGCCACTTTGCTTGTGCCACTGACGCGCTGGTCCCACCTGTCAGGGTTGTCGACTTCTCCGCAAGCTCTGCCACGCCGCACCGGGCGCAAGCAAGACGTGGCGCTGCGCCCATGCGTTGCCGTCCATGCAACGTGACGCCGTTACGCCACCACTGTCGCCATCCAACCAGCAGTCACCATGAGTTGACGACGTCATCTCCAACTATTGGAGCTCCTCAAAACCCCGTGCTCTCTCTCTCGACCGCTCAAACAAGCTCGGCGATTTCTTTTTCCACACTGAGGTTTATCCTTTCGTTCCTTCGCCTTTCTTCCACTCTTTGTATGCCATTTTCATTTTGCTAAGTTCAAGCCTTGTCGTGTAGCACAGTAGTGGGAACGTTGGCTTGTCTTCATCGGGTCCAGAGCGCACCCCGAACGCCGCCACCGTGCCATCTCTATGTCCGGTGAGCTCCTTCCTTTTCCATGTGCGTCATATCATGTTCTAGGGTATGAGAAGTAAATCCCCTCAATCAATTTCACAAACCATCCATAGGAGCCTCGAGAATTTGGGTTTTCTTCCATTCCGACCGAAAACACCTTCGTCCTCATCTCCGGCCTGGTAAGCCATTATCCGATTGTTTTCACCCGGAGCATCTACTGGCTATGTTTTGAGTATTCCCGACCATTCTTTGTCCTTACTTTTGCTCAGGTTCTTCTCTCCACATGGAGCTCACCGCCGCAGCTTCGGGCTCTCATCGCCAGCCAATCACCAAACCTCTCCGTCCATCTTCTTGGTTCTGGTAGGTTCACTGAACCTCCTAGAGGCTTTTGTGCACATTAGTTCGCTTAATGCATCTTTGGGTTGCGACATGCACTTGAGTCGTAGCTCAATCGCCAGACCTTGCCATCACGTCACCGCCGTAGACCACCGGAGTTTCCACCACCGGTACTGGTAGGTTCGCAAGAGTCCTAGGATTCCATTTCTATCTTTGGATCGCGCCGCCATGGACCACAGCACCGGCAATTCGCCGGGCAAAATCACGGCCATGAGCGCTCTGTTTGGACAAGCACTGTAGCTTGATCATTAGGGAAAATCTTTGTTGTTTAAGGTTAAGTAATGATTACTGTCGGAAAAGCCGTCATTAACTACATTCATGATTGGTCATTTGAACGGTTGTGAGTCAATGACACCTAGGGCCCATGAACAGAAAACGAGAGAGTTATTGAAACCGGATTTTACCGTTAGTCGCTGACAAGCGAGCCTGGGGCCTTAAGTGCACGGTGCGCGTGGCAGTGGACCGCGCACAGCGCTAGTGGACCTTCGGTTCATGCACTACGTCATGGACCAGGTCTATGACAGGTGGACCCCACATGTCAGTAGGGTTTTCTCTGGGTTTTAAATGAGAAAGAAAAATACTATGCAGTGGACCCCACAAGTCAATGACATGGGCTAGGTTAGTTTTGAGTATAAAAAGTAATTAATACATTTAGAATTCCCGAAATGATTTACTTTTGCACTGAAAATGGTTTAAACTTCAAAAATTCATAAGTATTTCATTTTAACTCCAAATTGAGTTAAATTAATTTTGCTAGTTTCCATTTTACTGTACTTTAAATTGGAATAGGTTGAAACATGTTAGTGTCACCGAAAATTTTGATACTTGAATTAATTATGCACTAATGACATTAACGTTGAAAAATTCATAGAAAATACAAATGAACTCCAATTGAACTAAAATTTTCATCTAAAATCATAATCTCAGTACTGTATAATTCTCATGCATATTTGAGCATTTTGAATTTTCTCGGTGTTTATTCGATAACGTGTTTTCTTAGATCCCGAATTGCCCGAAGAGAGTGAATGAGGCTGAACAAGTGGATTTCCAACAAGGCAAGCATCCTCTTGCATCATGTTGATCCTAGATTTTGATAATCTAGTATTTTGAATTGCAATGATACTTGCTTGGATGCTATTTTGATATATCGATAATTTGTGAGTCTAGTTAGCTATATCCTAACTCTTACAAGTTATCCTTGATATTTATATACAGCTATGCTTAAGTTAGTTGTCATGTGATGGTATTTATTCTTTATATGAGTGCTTAGCCATGCAAGTTAGTAGATACGTTAGTTTGGTTGACAGGATTATCTCGTCAATCGTGGGAGACACTGAACAATTGTTACTTTTATGCTTTTGTCCAGATCATCGCATCTGGTTTTGAGTTAAAATTTGTTCATTTATAACTGATTTTGATCTGGACAAGTGGCTAGTAGTGTGGGTGCCATTGTGCACAAGAATCTGATACCATGGAAAGACTTGTCTGGATCGTTAAGGACCGAACTTTGGGCTGTCACTCCAAGTACCACTCGTATTTTCGTACGCAGGGTATGGGCAACGCTTGGTTAAGTAAGGGGAGGATTTTATTGGATTGGAACACAGGTGGTGTGAGGACAGCATGTGTGCGATCATGTGTTGTTCGTAGGGATCCGGTGCAATTTATAATGTGCAAGGGAGCACTATGTTTATTTCCGTTCATTGTATCGGCATTTCCAACATAACTTGCGTGCCCGCTTAGCAAGTTCTATATATAGCTTCTACTGAGTTTGGGGTTCATCTCTCAAGGGTGACTGAACTCAATAAGATCATCTTGCTGAAAAATACCGAGTCGCGATCTACCCGGCCGACATACCTTAGGAAGTATATCATTATCCGGAGGCTTACGGGCTGATCGAGTCGTATGGGTAAAGCTGTACTCCCCTGCAGGGAAATTAATCTATTCGAATAGCCGTGTTCACGGTTACGGATGACACTTAGTTCGAATGACATCATTGTTAGACTCTCAATTAAAAATTGACATGGGCAACAACTTGGTATCAACATGACAGGTATGTCATGCATTTTAGTTTATCAAAGTGGGCTGCCACTTTGGGTATTGTTTGATCTAGGTTTATATCATTGTCATTTAAACTCTTTTGTCAAAATTGTGTTTGCTAAATGGCTTTTACAAACTAGAATGTGTAGGGTTGAAAATTGGTGCTTTTATGCAAAACTTAAGCCACTAAAGCTCTCTTTTGATCAGCCACTATCATGTATAAGTTCCTCTCCTTTGGACACCCTTTAGCACATGACTTATTTTTATTTTGTGTAAGACTTGCGAGTACCTTTTGTACTCAATTGGATTGTCCATTTGTTTTAGGTGAAGAAGATTACACTCTCGATCAATTCGTTAGCGCCAATTTTGGCGACACTAACGAATAATGCTGTTTCTAACCCCACTCAGTTGCCTTTGGGGTTTGGGCACACCTTGCTGGAAATTTTGGTATATATTACTTGTTTTTTCCGCTGCGTATTTCTCGTGGTCTTTAAATTTGGCCGATCGGCCACTTGCGTAAATTATGGACATAAGTCCTAGTTCGATGAGACTTTGTAATATTATGTATGCCTTGTGTGTGACTGTGATCAATGTTGATAGAGATATGTGTGTGTTAACCGCTGATCTTGGGAGGTAACACGGGACAAATATCTGAACATTTAAAATGCTATTTGATTCATTTAAGTATGGACTCAGACTGCTGAGAATCGGCTTGGTGCATACGCCAACCAGTGGTATGCGGGTCGATTGTTTAGTTGTTGTCAACCGGGTCTTCATATTTACATGGATTAAATTGAATTTCAGATCTTGGAGGCTCGAAGTTATTTGCGTATGATCTGGAAGGAATAGTTCATATGTAAATAATCGGGGTCCCCACAAAGATGAGCTTCAAAGCCAATGTTCGGCCATGTTACAACAAGGCACCATCCGCTCCAACAGCTTAGCTTTTTCGTCATCGGTCCTCCTTGTCAAGAAGCATGATGGCACATGGCGTTTTTGAGTTGACTACTACGCCCTCAATGACTTGACCGTTAAAGAAAAATTTCCGATACCCGTTGTCGACAAACTCATCGACAAGTTATGTGGTGCCTGTTTCTTCTCCAAGCTTGATCTTCTCTCAAGCTACCATCAGGTGTGCATGCACCTTACGGGTGTGGAGAAGACTGCTTTTCGGACAGGTCATGGCCACTTCGAGTTCTTGGTCATGCCGTTTGGTCTTACCAATGCGTCAGCCACCTTCCAAGTGTTGATGGACGAGATCCTGTGGCCATATCTTCGCTGTTTTGCTCGTCTTTTTTGACGATATTTTGATTTTCAATTCCTCATGGTCCGAGCATCTGCGACACCTATGGACCATCTTATTGCTCATGCGCCAACACCAACACCAACTCTACCCCAAGCGTTCCAAGTGCGTCTTTGGGGATCCATCCATGGCATACCTCGAGCATGTCATCTCAGCCACCGGGGTCGCCATGGACAAAGACAAGGTGGCAGCCATGAAGACTTAGCCCACACCTCTTTCGGCTAGGGAAGTCCGCGGATTTCTCGGGCTTGGAGACTACTACGGCAAGTTCATTCACGATTTCGGCATCATCACAATACCGCTCACTAAACTCCTCAAAAAGAAGTCATTCCAATGGTCCGACAAAGCCAAAAGTGCCTTTCATGCCCTTAAGGGGACTCTCCACGGCTCCGATTCTCCAACTACCATATTTTTTAGCAAGGCTCATCGTCAAGTGTGACACCTCCGGCACAAGTTTTGGTGTTGTGCTACACCAAGGCGCAAGTCCTGTCGCATTCTTCAGTAAACCTATTGCGGTGCGTCATGCTAAACTCGCCGCGTACGAACGGGAGCTTATAGGTTTGGTTCACGCGGTCCGACATTGGCACCCATACCTTTGGGGTCGTATCTTCGTCGTCCACACCAACCACTACAGTTTGAAGTTTCTCCTGGATCCTCCACGATACCTCAACATCAATGGGTGAGCAAATTATTCAGCTACAACTTTACGGTGGAATACCAACCCGATCGACTCAACACCGTGGCGACGCGATCTCTCGACGAAACGCAGAGCATGCCTCGACATGTGCACTCAATGATCTACGTCTCGAAGTTGCATCCTCCACCGAGCTACAGGACATCTGAGCCAAGCTTCAGTCCAGTGACTTAGGTGTGCCTTGGTCCATGGCTGACAGTCTTCTAATGCGCAATGGGTGCATTCTTGTCTGGGCATCTGTTACGGACTCTTTCGTGGGAACACATTATACTCGCCGAAATAGAGTAGGAGATAGCA
This sequence comes from Phyllostachys edulis, assembly GCA_036346405.1. Classification (NCBI taxonomy): domain Eukaryota; kingdom Viridiplantae; phylum Streptophyta; class Magnoliopsida; order Poales; family Poaceae; genus Phyllostachys; species Phyllostachys edulis. Next base: position 33,814,347 of record CM070563.1, read on the forward strand.
ATGTTTAAATATAGAAAGTTACAGATAGAAAGCAGTAGTTTGTATTCGTTTACAATCCGAGTAGAACTCTCAGCTCTCAATATATAAAGAGCACGAGTCTTGTAATAGAGACAGGCATTATGAATCAATACAAAGTAGCTTCTCCCAAGTTCTTCTTCCTTTATATCTAATTCTGGCTTCTCACCCATATCATCTTCGTTCTTCATCGAGAGGAGCTCCGGTTCCTAACAAATTGGTATCAGAGACACCGATCCCGCCCACCATGCCGCCCAAGCACGATTCCACGTCCGACACCTGGCTTGATGGATTGGAACAAACCCAATCCGAGCTTCTCCAGGCCATCACCAACATCCAGACTACAAATGATTAACGATTTCGTGAACAGCAGCTAGCCTCGGATCAGCGCATAGACAATCTAGCCAAAGAAATGCGACAGATGTTCGAAGCTCTACAGGGCTTGCCGACCGTGTCTTCCACGACGACTCCACTCGGGACAATGGCCACCGTGCAAAACGGCACAGGCCTACCGCCTTTGCGAGCGTCTATCGACGCAGCGCCCGTGGCACCTCTCGACACTCGGTATCCGCCGAACACACGACACGACAATCCCAGGATCCCGGGTGGCTCCGACCGCCCTTTTTTTCTGAGAGACGTCTACGATGATCGTCAAACTCACAGGCAGCACCAGGACGCATCCCACCTCCGCCTGGATCGACCGTGCTTACCTCGCTTGGAATTGCCACTCTACGATGGGTATGTAGATCCTATTACCTGGCTGAACAAATGTGATCAGCATTTCCAAGCTTACCAAACAGCCGACGAAGACATAGTTTGGATGGCTGCGTTTCACCTGTCCGACGTCGCTCACTCTTGGCTCTATCAGCTCGAACGCGATGAAGGCCAGATTCCATGGGTGGTATTTAAGCATTACTGCTCAATGCGCTTCGGTCCGGCAGTTCACAATAACACATTGGGCGCCATCAAGCACTTGCAGCAGACGGGAACGTTGGCGCAGTACCAGCAAGAGTACACCGATCTCTTATGCCATACCACCGGATTATCCAGAACGCATCAAATTGAGCTATTCACTGCAGGACTCACAGAACCAATCCGTACGCACGTGGAATTGGAAGGACCAACGCCCTGCAAAGACGCAATGAACTCCGGCGCGGCTTACGAACTACCGCACTTCATCGCACTAATCCGACAAACGGCCGCAGAGATGCACTACGCCCGTAAGATCGGCGGCCGCGCATGGATACCACCACCATCTCGTGCTCCCGCCACTCACCAAGACCACCGATCGCCTCCGCCGCTCCCAAACCTCGCGACTAATCCCAAACAAGGACGGGTGTGTTTCATCGCTTTTCATCACGACATGGTCGATCGACGCTAACGGGCTTATGTTTCAACCGTGATGAACCATTCGCGGGCCATCGCAGAACGATTGTTACGGCCGTGGCCAAAGTTGACCAGGATGGGGTGAACATTGGGGACGATCAACACATCGATGCACCGGAGCTAGAGATTTCACTACTAGCGGTCACGGGAATTTGCACCGCCCAAACTATGCAACTTAAGCTCCTGTTCCTAACAGCATCATCGTCGTCCATGCCAACCGTACTGACAGTAGCTCATGTCGGCCATGAGGGGATACAGAAGACCCTCCACAGGCTGTGTTCTTATTTTTAATGTCCCTCGCGCACGACAGGAGGTCCAGGACTTTGTCTGAGCTTGTGTGACATGCCAGCATAACAAGACTGAACATCTTCATCTCGCCAGACTACTCCAATCCCTCGAGGTTCCGACTACTGTATGGACTGATATTTCCATGGACTTCATCGAAGGGCTGCCCTTTGCACATAGGAAATCGGTCATTCTCTTTGTCATTGACTGTTTCTCCTAATACACCCACTTCATCCCATTGGGTCACCTGTACACAGCTACTTTAGTGGCTCGGGCTTTCTTCCAAGATATTGTTTGTCTTCATAGGATCCCCCGCTCCATCATTAGTGATCACAACCCTGTCTTCACCAGTAACTTTTGGCAAAACTTATTCCGTTTGTCTAGCATTCGTCTCCACCTCAACTCGGCTTTTGATCCACAGTCCGACAATCAGACCGAAGCAGTCAATAAGGCCATCGCCATGTATCTTCGCTGTCTCATCGGTGATCGTCCCTGTCAATGGTTAGAATGGCTACCTTGGGCTAAATATTGTTATAACACGGCCTATCATAGTGCTCTTCGTGATACACCATTCAAGGTGGTCTATGGCCAGTCTCCATCCTTGGAATCATGAGGAGGGCGCCAATAAGGTGGTTGCCGTGGAAGCTCAGTTACGTGACCGAGAGCAATTTCTTAGCAACATACACGAACAACTTCTTCATGCTCAACAATATGCTAAGAACTACTATGATAAAAATCATCGTGAGGTCACATTTAAGGTTGACAACTGGGCCTAGCTCCAGCTTCTTCATCGTCAAGCTACTTTCAGCCCCAACCGCACCACAGGGAAGCTTGGTCCTCGCTTCTACATACCGTATCAGATCGTTGAGCGCATTGGTTACGTTGCATACTGACTTCGCTTACCTGAGGGCACCCGTCTCCACAATGTCTTTCACGTTGGTCTCTTTAAAAAGTTTCACAGTGATATTCCTACTACGCCACCTACGCTTCCACCCATCGAACATGGTCGTGCCCTTACCGTTCCGGCCAAGGTGTTGAAAGCTATCCTTCGTCACGACATGTTTTGGTTCAATGGGTTGGTTTCAATGCGGCTGAGGCAACGTGGGAACCATTGGATGCATTCAAAACTACTTATCCTGAATTTCAGCTCGAGGACGAGCTGTTTGTCAAGGCCGAGAAAGATGTTATGTGGAGAATACCTTGCGGTCGATGTGGGCCACAGCCAGGGGCGGAGCTGGCGCTGGGCCAGGCCTCGGGCCGTCCCAGCCACTTTTGGCGCTTTGACACTGGCCTTAGGCGTAGGCTTTTCACTTTCACGTGGCATTTTGACGCTGGGCCTCGGGCCATTGCCCCAGAGGCCTAAGACCCAGCTCCGCCCCTGGCCACAGCATGCACAAGCCCAGAGCATCGGCCAGCAGTAGCGCACAACATTATTGTCTTGTGCGGCAATTCAAAGACAATAGAGTTCAAGTCAGTTAAGAGATTGAGTTAGTTACATTCATATTAGTAGTGTCCTCCTTTGATACATATTCGTTCCTAATTTAGATATGCTTGTTAGGGGATGTCTCTATTTAAAAGGAGACAACCGAATCAGTTGAGGCAATCAATCAAGAAAATCTTCAATTTCCCAATCTGCCTCTGCCTCCTAACCCCCCTCTCTACTACTCTACGCCACCAGAGCCACCACGCTCGGACGCCGAACTATCGTCCCAAACCCCAGTCTACCACAACTACAACCTACGCAATTCGAGTTATACCACATTATATCTCACTTTGACAAATATACAGAATCATATTAACTACAGGAAAGTAATATGGGGGTTTATATCAGTAAAAGAATTCAGATATGCACCTCAAGAACTTTTGGTGCTTTAGGCCTCGTTTTTTCTCTCAATGCAGTGTCTTCAGATCCTCCTATCACATTCACAGGGTCTGATTCATTGGCATGCTGTTCTGGCGGTATTTCAGTATGTCTGCCTGGTTCATCACAGAAACTGCTCAACCATACTGATGTAGCAATTAACAAAAGATGTGTTTGTAGGCTAGTAGTGCATGTATTGTCCAAACTAAATACCTTTTCTTAATCGGATATCATGCTCTTCGCGTCTTTTCGAAATAAATGATCTCAAAACAGCAATAGAAATATCTCTGTTGTTAACCTGTCAAAATTAACAACATAACAACCTAAACTTTTGTTTAAAGCCATCATCAAATGAAAATTCAAATTGTTAAAGCAATTTTTTGGACAGCAGCTACTGTGAGATTACCTTTTTTGTGAGTTGTGAGACTACTAATTGACCAGAGGATATGTACTAAGACAGTACACAACTACAGTACTCCAGGGTCTAATGGTGCAGGACTGCAGGTAATAGATCAAGAAAATATTGTTTGGGGAAAAAACTGGGACCATGAATGAAATGTCTCGTCTAACTTTTTTATTTACAATTGGTGCCTACCAAGGATAGAAAACAGGTACCGGTGCAAGTCCCAGCAGTTACTGTTTACCCGGTTCCCACCAGTAAAACCGGTTATCGGCGGTAACCGGGCGGGTTTTTTTTCCCTGGTGCCTACACCAAAGACTAATTTTGGGTCACATTACATATGATAGTATCATCTTGAACATATTATGAAATGTTTATTGCTTCAAACATAATGACTTCAGTCTGCGATTCTTGCAATCCTAGCGAAATGGGATGTTCCAAGTTCCAACCATAACGTACATCATCAAATAAACCATCCGGTTTACTCCAGGAATCGAATGAGATTACCATAATAGTATTACTATTTTCCGGAAGGAACAATTGTACCACTGTTCATCCCCCCCCCCCCCGCGTTGAAGTGAAGCTGCAATTACATCAGCCTACCATCTATCTAACTATATCTATACTAATTGGAGGCTCCACCAGGAACCCTCACATTAATTTTAGGAGGTAAAAAGCTAGAAATTACCACATTATTCAGAGAAGAAAAAAAGGGTAGAAATTCCTACATTAATCAAAAAAAGAAACAATATAATCCATCCATCCTAGTTGTGATGGCTTGGATCTTTCAAAACATCTTATTCATATATGACTACAACACGTTTTGTTCTCAAACTCCCGGGCGTACCCATTACTAATATTGAATATGTTGTAGGCATTGGTTAACTATCTCTCCAATTAGTTAGCAAAGAAAAGAAAGGCCAGGCGTCCAGCACACACAAGTCAGGCAAGAGTCTGACAGCTCATTAAGGAAAAAGACTTTGGTTTATTAATTTCTCCTAATTATTCTCTGTAATTAATTATCAAAGTTTCGTGAGAGTAACTAAGCGCCTATTAATTGTCAAGTGTTGTCTCAAAGAACATCCATAACGCGGTAAATAATTCTTTTCTCTAAAATCATTTATATTAATGCAATGAGGAAAAAGGCTATAAACAACCACATTAATTCAAGTTTGACCATCAATATATGAAAAGTAGTTAGATTGGATACAAAATTGGTTGTAATTAATACACGGTTTGTTGAAAATATACTCCAATATACCCCCTCATTTCACAATATATGTCCATTTTCTTGGAATAAAGCGTTGTTTTCACGATGTAAGTCTATTGAGTTAATCAAATTTGTAGTTATCCCAAAATTTCCACTCTACCCTTGCTTCAATACAATAAAAGATGCTGAACGGTAGTAGTTTGCTACTCCCTCCGTTTCGCTATATTTGTCCAGAGCCCACCATACGCACAGACCGAGGAAGCATCAAGTCTAAGAAACACTTAATGAAAAATGACCACACATACCCCCAAAAAATGGCATACCACAACTACTTAGAGCATGTACAATGGGCTTATGTCAGTCATCTATAGTCATTGCCACGTAGGATTTTTGCTGACGTGGATGAAAAAGAATAAAGAGAGATAAAGATGATGTTTACAATCCTGTAGACGCCTATAACACAAGAAACAAGAAAAACATTAAAAGATTGTGTTCTATAAAGACAACTAAAAAGACAGCAGCCATCTGTACCATTGTATGAGCTGTCTTTAGTGCTGTCTATAGGTGATATGGAGAGTTGCTATAGACAGCAGCTGTCTATACCATTTTACATGCCCTTAAACTCTTCCAAAGCATTTAATTAAGGGTGTCGAATAGAAAAACTGCAATAACTACGCTCTAGATTCCCTCGATGGACAAATATATTAAAACGGATACTCTCGAGGCCATGAAAAAATATAGCGAAACAGAGGGAGTATTTAATACGGGTATGTATGGTCCAATGTAATTAACTTTTTCTTATATTTTGTGACTCCTTGGTTTGTCTGCATAGTGGACTTGGACTTATATCGCTAATACTATTTTTTATATTTAATATTGATAAGAGAAAGTAAAAAATATCTCCATGTCCATATAAAAAAAAGTAGCAAGATCCGTTTTCAAAATTAGAGATTGTCTCAATGCCAGCTTATAAATTGCATATAGCACGATTTGGGGGAATAAGAAAAATAGAGCTATTCAGCTATGCGATGGTCGTTGTTTGCTATTTAATACGGTATGTATGGTCCAGTGGAATTAACTTTTTCTTACATTTTGTGCGTCCTTGGTTTGTCTACATAGTGGACTTGGACTTATATCAATAATACTAATATTTTTATATTGAATATTGATAAGAGAAAGTAAAAAATATCTCCATATCCATATAAAAAAAGTAGCAATGTCAGTTTTCAAAATTAGAGATTGACTCAATGCCCGGTTAAATTGTACATAACATGATTTGGGAGAATAAGAAAAATAGAGCTATTCAGCTATACGATAAAAAATGTATTATTTCTACACAATTATATGATGGACCTTTGAAAAAACGTAAAAAACATTGTGTTTGTAAAATTACTAGCCCGTGCTGGTGAGTCGATGACTATTAACATCAACTCTACAGGCACACAGAAACACTGAAACAATAAGCAAGGAGGCGGAACCTGGGCCTTGTTGTAGAAGACCGAGTTGGACTCGTCCGCAAAGATCTCCGCCCGCCCTTCCCTGATGGTCGCCGGGCACCCGCCGCCCCCGGCGAGCTCCGGCGGCTCCGACGGGGACGAGGCGGAGGCGGAGGAGGAGCAGGAGGCGAGCGAGAGGCGGAGGATGGGATTCGTCGTAGAGTTCACACGCAGGTTGAGAAACCGCGACAAACCAAACGCTGGGGGCATCGATTGGAGGCGGAGGACAGGCGAGTCCGCGAGCTGTCCACGAATTGGCAGGTGGCGGTGATTTAGGGCTTTAGCCTTCAGGAATCAGGATTGAGTGCATGATTTTTTGGCATTTGTATCCCAGCTTCCACCAGGAAAAGGGCCGAGAGCGCTGCACCAATACGGCCCGTTTGGAATGAATACAAGCCCATTCCTTTTTTTTCAAAGAGATTAGACGTGCCATGAATTATAGGCCCATTCCTTTTTTCAAAGAGATTAGACGTACGGACTCATCGCACCATACTTACACCACTCGCACACACGCACGACACAAATGTGTATTTCTAAAATTGGTGGACACTAGCGTAAGTCTAGCACTTAAACCCTATTAGACTAGAGTACACCCGTACGTCTAGTTATCTGGCCACATCAACTATAGTCCATTCGAAACACGCAAAATCAAAAATACAGGAATAGAAATAACATAGGAATTCAAGTTGTGTATCTAGTTAAATATTGAGAATTATAGTACTGTTGGTGATCTAATACCGATCTTATGTATGATTGTTTATTTTGGGGAACTCCTAGGATTAGAACCACGGAGAGAATGACACAAGAATTTTATACAGGTTTAGGGCTTCTCCGAAGATAATAATAACCCTACTCTTTTGTGCTGCTGTATTGAGTGTGCTATTTACAATCAAAAGGAAGAATAAAGTCTAATGTCTTGTGCTCCAGATTGCCCTTGTCTCGATTGTTCATCCTTCTGCCTACTGACTTCATTCTTTATATAACACCCGGAGAGGTGGCAATTCCTTTGAACCAAGAGACGTCCTAACGTTCCAAATGATGAACCACTGGTGGAGGTTACTGTTAGAGAAATAATTCCCCATGTCGCTAAGTAGTTATTGTTAGAGATAGAGATATAAAACGTGCAATTATTCACAGAGAATAATAGCGTATGTTAACTACCTCGTGTATTAAACACGGCGCATAAGATTCCCTAATCGACTAAGCCCATATATCTGTAAGCTTTGTCGATGACAGGGTGGTCGTAACCGGCTAGGTTGTGGGGAGACTTACGACCACAAGGTACTCATAGAGAAGTCTCACAACCTAAGATGAGTCGTAGGAAAACTTACGACTAGATACTAATCATAGAAAAGGCTTACGACTAGGGGATGGTTGTAGTAAGACTTATGACCACTCGGTTAAGCTTCTCCCTTATGAACGGTAAGTGGTATACTTGCGAGTAATATAAAGATATTGCTATCTATAATATGAATTACAGATGAATAATTAAATGAGGATTATTAGATCCTCGTCATCTAGCCCCCTAGCATCAAGTGAAAATAACTTACTTGGTACAGGAGTCATAGAATAGCAGTCGGGAGTAGAACCCTTCCGAGTGGTATTGCATTTGACCAAAAATTGACTTGGTCAAAAAGGAAATTTCACTTGAGTTGTAAAAACATAATCGGTTTTCTCGAACAGACAAATTAAAGAATTCCAATCAACTCTCACAAACCTGTCTATTGATGCGGCTTCCGAAGAGGTGGTAACTGTTGAGTTCCCACGATCTTTAATCTCAAGCGTACAGCTATAAAAATCCACCGCGGGCGTGACTTAGGATTTTTACTTTCCCTATTTGCTTCAACTGTTCTTCGAGCCCTTGCTCTCTCCGCCGCCAACCAAGTCGAACTCTTCTTCAAAGCCTTTCAAAATCCAAATCATTTGCACTTAGAGAAAATGGCCGGAACCGTTTCTCAATGGGCGGTATCGGAGATGGACACGACGAAGATGGAAGCTCTGGTCGCCACCGAGAAGATCTCGAAAAAGGAGTATGTGAAGTGGGTTGAAGCTGCTAGGCAGCACTAGCCCATAGGTGAGGAAGGCACCATTCCAGTATTTCAAGCATACTGCGAATGTGGCTTTCGTTGCCCGCTCACCCTTTCCTCATAGTAGTACTCGTACATTTTAGGGTGGAATTGGTGAATATGGTTCCTAATTTCATCACAATGTTAAGTGTGTTCGCGTACTTGTGTGAGGCTTACTTGGGGATTCTGGCAGACTTAGAGCTCTTCCAATACTACTACTGGATGAGCAGACAAGCCAGAATTGCAAGCAACTGCAGTCTGAAGCTCCACGACGGGAAGTTGAAGGAGTACATTTAGATGTTCACCCAGTCATCATGGCCGGAATGGAAGAAGAGGTGGTTCTACTAGATGACAACCAATAATGACAGCCTCTTCTTCATAGGGAAAGCTGCTGAGAAGAATCCCTCTTGGGATTCAGTTCCTAGCGAGCTCAACCGGATTTCTCCCTTCATTCAAGTCATAAAAGACTTGAGAGAAAAGGGGCTTACTGGATGACATGAGGTGCAAGATTTCATCGCGCGTCGTATCAGCCCTTTGAAGAAACGAGCACATCCCATGTGGATGTACTCGGGGATTAAGGATTCGACTAGGGATTTCGAGGAAGGTAATCAATCTTTCAACTCAGCTCTTATTGATTTAATTTTGAGTGTGATTGTTGAGTACTTCCTTTTACCATTGTAGATCTCTCTCAAAAAGATATTGACGGATAGGTCAAACTCGTTTGTGAGAAAGCTCCAGCACCCACAATGACGGGGTCCCTCGAATCTTGGTGGTCGTATTTGTAAAAGAAAGGGAGGAACGCCTAAAGGTAATCAAGAGTTGATTTCTTCTTTAGGCGTCTGTGGTTGTAGATTTCGACCATCGAGTGATGTTATTTTTTTGTTTGTTACAAGTAGGCATGGCAGATCATTGAGACGACTGAGAGCTCGAATCAAAGATTGTCTAAACTGGGCCGAAGGGAGACAAAGTTCCTCCGGCAAAAAAGCGTTGCCTTGTGAGGGTCGTTGACAAGAAAGTCGAAGGCTCAAACTCTGCTCCTCCTCTGACCAACCCCATCAAGAAGTCCTTTGTAGACATGATTACTACAGAGAAAAGGGGACCAGTCGAATTGCCTGCTCCCAAAGCCCCTAAGACCAAGGTACCATTCTACTATGACAATAAGGTTTTTTCAGTTTCTGTCTCTCATGGCTTTGTCAAGCAACTAGAAAAGGAGGACTGAAAAAGCTTTGTGTCTTTTGTGAAGAATTACTACTGTATCAGCAGAAACCGTGGTCAAGGCAAGTGCTACCCCTCAGGTGGTCGAAACAAGTTTCGATCACCGAGTGGGGCAAGAAGCTTCTAGAGCTTTAGCTCTCGTTCAAGACTTATGACCAGCCATGGTCGTAGAGGTCCCAAGCCCTCAACAAGGTCTTTGACTAGACGTGGTCGAAGAAGCCCTGACCTCCCAATCTTATGGCACCGAAGAAAGCTCCCCAAAGGCTGAAAGTGTCGTGAGGATTGAGGCGGTCGAAGAGAAAAAGAGAAAGACCTTTCCTAGGGAAGGTCTCTTCTGGATTCGCAATTAAAGACAAAAAGCCAAGGTATGTAAAAATCAAAAGCATAAGGATAACATTTACCTTCTGTTTTTTACAATCTTGACATGTTTTCTCTTTTCTAGAATTTTAGTCCTGCTCCTCCAGCCCCCAAGGATTCTTCTATCGAGAGGTTTGCTGTTATTTCTCCTGTAATCGAAGAGATAACGGTGGAGGTGGTCAAGGGATCGACCATCGTCTCTGTGGTGGAGGAGGGCACTGCCATTGAAGCTACTACGACCACCGAAGTGGTTGTAGATGCAAAGGTGAAGACAGCGGAAGAACCGGTCGCTAGGACGATCGAGCCGGTTATTGATGATATCAATAATCGGACAAGAGACTTGATCCTTCGATCACTAGAAGCTTTCAGGCAAGACAGAGGAGGAACCTCCGGCCATCGGGCCGAAAAAGAAGTCGCAGAGGACATTCCTCCCGACCCTCAAGGAGTTGCTAATGCAAGTAACGAAGAAGACAGAGAAGAGTACTTAATTTTTTCTCTGAGTTCTTTGTCCCAGCAACCATCGTGGGATCTTCTTCGTTCAGGTCTCATGACCGAGTCCCACATCCTAAGGACATTCCTAATTGGGGGAATATTTTTGATGATGAACGTCTTCAAGAAATATGGTGGAACAAAGTCAAAGACATCAATGAACTGAAAGATTCCCAGAAGGTGTACGCCAATTTTGCTCGATCAATCATCATTGTAAGTACTTGATATCAAGCATTTACATATTTGGGTTTTTGCATCTCACTGTCTTTCTTCATTCAGAGAGCTTTGGAATAAGATGTTACTGTTGGTGAATACCACAGATAACTTGTGCTGCTAAGACAGTAAAAAAGCCCAACTCTGCGAGCAGGCAGAAAGATGGTAAGTTACTGTCGTATGTAGTCTTTTGTGTTTCGACCATTCATCCAGTTCTAATGTCTACTTTAACCTTTGCAGGTTTAAAAGCGACGAAAAGTCCTTAGCTGGTTCGCTCGACTACGAAAAAGTCGAGACATAGAAGCTAAGAGAAGAAAACTAAGACCTGCTGAAGAAACTCCAGGAGGCAAATTCTGCAACCCACAAGTTGTAGAATGAGATAAATAGTAAGTTCTGAACATAAGATTGTTTATGATTATGAATTTTTTTCTTTTTATAACTCTTATTTCTTTTCAGAAAAAAGGTCAAAATGGGTAAGCTCAAAATCAAGGCCAAATCAAAGACCTTGATTGTTAACGAGCTATCCCATATCGGTAAAGAAAAAGACTAGAAGATAAAGTCTTGGGAAGAGCAGTGCGCAAAGGATGCTGCTTCCCATGACGATGAAGTCAAGAAGCTTGACTCTCGATTAGTAGGTAAGTAATTCTTTATCTACGACCAGATTTGTTTACTAGTCGTTAAGAAATATGCTTCTGACTGGTCGTACTCTATTTCAGAGCAAGCAATCGAAATAAAACGACTCCACGAAGCTTCGATTTGTAGCCAGGAGGAGATGAAGTTGATGAGGTGATTTAAGACAACATATCCCTCCTAAACAATGTACTCAGAGGACTTGGTGCTAAGGAGCTCACTCCTCTTGAGGACACCATGATTGCCCACACGAGTGCTATTGGAGAACAAGCTGGAATTGTAGAGGAGTTGATAGCCACTCTGAGGACCAACCAAGCGGACTCGATAAGAGAGGTAGTCGAAGGTGTAGTAAGCTATGCTTGAACCTAAGGGTATCGCTTGTAACATCCCGATTTTCGAGGCTTTTTGAAAAATTTTAAATTAAAATTAACCATTCGAGTTTATTAGATTGATAAAGATTAAACTTGAAATTTTAGAAAATAAAAACAATTTAATATGAGTTAATCAAACCTTAATTAATTCAAAATTTGGTTTATTTTAATTCTCTTGGATTTTATTAGATTTAAAGTCAAAAAGAGTATTTTAAGTTATTTCTTGAATTTTCTGGAATTTAAAAAGGGTCTTCCTATTTCCTCGAAAGCCAAAAATAATTTATTTGAAAAATTGAAAGACAAAATTAAGTTGTAAATAATTTTGTTAAGTTCCAAATAATTCAAGGAATTTCTGTGTATTTTTCTAGAATTTTTGGACTTTATTTACTATTTTCCAAAACCCTTTTTGAATTATTGTATTTTCTGTAATTCGAAATGTTTTTAAAAACCATCTTTGCTTTGGGCCGAAAGCTTTCGCTCTGAGCCCATTTTCTCCTCCCTCGGCCCACTTATGCTTGGCCCAGCTCCCGCGCGTGCAGCCCTTGCTTTTCGGACGGTCCGAACATCCACCTTGCCCGTTCGGACGGTTCGAACATCCACCTTGCCTGATGCTACAATGGGTGTTCCGATGTTTCAGTGAGGAGGATAAGTCGATTTGGTAGAGACGACTCTCATGATTTGGCTGCCAATCGTACATGACTAATATGCCCGGCAATCGCCGAACCAACTCCGAGATCGTTATCGACCTTGCTAGAAGCACGATCAACCTGACCACGAAGGTTTATTCTTGCATGCAATCGAAGAACAAGTAAGAACAAGATAAATAACAATCTGAAATTGTAAATAGGATTGAAATATTTGATAAAGTTGGGATTTTAAAGCAGTATTATGGTTGGTTTAGTCGACACAAGCCAATGCACGAAGTTGCAACGAAGCTAACTTTTAATTAAACAAAATCCAAGAAAACTAGAGGGGTGCAGCGTCCTTAAATAGGGGAGGGGGATCCGTACATAGCTAAGAAAATAGGGGGTGGTACTATTCATAGCACTATTTATGTGTAAATAGTGCCTCGTGAATAGTACAGACTGCCTAGGGTGGCGCCTTCCCTTGGGCCCAAGCATTACAAGGCCCAATTTGGCTTAAACAGGTGATACAACACTTTCTTTTGATGATTGCAGTGTGCACAGAAAGAATTTAGAGGTGAGATTAGATCCGTTGGAAAAAGGATGAGATAAGCTTTCCATCAAGTACTCATGGACCTCAAACGGACTCCGTATATGAAAGTTATGCATATTTGAAGTCGGTGTTGTCTCCGGAGGCCGAATTGGATTCCAGAACGTGTCCCACTGGAATTCTTGCTTGACTTGGAATGTGGTGATCTTCCTTCTACCATGAAGTGGAGTAGAGGTCATATCCTGGGGGTTGATGTCCTCATCATCCTCCTATTCTTGCATTTGAGTTGTCCTCGACTCGCGCTCATCATCTAGTGCCACGAACAGCTTTAAAACTTGCAGCAACGTATTCTCATCATTCTGCAAAATGTTAGCAACAGCAGATGACAAAGAAATAGAGAAAGCTTTGCTAATTAAAGGTGAGTGTGCATGCATCAAATCAGCAAAGGTACATTTTCCAATAGTATTCGGTGTGCAACTCAATTTGCAAGTATAAGTGAAGTATATAGTAGAGTTATTCATCACACAAGAATTATTGTTCAAAACAGCAAGCTTTAATTCATTTATGTGATCACAAGTTATGCATATTCAATATACCATAAATTGATTGTCTACACCATAATCTCCAATTAATTTAAAATAGTAGGTGTAGGTGCTAGATAGATAATTTAGCGATGAAAATTTAGAAACTTTCTTCATAGTACATTCCAAACTGACAGGCTCATTAAGCATGATATAACACAACGCATCAGCAATGGATATTCTATCAAATACTTCCTTATGTGTAATTAATTCGACCTGTGCGAAATTTTGCGACTTCAGATCAGCACATGGTTCATTCAAGTCAACACAAGGAATATCAAAAGATTGCACTACAGCAGATATATACTCACAAGGCTGCTCTATGTCTTGCTGTAGCATCAAATCAGTACCATTGTCATTATCGTCCTCATCAGATACTGTAGGTACCTTAAACTTCTTCTCTAATGACATAAGATGCACCAGATCATCCTTCATCTCTTCAAGCGTCTCGGCGGTATCTGTAGATGGAATAGGAGCCAAAACAATGTCAGCATTTTCAGTTACCTTAGGTTGCTCCTCGCTTGTGGCTGTGGGTGATGGAGGTACAAAATGACGTCGTAATTTCTTCTTCATCTCCTCCCATGTGTACACGTAGTGGTACTAGAGATTCGACCACCAATGTTGATCATCACCAATCAGCGTCGTTCTTGCCATGCTCATCTTCTCATAAGGATCAAGGTCATGTCTTTCAAAGTAGCTATCCAACATAGTAACCGATAGGAAGTAGTACAACAACGTACTCACAGTGGTGAGTGGCAAGATGTACGCTGGTAGTTGTTTTCCTTTGAGTTTAAATCTGCCCACGATGTCATCATAATCTACCAACTTCAACCAACTTGTCATTGTTAGTAAAAAACAAGGAAACAAATCACAAGTATATGTTCCTATCAACTACTAGGATCTAGAGGCTCAATGTCGCTCACACTCAAGCTAATACCAAGTTCTTACCAATTTTTACCAAGCAATCAGGCGGTGACCAGCAACTAGTGTCGGTGCTAAATAATCTCCAAAGATTGATAAAGCGATTGCAAGCAACTGGTACTTATACAATGGTAGTAGGTAGAGCTAGCATAGGCTTCAATATGGTAGTAAGGATTAGCAACAATCAAATCAGTAAATGCAAGTTGAAAAATTGCTCAAAGTACTAGTCAATGTTGCTGATCCTAGCCTAGAGAGAGCTAGTCAATCAACGCCTATGAAGAGAAGTGTATGAACGCACACGCAAAGATCAATGTGACTTGATGTAAGCAAAGGAAAAGCTCACAACAAGTGCTAGGAGAGATGCTAGCCAACAACTCAAATTTCTTTCTAAGGGCACAAGATTGTTCACACGATGTAGAGCACAAAAATCAGAATAATGTGCAATGTAAACAGCCCTCTAGTTTAAGCAAAAACAATAGCTAGTCTTAAGAGATAAAAAAAAGCAAAGTTTTATATGGCTTATATATGCTCATTTGAAAGGTTTTATTGAGATCTACAACTTTGTAGTTGAGGTAAACCCCAAATTCTAAAGGGAATACTGAAAGAAACGGCAAAAACAGAAACCGAAAAATTGCCACACAAATTCGGGGCTGAAGATGGCCGATTTTGGGGGTCTTTGATGGCAACCAGCTGGTCAAATTTTTTGGATGCGCCTCATCGTTAGCTTTCCAACGAGCACAAGTATGTCAAAAACGGACACCATATGCAAAAGTTATGCACGTTTTACTAAAGGTATCTTGGAAACAAAATCCTACTCAGACTCGAATTCGTCTCGGGTTCAAATTTGAAACTGCTATATCTTTCAAACCCGTAGGGCAAACTTGCTGAAATTTTTTTATGGAAGCTTGGGGCTATATGTATAAGGTCTCCAATAATTTCACGCACTTTTCTTTTATCCTTTTTTTTTCTACTGCGGCTTTTGTTTATGCGGCTGCCTTTTTCTCCTTATATTATTTGGCCGGCCCTAGGGTTTTCCGCAAGTCGCAAATCACAGCAAAGGGTTGATGCTGGATTCGGACAACAACTCTCCCAAAGTATCACGGCAATCCTCTCTGTTTCGTAGTGAAATCGGCTTGAACTCCAACAAGCAATTCAGATTAGATGAAGTGGAAACGAATACTATTTTTGGTGCGGATTAGCGGAGTTCTAACTCACAAACTTTCTGTTTTTAGATGCAAAACTAAGAACCCTAAAAGAACGATCAAGTGACGCGAATAAAAACACGAGATGCAATTTAGACAATGACGATGCAACCAAAAATTCAACAAGCAAAATACTAAAAAAATTTGCAAAAGCTCAAAGGGGTTCGGACAAGGATATTAATGGCATAACAAATAATTTTTGTGGGATATTTTCTGGACTCTAGGTATAAAAAATAAATCTACTACTAGAAAATGGGAAACTCTCACCAATCAACTGTAGCTCTGATACCACCTGATGCGACAATGGGTGTCCCGATCTTTCGGTGAGGAGGATAACTCTATTTGGTGGAGACGACTCTCATGATTCGGCTACCAATCGTACACGACCAATATGCCCAGTAATCGCTGAACCAACTTCGAGATCGTTATCAACCTTGCTAGAAGCACGATCGACCTGACCACGAAGGTCTCTTCCTGCATGCAATCGAAGAACAAGCAAGAACAAGATAAATAGCAATATGAAATTACAAACATGATTGAAATATTTAATAAAGTTGGGATTTTGAAGTGGTATTATGGTTGGTCTAGTCGACACAAGCCAATACACGAAATTGCAATGAAGCTGACTTTTAACTAAATAAAATCTAAGAAAACTAGAGGGGTGCGACCTCCTTAAATAGGGGAGGGGGAGCCGTACATAGCTAAGAAAATATGGGGTGGCAATATTCATAGTACTATTCACGTGTGAATAGTGCATTGTGAACTGTACGGCTGCCTTGGGTGGCGCCTTCCCTTGGGCCCAAGCATTACAAGGCTTAATTTGGCCCAAACAGGTGATGCAACATCTTTTTTTGATGATTACAGTGTGCATAGAAGGAATTTGGAAGTGAGGCTAGATCCGTTAGAAAGAGGATGAGATAAGCTTTCCATCAAGTACTCGTAGACCTCAAACGGACTCCGTATATGAAAGTTATGCACATTTGAAGTTGGTGCTATCTCCGGAGGCCGAATTGTATTCCAGAACGTGTCCCACTGAAATTCTTGCTTGATTTGGAACGTGGGGACCTTCCTTGTACCATGAAGTGGAGTAAAGGTCATATTCTGAGGGTTGATATCCTTATCATTGCCCGTTCGGACGGTCCGAACCGCCCGAGCTTGCGTCACCACCGCGTTTCGCTGACAGGCGGGCCCCACGTGTCAGCCCCCACCTTCTTCCTCCTCGTCTTCTTCCCGTTGGGCACCCATGATGCCCATGCATTAGCACACCTCACCACCGCGTCGCCTCGCCGCTCGCCAAGCGCCCCCGTCAACACGCATTAAATGCCGCTCCACCCACTCCCCTTCGACTACTGTGCCACGCCATGGCCCCATGCCCTGCCCCCACTCCATGTCGCACCGGCGCAAACCCCGCTCTGCCCATCCCCTTCTGTGCTCCTCCCCACCTCCTATAATGGGGAGCACCAGACGCCCCTTGACCTCCTCTCCCTTTCCCCCCTTTCTCCCCTCCTCTCTCCCTCCATGCTCAGCGTATTTCACCGTTGAAGCTCCATGGCCGAAGCTCGCGTCGCTGTCGATTTCGCCGCCGTTGAGGGTTCTCCACCACCTTCATCCGCCTTCTTGCCAAGACCTTTGCCTGATTCTTATGGCTACCTTGTGTCTTGACTCACTCCACCGGCCGTCATTTGAAACCTTATCGCCGCCTTCGACCGGTGGTCTCCGCCGCCTTCCTCGTCACCACCGGCGAACCTCTCTCGCCTCACCCTTGAAACCCTACGCACCAGGTCCCCCTCATCGCACTCGTCCTTTGGGTACCTACCATGTCCCTTGCCGTGGCATAGAACGCCGGCGAGCCTCCACGCCTGAGCTGCCGGAGTCCACCGCACCGACGTGGCTGCCACATCATAGCCACCTCACCCTCCCCACCTGCGTGGCTGCCCATGTGGCAAGGCCCATGTGGCATGGCCCTATTCCCGTGCGCCTAATCCTTCACGGACCTTGGCCTTCCTGTGGACCTAATCCACCAACGCGGGGCCCACTTGTCAGTAGCTCAGCCCATTTTTTTCCTGTTGAAAAATAAATCTGAAAATCCAAAAAATCCACTTTTTCTTCATTTCATGTATTTCCAAACTTCCGAGAGCCCGTTCTCCTCCGTTCGAACTCCGATTCGAGCAATTCAAATTTCTAAATTCATATAAATTCAAGATATAGCTTTCTATAGTAAAAGTATTTAATTTAGAGTTCATTTGAATTTATTTTAATTTTATTTGAATTTGCGTCGCTTTCACGTGCAGATTTTGACGACTCCGGGGAACCTGAATATTTCGAAGAAGTAGATCCTCAAGCTTTTGAGCAAGGCAAGTTAAATCTTGGATCATATTGAATCCCAGTATTTTGAATTATTTAAATTATTATTGCATGCTAATTACATTCAAGTAATTTAAATTCCTGTTTTAAGCTTTATAGTTATTCCATATTCCTTTGTATAGCCAAACTTTGCTATTGAATTAATTATTCCTTGATACCTTAGTGAAAGTCTAGTTGATGCATTAGTATAAGCTAGAATATGTTGAAAAACAGTATGCTTAGACAAAGCTTAGACCAAAAGTGTTTAATTTGGGGAATTTAGCCAAAAGTTCAACTATGATTTAAAATGACACTATGGTATTTAACTTGGTAAATAAAATAAAATAAATTTTGGTTGGGATTTGGGCGAAATGGAAGTTTGGATGGGTGCATGTTTATGCATGGGATCAAGTCATTTCTATGATCGAGGCCTAGGGGTTATTTTAGAAAGTCGCCCAAGTCAATGAAGGACCGGTCTTCGAGCCGCATCCTGTTAAGCCCCATCGTAGTACCACATGTCATGTGTGGACGGGACCTAGCTAAATAATTTGTATGATTTCACCGTGGTTGCGCCATCCGGTTGCGTGGGTGTCTTTATGACCTACTTTTATGTATTCCCACATGGCGCAAGAGGGGGCTTAAGTCCGGCGGGTTTCTATCCAAAGGAAGCGAAACCTTAGCGAAGCGGGACTACGGTGGGATGGCATTTTGTAAAGGCCTTGACGCGTACTCTAGAATGCTTACCTAAGGTAGTGAGTGGTAGGGATGAAAACAGATCGGATAGTTTCTGACTGATCCAGACGAAAACGGATTCGGATTGCCTTGGATCGGATTTTTCTCGGATAATTTTCAGATAAAAAACGAATTCGGATTTTTTTTTTGTCAGAAACAGAAACGAATACGGTAGGCATGCTATCCGGCGGATACGGATACGAATACAGATTATTCGGATAAGACCAAGTCTGGATATCTGGATTTCGGTCCAAAAGAGGATTTCAGCCCAAAAGAGAAAAGGAGATTTTAATTGATTTCCGAATTTCAAAAAATGCAACAAATCAAATAGCCTTTTAGAAAATAGCAAATAGAGTTCAAAGATTCTAGAAAAAATCACAGAAATTCCTTGAATTATTTTGAACTTAATAAAATTAATTCCAAGTTAAAGTTGGTTTTATTTTTACACATAAATTATTTTAATTTCGAAAAATAGGAAAAACCTTTTAAAATCCAGAAAATTCAAGAAATTAATTATTTTTCTTGTTCACTTTAAATCTAATAAAATCCCAAAAATCTCAATAAATTTTATTTTTGATATTAAAACTAGGAAATTAAATAATTAACTTTATTTTTTCTTTTTAACCAAGAAAACTCATCTAAATCTCGTAAAATCCAATAAAATAATAACTTTATTAATTTTATTTTTGGTAACATACTTTGGGATGTTAAAGTCATTTGTGTATAGATTAACCACTCAGCCTGGTCAATGTTGGTGTGAACTAAGTTTTATATATGTGATGAACTAAGTGTGAATGTGTGATGACTTGTGACTTTGTGAGTTATGACTTATGAGCTAAATAAGGTAAACTAAGTGTTATATTTGTGATGAACTAGTTAATGCAGCTTGCTAGTGCCAATGTTATGTGTGGTTGCTGAAAATATGAACAATTCATGAATGTTTGCATCAAATAAACTAGTTATATGTTTTCGTTAATTTCTAGCATACAATTTAAGGGGTTTTCATGTTCCGAAAAATATCCACGACCGTATTCGTTTCAATTCGTATTTACTCCGTATTCATATTCGATATTATTTGTATCCGGGGTATTCGTATTCGTATCCGGATCCGAAAAAAAATATGAAAACAAATATGGCATATCACCACTAGTGAGCAGTGGTATCGATGGATGCCAAACAAACTAGAGAAGTCGTGTCATGCAAATTGAGCCATATCAGCCTCCCTTTGTTGAATCATTGCATGCATTATAATATATTACTAGAAGATCACCCGTGCCATATGGCATGGGCGGTAATTGACTGGTAGTGAGTGTAAATTGAGTTATATCGAATAGATCATATAATCTGTGATAGTTAGGATTACAAAATATCTGGTCTGCCAAAGCTCGAAACTGTAACAATACGGTAAAGGGAATGCATTAAGTGTAACACCCCAGTCCGACAAGAGCCTGGAACGCTACTAAACTAACATGTTAACACAACTAAAGCAGAGGATAAAATTCTAAATTTCGGCAGAACCTCCCCTGTATAGTTAGCTATACCGGAGGTTCCAACAGTCATATATAACAAGTCTATAAAGGAATCACTAAGAACATGAGCATCACAGGAATATAGTCAGGATTCAAGCATTTTAATCAAAAAGATGATCGAAGATCATCCACAGTACTCAATCAATCATAACGAGAAAGAAGCTATCAACCACAGCCAACTTCATTTATTACAGTTCATTAATTATCGAATGAATGGTAGAATCAATCTCTATTATCGAATTTTGGAGTATGTTGAAGTGAACGAATGTGAGTGTCTACTCCCTCCCAATAGGGCCATCGTCAGCGATCACCTAGAACAAACAAACAACGCAAGAGTGAGTCTAAGACTCAGCAAGTACAGTGATTAAATGATACATACAACTTCCATGTTTATGACAACTTCACTGAAGAATATGAATAAATTACAGAACGAATGGTTGAATGAATGTAATGAATAAAAGAACGTTTCATACGGGTGTCCCGAACTGCCCACATTGGAATGGTGGGTCTTACGTGCTCATGCTGGAATTGATGGGTCTTTTTAATCCACTCCCGTGGATGAAACATGAATAATGGATGCATGGAGTGAAATATGAATATTGAAAAGATATGCTCTATAATCATGGAGATAACATACATGGAAGTAATATGATCATTAAATATTAACATGGATCTTAGGAACACAATTCCAACATCAGGCATTCACATTGTATAATCAAGAACGTTAAAGTACTTGCCTTCCGCGATGCGACGCGTCAGGAGGCAATGGCGGTGCTCCTAACCCTGAAGCCTCTCCGCCTACACAATATATACTCGAAGTAAGAACAACATATAACAGGACGCTTCCACTAACGTTCTACAACGCATTTTCGAACACCCAAGAGTTAACCAACATATAACAGGACGCTTCCACTAACGTTCTACAACGCATTTTCGAACACCCAAGAGTTAACCAACATATAATAGGACGCTTCCACTAACGTTCTACAACACATTTCTGAACACCCAAGAGTTAACTAATAGACTTAGTCTAAAACGGACCACACCAACACATAAGCGAATCTGGACAGCGGCACGAAAAAGACCATAACTATTAACCTGGGACTCGGAACGAGGTGAGCTCAGTTCCTAGAGAAACTTAACAAACATATCTACGAAAATCTAGTTGGGGAGGTAATCCAAATCAGCCAAGGAAATATACTAACAGCAGCTGAATATGAAAGATGATTCCGTCCCGATTTAAACGTCTGAAGAAGAAAGAAGATATCGTAACTCTTGATCTACCTCTTCGATTGGGGCGTTCTTTGGCATTCTGGAAAGGTTACGAGATTTGCTAAAACAATTTAGTTGGGTGGAAACCCTGAATTTGTCTCTAATATAAACATATTTTAGAAGGTAATTCAACAGATTCATCTCGCCAGAAATCTGGATAGCAAGAATAAAACTAACATAACTTTTGATCCGTATGTCGGAATATTTTGATCTTGGTGGCTATGGAAAGCTAAGACAATAAAATACAATTATCATAATAGGGAGGATTCCTGATTCGGACCCTAGCCATGCTCAAATTGCCACGCAAAGTGACTGCTGGAAATTAAATGATGTTCTCGACAGTGGTACATAAATGGCCGTATCTTGCAAACCATAACTCGGATTCAGATGAACTCAGAGGCTATGGAAACCTGACGAAATAATCTACAACTCTCTAAGAGATCACAAGTCCTAATTCGGCCTTGATCTAAACGAAAATCGATGTTGAACAGAGAATAGAAATCTGAATCTGAGCACAGCACTATCAATGAACCAAAAAACCAACCTCTACCAAGAACGAATCTGAATCAAACAACAGGGATGTGAGATGATACTCTAGGAGACGTGTGAGACACGATCCTTGCACGAATCACTGTGAATCTGACCTCCGGTTGCTCTTCCTTGATTTGGCCTCTGACACCAATGGAGGAAGGAGTGGCCGCCACCAAGGGAGGAAAGAGAGGCTTGGCGCCACCAATGGAGGAAGGAGAGGCTTGGGGATAGCAGGAGGCACCACCACCTTGAGGAACAGCAGGAGGCGCCACCACAGGAGGGGACAAGAGGAGGCGCCACCACCGGAGGAGACAATGAGGGAGGCGGCGGCAGAGCAGGAGCGACCAAGGGAAAAAAGAAGAAGAAAGACTGCCTTGTTTAGGGTTTGGAAGGGGTGGGGGCGCATGGACTTTAGGCCCATGATGCCTCCCCTCTTGGGCTGCTAGCAGGCCATAAGACCAATGAAAACTTGGGCTGGAGGCCCATCTCTTTAAACCCCCCTCCAAACTGAAATTGCACTAAAACTTTTGTCCCCGATTAAATTCCCTCTAATCGGAACTCGGGGTATTACATTAAGACTCACCCAAATGGACAACTCTAAATATTCTCTCATACAGAAAGTAAAACAAAACGACGAAGAAAGATCAAGCACCTCATTTTGGTGCTTACAATGAAGTCAGCTAGAGCAAAGACCTTTCTTAAGACTCACCATAAATGGACAACTCTAAACATTCTCTCATACAGAAAGTAAAACAAGACGAAAGAAAGATCAAGCATTTACATTCGAATGCTGCAATTAACCACCATCCTAGTATAGCATTTTGGTGCTTACAATGAAGCTGCAACCAAACACTTTTCCGATAAATAATCTAGACACTGGTAATTTCGTTCCTAGGGGAAAAAATCAATTAGGATGTATGCTAGTATAAGCAGAATGCACATTACTAAAGTTCAAAACAATATTAGTACTTATTAATATTACATAAATTTCATTGCACCTGTTGCATATGTCTTCCTGAATCCTTGTTCTTTCCAACAGGTACATGTTTCTTTCTTAATACATAATGTCATCACTTAAATGATGTTTACCTTTTCACTGATATGTTTTTCTTCTTCCAAGTTTACAGTAGTATATACTACTTTTCAACTTTTTTTTTGCATAAACAAAATAGGATGATTGACATGAATGTGTTTCTATTTTGTAAATCGACTAATCAACAAAGCTAATAATATGCTATCTCTCAATATATATATATATATATATATATATATATAGAAATACAAACATTTAATGATAATGGTACCTCATGAAAAAGTCATGTAGTTCGTCTTCAGTCAAAGGGTGCCCACTAAAGAAAGTCACCAATGAGTTCTCTCATCATGTTGATTAAGCAGTTTACGTAGTATTTCTTCGAAAGCTATTAGTTCGAACAACACATAATAAAATGAAATCATGTATATATCTATTGTTATCTCCAGATCATGAATGCAAAATTTATTGACATGCTTACATCTCCATCATTTTGTTTCTCGTTATGCTCAAAGTCTCTAAAATTTACGCCAAGCGGTTGGTTGATTGAGATAAAAGGTGTTGCTTCCATTATAGTTTGCGTGATCGGCATCTTTGGGATCGAGTACTTGAAGAACTTGTGCCCTCGCCATGATCCTTATGGATTAGAAGAGTGGTTTGAATCATGTTGGCAATAAGACCCTTCAACACGAATAACATGGGTAAAACACAGCAACCCATCCAATAAGTTAATAAACTGATCAAGGTTATGGATTATTCTTACCATCCTTACACGAAATTGATCCTTTATTAATAGTTCGTACTTTTGCCTTTCCTAGAGATACCCTGCATGCTGAATAATCATAGCCGCAAAAGGAAAAAAACTAAATAATCATAGCTGCAAAAGGAAAAAAAAAGTGAACAGCTTTAGGCACATGTAACATACAGTATGTTGGTTACATTCATGAAAGCTTAAATAGCAGGAACCGAATTCAGTATAATTGGACATGGTTTATATGTTTTTTGATGTAAAGGAAAGTCACAATCCCATGATACTCAGATAATAATTTTTCTGGGGTTGGAAATGCTTTTGTTGCTAAAGTGAAGCAGTAACCATCAGACTAAGCCACCAAAAAAACACTCTAAACAACAGAAATGAAATTTGATAATAACCATATACCGTTCTAGACCTATAGGCTAGGGAACCGACATAACCAACCTAAGCTGAAAATGGTTAACTACAATAGATCCTAATTTGAGCAAAGCAACCTTCCCAAGGTGGATGGCAGTATTCTACCCTCTAGAGAAACATAAAATTCATGTATCATAATTATAAAATATGGGTATAGTCATTCCCAAATAAAATTATTCATGTACTGTTTCCTGGATTTCCAATCTGCTAATCATCCACAAGCTGATTCCCAATTTGGTTCCTTTAGCATCTAGGGATTACACAATACATACAACAACAATCAAATTCAACAGAAAACTCACGGATTTCCAACCTGTTAATCATCCACGGGTTCATTAACAATTTGGTTCCTTTAGCATCAAGGGACTACACAATGCATACACTAACAATCAGATTCACTGAGAAATTTATAAACTGGATTGAAATTGCATCATAGAAATTAGTCCGAAAAAGCGGCTACCGATGGTGATGAGTCATGGTGTGGTGATGGCGTCCCTAGATGACCTCCGTGCCCTCACCACCTCCTTGAGTCTGGCAAATAAGCGAGGAGGACGAAAAACGATCTTGGGCGTGAGGGAGGCGGCGGCCGGTGGAGAAGGATGGGGGCGGAGAAGGGAGAGGGAGGGGAACAGAGCAGGAGAGGGAGAGCACCGCGGTCGCGACGGAGGATGATGCGGTGCGGGAGGGAGAGGCAGGGCGGCGGGTGGAGAAGGATGGAGGCGGAGAAGGGAGAGGGAGAGGAACGCGAGCCAGAGAGGGAGAGCACCGCGGACGCGACGGAGGACGATGCGGCGTGGGGAGAAGGGAGAGGGAGGGGAACGGAGCCAGAGAGAGAGAGAGGGAGAGGCGGCGGGTGGAGAGGGATGGGCGGAGAAGGAGAGGAGGGGAACGCAGGCGGAGAGGGAGGCGTGGCGGTGAGGAGGCGGCGGCGTTGGTGGAGGAGGGCATCGGAGGAGGGAGGAAGAGGAAGCGAGCGGCTATTTGGCAGAGGAGGGCGTCGGAGGAGGAGAGAAGGCGGAGGTGGGGAGCGGCGACGGACGGCGAAGATGAAGGCAGTGCGAAGAAGAATCACGAAGAAGACGCGGTGGCGGCGGCGTGGCCGTGCAAAGGCTGCGCGTTGAACAAGCGAGAGCTGGGTCACTCGCATGCCATCGTGGCCGCTCGCTATGCATCCGACGGGAGGGATTGTTCGGGGCGACGTGGCCAGGCCGAGAAGGCCCCCTTTCTTTGGGGAATTAACTTTAGTAATTGGGAGTAACTTGCGGAGTACATTCATTTGTACTCACCTTGCTTAATAAATTATTGATCGGGTTAAGAGTACGACGAGGAGAATGAGAACTTGGACGACTAAGCTACGCCCCCAGACGATTGCCTATGGCGAATCATGTGGTCCACCTTACTGCTTTTGCTTCCGCTGCATTTCGCTTATTGGCTTTATGCCCCTTTTGTAATAAACTTTAATTATTGGTAGTAAATGACGTTTTATAGTTATGCTATCTACTTTTGTTGACTGTGTACACTAGCTGTTCCTGGACTAGTGTATGAACCACATAGAATCCGGGATCCTTCGCTCCCAGGTTCGACAAGAATTGGTATCAAAGCCATCTCGACTGTAGGTCGTGACCTAGTTAGAATGGCCGTTAGTAGAAAGACTTCAAAACTTATTTATATAAAAAGAAAAATAATTTATTCTCTCCTCACATCACTACTACACAAAAGGTCATCACATACGGTTCTAAACCGTCATCACGGACGGTTTCTGAACCGTCTGGATTTATGTGTCTATGATAACAGGCGGTCATCACAGACGGTTTTCAAACCATCTGTGAAAAAAGCTATCACAGACGGTTGTTAGTTGCATCCGTCTGTGATGATCGGTATATCCTGAGCGGTTTTTAGTTGCAACCGTCTATGATGATCGGTATATCCTGCAGACGGTTTGTGTGAAACCGTTTGTGATGACTTTTCTCTATAAAGCCTCAGCGATGGTTGCTCGTGCCTTTAAATCATCATATATATATATATATATATATATATATATATATTATTATTATTATATTGTTACGTAGTCCCTCGGCCACTTCGAGTGCGTCCACATGACATGAGGAGGATGAGGCAATGACCACAGGCAACCTCATCGAGCCCGTGCGGGTTTAAGAAGTATGGTTGCGGAGAGCATCGGGACATCAATTACTTGGTTGGCGATACATGATGCTACTTCCTAGTCGAATACTGCTGGCGTCCGCGTCACTTTACGAACATATGTTTAAGAAAGTGACTCGATCGAAGTGGCATCATGTATCGACAACAATAATGGATGTCCTAAGCCTCGTGTAGCGACCATGCATTTTAAACTTGCATGAGCTCGATGAAATTGCTATGGTCATTGCATCTCATCCTCCTCATGTGCATAAACTGACCCCTCGAAAGTGGTGACGGACTAAGAACAATATATATATATATATATATATATATATATATATATATATATATATATATATATATATATATATATATATATATATATATATATATATATATAAAGATTAGGAATGAAATGGTAGGGCGTGCACAGGGGCATAAGGTAGGAGACCTTGACCGGCATGAACACTACACAAACAAAGGTGAAATGAATGGCGAGAAGCAATGGATGACATCTTGACAAAATGACAAATCAACAATAAGTCATAACATACATATCACACATTTTATACATCTATTTTTGCAAATCATCAATCATACATATCAACAACCCATGGTTCACCAAGCAAGTTTCCACTATCAATAGCAAACAACACTGAATAAGTCATAACTCATAACAATATAATATATCAACAACCCAATAAGTCATAACATATCAACAACCAATACATATCAATAGAAGAGACAACACTTGACACTTCTGAATAAGTCATAACTCATAACAATATAACATATCAATAGACAACAGCCCATACATATCAACAACCCAATATTTCAATAGCAGACAACACTTACACTTCTGAATTCACTCATTCAGCAATCAGCAATCAAGTGCACAACCATTCAAACTGCAGTATCATTGCATTCATTTATATTTATGATTTCTCTACTTCTCTCTACATGTATGTATTACACATTTATACTTCTCTTCGTGTATGTATGTATTACACATTTAGCATCTGGGCTCTGGCCAATGGCCATCAGCATCAACCAACAACCAGACAACATCAAGAAGACAAGAAGAGGACTTACGTTAGTGGAAGAGCCGGAGAGGTTGGAGGTCTTGAGGAGGTGCGAGGTGGCCTTGAGCCAGCGAGGAGGAAGAGCTGGAGCTCTGGCGTGGAGGAGGAGCCAAGGCCGACAGTAGCAAGAAGGAGGGCCCAGGAGCTTGATCCGTGGCAGGCGAGGAGGAGGAGCTTGATCTGGAGGTCTGGGAGGCTGGCGGAGAGGAGGAGGAGCTCGGTTCATATGAATACCAACACAAACCAATAGGTGATAGATCTGTCTTACCTCGACATTCTTGGTGGAGAGTGGCAGGAGTCGTGCACAGGGGAGGAGGAAGAGGGAAGGCGGTGTTGCGTGGTTGTGGCACTTTCAGTGGGGAGGAGCGGACGAGTAAGGTCATTTGGGGAGTGATGGCGAGTTAGGGCACAAACCCTAGCGGGCTCCTACTTGTAAAGACATATCACAGACGGTTCCATAATTAAAAACCATATGTGAAGTCTAATTATCACGGACGGTTTGTATATAAAACCGTCTGTGATAGCCTAAGATTCCTGAGCGGTTCGTATTTGGAGCGATGCAGTGATATCATCTTCCTGAGCAGTTCGTATTTGGAACCATCATGATAACCTCTTCTCTACAAAATTTCCAGCATTAGCTACTTTGGCCTTTAAAACCCGGCCGTATATATATATATACATACATATATATATACACACACACACACACACACACACACACACATATATATATATATATACATATATATATATATACACATATATATACATATATACATACATATACATATATACATACATATATATATATATACATACATATATATATATATACATATATATATATATATATATATATATATATACATACATGTATATATATAGTTCGTAGTCTCTTGTTAGCTAACTCGATGCCTGAATTCAGCTAGCTAGCTCGCTTCTTGGCCGTTCATCCTAAATGTGCAAGTGAACCACGGCCTACTTCATCGATCCTAACACACTAGAGTGTACGATTTGCATCATGTCTTGGTATGAAGCAAACCATACACTCCAGTGTGTCAGGATCAACGAAGTAGCTATGTGTGTCTATTTCATCGAACCTGACACACTGGAGTGTACCATTTGCTTCATGCCAAGGTATGAACCAAACCGTACACTCCAGTGTATCAGGATCGACGAAGTAGGCTATGTTTCACCTGAACGTTTAGGATGATCACCCCAAGGAGCGAGCTAGCTAACTAAATTGATCAGGCCTTGAGTTAGATAATTAACAAAGGCTACGAACTATGTATATATATGAAGCCGGTTTTAAAGGCAAAAGCAGCCACTGCTTAGAGATTTTGTAGAGAAGAGATCAAGAATAGAGACATCCACCTCCAGATCCATCCAACCATCCATCCAGCCAGCAGTCACAGAGGGCAAGACAACAAGGCCAAGTGTGTCCAAACTGACCATCAATCGACAAGCTAGCTAGGTAGCCCACATTGCAACTCGGTTCACATGAATACCAATAGCACAAACCAATAGATCTGACTTACCTCGATCGACATCGCCAGTACGTGTCGGTGGTGAGGTAGGTAATTTGAGAGTTGTTGGAGATAGAGTAGCAGTCCGCATGTTGGGGAGAAGAAGGAAGAAGGCGACTTGGCGATGGGGTCACTCGGGTGGGGAGTGACGACTTAGAGCACAAACCCTAGCGGGCTTCTACTAATAAAGAGACTTATCACAGTCAATGCTGTGATAGAACCGTCAGTGATAATATTCACCGACGGTTCATTATGAAAACTGCCTACGATATGGTGTCGTATCACAGACGGTTCATTATGAAAATGTAACGTCCCATTTTTCCTAAGAGTTCTTGCCGTTTTCAAAGCTAAAAGGAACCATTCGGTTTATTCGCCTGCTCAAGCTTAACTTGGGATTTCGGAAATTTGGGAGTTTAACCTGACCTAACCAAACCTCAACTAAGTCTTTTGGTTCGTGTTCATGGTCCTTTTGAGGTTCTCCGGTGCTTTCTGGTTTTAGCTCTTTTTCTTTTGCATGCTCTGAGTGCCTTTTGTTTTAGCCCTCTCTCTGGACCTCCTCTGTGTTCATAGGACCTCTTCTAAGTCCTTTGGACCTCCTCTATGTTCATAGGATCTCTTCTAAGTCCTTTGGACCTCCTCTGTGCTCATAGGACCTAATTGGAGATTCTTTGGACCTCCTCTGAGTTTGGATCTTTCCATCTCTTTTAATCTAGATTTCCTTTGTTGGTTTGAATCTCTTTAAGGTTTAGACCTCCCTCCCTGTTTGAATTTAGCTTTGGTTCTGACCTCTTTTCGTTTGGGTCACAATCACCCCGTGGTTCTCTGCCCGGGTTTGTGTTTCAAACCCTTTTGTTTTCTGCAGAGTCAAGCTAGGCTTAGTTTGCCCTGCGCTGGATCTCCTCCTGTCCTCTAGGATGTCTCCTTTGGAGATCTGACCGTTAGGACCTCCCCTTTGAAGATCTTAACCGTTCAGACCTCCCCTTTGTTAGATCTGACAGTTAGGACCTCCCCTTTGGAGATCTTAACCGTTCAGACCTCCCCCTTGTTAGATCTGACTGTTAGGACCTCCCCTTTGGAGATCTTAACCATTCAGACCTCCCCTTTGGAGATCTTAACCGTTCATACCTCCCCTTTGTTAGATCTGACCGTTAGGACCTCCCCTTTGGAGATCTTAACCGTTCAGACCTCCCCTTTATTAGATTTGACCGTTAGGACCTCCCCTTTGGAGATCTTAACCGTTTAGACCTCCCCTTTGTTAGATCTGACCATTAGGACCTCCCCTTTGGAGATCTTAACTGTTCAGACCTCCCCTTTGTTAGATCTGACCGTTAGGACCTCCTCTTTGGAGATCTTAACCGTTCATACCTCCTATTTGTTAGATCTGACCGTTAGGACCTCCCCTTTGGAGATCTTAACCGTTCAGACCTCCCCTTTGAAGATCTTAACCGTTCAGACCTCTCCTTTATTAGATCTGACCTTTAGGACCTCCCCTTTGGAGATCTTAACCGTTTAGACCTCCCCTTTGTTAGATCTGACCGTTAGGACCTCCCTTTTGGAGATCTTAACCGTTCAGACCTCCCCTTTGTTAGATCTGACCATTAGGACCTCCCCTTTAGAGATCTTAACTGTTCAGACCTCCCCTTTGGAGATCTTAACCGTTCGGACCTCCCCTTTGTTAGATCTGACCGTTAGGACCCCCCATTTGGAGATCTTAACCGTTCAGACCTCCCCTTTGGAGATCTTAACAGTTTAGACCTCCCCTTTATTAGATCTGACCGTTAGGACCTCCCCTTTAGAGATCTTAACCATTCAGACCTCTCCTTTGTTAGATCTGACCGTTAGGACCTCCCCTTTGGAGATCTTAACCGTTCAGACCTCCCCTTTGTTAGATCGACCATTAGGACCTCCCTTTGGAGATCTTAACGTTCGAGACCTCCCTTTGTTAGATCTAACGTTAGGACCTCCCTTTGGAGATCTTAACCGTTCAGACCTCCCCTTTGGAGATCTTAACCGTTCAGACCTCCCCTTTGTTAGATCTGACCCTTAGGATCTCCCTCGAGAGATCTTGACCCTCGGACCTCTTGTGAACTGTGAACAGGTCTTTTGGACCTCCTGTCCTCAGGACCTCCTCGCGTCTTTTGGACCTCCTGCCCTTAGGACCTCCTCGCGTCCTTTGGACCTCCTGTCCTCAGGACCTCCTCGTGTCTTAAGGACCTCCGCCCTCAAGACCTCCATTAGAGTCGGGACCCTGGTCTTTGTAAAGACCTCCTTGCTGCCGAGACCAACCCTTTGGTGATCTGTTTTCTTGAGTTTGGTGGCCCACTTGTCGGCCTTGCTCTGTCTTGCATTTAATGGTTGTTGTATCACATTAAATCTGATCACATCTGGGGTACTTCTTTTTATTCTTTTGGTGACCTACCTGTCCTAACCTTGTCCTAGCTACCATCGATCATTGACCGTTTTGCTCTAACCCTTCTTTGTCTCTCCAGTGACTCCGGCTTATAAATAGCATGGGCATGCCTCCTTTGTCACCTTTTGCTCATTTCCAATCTCCTTGCCCTCATTGGTTCTCTCCACTTCAGGGACCTCCCAAGGAGCTCCAGGTACATCTTGAGCCTTTGCTTCTGGTTTTGGTTGAGTTGATTTGAGCTTTCTTTTTAAGTCTTCTTTTAAGGTCCTTGCTTGGAGTTGGCTTGCTTATTTGGATCATATTGAGCCTAGCTTTTCAAATGTATTTTGCTTTGCTTTATCATGCATGGCTATTTTTTTATATAAGAAATGGTTTGGGGCAGTAGTTATTCTCCTACTTGACAATATGCCTCCTTGGATAATTGTTTTCGACATGTTGACATGATCCTCTTGGATGCCTTAAGTTGGGTATTTTAGTTGGCATTGTTTGGTATGGCCAACATGGGACCGTATGTATATGCTTAGTCTCGCTTGTAGAACCGGGGGTATTGGGAATCATGTTCCTTCTCTAATAACCTGACTATTGGAACTATGGAATCGGTGGTTGGTGCCACTGTTGAGCAACTATAGTGGGACACCATAGTTGTGTTGATTGTGGTGCGAGACCATGTTGTTAAAATCTTGCATGCCAAGACCAGGGAGGTCTTTGGCTAGGTGAACCCAAAATGCTTTCTTGCTCGGGCAAGTGATCGTGCGATAAAGGGGTGCTCTTAGCACTTTGGGATGTGGAATGCCTTGCTGAGCGACAATTAAGGACTTAACTTTGTGTTACGTTGATCTGGGCCTCTAAGTGCAACCACAAGATCGTTTCATGGGGATAGTGCAGGCGAATAATTAGTGATGCCTTGACTGGTTCTATTGTGGTGGTGTGTCTTTGATCGCATAAATGCAAGAGGGGGCAGTTCCTTTCTGAGGCAATGAAACCTTAGCGGGCGGTGTCGGTCGGGACAAAGCTTTGTAAAGGCCTTGTCGCGCTCTCTAGGCTGCTCACCTTGAGTGAGTAAGGGTTTCGGCGGGAACTGCCCACTAGAGGTCGTGAATTATGGGTAAGTTGTACACCTCTATAGAGTATCAATCTATTCGAATAGCCAAGTCCTTGATCATAGACATGCGGTGAAAATGGTGCAAGGGTAGACTTCTCAAAATTGGTGTTCCATGGTGGCTTGGGATGTCTGCGGGTACTGCAGGTGGCTCACGAGTGCTTGTGGCGTCCTCGGTTGGTTGTGGAGATCTGTGAACCTAGGGTGGTCAATGAGCTCTGAGTGGGTGCTTAGAGGAGATCTTGGAGTCCTAGGGAGGTCTTTGGGAACTCTGGAGCTAGTGCTCGAGAGGTCTTAGGAGAGGTCTGAGTGGTGGGTGTGACGGACCTCCCCAAGAGGTCTTTAGGAACTCTGGGCCGGTGCTCGAGAGAGGTCTTAGGAGAGGTCTGAGTGGTGGGTGCGACCAGGACCTCTCAAGTAACAGGGAGTGAGTTGGTGCTCACTTCCCTCTTTTCAAATAAAGGTACTTAAGTATTATTGTTTCAAAAATTGAGCTTTTCAATCTATACCTGTTATTTACTGTCAGACTTAGCTTTACACAACTAACCCTACAGCTCTCATTGTTAAGCTAATGCATGAATATTATTTGCATATCTGTTCTCTGCGATTTGCTGAGTACATTCAAAGTACTCATGGCTATTAGCCCTGTGTCATAGTAGTGGCCGAAGATGATCGATTCTTGAGGAGGCTCAGACCTTTTCGAGGAGGAATTCTTTGTGACCCGCGCCTAGGATGTCCTCAGCTCGGCGGCTGTGGGCTTGCGGATAGCTTCAGCGCTTTGTGTTTTGGTTTGTGAGGTCCTCATTGTCGGTTTTATAAGCCCAGTTGGCGGTCTTACGTAAGCAAGCTTGGACCATAAGGTCTTGTTTAATGCAAGGTTTAATTTATGCCTTCATCTTTTGTTTGACCATGTGGTTGTGATCACACATGTGTCGTTTTGTCTTGACTAGCTTGGACTCACAGGACTAGCTCAATGCACTCGATCAAGACCTCAAGCTGGTCTTTGAAGATCTCCTAGGAGATGCAGACAGACCTTTCCTCTCGGAACTTGCTTGCGTACTACCGCTCCTTGGTCTTGATAATCTTGGCGCACACTCATACACAAAAAAAAATTCCGGTACTTTGCCTTGTCCAGTGCATTTTCGAGAGGAGGTCCTCACAGAAAACCGTCTGTGAAGTATCACTGACAGTTCCACAATGGAACCGTCCGTGATATTGTGTTGTATCACAGACAATTCATGATGAAAACGGTCTGTGATGTATCACAGATGGTTCTTTTTTTACAACCGTCTGTGATATTTCGACACATCACAGACGGTTATTGTTATGAACCGTCTGTGATACTTCACAGATGGTTTTCATAATGAACTATCTATGATATTTTGACATATTACAGATGGTTATTGTTACGAACCGTCTGTACTTCACAGATGGTTTTCATAATGAATACTTTGTGATAGTACATCTTCCTGAGCGGTTTTAGTGCAACCCGATAACTGAAGACGATGCAAAACCAAAATAAATGCGTGATTGTATATAATCTGAGCGGTTTTGATCAAGCTATGCGTGATGAGGCGTCCAGTATTACCCTTTTTGTGGTAGTGTCCTTGTAGCAATTCCCTAGAAAATTTCTATAGATGGTCTCACGATTACTAACCATTTTGTTCAAGACCTCAAGACATGAAGTTGTCAAAGAAGCATCGCCATGCAAGAATCACCAAAGACCGTGAGCATCGAATAGAACATTGTATAAAGCTATTAAAGTTGTTTGGAGAAGCTTTTGAGTTGGTTGTCTTGTTTGAGTTGTTTGTTTCGCTTTATCCCCCTTAGTTCCTCCTCTTTCCTAAGTCCTTGGAGATCTAGCAGATGGTGACTACTCGCAACGGCAGTGGCAACACCAATAGTCAGGACAAAGGGAATGTGGGTGATCAAGAGAACCCTATTACACCACCACCACCCCCTCCAGCTAAAGGACCCGATTGGCACCAAATTATAGCCAACCAAGCTCAACTAATTAATCTGCTTGCGCGATCGATTAACAACACGCAGAACTTGCAAGCAGCAGCAGTAGCTCAACCTCAAACTCACGCTTCACCTCCTCCAAGGGCCAGTTCATGAGGATGCGTCCTCCAACCTTCTCCAGCAGCACCGAGCCAATGGAGGCTGATGATTGGCTTAGGGCAATCGACAAGAAACTGGATATGGTATAGTGCATTGATCGTGAGAGGGTCCTGTTCGCCTCTCACCAGCTGAATGGACTAGCGTCAGAATAGTGGGACAATTTTACCCAGTCTCACACTGATGCACAAACTATTACTTGGGATGAGTTTGTGCAGGTTTTCCGCCGTGCACACATTCCGTCAGGCACGATGACCCTGAAAAAGAAAGAGTTCTGCACCTTGCGCCAGGGCAACCACTCCGTCAATGAGTATTTGCACAAGTTCAATCAATTAGCTCGCTATGCACCTGAAGATGTCGCAATTGATGAAGCCAAGCAAGAACGTTTCTTGGAAGGGCTCAACGACGATCTCTTAGTCTGCCTCATTGCTCAAGACTACACCGACTTCCAACATTTGGTGAATAAGGCTATCCGCCAGGAGAGCAAGCACCTAGAGATGGAAAACAGCAAAAGGAGGATGGCAAACCATAAGTTCAACTCTGGGGGTTTTCCTAAGCCCTGCACCACTCAGCCTCAGTCACCTTAGCATGGGAGATTCCAGTCTTCCCCGTCCAAGGCACCTGTGCCAGCTTAGCACCAAATCACCCTAGGCACTTATTGGCCAGTTTCAGAAGAAGGCACCTACCTCCACTACATGAGTTACTTGCTTCTATTGTAATGAAGTGGGGCACTATGCCAATAAGTGCCCAAAGAAGCAGAAACCAGCAACCCCAACCCGACTAATCAGGGAATTCCAACACCTGGCAGCATTCCAGTTGTTAATCGATCAGTTCAGTTCATGAAAAGATGTGTGAATCATGTCACAACAGAAGAAGCTTAGACTACACCAGATGTGGTCCTTGGTACGTTCCTTGTCAATTCAGTACCAGCATCAGTTTTATGTGATTCAGGAGCTTCGCATTCATTTGTTTCAAATAAGTTTGTGGGAAAATATGGGTTATCTATCTCTCCCTTAGTTATCCCTATGTTAATCCATTCTTCGGGCTCGGAAATGAGGACTAGTTTGCTATGCCCAAACCTTACCTTGGAAATATTATGAGTACTTTTCTTGGCAGACTTAATAGTCTTGCAATCCCAAGGATTGGATGTGATTCTCGGAATGGATTGGCTAGCCAAGAATCAAGGTTAGATAGACTGTGCCAATAGGTCTATCACCCTCACAAATGAACAAGGAATTGAAGTAGAATTCAGACCTGAGACCTCTGTTAGAGAAAGTTCTATCCTGACCAGTTTGAAAGAAGTAAAGTTAGAAGACATACCAGTGGTGCATGAATACCCAGATGTATTCCCTAAGGAATTACCTGGAATGCCACCAGATAGGGACATCATGTTCCTAATTGACTTAGTCCCAGTGACTCTTCTAATTTCAAAAAGACCCTACAGAATGCCTGCAAATAAGTTGGCAGAATTGAAGAAGTAGATCGAAGAATTGCAAGACAAATGTTATATTTAGCCAAGTTCATCACCCCGGGGAGCACCAGCACTGTTTGTCAAAAAGAAAGACAACAACATGAGGATGTGTGTGGATTACAGATCACTCAATGAAGTCACAACCAAGAACAAGTATTCTTTGCCCAGGATCGACAATCTCTTTGATCAGTTAAAAGGAGAAGTGTTTTCTCCGAGATTGACTTAAGATCCGGTTATCATCAGTTGAAGATCATACCAGAAGACATACCAAAGACTGCTTTCACCACAAGATATGGACTATACGAGTTCATAGTAATGTCATTCGGTTTGACAAATGCACCAGCTTATTTCATGAATATGATGAATAAAGTATTCATGGAATTCTTGGATAAGATTGTAGTCATATTCATTAACAACATTCTCATCTACTCAAAGGATAAAGAAGAGCATGAAAAACATCTCGGGGCGGTTTAGAGGCTTGAAACATGACTCTATGCCAAATTCGATGAAGTGAATTTTGGCTAAGCTAAGTAGCTTTTCTCGGACATATCATATCGGCAGGAGGAGTTGCAGTAGATCCCGCAAAGGTTGAAGCTGTAATGGATTGGAAGCAACCTAAGTCCGTCACCGAAGTAAGGAGTTTTCTTGGTTTAGCTGGGTATTACCGAAGATTCATCGAAGGCTTCTCCAAAATAGCCAGACCTATGACTCAGCTTTTGAAGAAATAGAAGAAGTTTGAATGGACAAATGCGTGAGAGCAAAGTTTCCAGGAGTTGAAGAAAAGACTAGTATCGGCACCCGTGTTAGTCTTACCATAAGAAGTTTGAGGTCTTCTGTGACGCCTCTCGTTAGGGCCTTGGATGTGTGTTGATGCAAGAAGGTAAAGTCGTGGCTTATGCATCTCGCCAATTAAAGCCTCATGAAGGAAATTACCCTACGCACGATTTGGAATTAGCTGCAATTGTGCATGCCTTGAAGATTTTGCGGTATTATCTCATCGGTAATCACTATGAGATTTTCACGGATCACAAAAGCTTGAAATATATCTTTCACTCAGTCAGAACTAAATCTTAGGCAAAGGAGATGGTTGGAACTAATAAAGGATTATGACCTTGGAATCCATTATCATCCAGGCAAAGTAAATGTAGTGGCAGATGCCCTAAGTCAAAAAGGGTATTGCAATACTATGATGGTTAAGGAAAGTCAGTCGAGACTGTATGAAGAATTGAGGCATCTGAATTTAGAGATTGTTAACTAGGGTTGTGTAAACACTTTAGAAGTTCAAGCAACCATTCAGAGTCAAATCAGAGAAAATCAGAAAGAAGATGAAGATATCAAAGAAATCAAGAAGAACATGAGAAGAGGCAAAGCCCTAGGATTTTTTGAGGATGAGCAAGGTACCGTCTAGTTCGGTAACCGCATCTGTGTACCTGATCACCAAGAAACAAAGTAGTTGATTCTGAAGGAAGCTCATGAATTACCTTACTCTATTCATCTAGGAAGTATCAAGATGTATCATGATCTGAAGGAAAAGTATTGGTGGGTCAGTATGAAGCGAGAGATTACTGAATTTTGTTGCACAATGTGATGTATGCCAAAGAGTTAAGGCCAAACACTAAAGACCTGCTGGGTTGTTGCAGCCTTTACCAATTCCCGAGTGAAAGTGGAAACAAATCGGCATGGAATTTATCGCCGGATTACCTAGGACCCAATCGGGATATGATTTCATCTGGGTTGTGATTGACCATTTGACTAAAGTGGCACACTTTAAACGAGTCAAGACCACTTACAGAAGCAGTAAATTAGTAGAGTTGTACATGGCCAGGATCGTTTGTCTACATGGAGTACCCAAAAAGATAGTGTCCGACAAAGGATCGCAGTTCACATCTAGATTTTGGAAGAGCCTGCATGAAGCCTTGGGGACCAGACTCAACTTTAGTGTAGCATATCATCCCCAAACGGATGGACAGACGGAACGTGTAAACCAGATTTTGGAAGACATGCTTCGAGCCTGTGCTATAGACTACGGGAAGAGTTGGGATCATAATCTTCCTTATGCAGAATTCTCAAACAATAACAGCTATCAAGCCAGCTTGCAAATGTCCCCATTTGAAGCGTTGTACGGTAGACAGTGTAGGACCCCTCTCCTTTGGGATCAAGTCGGAGAACATCAATTCTTTGGACCTGAATTGATTAAGGATGTTGAAATTAAAGTAATAATGATAAGAGAACGATTGAGAGTGGCTCAATCCCGACAGAAAAGTTACGCTGACAATCGTCGCAGAGAATTGCCCTTTGAAACAGAAGATTTTGTCTATCTCAGAGTAACCCCACTTAGAGGAGTAAGAAGATTACAGACCAAAGGAAAACTCGCACCAAGATTTGCTGGATCGTACAAGATTTTGGAAAGAAGAGGTGAAGTTTCCTATCAGCTAGAGTTACCGACGGCTTTGTCTGCAGTTCATGATGTCTTCCACGTATCACAACTAAAGAAGTGTCTTTGAGTTCCAGCAAAGAAGACAGCACTTGAGAGCATTGACCTTCAGGAAGACTTCACCTATGTGGAGCAGCCGATCAAGGTTCTTGATGTCACAGAACGCGTGACCAGAAGCAAGATCATTCGTTCGTGCAAAGTTCAATAGAGTAATCACTCATAAGAAGAAGCCACTTGGGAACGAGAAGAAGATCTGAAAGCCGAGTATCCCCACCTTTTTGCTAACCAAGTCTAAATCTCGGGGTCGAGATTCCCTTAAGGAGGGTAGGTTTGTAACATCCCGATTTTCGAGGCTTTTTGAAAATTTTCAAATTAAAATTAACCATTCGATTTTATTGGATTGATAAAGCTTAAACTTCAAATTTTAGAAAATAAAAACAATTTAATATGAGTCAATCAAACCTTAATTAATTCAAAATTTGGTTTATTTTAATTCTCTTGGATTTTATTGGATTTAAAGTAAAAAGAGTGTTTTAAGTAATTTCTTGAAATTTTGGAATTTAAAAGGGTCTTCCTATTTTCGAAAGCCAAAAATAATTTATTTACAAAATTAAAAGCCAAAGTTAAGTTGTAAATAATTTTATTAAGTTCCAAATAATTCAAGAAATTTACGTGTATTTTTCTAGAATTTTACAAAATTAATTTATTCAATTTCATAATGTCTACTATGTGAGGAGCCTAATATTTCATAATGTAAGGACATTATGAAATTGCACTAATTAATTTTGTAAAAATTTTAGAAAAATTACACAATCAAGTCCACTGTGTAAGGATCCTGAAAAAAATAATTTCATAATGTTTGGACCCCATTTTCTATATTAGAAAATTCTTACAAACATTATAATTAAATGAATTTTAGAGACAAAATCAGAATGTATAAAGTTTTGAAAAAAATACACAAGTAATTAAATTATGACTAGAGGCTCCACACAAAAAATTGATAATTTTTTTAGCTCAGTTTCTATATTTAAAAATTTTGGAAACAGATGTAACTGGCAACGATGTCATTCATCTAATTTTTCGGTGTTCGTGATGTTATTTTCCAGTGCATCACGAACGGAGTGTCGTTTCTCCGGTTATGCTCTAATGCGATGTCACTGAGTTAATTTCCCCTTTTCCAAAACCCTTTTTGAATTATTGTATTTTCTGTAATTCGAAATCTTTTAAGCATACCTCTTTGCTTTGAAATTTGAGCTTTCGCTCGACCCATTTCTCCTCCGGCCGCTTCTTCGGCACAGCTCCCTGCGTCTGACCCTTGCTTTTCAGACAATCCGAACATCCACCTTGCCCGTTCGGACGGTCCGAACCGCCCGAGCTTGCGTCACCACCGCGTCTCGCTGATAGGCAGGACCTGCATATTAGCCCCCACCTTCTTCCTCCCCGTCTTATTCCCATTGGGCGCCCATAATGCCCGTGCGTCAGCGCGTCTCACCACCGTGTCGCCTCGGCGGTCACCAAGCACCCCCGTCAACACGCATTAAATGTCGCACCACCCAGTCCCCTTCAACTGCCGTGCCGCGCCCTGGCCCCATGCCCTGCCACCACTCCATGCCACCACCCATGCCGCACAGGCGCAAACCCCGCTCCTCCCC
This sequence comes from Phyllostachys edulis, assembly GCA_036346405.1. Taxonomy (NCBI): domain Eukaryota; kingdom Viridiplantae; phylum Streptophyta; class Magnoliopsida; order Poales; family Poaceae; genus Phyllostachys; species Phyllostachys edulis. The sequence goes on from CM070563.1 coordinate 33,854,760, forward strand.
AGCTGCTATAAAGGGGAGCACCAGATGCCTCTTGACCTCCTCTCTCTTTTCCCCCCTTTCTCCCCTCCCCTCTCCCTCCGTGCTTAGCGTATTTCATCGTTGAAGCTCCGCGGCCGAAGCTCATGCCGCCATTGATTCTGCCACCGTGGAGGGCTACCTCATGCACAGACTCACTCCACTGGGCCGTCGCCAGAACCTCATCGCCGCCTTGGACAGGTCGTCTCCGCTGCCTTCCTCGTCACCGCCGGCGAACCTCTCTCGCCTCACCCTTGAAACCCTGTGCACCAGGTCCCCTCGTCGCACTCGTCCTTTGGGTACCTCCCACGTACCTCGCTGTGGCGTAGAGCGCTGGCGAGCCTCCATGCCCGAGCTGTCGGAGTCCACCGCGCCGATGTGGCTGCCACGTCATAGCCACCCTACCCTCCCCTTCTGTGTGGCTGCCCGTGTGGCAAGGCCCTGTTCCCGTGCGCCTAGTCCTCCGCAGACCTGGGCCTTCCTGTGGACCCAGTCCACTGCGGGGCCCACTTGTCAGTAGCTCAGCCCATTTTTTTCCTGTTGAAAAATAAATCCAAAAATCCGAAAAATCCCCTTTTTCATCATTTCATGTATTTCCAAACTTTCGAGAGCCCGTTCTCCTCCGTTCGAACTCCGATTCGAGCGATTCAAATTTCTAAATTCATATAAATTCAAGATCTAGCTTTCTATACTAAAATTATTTAATTTGGAGTTCATTTGAATTTTATTTGAATTTGCTTCGCTTTCACGTGTAGATTTCGATGACTCTGGAGAACCCGAATATTTCAAAGAAGTAGATCCTCAAGCTTTTGAGCAAGGCAGTTACATCTTTGATCTTATTGAATCCTAGTATTTCAAATTATTTAAATCCTGTTTTAAATTATTCTTGCATGCTATTTAAATTCAAGTAATTTAAATTCCTATTTTAAGCTTTATAGTTATTCCATATTCTTTTGTATAACCAAACTTTGTTATTGAATTAATTATTCCTTGATAGCTTAGTGAAAGTCTAGTTGATACATTAGTATAAGCTAGAATATATTGAAAAACAATATGCTTAGACAAAGCTTAGACCAAAAGTGTTTAATTTGGGGAATTTAGCCAAAAGTTTAATTATAATTTAAATGACACTATGGTATTGTCTTCACCATAGAAGTTTATAAAATGATTTAACTTGGTAAATAAAATAAAATAATTTTTGTTGTGACTTGGGCGAAATGGATGTTTGGATGGGTGCATGTTTATGCATAGGATCGAGTCATTTCTATGATCGAGGCCCAGGGGTTATTTTAGAAAGTCGTCCAAGTTAATTAAGGACCAGTCTTCGAGCCTCATCTTTCTAAGCCTAATCGTACTACCACATGTCCTGTGTGGGTGGGACCTGGCTAAATAATTTGTATCATTTCACTATGGTTGCGCCATCCGGTTGCGTGGGTGTCTTTATGACGTACTTTTATGTATTCCCACATGGCGCAAGAGGGGTCTTAAGTCCGGCGGGTTTCTATCCAAAGGAAGCAAAATCTTAGCGAGGCGGGACTACGGTGGAATGGTGATTTGTAAAGGCCTTGATGCGTGCTCTAGACTACTTACCTAAGGTAGTGGGCAGTGGTATCGACGGATGCCAAACAAACTAGAGAAGTCATGTCATGTGGGTAAAGTTGTACAACCTCTGCAGAGTGTTAAAAGCAATCCGAATTGCTGTGTCCACGGTCAAGGACATGCTATGCAAAGCCACTTAAAGTTAGACTTTGATTTTTTTCGAAAGACTTTATCAATGGTTGATGGATGGTTTATTCAATTGGGAAATTGGGCGGGTAGCCATGTGATAGGAGGGTATCCTTGACCACTTGTTGATGAATGTTATCTGACTATAAAACTTGAGATTTAGAAAAATAAATTTTAGTTTAGAGTAAACTACTTTAGAACTTAGCATGAATATTTAAATGAAAAATGTCGCTTTATGCAAATTGAGCCATATAAGCCTCCCTTTGTTGAATCATTGCATGCATTATAATCTATTATTGAGAGTAACTTGCGGAGTACATTCATTTGTACTCACCTTGCTCAATAAATTGTTGATCAGGAGAAGAGTACTACGAGGAGAATGAGAACTTGGACGACTAGGCTACGCCCCCGGATGATTGCCTATGGTGAATCGTGTGGTCTACCTTACTGCTTTTGTTTCAGCTGTATTTTGCTTATTGGCTTTATGCCCCTTTTGTAATAAACTTTAATTATTATCAGTAAATGACGTTTTATGGTTATGCTATCCACTTTTGTTGACTGTGTACACTAGCTGTTCCTGGACTAGTGTATGAAGCACAGAGAATCCAAGATCCTTCGCTCTCGGGTTTGACATATCTCCTTAGGCCCGTGTAAAACTTCACTTTCATAGTAAATTGGTCGTTGGACGTTTTCACATTCTGTGACCAGTATTACGCTCACTGCTTGTGGCGTGGCAGCTATATACATTGAGAGTGTCTTTTCTGGTTTCGGAGAAACCAGAACAGGAGAACTCGTAAGATACCTCTTGACATCCTCAAAGGCATTGTTTGCCTCTTCTGACCACTCGAAACCCTCGTGTCTCCTCAGAAGTTTGAAGAAAGAAAGTCATTTCTCTCCCAGTTGTGTGATGAAACGACTTAAAGCTACCGTGCATCCTATGAGTTTCTTCGTGATAGGAGGGCGCATTTGTTCAATGGCCTTTATCTTTTCAGGATTTGCTTTGATTCCTCGTGTAGAGACAAAGAATACAAGCAATTTTTCTAACGAGACTCCGAACACACACTTCTCAGGATTGAGTTTTAAACGGTGTTTTCTAAGGTTGTCGAATGTTTCTTGCAGATAGGAAATATGATTAAGTTGCTTGATGTTTTTTATGACTAGAGCGCCAACATATGCTTCCAAATTTCGGCCTAGTTGAGGTGAAAAATGTTGGTGATATGCCCTAGAGGCAATCATGGAGATGATGATATCATGTCTATGTTTATGTGTTATTGAATAAGTTTTATTCTGTTCCTTGAATGAATCATTGGTTATGAAGATTAACAAGTATGTGACTTGTTGGTGAAACTCTTTTAACTTATATGATGTCGTTCTAAATGAATCCCTGGTTAGATGTCACTGGTCAGAACACTAGTGACTGTATCGACCAGCACATGTATTGATTGATGATCATGTTTCACCAGTCATGGATATAGGGATATCGAATCAATAATGTGAACACATGTTAGAGAACATGGGGTTGGATTGACCCAACTTGAGACACTGTTGAGATTGTTGTGATTTTATGTGTCGTCAGTTGGTCTCAAGCAATGATGACGTATAATCCTTAGACCTGAGATCAACATGGTTTCCTACATGCGTAAGAGTATACTTTGGGGTTACCAAATGCTACTTTGTAACTGAGTAGTTATAAAGGAAGCTTTTAGGTATGCTGTGAAACATGCGGAGGAATGTGACTGATCAGATATGGGATTTGTCCCTCCTAACATAACAGGAGAGATATCTCTGGGCCCCTCGACCTGGTCGGATAAAGAAAGTGTATGGCCATACCACTAGTGGTCGAAGTGTTCGACCACGTGAAGTTATCCGACACTCGATTGAAAAAGTATTGAACAGTCCATGGATGACACAACATCTCACCTGGAGTTCAACCAGATATCGTGAGGCAAAGGGAGAATACACGAGAATGTCTTTTAGTTTGATTAGATATGGACTAGTCATATGGAGATACGAGCTAGTAGGCTGGTCGAACATGATCACTTAGTGGTCGAAACCTGGTCGAGACTAAATATGAACTGGTCGTATAGAGATACGAGCTGATCGTTAGTGATATGTACCTGGTTGTAGATCATATTGCATTAAGGTTCGTCCGATATAATCCATGTGTATTCGGGAATCGTTATGTTCTGCTAGGAGCCGCTGACGACTCGTGATCGGAAATGAGTTTCCGAGTCACAACCGATTACGCATGAACCTAACGGGTCACACTTAACGGGTTGGAACAAACCAGTACGGATACGATTCATCAAACGTGTTCGGATATGATTCGTCACGGGCACTATATAAGGAGATGCTTGAGGCTATTGGAAAGATAGAGGATACACGTGAGTTGTTTCACCGAAACCCTAGCAGCCATCTTCTTGAGAGAGCCTTTTGTGCGACTTGGTGCTAGCATACTAGCGTACGGTGTTCTTTCTCTGGACATGTGGATACCGTAGAGGCGCTACTGCGGTTGCTGTTGCGCTTGAGGACGATCCGCAATCTTCAGAAGGAACTGCAGAGGTTGCTGGAGGAGACGATCAACTTGTGAGGACACTAGACGATCGTCTACGACCACTTCATCAACGCGCTCTTCGTTGGACCAGACTGCTCCAACTCTTCTTCCGCTACACTGCACGTCTGGTGGTAACGATCTATGATCTTTTGCTTGCATCGCATCCTGGTTTACGTGGTAGATTTTTTGGATTGTTTGCTAGCGTAGCCTACCCGTATCCCTTCAAAAAAGTCATTTGCAACAAGCGTTGAAATAAAGCGCTAGCATTTTTAGACCAAATGACATTTTGACATAGCAAAATATTCCAAATAGAGTAATAAATGCGGTTTTTTCTTCATCATCTAAACACATACTAATATGATGATAACGAGAGTATGCATGTAGAAAACTTAATACTTCACAACCAGCAGTAGAGTCAACCAACTGACCAATACGAGGAAGAGAAAAATTATCTTTTGGACAAGCTTTATTAAGATCAGTACAGTCTACACACATATGCCACTTACCATTAGACTTTCTAACCATTACAGGGTTAGCCAACTGATGAGGATCTAATAATCGTCATTCATTTATTTATCTGTAATTCTTATTATAGATATTAACAGATCCATATTAGTCTTAAGTATACCCCTTAATATTTATAAGGGAGAGGTCAAGCTGCCTAGTCGTAAACCACCCCATGGTCGTGAGTCTTCCCACGACCATGATATAGTCGTAAGACTTTCTACGGCTATCGAGTAGTCGTAAGATCTTCTACGACTCGGTTGGCTTCGACTAGCCTAGCTTCGACAACCTTGTAATTGATAAGGTTGCTAACTTGTGGGCCTAATCAGTTAGGGAATATTATGCGCCATGTTTAACACATGGGGTACTTAATATATGCTGTTACCCTCTGTGAGTAACTGCATGAATTACTTTTGTCTTTGACAATAACTGCCTAGCAATGTGGGGGTGCCACATTCCTGGCGGCAACTTCCGTCAAGCGGTTCGTCAATTGGAATGTTGGGACACTTCTTCGTCTAGAGGAACTGCTATCTCTTCATACGTTATATAAGGTTGAAGTCAGAACGCAGAAGGAGGGGAGCGCAATCTGGAGCACATGCTCTAGTCTTTCTCTTGATTGTAATCTGCATACTCAATATAGCAACACAAGAGTAGGGTTGTTATTCTCTTTAGAGAAGGCCTAAACCTGTATAAAATCCCTGTATCATTCTCTGTGTGATTCTTGTCTAGGACACCCCACGAATCAAACAATCATACGTAAGATTGGTTCTAGATCACCTACTGCTGGCGCCGTCCGTGGGGACCCTCCGGTGATTGCTTGTCAACAAATTCTCTTTTTTCCTAATGCTTCCATGGCAGGAGAGTGGAACGAGGAGAATTGGTTTGACTTGGCCGACTACGCAGACATCGACATGGATGCCGACTTCGACTACGAGCCGAGTATCATTTCATCAGATGGTAATGCTGCCTTTAGAGATCATTCTCCAGATCCAAGAGACCATGCCACCGATGGAGTTGAGGAGGGATCCTTTTCCCCCACAACAGTACGTCCAACTGAGGGACCAGATTCCTCAGAGAGCAAGGGTCTATCCAACTGCAATCAGGTTTGCAACCAGGCAGGCTCGCAACATGACAAGGGTTCTCCCTCCGAATGTTCGAGTCCGCCTGAGGCAGTCCAACCAGCGAGGCATATCCTAAAAGCCATCATTCTTGGACTCCATCAACATCTAGTGGTTGTAACTCTGCGACTATCCTCACAGAGGATATAGGGGAGCACCCTGTTCCTACGAGTTCAACAACACGTTCGCAGGGCTCAACTGCGGACATAAACGGTTATTACCCTGAGTTCCCCTTCCTGGAGGGGTTTACTCCAAATAGCCAGTCAGTGTCATTTGACCACTCCTCAAGCCAGGAGGCCTCAAGCGCAAGTGGAGATCATACATAGGAGGTCTTTTCCCTCCCCTCAGATCATGATCTCTCCTAGAAGCAGGCTTGAGGATGCTTCCCACCGATCACACTTTACGACCCCTCGTGACGATGACGAGGATGCCTCCGCCAATGAACAGAATCAACACTCTGATGAGCGTGGGAGAAATCCTCAAAATGATCGCACTCCATTAAGGCAAACTCAAGGATCATATGTAGATGGCGGCTCAGAGAAATTTACCTGGGCGCGTTCAATATCAGTCGGAGGAGGCTTAGGAAATCCAGCACATAAATGATCTGCTCAAGAACCCAACTCAAGAACTCGCACAAGCGCTAGGGTACGACCTCTTCGCTAAAGAGATCGTGTGAAGGCTCCGAAGCACAATGGCAAGATTTGAGCATCCTCTCCGACATCATTTTGGAAGTCGTAGTGGAACGACTCCATCGACTACCAGTCATTCGAACAACTCGCTTCATGGAGATCGGCGCAACAACAGGTTACGTCGTTGCCCTAACCTTAACTCTAGTCGGAGTAGAGTTCTTCGAACATCTGGTGATCGACAAGCTCCTAGGGGAGATGATCGTTCACCACTATGACCCAGAAATCTACAACAACAGATAGAATACAAGGAGTATTACCCTCGTAGGATTGAGACCTATCATAGGTCAGGTCCACCCACGACCGGGTATCGGTGTCTACGATCACCTGGTGATATCAACCCTTCTTTTCTACAAAGAAGCTGATATGATTTCATTACCGGATGTCGGGCGTTCTCGCCTGATCTCCGAGCTATTCGTTGGCCGCCATGATTTCAACTAGTGAATATGGAAAAGTTTGATCGGTCACAGAATCCCATCGAATTCCTTCAAGTCTATACGACCGCTGTCCGAGCAGTAGGAAGAGGAGGGCACGTCATGGCGAATTGCCTTCCAACTATGCTCGAAGGGTCCACTCAATCATGGTTGCTAAACCAACCACTCGAGTCGATCTATTCAAGGCAACCCCTCTACGACCTTCTGCTGGTCAACTTCTAGGGCACTTACTAAACGACCACGAGACCTTACGCTAATTCATCAGAAGTTTCAATCAGGTTCGCAATTTGATTCCAGAGGTTTCTGACTCATCTGTTATCAGAGTCTTTAAGCAGGGAGTCCGTAGCAGAAGGATTATAGAGGACATCGCTTTGAATCCCCTAGCTACTGTCGCTGAACTCTTTGAGATGGCCGATCGATATGCGACTGCCGCTGAAGCAGTCAAGTGGAACAAAACCATCAATCGGGATGACAAAGATCCTCAAGAAGCTGGCGAAAGTAGCAAGAAGAAGGATAAGGTCAAGAAATCCAAGAACAAGGCAAAGGGTCAAAAGCCTCAAGTCAAAAGTTCTAAGGAAGTCTTGGCCGTAAGCGATAAGGAGCCACGAAGTTCCAAGTCGTACTCCAAATGGGGCAAAGGTAAGCACCCCGAGTGGAAGAACAACAAGCCCAGGTGGTGCCCTTTCCATAAAAAGCAAGGACTTAACCTTCGCAACTGCTGGGTTTTCTAAAGTAAACTCGAGGACTACTACACCGGCAAAAGACCACTCCCTACACTCGAGGAGGTAGGACAAACGAGTGGTCGTAAGAAGTTGGACGACGACAAGGAGATGCTTTTCCAAGATCTGAACCATACCATCGACCACATCTTTCGGGGATCTTCGACAAACGTGTCAAAGCGACAGTTTAAGGCCGTCGCACGAGAGGTAAACTCTATTGACCCTCCTTTTGTCATTAAATAACCGAAGTGGTCAGAAATTCCTATCTCTTTCGAAAAGGCGGACTGTCCGATCCCTTCCACTCGACCAGGTCGATATCCGATCGTTGTCGAGCCCACCATCAATAACTGTCGAGTAAATCGCGTGTTGGTTGATGGTGGTAGTTCATTAAATATTCTATATACGAGTGCCCTGGATGAGATGCAAGTACCTCGGACCAGAATAAAACCTATACGATACTCATTCCATAGGATCGTACCAGAGTCTTCGGCCAAACCCATTGGCCAAGTTTCTCTTCCTATCACGTTTGGTTTTGCAAGCAATTTCAGGACAGAGAAAATCTCCTTTGATGTGGTCGATTTCGATACGGCGTATAATGCCATACTCGGACGACCAACTTTGGCACGATTCTTAATGGCTACTCACTACGGGTATCAATGTCTTAAGATGCCAGCTCCCAAAGGAGTGATCACAGTATGTTGTGACAAGAAGATGGTGCTTACATGCAACCACAAGTCACTCGAGATAGTTGGCCAGATAACGATTCGAGAAGCAAGCAAGGGGTAACCTTCGACCAAGAAGTCAAAGCCTAAAGCTGTGCCAAAGCCAAATGATCAAGTCAAGGAAGTCCCTCTAAATCCAGAGGATCCCTCGAAGATTGTTCGCATCAGGGTTACTTCTAACTTCAAATAGGAAGACGCCCTCGTCACTTTGCTCCGAGCTAATACAGATGTCTTCATGTGGCAAGCATCCGACATGCCCGGAGTCCCTAGGGAAGTGATCAAACACATGCTAGCTCTACGGCCTGACAAGAAACCTGTAAAAAATTTACGGAGATTTGCACCTGATCGATCAGAAGCCATCAAATCAGAATTGGACAAGTTACTTAGAGCAGGCTTTATAAGAGAAGTTGACCACCCTAAGTGGTTGGCTAACCCTGTAATGGTTAGAAAGTCTAATGGTAAGTGGCATATGTGTGCAGACTTGTCTAAAAGATGATTTTCCTTTACATCGTATCGATCAGTTGGTTGATTCTACTGCTGGTTGTGAAGTATTAATTTTTCTAGATACATACTCTAGTTATCAACATATTAGTATGTATTTAGATGATGAAGAAAGGACCACATTTATTACACCATTTGGAATATTTTGCTATGCCAAAATGCCATTTGGCCTAAAAAAATGTTGGCGCTTCTTTTCAACGCTTGATGCAAATGACTTTTTCACATCAACTAGGCCAAAATTTGGAACCCTATTTGATGATCTAGTTGTAAAAAGCATCAAGTGACTTATTCATATTTTTGAATTGCAAGAAACAATCGACAACCTCAGAAAACACCGTTTGAAACTCAATCCCAAAAAGTGCGTGTTCGGAGTCTCTTTAGGAAAATTGCTTGGATTCCTTGTCTTTGCACGAGGAATTGAAGCAAATCCTAAAAAGATAAAGGCCATTGAAACAATACGCCCGCCGACCACGAAGAAAGAAATCCAAAAACTCACAGGGTGCATAGCGGCTTTAAGTCGTTTCATCGCACGATTAGGAGAAAAAGGCCTTCCTTTCTTCAAACTTCTAATAAAACATGAGGGTTTTGAGTGGTCAGAAGTGACAAACACAACCTTTGAGGATGTCAAGAGATATCTTACGAGTGCTCCAGTTTTGGTTTCTCCGAAACCAGAAGAGATACTCTTAATTTATCTAACTGCCACGCCACGAGGCGATGGCGCAATCTTGGTCTTGGAACATGGCGTCCAGCGACGGTTTACTACATAAGTGAAGTTTTACACGGGCTTAAGGAGCGATACCCTTAGGTTCAAAAACTTCTATATGCCCTCCTCATGTCTTCAAGGAAACTACAACAATATTTTTTGGCGCACAAGATAATTGTGTAAATGCGAGTTTCCTTAGCGGTGGTCCTCGAGCGAGGAAATGGCGGGCGCCGCGGCAAAATGGTCGATGAGAACTTGGGGAGTTCGACCTCCATTTCGTGTCCTGGACGGCCACTAAATCCCAGATCTTGGCAGACTTTATCGCCGAATGGAGAAATCCTGAACCTGATCAGGATCCTCAGTACGATACCCACGACTAGTGGACGATGTACTTTGATGGGTTGCTTACATTGATTGGCTCGGGGGCTGGGTGGTCTTGGAATCTCCTACCGGAGAGACCTTAAAGTATGCTATTCAATTACACTTTCCTGCCACTAACAATGTGGCAGAATACGAAGGTTTGTTGGCTGGTATACGAGCAGTGAAAGCGCTTAGGATTCGATGACTACTCGTGAGAGGGGACTCTCAACTAGTCGTGAATTAGGTCAAAAAAAGAGTACTAGTGCTCTAATCCTGCCATGTCTTAGTACTTATCGGAAGTCCGAAGGCTTGAAAAGCATTATTTCGGTTTCGAGTTGCAATATATCCCTCGAAAGGATAATTTTCTCGCTCACCAGTTAGCTCGAATAACCTCTTCCCGATCTCAAGTACCACAAGGAGTCTTCTTGGAGTAGCTCCAGAAGACGTCTCTGGTCGAAGCACCAAAAACACCTCCTATTGAGACAGCCTCTCTAGAGTACGAGGATACCTGGATGAATCCCATCTACGAGTATCTTCAAAATGGTACACTATCCGATGATGATCTCGAGGAAGATCATTTATCCCGGAAGGCCAAAATGTATACTTTGGTCAAAGGAGTCCTCTATAAAAAAGGTACTCAAGGGGTTCTCATGCGATGCATATCGCAGAAAGAAGGATTAAATCTCCTTCACGACATACACGGGGGCATCTGTGCAACTCATGCTTCTTATAGAACACTGGTTAGTAAAGCCTTCCGGCAAGGTTTTTATTGGCCAACGACCCTCCATGATGCCAAAGAGTTGGTTCAAAAGTGTGTACAATGCTAGTTTCATAGCAAGCAAATACATCAACCGGCTCAGGCATTGCAAACTATTCCTCTTTCATAGCCTTTTGCAACCTGAGGTCTCGATATCCTAGGGCAGTTCCCAAAAGCACCAGGGGGCATTGAGTTCTTTTTTGTGGCTATTGATACGTTCACAAAATGGATTGAAGCCGAACCTGTGACTAGGATAACAATAGAAGCAGCAAAAATGTTCATGATGAGAAGCGTGATTACTCAATTTGGTGTTCCTAGTTGAATAATTACAGATAATGGTAAACAGTTTTTGAGCGCAAAATTTTAGGAATTTTACGACAAGTTTGGTACCAAGTTATGCTTCTATTGCCCACCCACAGAGTAATGGGGTAGTCGAAAGAGTGAATGGCTAAATAATACAAGGCATAAAAACCCGAGTGTTCGACTAGCTTGTCAAGCGCTCGGGGGCTTTGGGTACAAGAATTACCCTTAGTATTATGGGCAGTTCACACAACTGCAAGTCGGGCTACAGGTGAAACACATTTTTCCTAGTTTTTGGGGCTGAAGCCATGCTTCCACCAGAACTAAAGATCCGGTCGACAAGTTTCGAAACCTTCAGTGACTCCACCCAGGAACAACTTCGAGCGGATGACATCAACCTGCTCGAAGAGAAGAGGAATCAAGCCCTAATCCGTTCAGTGGTTTACCAACAAGCCCTACTCTAATACTACGATCGTAAGGTCCAACCTCACAGTCTTGCTATAGGTGACTTGGTATTGAAGAAGATTAAATCCCAGTCTAATCAGAATAAGCTTTCCCCCAAGTGGGAAGGTCCTTACAAGTGGTCGAAGTTACACGACCAGGTTCGGTATGACTGGCAATGGAAGACAGCAGGGTTCTCTCCAATTCTTGGAACATCGACTAGCTATGCAAATTTTATGTGTAACCCCTAACTGTATCAATAAAGTTTTAGGTTCCTTCACTCTTTATTGTATTACTTTTGAGTAGTGCTTGGATAGTCTTTCGATCATTTTTATACACTCAGTTTTTCTTTACACTGGTCGAAGAAGGGTAACATCACCTAGTCGAAGTCTTTCCTCTCTGCACGTGGTCCTGCCCACTAGAAGGAACTTCCTAGTGTCGCCTTGTTCCTAACTTTTGCTACCAATACAAAGAGACTGGGTTTAACAAAAATAGTCAAAACATTGTCAAAGCCATCTCTTTTTAACCTTAGTTTATTTCTTCATTACTTTTGAAAAATTCTCTAAGTGGAGTATACTTTTATAGTTTGTTTAACTCTTTTTAGTAAACTCAAATGTGTTTAAACTGGTGGGAGAAAGACACAACACCTAGTCGAAGTCTTTCCTCTCTGTATGTGGTCCTGCCCACTAGAAAGAACTTCCTAGCGTTGTACTGTTTCCAACTCTTGCTATCAGTGTCAAACAAATTGAGTTTACTGGAAACAGTTGAATAAAATTTTAAGGCACTCCGAAGAGTTTATCCCACTCGTATTGATGCCACTACTACAGAAAAGGCCTTCACAGACGGTTCAAAAATGTCATCACGAGCGGTTTCGTGGCCGTGCGAGTTTATAGTCGATGATGACATGAGGCCATCCTGAGGCGGTTATTAACTTCGAAACCGTGCGTGATATATGACTATCACAGGCGGTTCGTGTTGAGAACCGTTTGTGATAAATATCTATCACGCAGCGGTTCGTGTTAGAACCGCTGCGTGATAAATATCTATCCTGAGCGGTTAGTAACACGAACCGTCATGATCTATCATCAAAACATCAAGCAATGGCTACTTGTGCCTTTAAAACCGGCTTCATATATATATATATATATATATATATATATATATATTATACATCGTTTGTAATCTCCGGCCACTTTAGAATTGCGTGAGGAGGATGACACAGTACCACGGGTAACCTCTCATCGAGCCTTGAAAATTCATGAAGTGAAATTTTGCAAGAGAAGCGCATGGACATACAATTACCACGGATGTCGTCGATAGATAATTGAATTTGGACATCAAGAAATGGTTGGTTGCTAATACATGAAGCCAAGTGGCTTCATGTATCGACAACCAACCATTAACTTCATGTATCGCAGACCAACCATTTCTTGATGTCAAGTCCAATTACCTATCGGCGACATCCGGGTAATTGTAATGTCATGCGCTTCCTTGCAGCCCTACTTCTTGAATCTGCAAGGGCTCGATGAGAGGTTGCCCGTGGCACTGCCTCATCCTCCTCACGCACCCAATCGAAGGGCTAGGGACTACAAAGCGATATATATATATATATATGAAGTCGGTTTAAAACAAGCAGCCATCGCTTGGAGGTTTTATAGAGAAGAGATGAGGAATAGAATGGTAGGACGTATACGTACCTGGGACGCAAGGGAGAACTTGACCTGGGACACAAATATGAAAAGTTAATTGCAGCCAAGCCCCATCCGAACCACATCGATCCCATGTAAGCTAACCAAGCACAAAGAACCGGCATCAAAGACCCTCAGTACCCATCAGAGAGCATTAACCAAACCCACCATTTTTCTCCATTCATTTTTGTCAATCTGAACCCACAGCATGAACTAAGCAAGATGCACAGAATGCACATACACCCATAGCCCTCAGTTTACATCATAGAGCAAGGGGACTATTAATATGAACTAATTATCAATTCAATTTCAGCATAAGACTATTAACATCATTACAACACAGAGCAAGGGGACTATTAATATGAACTAATTATCAATTCAATTTCAGCATAAGACTATTAACATCATTACATCACAGAGTAAGGTAGGGTGATACCTCAGTACAACGCAACCACGGCAGCGACCCCACCACCAGCACAACCCTCATCCATCCCCTTCACCTTGCATTAATCACACAAACATCAGGACACAACTTAAGGATCGAGCATAAAAATCAAACTCAACAAAAGACATTAAGCTAACAGATCTAGAGGAGAATAGAGGGAGGATGGGGAATGCAAATCCGCCAGGCCCGAAAGCCAGCAGGAGGCGGAAAGCAGAGAACCAAGCCATGACGACGCAGGCGACACATCGGAGGTGGCGGCGTCACCGTGGTTGTGAGTGCGACCACGACCTTTGCACAAGATACTCGACTATCGTATGATCTTGTGCAGTCTGAGTGGTGTCACAACTCGCGGTGACAGCGGCGACGGTCGGCGGCGGCAGCGACGGGTCGGCGATGGCGTCGAGGTGGGGAGAGCAGACGAGAGTAAATCTTGTTGAGGAGTGACGAGTTAGGGTGGCGCAAACCCTAGCGGCGCTGGGAGTGATGAGTTAGGCGGCGCAAACCCTAACGGCGGGCTCCTACTAATAAAGAGACTTATCAGCGACGGTTCTATTATGGAACCGTCGTGATAATATCACAATGGAACCGTCTGTGATATGCTGCATATCACCGACGGTTCCATAATAAAACCGTATGTGAAATGGTTTTTTCTCAAGTATATTTATCTTGTATATACACTAACATGACATGAAGAAATTACATGTTTATATGTCAATTTTGTCATTTAAATACTACTGAAAATTTGCTTTAACTATATATATATATATATAGTAATAATTCAACATATAATTAATATAGTAATTAACCTCACCTCCAAACTTTTTTTCATTTTGGAATTTTCATATATAGCCAAACAAATGGCGTTAAACTTACAAAAATATTAAAAAAAAGTAGAAACCTATAATTAAACAAAGTTTTTCTAGTGGCGGAGGTAGGTGCTATCTCCGTCTTCAATACTTCATAGGCTTCGTCGGCATCGGGACGGTTCACGATCATCGATGAACAAAGCACGAAATCGTCCATCCATTGGCGTGCTCGTTCGAGTGTCTCCAAGACCCTCGGATCGTTGAACCAAGAAGAATTGAGCCCATAGGCTCTCTTCCTTGCTTGAGGGGTATCGGCTTGGTCAACTCGGCCGCCTCGTCGCCTCGATTCTGCGGTCAAGTGACGGCAAGCCTCACAGAGGCGATGCAACGTCGTTTTGGAGGACCACGTCGGCGACGCGTAAACTTCGCCGAAAGTGGGAGATCATCAGGAAGACACGGCGGAGGAGGATGTCAAGACGACGGAAGGTGGCCGTCACCGCTCGGCAAATTCTCGAACCGGAGTGAAGACACTTTGTTGAAATAGTGTTCTTCCGCAAAGCGGTTCAACGAGCAGCGAGAGGTGCTTTCGTACAATGCGGCGGAGTAGGCCATCAATGCGGCGACAAGGAAGCGAAGCGGCCATTTACGTTTTTTGTATAAGTAGGGATGATCATCTTCGATGGCGGATGATCCTTTTATAAAACAAGGAATAAATTTGGGCGTGAGATGAAGAGCGCGATTGGGGAGCGGCGGCATTGATGCGACGAAGAGCGAGAGCCGAGCGGCACGATCGCGACGAAGAACGACGCAACGAAGAAACTCATCGGGGAGTCAGGCGATTATCACGAGCGGTTATAACAAAAACCATCGTGATATGTAGCAATATCACATACGGTTATTGTTAAGAACCGTCTGTGAGGTTTCATAGACGGTTCTTTTTTAAAACCGTCTGTGATATGTAGAGTTATCACAGACGGTTATAAAAACGAACCGCCTATGATACTTCACAGACGGTTTTAGTTATGAACCGTCTGTGATATTACCTCTTCACAGACGGTTTTTAGCGCAGCCAATAACACAAACGGTCTCTAAACCAAAACCATCTGTGATTGCATGTAATACAGACGATTTTGGTCAACCGTCTGTGATGAGGCATCCAGTATTAGCCTTTTTGTAGTAGTGTGCTCTTAATTTGATTATTATGGTCGGAGAACATAGCTTCACTAGTGAAAGTCTCTTCTCCCTACACGTAGTTCTGCCCACTAGAAGAAACTTCCTAGTGTCTATCTGTTACTAACCTCTTACGACCAGAACATGACAATCAAGATCGACAACAAAAGTAGGAAAAACTTCTTTTTTTAAGCAAACCCTTATACACACTATTTACTTAGTTTATCTACATAAACTAAGTAAATAGTTGGGAGCTAGGATAAAGCTATTAATATGACTTCAATTCTTAGTCTTAAATTCAATTTCTTTTTTCTATTCATTATCTTATAAGTTACTAACTACTCGACAAGATAATTTGTCGGAAAAAGCATATATATATTCATAACCAAAAGACTTGTCTTTACAAGTTTTCCTATTACAATCTACTCTGATGGAGGAGATCCAATTTGTATCTCCTCCATGACCTTTTGGCTGACTGGCTTCACCTCTTCGATCAGACGAGTTGCTTCTGCTTTGGAGCAGTCGAAGTAGTCCTCGATTGGTTAAAGATCGAAATTACGGTCGTGTGCCTTAAGTTTTGCCTTGGCATAACCTACTGCACCTTTGACCGCTTCTCTTATGGAGTCAGCCTGGTTGGCCTTCATAGTAGTTATCAGCTCCTCTACAGCTCCGACTTGCTCTCCAATGGCACTCGTATGAGCGACCATGGTGTCTTCAAGAGGAGTCGCCTCCTTGGAACCAAGTCCTCCAAGTACATTGTTCAGGAGAGATATGTTGTCTTGAAGATTGATATTCATTGACTTCATCTCCTCCTGACTGTGAGTCGAAGCTTCGTAGAATCGCTTGATTTCGAATACTTGCTTTGAAATAGAGTACGACCAGTCAGAAGCATATCCCTAAACAATTAGTAAGCAACACTGGTCGTGGGTAAAGGGTTACATACCCACCAGTCGAGTGACAAGTTGCTTAATTTCGTTGTCATGGGACGCATCCTTCTTCGCAGATTGCTCTTCCCATGACTTTATTTCCTAGTCTTTTTCTTTTGTGATACGGGATAGCTCGTAGACAACCAAGGTCTTTTCGTTTGACCTCAGTTTTGAGCTTACCCATTTCGACCTCCTTTTCTGAAAAGAAACAAGAGTTAGAGAAAGAACAGAAAATCATTATCATAAGAAGTCTTAAGTTCAGAACTTATTATTTATCTCACTCTATAGACCAAGAGCTGTAGAGTTAGCCTCCTGAAGTTTCTTCATCAGATAGAGATTTTCGTCCCTTAGCCTCTCTGTCTCGACTTTCTCGTGGTCGAGTGCGTCAGCCAGGGATTTTTTGTCACTCTTAAACCTGCAAAGGTTAAAGATAGACATGAGAACTACACAAGTAGTTGACTAAAAAACTATTACGAATGGCAGTAGTTTACCATCTCTCTACACACTCATAGAGTTTTGCTTTTTGTTGTCGTAGTTGTATATATTGTCGGTTGTATTCATCAACAGTGACAATTTGTTCCAAAGCTTTCTGCATAAAGAAAGACAATGAGAAGCAAGAAACAAACCACATATGTAAATGTTTGGCATAAGATGCTTACATTTATGCTCGTTTGAGCAAACATAGAGAATACCTTTGTGGGATCCTTCAATTCATCGATCTCCTCGACTCGGTTCCACAAGACCTTTTCGAGACACTCATCATCGAAAACATTCCCCCTGTTAGGAATGTCCTTAGGGTGAGGAACTCGATTACGAGACCTGAATGCAGAAGATCCCACAATGGAAGCAGGTCCAAAGAACTCAGAAAAGAAGTTAAGGTACTCTTCTTTTTCGATGATGATGATGATGACAGCGTCGACAGTTTTTCCTTGGGAGCCCGAGGGAACGTTCGCAATGACTTCCTTTCTAGCATGATGATCAGAAGTTCCACCACCTTGCCCAGATGCTTCCACCGTATCATTCGCAGTCTTCGCCTATGCCTCGACAACCATTTCAATGGTCATGGTTGCTTTGGCAGCAATGACCACCTCCACCGGAGGAACGACGGTCGATGCCGCGACCGCCTCCGTGGTCGTAGTCACTTGAGCAGCAACGACTTCTTCCACCACAGAGATAGTGGTTGTAGTTGTGGCTACTCCCACTACCGTTTCCTCGACTGCAGAAGAAAGGGCAGCGGGCTTCTGAACAAAAGCATCCTCGGGGGCTGGAAGGGTCGGGCTAAGATCACAGAAAGGAAAATATGTCAAATTTGTAGAAAGTAAAAGGTAAATGTTGTTCTTATACTTTTGTCTTTTTACATACCTTTGTTTCCTACACTTGATCTTGAATCCAGAAGAAACCTTCCATGAGGAAGATTTCTTCAACTTCTTCTCTTCGACCACGTTTGGTCGAAATTCGAGCTGAGGAATGCGGTCCACGACGACCACGTCTGGTCGTTGGTGCTGAGCGAGAACTGCCGCTCCTTGGCCCTCCTGACTCTCCTGATGGTCAAAACCTATTTCGACCACCTCAGGAGCAGCACTTCCCTCAACTATAGGATCTGCCGACGCAAAGGTATCCTTCACAAAAGATACAAAGCTTTTCTAGTTCTCCTTTTCTAGTCACTTAACAAAGCCGTGAGAAGCTGGGACTGAAAAAGTCTTGTCATCATAGTAGAATGGTACCTTAGTCTTGAGAGCTTTGTGCTTAAGGGCTTCAATCGCCTTTGATTTCTCCGCGACAACTATGTCTGTAAATAATTGCGCAAAGGGCCTGGTCGGATCGAAACTTGAGCCCGCCTCTTATTTGTCGACGACCTTTACAAGTCGACGCATTTTGATCGGAGGAGCTTTCACTTGCTCCACCTCCGTGCTAATAACCATTAGTTCAACCACTTGGCCATCCTAATGGTCTTCCATGCATACTTTCTGCAATGGTTAGAAAGAGAAACATTATTTAGCTGTCATTTCCTACGACTATGAGGGTACAAAGAAGGAATCAATCCTTGGTTACCTTTAGGTGTTCCTTCTTCTCCTTTGCGGATACGACCACCAGAATTTGAGGAGCCGCCACATCAGGTGGTGGACTTTTCTCACAAACGAGTTTGACTCGGATGCCAATCTCTATTTGAGGGAGATTTGCGCAAGCGGATAAAACATTTAGCGATTAGGCTTGTGATTAACCAAAAGAAAGCTAAGTTGAAAAATTACGTACCTTTCTCGTAATCTTTGGTCGAATCCTTTGCCCCTCGAGTACCTCCACATGGGATGTGCTCGTTTCTTCAAAGGGCTAATGCGACGCATGATGAAATCCTTCACCATGTGCCATCCGGTGTGCCCCTCTTCCTGCAAGTCTTTTATGGCTTGAATATAGAGGGCGATCCGGCCAAGATCCTTGGGAGTCAAATTCCACGAAGAAATCTTCTTGGCAGTCTTCCCTACGAAGGAAAGGTTGTCTTCGCTGGTTGTCTCCCAGTAGAACCACTTCTTCTTCCACCCCGGCTATGACGACCTGGTGAACATCTGAATGTACTCATTGGTCTTCCTGTCATGGAGCATCAGACCATAGCTCCTGGCGATTCCAGATTGCCTGCTCATTCTATAGTAGTGTTGGAAGAGCTCTAGGTTTGGAAGGATCCCAAGGTAAGCTTCGCACAAGTACACAAACACACTTAAATATTCTGATAGAATTGGGAACAAGGTTCACCAATTCCACCCCAAAGTGCTTGAGTACGAGTGTAAGGTGTTGGGGTACGGGTAGGCTACGATAGCAACAAATCAAAATTTCTACCACGCAAACCAGGAAGCCAAGCAAGTAGATGATCACAGATCGTTACCACCAGACGCACAGAGCAGTGGAAGAAGAGTTGGAGCAGCCTGGTCCAACGAAGAGCACGTCGATGTAGTGGTCGTAGTCGATTGTCTAGCATTGAGCACGTCGATGCGGTGGTCATGGTCGATCGTTTCCTCCAGCGACCTCTGCAGTTCCTTGTGAAGATGGATTGTCCTCAAGCGCAACAGCAATCACAGTAGCACCTCTACGGTATCCACACGTCTAGTAAAGGAACAACCATACACCGGTGTGCTAGCACCAAGTCGCACGGTAGAGCTCTCAGAAAGATGGTGGCTAGGGTTTCGGTGGAACAACTCAACTCACGACTTTCGTGTGTCTTGTTTGTTACGTTCACCCCCTCTCTCCCAACAGCCTCATGCATCTCCATATATAGTGCTCGTGACGGATCCTATCCGAACACATTTGACGAATCGTGTTCGTACTGGTTTGTTCCAACCCGTTAAGTGTGTAACCCGTTAGGTTCATGTGTAATCGGTTGTGACTCGGAAACCCTTTCCGATCACGAGTCGTTAGCGGTTCCTAGCAGGACATAATGATTCCTAAATACACATAAATTATATCGGACGAACCTTAATGCAACATGATCTACGACCAGGTCCTATCTCTATACGACCAGTTCATATTTGGTCACGACCAGTTCGTAACTCCTTATGACCAGGTTTCGACCACTCTGTGATTACGTTCGACCAGAGTCTACAACCAGCTCGTATCTCCATACGACCAGTCTGTAATTGATTGAACTAAGTGACCTACTCATGTTTTCTCCCTTTGCCTCACGATATCTAGTTGAACTCCAGGTGAGATGTTGTGTCATCCATGGACTGTTCAATACTTTCTCGGTCAAGTGTCGGATAACTTCACGTGGTCGAACACTTCGACCACTAGTGGCATGGCCATGCACTTTCTTTATTTGACCACAACGAGGGGCCCAGAGACATCTCTCCTGTTATGTTAGGAGGGGCAAATCCTATATCCGACCAGTCACATTCCTCTGCATGTTTCACAGCATACCCAAAAGCTACCTTTATAACTACTCAGTTACGAGTAGTGATTGGTAACCCCTAAGAGTGCTATTACACATATAGGAAACCATGCTGATCTCAGGTCTAAGGATTATACATCATCATTGCTTGAGACCAACTAACAACACATAGAATCATAACAATCTCAATAGTGTCTCAAGGTCCAGGTTTCGACCACTCTGTGATTACGTTCGACCGGAGTCTACAACCAACTCGTATCTCCATACGACCAGTCTGTAATTGATTGAACTAAGTGACCTACTCGTGTATTCTCCCTTTGTCTCACGATATCTGGTTGAACTCCAGGTGAGATGTTGTGACATCCATGGACTGTTCAATACTTTCTCGGTCAAGTGTCGGATAACTTCACGTGGTCGAACACTTCGACCACTAGTGGCATGGCCATGCACTTTCTTTATCTGACCACAACGAGGGCCCAGAGACATCTCTCTGTTATATTAGGAGGGCAAATCCCATATCCCATCACATTCCTCCGCATGTTTCACAAAGATACCCAAAAGCTACCTTTATAACTACCCGATTCAGTAGCGATTGGTAACCCCTAAGAGTGCTATTACACATGTAGGAAACCATGCTGATCTCAGGTCTAAGGATTATACATCATCATTGCTTGAGACCAACTAACAACACATAGAATTATAACAATCTCAATAGTGTCTCAAGGTAGGTCAATCCAACCCTATGTTCTCTAATATGTGTTCACATTATTGATTCGATATCTATATACCCATGACCGGTGAAACATGGTCATCAATCAATATAATGTGCTGGTTGATAGAGTCAATAGTGTTTCGACCATTGACATCCGACCATAGATTCATTTAGAACAACATCATATAAGTTAAGAGTTTCACCAACAAGTCACATACTTGTTAATCTTCATAACCAATGATTCATTCAAGGAACAGGATAACATATTATCCAGTATTATGGACATAATGAAATATAATCATCTCTATGATTGCCTCTAGGGCATATTTCCAACATAAGGAAGGGATGAGCAGGAAGTTGAAGGCCACACTCGTAGTACACTTGAAAGACGGGTATTTGATCAATCGCCCCTGATGGCCAATGTTGCCCGGCAGCCTCAATCCACTTCATGAATTTCCTCTTGAGAATCTTCTCAGTAGCGACCAAAGCCTTTATCTTGGAAGAAACCATCTCCGATTCCGCCCACTTACAAGCGGCTCCAGCCATTTTCTTTAAGTGCGGGTGATTTGGGTTTGGAAGGATTTCAAGAAAGAGAACGATTTGGTTGGCGGCGGAGAGCGCAAGAGCTCGATGAACAATACAAGCAAATGGGGTAAAGTAAAAGCCCTAGGCTACGCCTACGGTGCCTTATTATAACCGCACGCTTGAGTTAAAAGATCGTAGGAACTCAACAGTTGCCACCTCTTCAGGAACCGCTCCAACGGACAGATTTGTAAGAATCGATTGAGATTCTTTAATTCGCCTATTTGAGAAAACTGAGTCTGTCTTTACACCTCAAGTGAAATTATCTTCTTGACCAAGTCTATTTCTGGTCAAATGAAATACCAGTCGGAAAGGCTTTTACTTCTAACTATCATTCTACAACCACTTTGTGGTCGTAAGACCTTCTACGACTCCTTTTTCAAGTAAGTTACTTTCACTTGAAGCTGGTGGGCTAGATGATGAGGATCTAATAATCCTGATTTATTTATTTATCTATAATTCTTATTATAGATATTAACATCTTCATATTAGTCTTAAGTATACCCCTTAATATTTATAAGGGAGAGGTCAAGCTGCCTAGTTGTAAACAACCCCATTGTCATGAGTCTTCCTACGACCATTGTATAGTCGTAAGCCTTTCTACGACTATTGAGCAGTCATAAGATCTTCTACGACTCGGTTGGCTTTGACAAGCCTGGTTTCGACAACGCTATAATTGATAAGGCCTGTTGACTTGTAGGCCTAATCAGTTAGGGAATATTATGCGCCATATTTAACACATGGGGTACTTAATATACGTTGTTACTCTCTGTGAGTAACCGCATGAATTACTTCTATCTCTAACAATAACTGCCTAGCAACGTGGGGTGCCACGTTCCTGGCAGCAACTTCCATCAAGCAGTTCGTTAATTGGAACATTGGGACATCTCTTCGTCTGAAGGAACTTCCACCTCTTCATACGTTATATAAGGTTGAAGTCAGAAGGCATAAGGAGAGGGGCGCAATCTGGAGCACAAGCCCTAGTCTTTCTGTTGATTGTAATATGCATACTCAATATAGCCACACTAGAGTATTGTTGTTATTCTCTCTGGAGAAGGCCTAAACCTGTATAAAATCCCTGTGTCATTCTCTACGTGATTTTTTTCTAGGAGACCCCCCTCCCCCGAATCAAACAATCATACGTAAGATCGGTTCTAGATCACCAACACCAACCACTCTAGGTGGTCGAATTCTCTTATAAAGCCTACTCTAAGTAGCTTGTCCAATTCCGATCTGATAGCATCTCGTCGATCAAGTGCAAATCTCTGTAATTTTTGTTTTACGGGTTTCTTGTTAGGCCGTAAAGCTATCCTGTGCTCGATCACCTCCCTAGGGACTCTAGGCATGTCAGATACTTGCCACATGAAGACATCAGTATTAGCTCGGAGGAAGGTGACGAAGATGTCTTCCTATTTAGGGTCGAAAGTATCCCTAATGTGAACAGTCTTCGAAGGCTCCTCTGGATCCAACAGAACTTCTTCGACTTGATCGTTCGGCTTTGGTGCAGCTTTAGGCTTTGATTGCTTGGTCGAAGGCTAACTCTTGCTTGCTTCTTGAGGTGGTGTCTGGCCAACCATCTCGAGGGATCGATGGTCACATGTAAGTGCCATCTTTTTATCACAGCGGATTGTGATCTCTCCTTTGAGACCTGGCATCTTAAGACATTGATAACCATAATGAGCAGTCATTAGGAATCATGCCAAAGTTGATCGTCCGAGTATGACATTATATGCCGTGTTGAAATCGACCACATCAAAAGAGATTTTTGCTGTCCTGAAGTTGTTCGGAGAACCAAACGTTACAGGAAGACACTACTACAAAAAAGGTAATCACGGACGGTTCAAAATCGTCATCACAGACGGTTTTTTGAACCGTCTGAGTTTATGGGTCAATGATACTACGAGGTCATCACGAGCGGTTTTTGAACCGCTCAGAAAAAGCTATCACGAGCGGTTCTAAATAATAACCGCTCAGGATAGTCTATTCCTGACGCATTTACGAACAAGAACCGTCTGTGATAATTGTTTAGAACCGTCTGTGATAGTATTTTCTATTGCAAAAAAAATTTCGAATTCTGAAACTTCGGAAGCCGTTTTGAGGCCCTAAACGACCTTTTTTGGGGTTTTTACTTTTTCGAGACCTCGCAAAGAGAATCTGACCTTGACTTATGGATTTTCGGATTGAATTTTTCGTTAGCTTTCCAATCCGAGTTCGTATGCAAAAGTTATGGCTGTTTTACCGAACAGTGCGCGAAAACGAGTCCAGGACGAAGAGGCAGACGATGGCTTGGTACAAGTTGTCAGGGATGCTGAGGTGCTCGCTGTCGATGTCCGCAATCTTATCTTGATCTATTCATTCACAAGAAAATCACGGTTATAATTGAGAGCCACCAAAAGCAACAAGGCAGGGTGAGGCGACAAGCGATTGATCACTTACTGGCATGTTGGATATCAACCAGGAAGAGAGGGGAGGGGATCAGATGGGGGATATTACCGGCAATGAAGGAGAGGCGGTGGTAGCATCACTGTGGCGTCACAACCGGAGGCGGAGGAGCTCACGACGGTAGTCGGAGCTCGGCGTGGGGAGGGCCGAGGGAGAGACTAGTGGAAGACAAGGCAGGGGTGGCTATAATATATATGGACAGTACCAAAATATTTCGCCTCTCGCTTATGTGTCCAAAACATTTCGTCTCCCGCGCACGCGTCCAAAAATTTCCGCCATCCCACACTGCGAATCACAGACGGTTTCAAACAAAAACCGTCTGTGTTGACCATAATATCACAGAGCGGTTCTTAACAAGAACCGCTCAGGAAGTATCCTGACGGTTCTTAACAAAAACCGCTCATGATATTTGGTAGTATCACATACGGTTCTTGTTCAAAACCGTCGTGATACTTCATGAATGGTTTTCAACATGAACCGCTCGTGATATTACTTCTTCACGAGCGGTTTTTAGTGCGGCCCGTAACACGACGATTTGCTAAACCAAAACCGTCTGTGATTGTATTTAATACAGACGGTTTTGGTCAACTGTCTGTAATGAGGCATCCAGTATTAGCCTTTTTGTAGTAGTGAGAGAAACTTGGCCAATAGGTTTGGCTGAAGAGCCCGGTATGATCCCATCGAGAAAGAGTATCGTACAGGTTTTACCCTAGTCCGAGGTACTTGCATCTCGTCCAGGGCACTTGTAAATAAAATATTTAACAAACTGCCACCATCAACTAACACATGATTTACTCGATAGTTGTTGATGGTGGGCTTGACGATGATCAAAAACCTACCTAGTCTAGTAGAAGGGATTGGACAATCTGACTTCTCGAAAGAGATGGCAACTTCAGACCACTTCGGCAACTTCAATGGAGTTTACCTCGCGTTCGACAGCCTTGAGTTGTCATTTTGACTCGTATGCCGAATATCCTCGTGTTCGACAGCCTTGGAACGACATCTCCTCATCGTCATCCGACTGCTTTCGACCACTTGTCTATCCAATCTCTTCGAGTGTAGGAAGCGGTCTTTTGCTGGCGTAATAGTCTTTGAGTTTTCGTTGGAAAACTCGGCAATTGTGAAGGCCATGTCCTTTCTTTTTGTGTAAAGGACACCACCTAGGCTTGTCATTCTTCTGCTCAGGGTGTTTGCCCTTGCCCCGGTCAGAGTATGGTTTGGAACTCCGATGCTCCTTATCGCTTACTGCCAAGACTTTCTTGGAACTGTTGGCTTGAGGCTTCTGGCCTTTGATCTTATTCTTGGATTTATTGGCCTTTTTATCCTTCTTCTTGCTACTTTCACCTGCTTCTTGAGGAATTTTGTCGTCTCGGTCGATGGTTTTATTCCATTCGATTGCTTCAGCAGCAGTCGCATATCAATTGGCCATCTTGAAGAGTTTGGTGACAGTAGCCAGAGGATTTAAATCAATGTCCTTTGTGATCCTTCTACTGCAGACTCCTTGCTTAAACGCTCTAATTACAGAAGAATCAGAAACTTCGGGTATGAAATTGCAAACATGACCGAAACGCTTGATGAACTGGCACAGGGTCTCATGGCCATTCTATCTCATCCTGTGCAGGCCGTCCTCCTTCCCGGAGCGATGGTAGGTACCCTGGAAATTAGGTCATAGAGGTGTTGCCACGAATAGATCGACTTAAGTCGTTGGTTTAACAACCACAATCGAGCAGATCCTTCGAGCACAATAGGAAGGTAATTTGCCATCACGTGCTGTCCTCATCTTGCTGCTCAAACAACGGTCATGTAGATCTAAAGAAATTCGATGGGATTCTGTGACCCATCAAACTTCTCCTTGTTTACCAGTCGAAACCGCGACGGCCCGCGAACTACTCAAAGATCCGGCGAGAATGCCCAACATTCGATAATAACATCATGACGCCTCCTTTGTGAGAAACAAGGGTTTACGTCCCCAGGTGATCGTACACGATGATATCCAGTTGTAGACAGACCCGACCTATGATAGGTCTCGGTCCTACAAGGATAATACTCCTCGTATTTAATCTGCGGTTGCAGATTTTAGGGTCAAAGTGGTGAACAATCACCTTCCCTGAGAGTTGGTCGACCATCAAAAGTTCGAAGAACTCTTCTCCGACTGGAGTTATTGTTAGGGGAGCGATGTTACCTGTTGTCGTGCTGATCTCCATGAGGTGAGTTGTTCGAACGACTAGTGTTCGATGTAGTCATCCCGGTACAGCTTCTAGAATGATGTCGGTGAGGTTGCTCAAGTCTGGCCATCATGCTCCAAAACCTTCGTGCGATCTCTTCAGCGAAGAGGTCATAACCTGGCACTCGTCCAAGTTCTTGAGTTGGGTTCTTGAGAAGGTCATTTATATGTTAAAGTTCTTGAGCCTCCTCGGATCGATATTGAATGCGCCCAGGCAAAGTTCTTTGGGTGACCATTCTTATCCTCCGAATAGTCTTAGGATCATCCACGTCTGAGGTTGCTTGAGTTTACCTCAAAGAGAGCGATCATTTCTAGGATTTCTCCCACGCTCATTAGAGTGTTGATCCTGATCATCACCAGAGACGTCCTCGCTATCACCACGAGAGGTCAGAGTGTGTGAGAGTCGGGGAGCGTCCTCAGTCCTGCCTCTAGGAGAGCGACCAGGATATGAGGGGAGGATGAAGACCTCCTGTATGTGATCTTCACTTGCGCCTAAGGCCTCGTAGCTTGAGGAGTAGTCGAACGAGAGCGCATCGTGACTTGGAGCAAGCATCTCCAAGAAGGGGAATTTTGGGTTATAACTGTCTCTGTCCGTAGGTGAGCCCTGCAAGGGTGCGGTCAAATTTGCAAGAAAAGCATGCTCAACCACATCCTTTGAGGGGCTAACTAAAGAGTGATGATTACCAGATGCTGATGGAGTCCTGGAATGATGGCTTCTAGAACTTGCCGTGCTAGGTCGAATGGCCTCAGATGGACTCGAACATTTGGAGGGGGAACCCTCGCTATGTTCAGTGACCGCCTTGGTGCAGTCCTAATTATGGTTGGATGGACAATTGCTCTCTAAGGAATCTAGTCCCTCATTTGGACATACCATTGTAGGGGCAAAGGATCCCTCCTCAACTTTGTCTGTGGTACGGTCTCCTGGATCTGGTGAAAGATCCCTGGAGGCGGCATTACCATCGAACGAAATAATACTCTGCTCATAGTCATAGCAGGCATCCATGTCGAGTCGTGCGTAGTCGGCCAAGTTGAACTAGCTCTCCTCGTTCCACTCTCCTACCATGGAAGCATCAAAGTTGAGAAAATTAAGAGAACTTGTCGAAAAGGAATCACTGAAAATGCTTTCCCATGGTCGGCACCAACTGTCGGTGATCTTGTACCGATCTTACATATGATTGTTTGTTTTGGGGGAACTCGTAGGATTAGAACCACGCAAATAATGATACAGGGATTTTATACAGGTTCAGGTCATATCCGGAGAGAATAATAACCCTACTCCTGTGCTGTTGTATGTAGTGTGTTGTTTACAATCAAGAGGAAGACTAAAGTCTAATGTCTTGTGCTCCAGATTGCCCTTGTCTCGATGGTTCATCCTTCTGCCTACTGACTTCATCCTTTATATAGTGCCTGGAGAGATGGCAGCTCCTCCGAGCCAAGAGACGTCCCAACATTCCAAATGATGAACCGCTGGTGGAGGTTGTTGTTAGAGGAATAACTCCCCCACGTTGCCAAGTAGTTATTATCAGTGATAGAGGTATAAAACGTGCAGTCATTTACAGAGAATAAAAATGTATGTTAACTGCCCCGTGTATTAAACACGACGTATAAGACTCCCTAATCGACTGGGCCTACATATCTGTAGGCATTATCGATGACTGGGTGGTCGTAACCGACTAGGTTGTGGGGAGACTTATGACCACAAGGTGCTCTTAGAGAAGGCTCACAACCTAAGGCAAGTCGTAGGAAAGCTTACGACTAGAGACTAGTCGTCTAAAAGGCTTACGACTTGGGGGTGGTCGTAGTAAGATTTACGACTACTCAGTTAAGCTTCTCCCTTATGATCGGTAAGGGGTATACTTGCAAGTAATATAAAGATATTGCTATCTATAACATGAATTATAGATAAATAATTAAATGAGGATTATTAGATCCTCGTCAAGTACGCATTAATTGTTAGGTGAGTTGTTCGTTTGCTTCACGGTAAAAGGTGCATAAAATTTGAGAAGGAACAAATAAAAGAAAATTTTTCTATGGGTCTAAACTCCTACTACCTCCAAATTATGATGGATCAAACCATTTCATAGGAATTTAGTAAGAAAAATTTTCTGAATAGGCGCATAATAAATTTTTATGTAAGATTAGAATCCTACAAACTTTTTGTGCTTTTCCTTTCTTCCAACTAAGGCAGCAGAATTGAATGTCATGTTAGTGTAAAGCTACAAGAATAGCAAACATAGGAATGAATCACAAGAAGTGTCGGGATATTGGGGGCTAAACTCGTTCTTAACCAAGAGCTGGCACCATTTAGAACACTGGATTGTTATTTCGTCGGCAGCCCCACATCCAATTCTAACCATATGAATTGTAGTGTTTCTTACGATGAGATTAACGAAATGAGATTGTATAGTATGGCCCTATTTGGTTTTGGTAGTGCTCCTTCTCCCGGATTCTCAACCGGGGCAGCGGGAGCCCAGCCAAATGCATCGACTCCTCATTTTTTAGAATTAGGATCACTTGAGGAGAGGAGCAACCCGTAGTTCATTTTCGTGAAGGGACGTTGGGGTCGCTGCCCGCAAGAATCCGCCCCTAGTTATGTGATTGCCCCTATAGTTGAGAAGAAATTACCCGCCATCTCGCCTGTATGGTCTCCATTCCCTAGTTGTCGCCACTTAGGGAGGCTAGCACTGTCGACCGGGAGCCATTCGCTGTCGGTCCCCTAGACGTCACAGTCGTCCCCTCTCTCTCTCCCTCTCGCCATCGCACTCGGTCCTGCGCGCCCTCGTTGCCACTGGTCCCGCTCCCCCTCACTAGCGCACTCGGTCACAACAATTCGTCGCCACTAGTCTATGTGCCCTCATCATTGGATTTACCCTCCGACGGCCTCGCTCTCCCCTCGCCGCTTCTTCCCTCGAAGCCATGGAGGTATGATGTGGTCAACACCACTATTTTTTTCTGAAATTAATTCTTGTGTGTGATTTGTTTCGCTTGAGTTAATTATAGGAATCACATAGAAGAAAGATGGAGGAGAAGTGTATGAAGCTAAGTGTGCACATGCAGCACATGAATGTGTTCATAGTATGCGTGAGGAGGAGCTACACGTGTGTGGACCAGACACATACGAGGCATGGATATTGCATGGGAACCCAGTGGGGGCAATGGAAAAAATGAATTGCATGTGCATGTGTGCTCGGTGTTTTGTTCGTCATGTTCCTGAACATTTGTACACAAATTCTGAGGTTTCCAATGTGGACAAATTTTATATTTAGAAATATTATTATGTCTAGTTTTCAACAGATCAAACGACATGTGATTAGGAGCTTTCTTCATAAAGTTATGGTAACTTAATTGGATGTTGCACAGTCTGTCCATAATGTCGTGCGAGAGTTGACAATCTTGAGGAGTATGTGACTTGTACGCCATGTTTGGGTGATATCCAGATATTCCATGAATTTCCAATGGTTTAGGAGATTTATTTTTCATGTTGTCCATAGAACCAAGTCAGCCCTAATAAGGAATTTGAAGAAAGGAATGTTTGAAGTCAATTCGGATTGAACCCGACACCGCCAGCATAGTCCAATTTAAAAAGGCTATAACTTTTGTATACAAACTCCGATTTGGGTGTTCTAGGACTCATTGGAAAGCTAACTTCAAGACTCACACAAAAGATCAAGTACCAGATTCAGATTCCATCTATGCACGACACAACAACCAAAACAAACCGACGGCAGAAATTTCAAGATTTCCTTTTTAGTGTCCAAGTTTTGTTTAGAGTTTGTTTCATGTTTTAAGTGTCTTATTGTAACATCCAAAAAATCCCAATTTTGGAAAATAATAACAAAAATAAATGGGGAATAATTTTGAGCATGTTTATATGTGGGAAAAACATTTTGAGCATTTTTTGAACTTTTGTATAAATCAAATAGTGAAATTACATGCAAACAGCAACTTGGAAAAAATTTTGACAAAATATAAGAACAGATAAAATACTGAAAAATTTACACAAGCAAACGTATTGTAGCATAAGCCTCCACAAAAAAATCATAATGTTTGGATCTCGTTTGTTATGTTTAGAAATTTGAACAACATTTAGCTAGTTTGAAAATTCGAAATCTAATTTGAATTCCCGCCGAGCCAATGGGCCGAATCTGCCCCAGCCCATCTGCTCCCGCGCTCGCTCCAACCCATGCTAGCCCTCGCTCTTCCTCTCGCTGACACGCCAAGCCTGCTCGTCAGGTGGTGTTTTCCACTTCAGCAGGCGCTTAGCGCACTGGCGCCTCGCCACTCCGCTCGCCGCCCATCGCTGCGACCGGCGCCCACAGTTTTGTGCCCCAACTGCCCCCATCGCCTCCGCCTGCCCTCACACATGCTAGCTGCTCCATTGACATGTCATCATCCCACGTGGACGACGAGACTGAAGCTCAGCACGAGAAAACTGTTCACGACGCCATTTTCTCCCCGCTTCTCTCGTGCCATTCTCAGCCTCATTTAAGCTCCTCACTACATCACGAGTTCCTCAGCTCGCCATTCTCACTTCCTACAAAGAATCAAAGCATGTCGTGCTTTGCTTCGTAGGAAACGAGAGCGTCGTTCTCGATGCCGGTGAGCATGCCTCCGTAGCTCCGATGATCTAGTGAGCTTTCTTGCCCATGACGTTCGTGTCATTTTGATCCTCATGCATCACTCATCCCTCTCCTTTGCTCAATGCGGCTCCAGGAGCCTCGTAGCTTGACTGTGTTCTCCTTTGTCACTGACTCCAGCATGTACCCAATCTGAGCCATTGCATCCCCACCACTCCACAAGGTTTGAACCTCTCTCGAGTGCGTCATCATGTGTTCCGACACTCCTTCATCTAATTTCCTCGCTCAACATAGGCAGAATCGCAAAGAATCCGAGCTTCGCCGTCATCTTTCTCTCTCACGGCCACCGCTACTATTTTCATTCTTCTTTGAAGTCCGGTGAGTCTCGGTCCGATTACTTGCATCTACACCATCCCTCGGATGTTAGTGAACTAATGCGACACTCCTTGTAGCACTTCCGTCGTTGTGGTGATCTGTCACCGTGAGCCTCCTCTGCGCTGTCACTGTTCAACGCCGCTAAGTTACTCCGATCATCCCCCGACACCGTCAACAACCTTGGTGAGCTTCTAGTAGCGCCATAATGTGCACGTTAGATCGGTAGATTAGCTAGTGTAGTGATACGCGGAGCCCAATCTTCTCGACGTAGGATCAAGATAACCTGAGTAGCCTGACGAATCGCATGAAGCCAATACACTGCCAATGCAACAATCTGCAACACATAAACTCGCCCAACCACACGTTTGATGTTGAATATCCACGAGACCACCAAGTGGATGCGATGCTCCTCCAATCCGCAAGGACCAGCAAGAATGAAGGATCGGTTATGGTGGCTAGAGGGAGCGGGGGGTTGCATAGGCGCAAATTAAATTTCCCCACTCAAGTATTTATTCTCTTGAACTCTAGTGCTATGAGGAAAACCCTAGGATCAAGAACACCAAGAACACACAAAGAACAGAAAAATCAGAACAAGAATTTCAGAAACTTCGCTGTTAAGAAACCTTAAGAACTTAAGATAAACTTAACCAAAATTGATGAAACTTGAACCATAGCAAGATGAGGACATCAAGGTTATGATTCCAAAAGGAATTGCAGAATAAAGCCCAAGCGAGAAACCTTTCTTGCTTAAAGTCCATGTTGCATCAAAACATTAATTTCAGCAAATCTTGAATTTCATAAACTTGCTCGCTAAGAAACCTCAAGAACTCAAGATCTACTCAACCAAAATTGATGAAACTTGAACCATAGCAAGATGAGGTCCTCAGGGTCATGATTCCAAAAGGAATTGTAGAATAAAGCCCAAGAGAGAGACCTATCTTGCTTCAAGATCACGTTGCATCAAAATCTGGAATTTTAGAAACTTGCCCGCTAAGAAATCTCAAGAACTCAAGATCTACTCAACTAAAATTGATGAAACTTGAAGCATGGCTAGGAAATGATCTTGGGGCTATGATTCCAAAAGGAATTGCAAAGATATGCCCAAAGTCTCAACCTTTTGTGCAAATAGTTCAAGTTGCATTAAAAACAACAATTTCAGCTCAAGAACACGGTTAATGCAAACACAACTTGAGAAAGAATGAATTCTAATAGATCTTGTTAGGTTGGACCATGGCCAAATATAGAACTTGCTAAACTAGTTCATGACCAAATATATAGCATAAAGCAAAGACTAGTTAGCAAGATAAGCAATTTGCACAAATTAAGGCCAAGTTTTGCATGATTATACAAGTAGCAAGTTCTTAGCATAATTTCAACTAAAAATGCATAGCAATGTCCAGATGCAAAGAAAAACCTAGAGTTCAACCTAGTCAACACTTTGGGCATGCTACAAGTTCATGAAAGAACCTAAAACTTATTTTATTTCATATTTTTGTTTGCAAGGAGGGATCGAACCACATCTTCTGTAAGGTGGGATTGAACCACATCTTTTGCAATTTTCAACATTTTTCATTTTTTTTGTGAGGTTGACCTCACATCTTTTTAATATTCATTTTTCATTTTTTTTGGTGAGGTTAGCCTCAAATCTTTTCAATATTCATTTTCATTTTTTTGGTGAGGTTGACCTCACATCTTTTTCTATGAGCAAATTTACACAAGGTTCAAACATGATTTAAATAATAGTTCAAGCCCAAAGTTTCATCAAGTTTTCAATAAAGCTCATGTTGACATTTAAATTTCAATAAACATTGATAAGCTAAATGGCACATATCTAGGCATGAACAAGCTAGCAAAGTATTTTATAATGATAGCAAGGTGTGAATGATATGAAGCAAGATTTCAATGTGAATAATAAACAAAGCTCCTTATCATCTAAATGAGTATATCACATATGCCAACATGATATGCATGATAAACAAAATAAAGATACAAGCTCCCCCACAACAAGTGAATCAATTTTAGAGACATTTTGGTTTAGGTTGAGTTATGTCAAAATTAAGTGCAAGAAAAACTCAAATGAACTCCCCCTAAAACAAAGCTATAAGTAAGAGAGAAGAAGCTCAAAAACAAACAAAGAAAGAGCAAACAAAAAACATAGACAGGATAGTGGGATTACTATGGCTTAGACTCGCTCTCATCCACCCTATATGACTCTAGGACTAGCTGATCATCTAAACACAAGGGAGTAAACACGTTCCCTGTCTACCCAGGGGGCCCAACACCTGCTAGACCAATAAGAATTAAGTGAGTGAACTCAACCTAGTGAGAAGAGAGCAACTAATAAGCAGCATCCTAAAGCCACACGATGAGAGGAAGAACTCTAAACTGCCTAGTAAGCCCTCCTTGAAGTAAGTCATATGGACACACAACCCCAAGCTCTCCCCGCGAAGCTGTGAACCTCAAGCTATCTAAAGGCTTGGTGAAAATGTCAGCTATCTAGTGGTTAGTCTCAACAAACTGGACCACTATGTTACCCTTCTCCACATGGTCTCTAAAAAAATGATACTAAATATCTATGTGCTTGGTCCTAGAGTGCTGCACTGGGTTCTTGGCAATGCTAATAGCAGAAGTGTTGTCATAGAAAAGTGGAACACTATCTAAGGCTAACCCAAAGTCCCGCAAGGTCAAAACCATCCAAAGCACCTGACTACAGCAACTAGCGGCTGCAACATACTCGATCTCTGTAGTGGACTGTGCAACACCTGACTGCTTCCTAGAAGATTAATAAACAAGAGAAGTGCCAATGAATTAACAAGTGCCAAAAGTGCTCTTCCTATCTATCCTATAGCCAAATATCTCCCTTCCCAGCTCGGCAAACCTGAGTCAGTGAGAAGTAAACATCGGTGGCTCGGTACTAGGGTAAATAAGAGCAGATCTTGGAACCCAATACTGAGTCACACGATGAGCAAAAAAAATAGTCAAAGAAATAGAAGACTGACCTCTAGCGTCACTACACAACTCACCTCTAATAAAACTAGAAGATATAGAACCAGAAATCGAACCTTTGCCAGGTCTGACTGCCATTGAAGGGCTAGTCAGACTGCTTCTCCAACGCTTGACGGGCCGGTTAGGAGCAAAAGCAGTATACTCATCACACCGTGGATAGCTACCTCGACTGGGAAAATGAGGTCTATCCTTAGGACGGCGGAAACCCTGACCAGGAGCAACTCAAGGACCAAAACTAGAAGAAGCCTGAAAACCAAGTCCTCAATGCTGCCAAAAATCGAAAGAGTCATAAGAGCCAACCACAACCCTAGGCCTCGTGTCGGTCTTAGGAGCACTCCGAGTCTGGGGCTGACCCTAAATACCCCCAAGAGCACAAACACGGTCACATTGCGTGACCTTGACATGCCTAAAGCAAAACTCAAATAGATATCCATCCTTCTGATAGAAGGTGCAATTAATGATACTTCACCTTCTGAGAGGTCGAAGCAGGAGGTGCTACCTTACTATCAGAAATCCCCTGGACAAAACTGATAGGCTCAAACACGGTCTCCCTAAACTCGGGAGCAACCTCGATCACACCTTTCTCTACAGCTCTAAAGACTGTAGGTGGATGTTTGCTCAGATCCTCCAGAAAATCATATCCTAGACCTTGATTGAACTTGCAAATCTTGGATTTGTCCAGGATAAGGTTAAGCTTTTTCTTGCCCCTGATAAATTTTTCAAGAGTGCTCATGAGGTACTCACAGTCCTGAAAGAGGGAAGCATAGGAAGAACATGGGGAAGAAGAAGATGAAGAGCTAGAAGGAGAAGATTGAATAGCATGTATGTATCTATCCCTATGCACGGCCGCCTCGAGCTTGAGGGCTTCACAAGACACACATAGGGTAATCCTAACCCTAGCCATCTGGGCCTCAAATCTTTTCCTAGAGGTCTCATGTATTTCATCAATTTCCTCCTCCAATTCAGCACAGAACATACAAACATGTCGTGGCTTCTCTAGTAGGTCCTTAGTTAGCTTCACACATTTTTCATCCAAAACAATCAATTCATATTTTAATTTTTCACAATTGTTGCATGGTGAGCTAACAGGAGCCTTAGAAGCATATTGAACCATTTTCTTGTTATGATCACACATGTCCTAAAGTTAGTCAGATACAGATTCAAGTTTTACAGTCAACTTAGGACAATTAGCACAAGAAGTAACAGGCTCACTCAAGGCATCATACATCACAACATTTTCTGGTCTGCATTCTTCAAATTATTTTTTAAGTTGGTACAGCTATCACAAGTTTCAGGTAGACCAAGGAGGAAGGTATACAGTTCTCTAATAGCATTATCGTGTAAACAGTAATCTCAACAGCAACAGCATCAACAATAACAGAACAAGACTAACAAGGGGTATCTGTAGCTATCTCCAATTATGCTAATAGACTAACATTCTCCAACTTTAGCAAATCCAGCTTAGAGGTTACAATATCATGAGAGGTCCTTAGTTTCTCCATATCTCCAAGCAAAGAAAAAAATACATCACAATCATCACAGGAGGAAATAGATCTAAGAGAAGCAAGCTTCCATGACAAGCTCTCTATCTCCTTCTCCAAATCACCACACTTAGCCCTAGACCTAGTATAGAACTTTCCTAGCTTCGGAAATGCATCATTAAGCTGGTCGTAGGAAGGGCCTACCTCATCGGAGTTGCTGTAGAGATCGTCATCGCTGATGCCGTTCTAGTCAGCCATGAAGCACATCCTGGTGAAGTTGTCGCCATCCTTGGTATTCTTTTGTGGATCATCCTCGCCATCATCGTCGCTCCAGCCCTCCATGTCGCTGAATTTGAAGTTGTCGAAGGCGGTGATGACATGATGGAAGAGCTTCTTCGCCTTGCCAAAATTGCGGTACTTCTTCTCCTTGCTTTGATCACGAGCTGGAGGCTTCTTGTTGGTGTGGTCGTTCTTGCTTGCACCGCCGTAGTCGTTCTTGCCCTTCTCCTGCTTGGGGCAATTTGCCCGAATGTGGTTGGGGCCACCACACTCGAAGCATATCACCGTACCTCCTCTATTTCTCTCTCTAACCCTCTTGTATGCATGTGAGAATTTTCTGGCTAAGAGGGCTAAGTCATTCTCTAGAAACTGCTCAAGCTGATCATCACTCATCTTGCACAAAGCAGCTAAAGAAAAACTAGAAGCACTTTCAGAAGATGGTCCAAAAGTAGCTGTGGGATCGGTGACCAAAGCCATCGACTACGACTTCGTCTTGCAAGAGACGACGTCGATCTCATGAGTCTTGAGGTGTGAGTACAGCGTGTAGAGACTCAAGGTTGACAAATCAGTCATATCCTTGATGGTGGTCACTTTCATCTCCCAAACTCTAAGATCCAAAGCAGCAAACATTTGTCGAGCATTATCCGAGTCTAGGTATCTGAGACCAACAGCTCGAAGGGTTGCTCGAAATCCTGTGAAATCTGCTAAAACACTCATCCAAAGACTCACCAGCAAGTATTTCAAATTTGTTGTACTCTCTTTTGTATTAATCCTATCGGACGGTCTTGATCTAGGTGGTGCCCTCATGGTATGCATCGAGGGTCATCCAGATGTCGTATGCCAACGACAAGTGAGAAATCCGATCAAACTCATTCTGGCTAAGCCCCTAAATGGTGATATTCCTTGTCTTAGCATTTGCCACAACATCCGTAGTATTTGCAACATTGATGTTTTCATCGGCAGGAATCACAAACCGAGTCTTAACCTTTTCCCAAATAGAATAGCCTTGTGCCTGAATATACGACTCCATCCTACTCTTCCAAAAGGCATAGTCGACCCCATCGGAGATAGGAGGCTTGGTGGAATACCTGTCCATCGCCATAGCTCAAAGATCGGTCAAGATCTAGAAAGAGCAAAACCGAGCTCTGATACCAATTGAAGGACCGGTTATGGTGACTAAAGAGGGGGGGGGAGGTGAATAGGTGCAAATTAAATTTCCCCACTGAATTATTTCTTCTCTTGAACTCTAGTGCTATGATGAAGACACTAGGTTCAAGAACACCAAGAACACACGAAGAATAGAAAAATCAGAACAAAAATTTCAGAAACTTGGCTATTAAGAAACCTCAAGAACTCAAGATAAACTTAACCAAAATTGATGAAACTTAAACCATAGCAAGATGAGGTCCTCAGGGTTATGATTCCAAAAGTAATTGTAGGATAAAGCCCAAGAGAGAGACCTTTTTTTTTGCTTAAAGTTCACGTTGCATCAAAACAACAATTTCAACAAATCTGGAATTTCAAAAACTTGCCCGCTAAGAAACCTCAAAAACTCAAGATCTACTCAACTAAAATTGATGAAACTTTAACCACAGTAAGATGAGGTCCTCATGGTTATTATTCCAAATGGAATTGCAGAATAAAGCCCAAGAGAGAGACCTATCTTGCTTCAAGATCGCATTGCATTAAAATCTTCATAAACTTGCACGAAAAGAAATCTCAAGAACTCAAGATCTACTCAACCAAAATTAATAAAACTTGAATCATGGCTAGGAAATGATCTTGGGGCTATGATTCCAAAAGGAATTGTAAAGGTATGCCCAAAGTCTCAACCTTTCGTGCAAATAGTTCAAGCTGCATTAAAAAAACAACAATTTCAGCTCAAGAACACGGTTAATGCAAACACAACTTGAGCAAGAATGAATTCTAATGGATTTTGTTAGGTTGGAACATGTTATTGATGAACTCCTTAACCTCCTACATGTCCTAGATCCAATAGAACTACAACGAAGTAGGAGGGGGAGAGAAGCTCAAGTTGCAACAAACAAAAGCTAGAAATAAAATAAATTTCAGAACATGTAAAAACTTGGAACTTTCATTGCTTCAAGAGGACCTTTACTTGCTTCAAGAGGAAATATTACAAAGACACACTTCATGGTGGGCAAAGCTCAAAGGAGCATAAGGAAAAACCTAAATCCTTCTCCAAGATTTGGTAGTGGAAACATACCTCTACCCCTCTATTTATAGCCTATGGGAGCAACCTCAACCCTTGGATCACCTCAAGGGCTAAGATTAACTATCTCTACTCATTCATATCCACTTAGTGTTCAGCCAACTCTACCCCTTGCCTAGAATACCCCTCTAGACTAGCTACAATTACAACACATCACATAGCACACATTACAAAGCGGCTATTACAAAATTTGAGCCCTTGGCTCTACTCAACTCAATGCACCCGGTTTATCTAGCCCTAAACCATTTCCAAGAGTGCACCGCAATATTCTCCATCTCAAAGATTCCCGATAATATGCCAATTATATCAATGCCTTTATGTTGACTTTGGTCAACATAAGCCACCTGGAGCTACCACGCTGCTCCACCTTGACGGTCTTTGCTCCTCATTCACTTATCATGTCCACGCCTTGTGTCTCGAGCTCCGAACACCCTCGGATTATCATGTCCACGCCTTGTGTCTCGAGCTCCGAACACCCTCGGAACGCCTCACCGACACTTGGATACTGCCAAGTCACCCTAAGTCACCGCACGGACCCATCTCGCGCCATCTTCATGAAGACTATATCTTCATGAACGGACCTGATCCCTGATTATCTCTTCGACCATCATGATCATTCTGGATGCCAAGCTCTCCAAGCTTGCTCCCAATCCTGCGTCGATGATCATCCAAGCCATCAAGTCAACCTGTAGTCAACAAAGATGAAGAAATCATTTTCTTGGCACAAGCGCTGCGCACTTGACCATCATTAGTGAAAACATGCATCATAACATCCCATGAAACCTAGTTGAAACTCAAAACTCGACTTCACGAGCTTCAACAACTCTCAAACCTTCACCAACAAGCCCCAAATGCTGTCAAATGTTCATCACAACGTGGAAAGGGCCTCCACATGGCCTCTCAAAGAACAACGGGAAGAACACCCAATTGCCCTCTCTAGATTTCGGTTGCAATAACAAACCCTAGGAGAAGAACAAGTGCTAAAAACCAAACTCAATATCTTTAGATTAAACATGGTCTAAGGTTCATGGGGGTGTGGCACACAAATATATAGGGTCCCCCTCCCCTTGGTTCAGCCGAAATTCAAAGGCCCAGTGAGATTCGGTCATAGAGACTGAAACTGACTTCTAGATGCGTTAAACTCTAACTTTGAAAGCGATAAAGATACATGGTCGAATATAAAAGATATATGGCCCAAATATATGGTATGCAAGCCTATTTTTGGACATGAATCCATAATCAAATTTGGAATCAATTGCACATCAATTTAGGATTCCAATTTTGGGCTAAAATTGAGCTGATTTCAGATTTAGCTTGTATTTTCGGATTTGACTTGGACTCCACCTTAATTTCAAACAAGCCGACGGATTTTAATTCAGATTGGAGCCCCACTTGCTTTCGGACATGATTGGTGGGCTTCAACTCGGTTAGCTTTCCTTCTTTCTTTCTTATTTTCCTTTCTTCTGCTGAAAGTAACTAGACTCTCCTTTGCCCGAAATTGATGTGAACTCTTCTTCCTTGGCCTCATGCTCTCCCTTGGTGGTGCTTCTCCATGCGTGAGCTTCTACTCCCATATGGCCCAAATCGATGTGCTCCATTGTATCCACTTCGACTTCCTTCACCCCCTTGGTCTTCCATGCAGCTTCCTTGTCAAACCTAAGAGAACACATAAGATAGTTGCATTAGGTAGTAGCCAATTCTCATGTAAATCAAAGCTAAATTCATTAAGGAGCAAATTCACCTTGTTCAAGTAGTTTAGCCCTAGCTCGGGTAATAGAACTAATTGGTGCTATCTTGCTAACAATAGTAGGTGTTGTAGTAGTGGTAGGGATGTCCTCATGATGTAGCCTAGGAATCGTCGTAGCCGATCATGGCGCCGCCGCGGGTGACAGTGTCGCAGCTGCTTCGGTGGCCATTGGTTTTCGAGCCACCGCCTACAGCATCATAGTTGTCCCCTAGAGCTAGTGTGTGCCACAAATCGCTGTGTCTTAGCCTCCCGTGTGAAAATCATCTCAGACCCAAGGCACCCCGCCGCTTCTCACCAGCGTAGTACCGCCTCCGTCCATCTCTCCGACCTCCACCACTACCCGGTGGGATCGCCATCGAGAGGGGAACCCATTTTGCCCATTCCCTGAGCCTTTCCGCACGTGCCTTGCCATTGGCGAGCTAGCCATGGTGCTCGGCCATGCGCATAGCTCTGCTTCTCTCTTCTCTCTCTCTCTCTCTCTCTCTCTACTAGTGGGCCTAAGTGATTAGGAGATTGATTAGCGCTAATTAATAGAGCTTAAAAGTATTGACTCTACAGCAAGTGGGACCGGTTGAAAAGTTAATCATAAATCTAATTTAAAACGTATTTAGAATATGTGTCACTGATATGTGGGACCACTCACTATTCTCAATTTTTAAACTTGTTTTAAAAACCGAGAGACTGACATGTGCACCCCAGCCTTTAGTGGATTAAATCAAATCAAAATTTAATCATTTACTTAAGCAGTTAATGAGTGTGACATGTGGGACCGCCTCTATTTTATAAATAAAATAAATAAAATAAAAATATGAGTCCCTGTTAGTAACATATTAGTTAATAAAATTCAGAAAAATGAGAAAAACCACTTTTAGTTCAGAGGAAAATACACTTTTTCTGTTGGAAAGCGTAAACCTCAAAAGAACTCAGAGGAAAATACACCTTATCTATTAGAAAGTATAAACCTCAGAGAATACGCTTTCGACGTCACCTTTTTTATATTAATTTATGAATTTTCAAAACCGAAGTAAATGCAAACCTTAAAAACTTTGCAGATTAACTCCAAATTGAGTGAATCTTTTTTTCTAAATTCATATAAATTTATGCTCTACCTGAATATGCAAAAATATTTGGTTTTGTTGCTATTGAAATTATTTTTCTATAATTAATTTGCTATTGGTTCTTTTTGAATAAACGTTGATATTTCGAACAAAATTTTTGACGATCCTCCACCCTCATACTCTGA
Organism: Phyllostachys edulis; assembly: GCA_036346405.1. Taxonomy (NCBI): domain Eukaryota; kingdom Viridiplantae; phylum Streptophyta; class Magnoliopsida; order Poales; family Poaceae; genus Phyllostachys; species Phyllostachys edulis. The sequence goes on from CM070563.1 coordinate 33,896,109, forward strand.
GATACCAGGCAAGGCAAGCACCTCTTTTGATCATCTTGATCCTATTATTTCAGTTATTTTACTTCTTTTTGCAAAATCTATTTTGCATATGTGCATGTTTGCTTAAAATTGCTATATTTGGGGATAACAGTAGTTACATTCATATTCAATACATGATCCTCCTTAAAATATTAGTATCCTTGTTGTTTTAGCTATTTGGATATAAGGCTTAGGCAATAGATGATGCCGATTTGGGTATTTCGAGTGCGGATATTGCAAAAGTGCTTAGCCGAGCTCTAGAGTTACTAAAATTGGAAAATGGATGAAATGTTGAATGTGAATTTGGGAGATTTTGGAATGATGGTCCAGAGTGGTTACCTCTGTTATTTTGTATAAAAATAAAAATAAAAAACTTAGGTTGTGACGCAGGCGAGTTATATTACAATCTGAGCAGTGTGAGAGATGTATCTCACAAGTAGATACAGGTAGATCCTTGCTGGGATCATTTAAGGACCGAATGCGGGTGAATCATATCTGATCCTGAGCGTACAACCACATGTATCGGTATGGAATGTCCTTAGCTAATTAAGTCATCGAAGACTAGCCTTGCATGTCCGTAGGCCGCAGTAGTGCGAGCATTACCAGGTAGGCATACTCAAAGAGGCTCCCTTCACTGGGCGTTGGGAACAAAGCTTGTTGACACAACGGTGAATGCCTCACAGAGACAGGGGTGTACCCAGGTGAAGTGAGAGTATTCATTCGCCGGGCTAGTGCAATATTAGGACTAGATGATGTAAATGCTTTGTTACATGCTCCAGACTGCTTACTAAAATATCGTGAATGGTGGTATCAACGGATGCCGAACAAACTAGAGAATTCGTATACTGTAGGTAAAGTTGTACACCCCTGCGGATTGTAAATCTATTTAAATATCCATGCCCACGATCAAGAGCATGCTTAGTGATGCCTCATCGGGTATAGTATCTACTTTTGTAAAAACAATCTTATCGAAAAATATTGGGATGAATATTTTGGTGTTATTTAATCCGAGTTTCATGTCTATGGTTGGAAATAAGATGTTGATCGCAACCAAGGAGGGTTGTGATTTGTTATTTATCAAGTTACTTACTGGTTGTTCCTTATTTATTTAACTGTTCTTTAAACTTCCAATGCAAAAAAAAATGTTTTGTTATTGCAAATAAAAATTTGCTTAATGCTGAAAACAACTTGTAGCATAGAGCCTCATCTCTTGCTAGCCGAGCATGTATATAAATTTTATGATACACTATAAGTCATGCTGAGTACATAATATACTCAATCTTGTTTATATTGTTCATAGGATGAGGATAATCAAATGTCGCACGACGCCTTCTTTGGTCCTGGTATAGGGGTACGGGGACGGGTTTTTGTAGGGTTACTCCTTGTCGGTTGCCTAAGGATTTGGATGGGCATGCATCTGGACTTTTGCATTTAATCTATTAAATTTTTGCTATTACTTCTAATACTTGAACTTTTATTTGGCCGGTCGGCCCTTGTATTGTAAACTATGTAATCATTTTAGTTTATGTACCATATTTGTTTCATGTTGTATGTAATTGTGTATAGACGTATATACCAATGTTATGAATGTGTGTACTAGCCACTGATCATGAGACTAGTACAGTACACACATGAGGATTTCAGGCATCCAACGCCCGGGGTCCGACACTTAGGATGACTATATAAGCCATTGTAAACGTCCTTTGTACGGAGTGAACAAGTTATAATTTAGATAATAAAATTCAGAAAAGCTGTTTTGATGTATATCGTGTGTTCTTGAGAGATGCTGGCTGATCTTGTGATTTGCGAAAAACCTGCCCGCCGCCTGTAATTTCACTTTGGACCGCCAAAACACTATCCCAAATAGGGGTGAAAACGGATCAGATAGTTTCCGACCGATCTGGACGAAAACGGATTCGGATTGTTCTGGATCGGAATTTTCTCGGATAATTTTCGGATCGGAAACGGATTTGGATTTTTCTTTTGGAAACGGAAACGAATACGGTAGGCATGATATCCGGCGGATACGAATACGGATTATCCGGATAAGCCTAATCCGGATATCCGGAAGGAGTGGGCAGGGAGGGATGGGTTGAGGCCAGCTACGACGGCGGAGGCGCCAAGGGCAGCGGGGGAAGGGCGGCTGGTTGGTTCGGGGGTGGAGGCAGCGGATGCTGAGGTGGTGGAGGAGAAGACGCGTGAACGGAGGCGGTGGGCGAGATCGACGACGCCGCGATGCTTAGGGTCGAGCACGAGGAGTCGAGGGCGCCGGCGAGCGCAAGCTCGTGGCGCGCTAAGTGCCTCAGCGCGCGGCGCGCGGAGGAGCCTAGAGCATGAGGAGCACTCTCGGCGATGACCTTGTGGTCGACGGGCGAGCCGAGGAGACAGTGCGCGTTCTTTGTGGAAGATCGCGTGGTCGGGTGGCTACGCTGGGCAAGGCGAATGCGAGCTCAGACGCCATAGCGCTACCGGGCGTAATCCCGCGATCGAACAAAGCGGTTGCCCTCTTCCTTGAGCTCGTCTTGCGCGCGCAGAGCACGCCGAGGTGCACTGTGCGGCGCCGCCTGTCGCCATGAAGGGGGGATCATGGGTGCCTTTTGCTCGGCAATGGTGGGGCGATTTGGCGGTGGCGGTGGTAGTGGCGGCGGTGGCGAAGGAGGAGGATGGTTTCTTCTTTTTGGCGCCAGATTTGCCCATGAGGATAAGTAGAGGGACAGGGCGATTTGGGGAAAGGGGTAGTGAAGAGCATACGAACAGTCGTTGGACTAAACCCTAACGAGCTGGGTAGGTCTAGACTCTAGAACGTTCGATCGAATAGGGGCGAGCTTGGGTACCTACTAATGGTTTGATTATGAGCCTTGACAGATAACCTAAATTTCAGATAGACAGGGATAACACCACACTTGCACGGTATTAAAACTTTCAGACATTCAATCATCCTTAACCAGATATACTGATTTATTCTAGCACAGATTCACCTCGATCAACAACAACTACCAATTGCAAACAGACATGCATGCCCTCAGTCATTCTTATTTTCCTTTTATGATGCTAGTCCTTCTATGATGTTAGTCCTTCTATGATTAATTTATCTATGGCTAGCACTTAACTCTGAAATTGAACACCTTTGTTTCTCTTTGTTATGCATCAACATGTCCACTGAAATTGTCTCATTCATAGTTGAATGCTCATACCATTACAATGTCCATATGCATGCCTGTTGTTATAGATAATTTATCCTTATAAAATTTCACTATTGCTTCCATGACTAATTGCTTTGATGTTGTTTAACTGGTCAATTTCTATCTCTTAAAAATGATTGTAGTTTCTAATTATATACTTGGGGGTACATATGAGGGTAGTGGTACCTAACACTGCCGATGCCGGTCCCAAGCCCGGAAAAAAGTGGAGGCAGCATGAACTGTTTGTAATAATTATTTGTTGTAATAAATGTTTATTGTAATAATTGTCATTAAATACGTTAATCCTTGATTCACATGGTGAAGAAATTCGTGCAACATGTTACAATTCGGTGCTTGATCAGTTTTATGATCTAATTGAGGTTGGTAAGGTGTACTTGATATCTAGAGGATCAATAAACTTGCTCAAAAGTAGTTTACAAGGACTATAAAGTAACTCTGGATGCTGAAAATATGAACAATTTATGAATGTTTGCATCAAACAAACTAGTTATGTTTTCGTTAATTTCTAGTATGCAATTTAAGGGGTTTTTATATTCCGAAAAAATATCCATGACCGTATTCGTTTCGATTCGTATTCGCTCCGTATTTATATCCGGGGTATCCGTATTCGTATCCGTATCTAAAAAAAAATATGAAAACAAATATGGCAAAACTATTATCTGATCCGTTTTCACCTCTAATCCCAAGGCGCGAGGACTTCGAATTGATATGTATGCCGGTTCGGCTGCTTCCAATTCTTTGCATCTTCCCACGCGGTAGACCAGCTAAGGATGGATGGCTTTCCAAGCGGTCTGGCAGCTTGGTACCAACATTTTACTGTACCAGTGGTACAGCTCGCAAAAAGCATTTTCGCAAGCAGTAGTTATCCTGTAGTGAATTAATCATGAATTGAAAATTTCAGAACTCCAACATTTTTTAAAGCTTATATCATAATCCCCAACATCGATGACTAATTCCAAAGTAAAAAAACAACAATGGATCGATAATTTTATTTATTAGTTCCTTATATGCCACTGAAATTTTATAAAATCTCTATGTTACTGACACATAGGATTAAGGTTCATATATCAGTAACATAATAAGTGACATATAAGAGATAAAACAAACTTTCAGTGATATATAAAAAAATCACCGTAATTTTATTCCCCAACCAGAGATGAGAGAGAGATCACCGCAGCTAGCATCCATAGCATGACCTCACACTCGTACCAACCAGCCGCGCAGCGATCGCGACACAGCATCTAGTCACAGGAGACAGAACCGACGTCCAGCCGGTAGGCAAAGGAGTTGGAATACTGGAAGGAGACGGTCTCACCGGGGCCCATCGGGCCACCGCCCTTGACGAGGCAGTCGTTGAAGCCCACGCGCTGGAACTGGCTCGGGTTAACGAGCTCCGTGGAAGCAAACTCGCCGCAGGAGATGTGGACGTCGTACACCGTGCAGCTGGCGCAGACGTTAATGATCTGCACGCTGTAGGTCGGGATGCCGCTCGGCAGATGCTGGCCGTTGTTCTGGTAGACAACCACGTCCTCGTTAGAGCAGCCGTCTGGCCCCATCCGCTCCATCGAATAGCTAGCACTACGGGAGTCACCTGATCAACGCATGCAAATCGGAATTGGTAAGTTAACATTTGAACGGCATGGAATGGAGCCTAGGAAGATGCCTTTTGAATATTACTGATGTTGAGCAGCTTGCGCATGTGAACTGTGTGATGCTGCACAGCGGAGGAAGATGGTTCGCCGGAAACAGCAGCTGGCCAGGAGGAACGTTATTTGGTTAGTCATCATGAATGCATGTAAAAAACATTACAAAACAAATATTTAGAAAGTGATGCGCAAGAATGAACATTAAACAATTTTTTTATCAGCATAAATCCGTTCTGTACTTCTCATCATAGTAGTATAGTGTTACGTACTTCGATCCTGTGCATTGTGCAATGTTATTGGTAAGCACATCTGGGCATCTGGCTACCAATTTATTACAATACGAGCAGGTTAACTTACTACAATACAAGCGAGTAAGATAAACTTCCATTCCACTGTGGCTTTTCTTACTGAATCTAACATGCACATTACAGAAAATACTGGGGGAAAAAGATAGTAATGATAAGCAACACCTGCATACCTTGACAAACTAGGAGCAAGCTAGCGACAACCAAAGCAGCTGCAAGCCTCTGAAACTGAAAGCACCCCATGGCCTGTATATCACTCACTCGATCGACTCTTACCTCTGACCTGCTACTACTGTTTCTACAAGAGGTTGTAAGTGGTTCTTCTCCTTCACTTACCGGGTGTACTTATACTACTAGTCCTCTTGGCAAAATGCCCGCGTCGTCCTCGATCTCATCTTATCATGCACTCAACTAACTCGGGAAATGGAGGCTTTGTTGAGTTGGAGACCGTGTTCGTAGTTACGGTCCCATTAACTGACTGCACACCCGCGCCATTTGAAGGGTCGGCGTGGCGTCCCGTGGCCGATTGGTTGGTAACCTGATGGATCGCCGCTCGCCGACACGTGGGACAAGTCATCTACATATATGGACGGCGGAAGCATAATTATATGCCAGAGTCACTCAAGGTGGACCAGAGTATGTTTCTTTTGGTGATTGGGCACCCAAGGTGGCATGCATGAATGGCTAAACGACTAGCTAGGGTTTTCTCTTCTCAGTTCTGTCGTTGACTTGGATTCTAGAACTAGTAAATGGAAGGTGGTTGCATAGTAAATGACTTATATATATATATACGGCACAGTAGTAGACGGGTCTCTAGTCTCTACCCGTCGAGAGGTTAGTCGCACGCCACTGTTCAAACTGATCATAAGAACATGCATTAATCATCGTGCGATGATGGTACAACTTTTATGTATCCTCCCTTTAACTAAAGCCAGTGAAAATGGCACTTCAAGGCGTCCCGTACATTTGCCCGTCCAATCCTACTCATGCACGCGGCCAGCTCGCGCCACGGTTCTTCGTGGACAGCATCCAGCTAGGGTTTTCTCCGGTTCCCAGCCGCTCCGACCTCTTCACCAAGGCCTTCGCTCAAATGCGTCAGAGCTGGTGGTCGCCGCCTGCTTCGTCAGCGCAGATCGGGACAAGCGCGCGTCGAAGCGAAAACACGCTTCTTCGACAAAGATCGAGACAAGCATGGGCATCAGGGGTGAAAAACGCGACGCTTCACCGCCTCGCCACCCACTCGCCCCGCATTCGCCCCTCGATCCTTACCTCGCCTCAGGTTCTCTCGACGCTTGCTTTCGCTTTTGCGCCAATCGCTTTTTCCTCACATGTAGTATCGTTCGCTTTCTCCGTCTCTCGCCTTCCCTCACCTGCTTTGCTTGCGCTCTCTCATGTTGCATTGTCGTCGTGCTGTGCCCTTCGTCCTCGTGTTTTCCCGCCGCCTTCCTTCTTGATTTGGTTGCTTTATCTAGGGTCGTCCACTCTTCTCTCGATTCTTTCTTAATCCTTCACCGCTTTGCGTCCCCTCGGGTTACTGCCCCTCGTTTGTTTGCATGGCAGCTGATTTTTGCGCCCGTTCGCAAATTGTGTTGTCTGCTTTGTTTCGCCTGCAGCCTGAGAGCGAGGTCCGGTAAGGCTTCGTTCTTGTTCGGGTTCGTCGTCGTCAAGGGACATACTCCGTTCTAGCTTTTGGGCTACAGCCCCAATCGTGCATTCTCCTTGCTTCTTAGCTTGTTGCTTGCCCCTCTTTTGGTTGCGCATCTGGTAATTTTAATGTGCTATTGCAGATCTGGCCACCTGCTGTTGTTCGCCTTAGGCCTGAGAAGGAGTTCCCAGGATGCTTCGTACTCGTTCGGGTCTACCTTGGTCAAGGAAAATCGGTCGTTCTTCCACTTTTACTGCAGCCCCGGTCGTGGAATCTCCTTTATTGTTGCCTTTGGTTGCCTGATCCATGAAACTGTTTTTCGCACTTGCTTTGTCTTCTGTTTTACTGCTAGATCTTGTGTCGTCGTTCCTCGGTTGCTTCGGTTTAGACCATTTTTTTGGTTGTCTTCTGGTTTGCCGGTCGTTTCTTCTTTCAGCCTCATTTCTCGCCCTGTCGTGTCTCTCATGAGCTTTGTTCTGCTCGTTGCTTGTGGGATGCTCCGCCCTTTTGTAGATTATGCCTGTTGCTGGTCTTGTCGCCTTCAGATTAAGACTGTTGAAGGAATGTCGCCTGTTATTGCTTTTTGCCTACAGCAATGGTCGTAAATTGCCCTTTACTATTACTTTTGGTTGGTTAGTCCATTGATTGCTTATGCGTAGATACTTTGTCTTGTATTTTTCGCGTAAAAAACACCTCAACGCGGTCGGTCCATGCTGCTTAAGTTTGTTCTTGTGTTATCTGGTTCGTCCATTGGTTTTATATCGGTATTATTATTTGCTTGTCGGTTCTTGTTTCAGGAATTCCTTTTTCATGTCTTTTCTGTCTATCATGCCCTTTGTTCTGCTCGTCCCTTCATGCAGCCTACGCCTTTTTGTAGATTGTGCCTACTTGTGTCCTGTTTATGCGGTCTGGCAAGGAGATACATTCGCGCTTGGATTTTCTGGTCAACCAGCTTATTGTTCTGTCACCGTTCGGCCTTCTTTCTGGAACGCATCCAAGGTCGTACATTCTTCTCTGTTCTACTTATTTTAGTTAGATTACAATTATCTACTTTGTGTCTGCTTTGCCCTTGGAACATCCCAAAAGTGCTAGAATATAAAAATACATAATTGTTTTTTAAAAAACTTTTTGTTTGATTATCTGTTGCCCTCATTTTGCCTGCATTTTCGGGAGTTATTTGATCTATGTTATCGTTTGTCGGCACAAGTAATATACAATAGAAGCCCTAAATACATAAACCCTAGAATCAGAAACCCTAGAAACGAAAACCTAATCCAGGAATTAGAGAAGCAAAATAAAATTTAGGTATTGCCCTTCTAAATAATACATGAATTATGAAACCTAAAACTGGATCTTGTTTGAAAGCCAATTAGAAATATTTAGCAAGTACCAAAGTTTATCTACCGCCACGTGAGAATTTCCTAAAACAAATTGAATTAAGGGTGTCGGTGTTTTAGGACCGAACTTACGTAAAGATTATTTGATTTGGGGGTTCCTCTAAACTCAAAATCACACAGAGATGGAGACACGGGAATTTTATACAGGTTCGAGCCTTCTCCTGGGAGAATAACAACCCTACTCCTGTGTGTATGTATTGAGTATACTGGATTACAAGATCAAGCTAGAAAACTAGAGTATTATGCTTCTCAGAATTCGGGCTCCCTTCATTGCTCTGATGATCCTTGCCTTTTATACCATCCCCAGAATGTACGCCGTTGGACCTCTAATAAAAGGTCACTTAATCATCTAGATCGTGGCACCGTTACTGGAGGTTACTGCAGGAGTTAAAACGTTCCCACATCGCCAGGCAATTATCATCATAAAAGGGAGTTAAAATTGTGCCATTATCTTAGGAAATAATGGCGTAGTTTACTGCCCGTATTTTAAATACGATGCGGAAGATTCCTTTATCGACTAGGTCCACATGTCTGTGAGCTTTGTCGACTAGGGCTGGTCGAGAAGGTCTTACGACCGAGGAATGGTCGAGGAAAGCTTACGATCGCATACCGATCGTAGTAGAGCTTACGATCATGGGATAGTCATATAAGGACTTACGATTATGGGGTAGTCGAGGGAAGACCCACGACTACTGTGGTGGTCGAGAAGAACTTCGACCTCCAAATTTCTCCTTATTAATATTTAAGGGGTATACTCGGGGAGTTATGTGACGTCATTATTACCTTATAATATGAATTATGGATAAATGATTAAATGAGGATTGTTATATCCTCGTCATCTAGCCTCCCAGCTTAAGCAAAAAAATAGCTTGCTTGAGAAAGGAGCAGTAGATGATCTTACGACCAATAGATGGTTGCAGAAAAGGTGGTCAAAGGAAAAACTCTTCGACTAATGTTTCATTTGACTAGAAATTTACTTAGTCAAGAAAGTTGTAGGATAACCTTGCGGCTCACAAGGTGATCGTAGAAGATCTAATGGTCCTCGAGTGGTCACAGTACTGTGGTTGGAAGTAGAAACTTTCCAACCGTTGTTACTTTTGACCAGAAAAGACTTAGTCAAGAAGGTAATTTCGCTTGAGGTGTAAACACAGACCTGATTTCCTCGAGCAGACAAATTTTAAGAATCCCAATCAACTCCCTTGCCGTTGTTCCGCTGGAGCGATTCGGCGCTAGCAATCGTTGGGTAGCCACGTCTTTTCATCTTCGGGCGTGCGGTTATAAAGTTTCACCGCGGGTGAGGGTAAGGTCTTTTACCTTCCCCTAATTTGTTCTTGCTGTTCAAAACTTTCGAGTTATCCGCCGCCAACCAAATCGAGCTTTCTTCTCCAACCCTTCCACATCCAATCTCTTAGCTTTCGGGAGAAATGGCCGGAGCCGCTTCCCAGTGGGCTGAATCGGAGATGGACGCGACCAAGATTCAAGCTTTGGTCGACTCCAAGAAGATCCCGAAGGCTGAATTCGTGAGATGGATCGAAGCCACCGAACAGTATTTTACCTTTTGCATTTTTACCACCTGATCGTGCTTTCCTTTTTATGGTCTTAGCGCGGCTCCTCTCATCATCAAAGGACGTTCCTTTCAAGGAACCCACTGTAGTTTCTTCGGCAGGTGAAGGAAAAACAGTGGCGGTGGTTGAAGGGTCAACCACTGTCCGAATGGCGGAGGGTGCCGTTGCAGCTGACGTGGCTACGACCAGCGGAGCGGTCGTAGGTTTAGAAGCGGCTACGACCACAGGAATGGTCAAAGAGACCGATGCGAGGGCGGTGTCTGACACCGTGGAGGTATCAGAGCGTTGTGCTGGAAAGGAGGTTGTCGCAGACGTTCCTCCAGGCCCTCAAGAAGGGGCTGGCATTATTGAATCTAAGGAGGAGGAATATGCCAATTTCACCTCCGAATTCTTCGGGCCGTCTTCCCTTGTGGAATCTTCAGCTCTTAGACCTCGTGCTCGTGTCCATCCTAAAAACATTCCTGGCGGAAGGGATGTCTTCGATGACGCGCATCTCAAAGAGATGTGGTGGGACCGAGTTCGAGAGGTTGATGAACTGAGGGATCCCACAAGGGTCGTGTCTTTGTTTGCACGAAGGGCGATGAATGTAAGTACTTGTTATTTAGTATTTGCACTCATACCTTTTCTCGTTTCTAACTGTCTTGCTTTACGCAGAGAGCGTTGGAGCAAATTGTTACTGTCGTTGAATACAACAGGCAACTTGTCCAATTGCGATAGGAGAAAGCTGAACTCTGCGAACAAGCAGAGAAATTGTGAGTAACCGCTTTTCGTAGCCTTTTATGCTTTGACTACTTACGCAGTACTTGTAGGGTTTGTCATAGAAGATCTTACAACTAAGTACTGATCGTAGAAGAACTTACGACCAGAGTTTTTGTCGTAGAAAAACTTATGACTAGGAACTGATCGTAGAAGAAACTTACGACCAGGTTCTATACTTACAACTACCATTTTCCTTTGCAGGCTTAAGAGTAATGAGAAGTCCCTAGCCGATTCTCTCGACTATGAAAAAGCCGAGACAAAAAAGCTAAGGGAGGAGAAAGAAGACCTTCAAAAAAAGCTTCAGGAGGCAGACTCTGCAAACCGAAAGTTGCAGGGACAACTAAGCAGTAAGTGCTGAACTTAAGACCGCTTTCGACCGCTTCTTCTTTTTCTGAATTTTATTTCCTTTTAGAGAAAGACCAAGAGGTTGAGCAGTGAGAGTAGCATTACCTTAAGGACACTGCGGCCCACGCTGAAGAAGTTAAGTGGTTGAATTCTCAACTCGTTGGTAAGCAAATATTTACCTGTGATTGATTGTGTTTTCCTCTCGAGGTCATTTTATTTGACTGGCCTTATTCTTTTCAGAACAAGTAGCACAAGTGAAACGACTTCGCGAGGCTTCGACTTGTAGTCAGGAGGAAATGAAGGCTTTGAAGATTAATCTTCAAGACAATGTTTTACTTCTGAACCATGTACTCGGTGGGCTTCATACTGAGGAGAATACTCCTCGTGACGACACCTTGCCTGCCCACTCGAGTACTATTGGTGAACAAATCGGGACTTTGCAAGAGCTGGTGACTACTCTGAGGACTAACCAATTCGACTCGATAAAGGATGCGACTCAGGAGGGAATAAGATTTGCTTTAGCAAAACTTAAATCTAATGATCCCAATCTGAGTCTACAGCCTGTCATATACGACTTTACCTGTCCTGAAGCAGAAGCAGAGCAGTTGATAGCGTCAATGCATCCGATCGCCGAGTTAGTCATGCGGGGTATGGAAATAAAACCCCCGTCGCCAGAGTAGTTTGTACCAGAGTCCTGTAAAGACAAGTTTTTTGTTGATGTTGATATATAATCCTTCCTTTTTCCTGAAAAATCATCTTGTCGAGTAGTTAGCAACTCTTAAGATAATGGATGGGAAAAAAGAGCAAGACTAAGAATTGAAGTCAAGTTAATAAATTTATCCTAGCCCCCGACTATTTGATTGGTTTATTTAGATAAACCGAGTAAATAGTACTAAATGGGTTTTCTGAAAAAGAGAGCGGTTTAGCTAACTTGTAGTTTTTCGATCAAGATTATCTCGCATTGGTCGAAAGAGTAGGAACAGGTCGACACTAGGAAGTTCCTTCTAGTGGGCAGGACCACATGCAGAGAGGAAAGGCTTCGACTAGGTGATGTTACCATTTTCGGTCAGATTAATCAAATCAAGAACGGTCAACTTGAGTTAGATAAACTTCTGGAGTTCCTTTATAAAATTTGTCCAACTTATTTCAATGCACTCAATATGTTCACTATGGTAGTAAGAGTTAGAAACAGAACGACGCTAGTAAGTTCCTTCTAGTGGGCAAGACCACATGCAGAGAGGAAAGTCTTCGACTAGGTGTTGCAACTTCCTCCAACCAGTTAAAACAAACTGAGTTTATCGAGAGTAGTTGAGCAAATTTGAAAGTGTACTCTGCTTAGTTTATTTTCCAAAAAATATGAATGAAGAAATAAACTAAAGTACTAAGAGTTGGCTTGTTATTATTTCGACCATGTTTTGAACCCCAAGCTCTTTGTGTTGGTAAAAAAGGGAGGAACGAGTCAACTCTAGGAAGTTCCTTCTAGTGGGCGGGACCACGTGCAGAGAGGAAAGGCTTCGACTAGGTGGCATTACCATCCTTTCGACTAGTGTAAAAATGAACTAGGTACTGGTCGTAGGATGTCTTACGACCAGTGTGTTGTCGTGAGAAAGCTCACGACTAGGAACTGGTCGAGGGCGGACCTTCGACCAAGTTATGGTTGAAAGAATTATCAAAGCGCTACTCAAAGTAAAACAATAAAGATAGATAGAACCTGATGCTTTATTGAATGGTTGGTCATTTACACGTAGAATTTGCGTAACTGGTCGATATTCTAAGAATTAGAGAGAACCCAGCCGTCTTCCATTGCCAGTCGTACCGAGGCTGGACGCATAACTTCGACCATTGTGTAAGGACCTTCCCACTTAAGAGAAAGTTTGTTCCGATTAGACTAGGATTGAATCTTCCTCAATACCAAGTCACCTACAGCAAGGCTGCGAGGTTGGACCTTATGATCGTAGTATTTGCGCAAGGCTTGTTGGTATACTGCTGAACAGATTAAGGCCTGATTTCTCTTCTCTTCGAGCAAGTTAATGTCATCCGCTCGAAGTTGTTCTTGGGCTGAGTCATTGAAACTCTCGACCCTTGTAGACCTGATCTTTAGTTCTGGCGGAAGCATGGCTTTGGCACCAAAGACTAGGAAAAAGGTGTTTACTTTGTTCGATTAGCGGTCGTCTGAAATCGCCCATAATATCGAGGGTAATTTTTGTACCCAAGCCCCGAGCGCTTAACAAGTGGTCGAAGACTCGAGTTTTAATTCCCTGTATTATTTGGCCATTCGCTCGTTCGATTGCCCCATTGCTTTGGGGATGGGCGACAGAGGCATAACAGAGTTTGGTACCCAACTCGTCGCAAAATTCCTGAAATTTGCGCTCGAAAATTGTTTACCATTGTCTGTGATTATTCGACTAGGGACTCCAAATCGAGTAATCACGCTTCTCATCATGAACCGTTTTGCGGCTTCCGTTGTTATCACAGTCACAGGTTCGGTTTCGATCCATTTTGTGAACGTATCAATAGCCACAAAAAGGAACTCGAAACCTCCTGGAGCCCTTGGGAACAGTCCTAGGATATTGAGACCCCAGATCGCAAAAGGCCATGATAGAGGAATTGTTTGTAATACCTGAGCTGGTTGATGTATTTGCTTGTTATGAAACTGATATTATACATATTTCTTAACCATCTCTTTGGCATCATAGAGGGCTATTGGCCAGTAAAATCCTTGTTAAAAGTCTTTACCAACCAACGTTCTGTAGGAAGCATAAGTTCCACAGATGCCCCCGTGTATGTCATGAAGGAGGTTTAGTCCTTCTCTCTGCGGTATGCATCGCATGAGTACCCCTTGAGTACCTCTTTTATAGAGGACTCTTTCGACCAAAGTATACATTTTGGCCTTTCGGGATAAACGATCATCGGGCACGGAACTCGTCTGAAGATACTTGTAAATGGGATCCATCCAAGTATCATTGTATTCTAGAGAGGTTATCTCAATAGGAGATGTCTCTGGTGTTTCCACTAGAGACGGCTTCTGGAGTTGCTCCAAGAATACTCCTTTTGGTACTAGTGATCGGGAAGAAGCTATTCGAGCAAGCTGGTCTGCGAGGGAATTATCCTTTCGAGGGATGAATTGTACCTCGAAACCGAAAAAAATGCTTTTCAAGCTTTCGAACTTCCGATAAGTACCGAGACATGGTCGGGTTAGAGCACTGGTACTCTTTTCCGACCTGATTCACGACTAGTTGAGAGTCTCCTCTAACGAGTAGTAAACCTTCGTACTCTACCACGTTGTTAGTGGCCTGAAAGTTTAGCTGTATGGCATACTTTAAGGTCTCTCCGTTAGGAGATTCCAGGACCACCCCAGCCCCCAAGCCATTTAAAGTGCCTGAAAATAATGCCGCAATTTCCTCGAAGACATGAGGATGGCATAGAGAAGCTTTTGGACCTGAGGGTAACGCTTCTTAGGTCCGTGCAAAACTTCACTTACATAGTACACTGGTCGTTGAACGTGTTCATGTTCTACGACTAGTACTGCGCTCACTGCTTGTGGCATGGCAGCTAGATAAATCAAGAGCGTCTCTTCTGGTTTCGGGGAAACCAGAGCAGGAGCACTCGTAAGATATCTCTTGACATCCTCGAAGGCAGCGTTTGCCTCTTCCGACCACTCGAAACCCTCGTGCAGAAGTTTGAAGAAAGGTAGCCCTTTTTCTCCCAGTCGTGCTATGAAACGACTTAAAGCCGCCATACACCATGTGAGTTTTTGGACTTCTTTTTTTCGTGGTTGGAGAGCGCATTTGGACAATGGCTTTTATCTTTTTGGGATTTGCTTCGATCCCTCATACAGAGACCAGGAATACAAGCAACTTTCTAAGGTTTGAGTTTCAAATAGGATTGAGTTTCAAGTGGTGCTTTCTGAGGTTGTCGAACGTCTCCTGCAAGTCTGAAACATGATCAAGCCGTTTGATGCTTTTCACGACTAGATCGTCAACATAGGCTTCCAAAGTTCAGCCTAGCTGAGGTGAAAAAGTCGATTGCATCAAACGTTGAAAAGAAGCGCCAGCATTTTTTAGACCAAATGGCATTTTGACATAGCAAAATATGCCAAATGGAGTAATAAATGCAGTCTTTTCTTCATCTTCTAAACACAAATTAATCTGATGGTAGCCAGAATATGCATCTAAAAAACTTAATGTTTCACAACCAGCAGTAGAGTCAACCAACTAGTCGATACGAGGTAAAGGGAAATCATCTTTTGGACAAGCTTTATAAAGATCAGTGAAGTCAACGCACATTCGCCACTTGCCGTTAGACTTCCTAACCATTATAGGGTTGGTCAACCACTCTGGGTGGTCGACTTCTTTTATAAAGCCTGCTTTAAGTAGCTTATCTAATTCTGACATGATAGCATCTCGTCGATCAGGGGCAAATCTCTGTAATTTTTGTTTTATGGGTACTTTGTCAGGCCGTAAAGCTCGCCTGTGCTCAATCACTTCCTTGGGGACTCCGGGCATGTCGGATGCTTGCCACGCAAAGACATCTGCATTTGCTCGGAGGAAAGTGATGAGGGCGTCTTCCTACTTGGGGTCAGAAGTATCCCCGATGCGAACAGTCTTCGAAGGTTCCTCCTGATCTAGGGGAACCTCTTTGACTTGGTCGTTCGGCTTGGGCGCAGCTTTAGGCTTCGAGCACTTGGTCAAAGGTTGTCCTTTTTCTTCCCGAGCTGGTATCTGACCTACCATCTCGAGGATCGACCACATCCTGCGTGCGCCATCTTCTTATCACAATGAATTGTGATTACTCCTTTGGGACCTGGCATCTTAAGACATTGATACCCATAATGAGTTGCCATTAAGAATTTTGTCAAAGCTGGTCGTCCGAGTACGGCGTTATATGCCGTATCGAAATAGACCACATCAAAGGAGATCTTCTCTGTCCTGAAATTAGTTGGTGAGCCAAATGTAATAGGAAGGAAAACTTGACCAATAGGTTTGGCCGAAGATCCTGCTATAATACCATGAAATGAATATCTTACCGGCCTTACCTTGGTCCTGGGTACTTGCATCTTGTCCAGGGTGTTCGTCAACAAAAAATTTAACGAACTACCACCATCAATCAACACTCGATTCAATCGACAATTGTTGATGGTGGGTTTGACCACGATCGGGTAATGACCTGGTTGGATCGAAGGGATCGGGCAGTCACCCTTCTCAAAAGAGATGGTGACTTCCGGCTACTTCGGTACTTTATTGACAAGAGGGGAGTCAATGGAGTTTACCTCACGTTCGACTGCCTTAAGCTGTCGCCTTGACTCGTACGCCGATGATCCCCCAAAGATGTGCTCGATGGTGTGCTCGGGGTCCTGAAACGGCATGTCCTCGTTGTCGTCCGACTGCGCACGACCACTGGCTTGCCCTACTTCATCGAGGGTAGGGAGTGGCCCTTTGCCGTTGTAGTAGTCTTCGAGTTTTCGTTGTAAAACTCGGCAATTGCGGAGGTCATGCCATTCCTTTTTTATATAAAGGGCACCACCTAGGCTTGTCGTTCTTCCGTTCGGGGCGCTTACCTTTGCCTCATCGAGGTATTGTTTGGTAGTTCGTGGCTCCTTATCACTTACGACCAAGACCTTCTTAGAAGCATTGGCTTGAGGCTTTTGGATCTTTGCCTTGATTTTGGATTTCTTGGTCTTTTTATCCCTCTTTTTGTTACCTTCGCCCGTCTCCTGAGGGTGCTGGTCATCTCGATCGATGATTTTGGTCCACTCGATTGCTTCATCGCCAGAGGTAGCGATCACCATCTCAAGAGTTCGCCACAATGAGGGGAGGGTTTAAAGCGATATCCTCCGTGATCCTTCTGCTGCGGACTCCCTACTTGAAGGCTGTGATAACAGATGAGTCAGAAACTTCAGGAATCGAATTGCGAACCTGACTAAAATGCCTGATGAATTGACGTAGTGTTTCATCGTCGTTTTGTCGCATCCGATGTAGGTCGTCTTCCTTTCCAGGGCGATGGTAGGTGCCCTGAAAATTGGCCAGCAATAGATCACAGAGATGTTGCTACGAGTAGATCGACTCGACTGGTTGGTTTAATAACCATGATCGAGCAGACCCTTTGAGCACAGTTGGAAGGTAATTCGCCATGAAGCGCTCTCCTCCTGCTGCTCAAATAGAGGTTGTGTAGATTTGAAAGAATTCGATGGGATTTTGAGACCCATAAAATTTCTCCATGTTCCCTGGTCGAAACCGCGGTGGCCAGTGAACTGCTCGGAGGTCAGGTGAGAATGCCCGACATCCGATAATTACGTCGTAACGCCTCCTTTGCATAAAAGAGGGGTTGACGTCGCCAGGTGATCGTACTCGACGATACCAAGCCATTTGTGAATCTGACTTATGGTAAGTCTCGATCCTACGAGGGTAATACTCCTCGTATCTTGTCTATTGTTGTAGACCTTTGGGTCAGAGCGGTGAATGATCACCTCTCCTAGGAGCTTTATGTTCTTTAGACATTCGAGGAACTCTTTTCCGGATTGGGGAGCGATGTACCTTGCGGTGATCTCTATGCAGTGAATTATTCGAACGACTGGAAGCTGATGGAGTCGTACTGCCACGACTTCTAGAATGAAGTCGGCGGGGTCATTCGAGCTTGCTCATCATATTCTGCAGCCTTTGTGCGATCTCTTCAGCGAAGAGGTCGTAGCTGGACGCTCGGGCAAGTTCTCGAGAGGGGTTCTCGAAAATGTCGTTGATGTGCTGAAGTTCTTGAGCTTCCTCCGACTGGTATTGAGCGCGCCCAGGCAATTTTCTCTTAGTTGCGACTCGTTTCCGTCGGACTGTTTCAGAATCATCCATACCTAACCTTTGACCTTGCTTTAACGGAGTGTGATGATCTCGAGAATTTCCCGCGCGTTCATCAGAGTGTTGACTCTGTTCATCGCTGGAGGCGTCCTCGTCATCGCCACGAGCGGTCGTAGGGTGTGATCTTCGGGGAGCATCCTCAGCCCTATTTCCAAGAGAGTTATTGCTACCTGAGGGCAGGATGAAAACCTCCTGTTGATGATCTCCACTTGCGCTAGAGGCCTCCTCGCTTGAGGAGTCGTCGAATGACACCATCTAGCGACTTGGAGCAAACCCCACCAGAAAGGGGAATTCTGGGTTATAACCGTCTCCGTCGGCAAGTGAATCCTGCATTGGGATGGTCGGACACGCAGGAAGAGCATGTTTGATCGCATCCTTGGTCAAGGTTAGCGGAGAGAAAGAATCACCAGATGTCGATGAAGATCTCAATTACGGCTTCAAGAGTTGTCGCGCCAGTCCTGACTGCCTTAGGTGGACTTGGACATTTGGAGAGGGAACCCTCGCCTTGCCCTGAGTCTGCCTTGGGACAGTCCTCATTGAGGTCGGATTGACCTTTGCCATCCAGACCTCCCCTTTGCTAGATCTGACTATTAGGACCTCCCCTTGGGAGATCCTAACCGTCCAGACCTCCTCCTTATTTAGATCTGACAGTTAGGACCTCCCCTTTGGGATCCTAACCGTCCAAACCTCCTCTTTGTTAGATCTGACTGTTAGGACCTCCCCTCTAGAGATCCTAACCGCCCAGACCTCCCCTTGATTTAATCCGACCGTCAGGACCTCCCCATTGCGGTGTCTGTTGGACCTCCTATTCGCGGGACCTTCCCTTGAGCTTTGACTGGTCCTACTTGTCTGTCACACCCATTTTTCTTTATCCTTTGACTATGTCCTTTGCACAAGAGAGTCTCCTCACATTTAATGCCCGTTGTATCGCATTAAATGCTACCACTTTTTGCAGTACCCGCGCCATACTTTTGTCACATCCCTTGCCTGCTTTCATTGTCCTTTTCACCAACTCATGAACACCTATACCCTGGGAAATCTCAATGGCTCCAGCTATATAAGCTTGGGCAACCCTTCATCCTCACCCTTTTTCCCCATTTCCATTCTCCAAAGCAACCGAGCAGCCCGTGAACCTCCTCCCTTGAGCTTTGGACCTCCTCCAACAAGCTCCTTGGACCTCCTCCGAACCGGCCCAGCCTCTCTGTTGGTTTTATTTTGGGGTTTCATTGAAGTTTCTTTGGGTTTTATTTGAGCTGTGTATTGAGTTGTTGTGGTTTTCTCGTATAGAGTGTGAAGACATTGAAGAGCAAGAGCTCCCCGAAGAAGAAGAAGACATACAGGCATTTGAGCAAGGCAAGTTACACTCTTGATTATATTGCGCCCATTATTTCAACCTATGTATATTCCATTTCAAATGTAATGCATGCTTACTTTACTAAATTATTTCAATGCCCATCTTTAAATTCATAATTATGCCTAATTTCCTTGGTATGGCCACTGTTGATCTTGAGCCGAACCTGTTGTCACCCTAGGCAAAACCTGGTCTACGCAATACAGTGGACCAGGACCTTTGAAAAACTAGAGCTTAGCCATGCTTAGAGAAAAGAATCTTGGTTTGGGAGGTTTTGGCCAAAAACATCACTTGTATAATGACCTGGGCCATGGCATTGGTGTGTCATGGGGGTTTTACAAATGACCATGGCATTGGTGTGCAATGGAGGTTTGAAAAGCAAAGAAATGGAAAATGGAATTGGACTTGGGCGACATTGGTTGTTTGGTTGGTGCAAGTCTATGCATGGGGGTCGTGTGATCCAATGCCCCAGGGTTGTGGTGGCCGCCTGTGTCGATTAAGACCATCATGAAAGTGTATTTTCCTATGCCTTATCGTGCAACCACATGTCCTGTGTGGGCGGGACCTGGCCAACAAATTTGCAAAGTTATCACCGCGGTTGATCCAGCGGAATAGTGGGTGGTCTTTCATGGCATGTCTTTTATGACTATGTTGTACCCACCTGGCTCAAGAGGGGGCCCTAGGAAGGGTGAAACCTTAGAGTGGATGGACTGCGGTGGAATGATGCATTGTAAAGGCCTTGTCACGTGCTCTAGACCACTTACCTTCGGTAGTGAGTGGTGGTACAGCTGGGTGCCAAGAAAACTAGAGAAAACGTGTCTTGTGGGTAAAGTTGCACACCTCTGTAGAGTGTAAAACTATTCGAATAGCCGTGTCCGTGGTTATGGACATGCTAGCAAAGCTGCTCAAAGTTAGACCTCTGGTTTGTTTTCAAAATGGGTGGTTAAAAACTAGTTTTTGGATTTCTATCCAAATGGGCTAGGCAGAGAGCCTTGTGACAGGAAGGTATCCTTCACCATCATATTGATGAAAGTTATCCAACTGAAAAATGAGAATTTGCAAATGAATTTTAATTATTGTTATATGCTTTGGAACTTAATACTTGTATTTGAAGCAAACATGGTTTTATGCAAACTAACCATATTATGCCTGCCTTTCAGATATCCATTATGCATGTCATTCTGCTAATTGACGAGTGTAACTTACGAGCACGGTTGTCGTGCCCATTCTTGCTTGATTGATGAATTGAGTAGGAGAAGACTTCTTAGATGATGACGAGGACCAGATCAACTAGGCCGCGCCCTCCAGCCAATTACCTGTGGTGTATTGGGTGGACATGGTTTTGCTGGTTTTGCTTCCGCTGTGTATTTTGCCTTGTTGTCGTGTCTTGTAAGCAACTTTGTAATCAACTCCATTGTTGTTAATAAAGTCTCGTGTGGATGTATGTTATCACTTGTAATTGCTGTGAGAACCAGCCATTGATCCTTGGGACTGGTTCGGATCACAGGAGGGTTGTCAAACTCGGGAGCGAAGGATTCCGAATTCTCTGTGTTCATACATTAGTCAGGATAGCTAATGTACACAGTCAAACAAAAGTGATAATCAAAACATATCACGTATTTTATTAATAATTATTCAGAGTTTATTCAAAAGGGCCTGAAGCCAAATAAAGCAAAACACAGCGGAAGTAAAGTAGTAGTAGTAGGTCACACGACTTGCCACAAGCAATCGTTTGGGGGCGTAGCCTAAGCTTCTGGATCCTCACCGTCTCGGTAGAGATCTTCTCCTGAATAAAGATTATTCAGCAAGAGTGAGCACTACTACCGTGCTCGCAAGTTACACCCGTCAAGTAACAGATTGAATGCATGCATAAGGTAAACAAGAGGTATTGGCAGGGTTTATTTGCATAAAGCAAAGATTTTCAATTTTAAATAATCATATTAATTTCCAAGGCCATTTTATACTATATCTAAAATCAGATTTTAAATGACAGCTTTATAGTGTGGATAACCTCCATATTTGAATGGTGAAGGATACCCTCCTATCACATGGCTAATTACCCAATTTTTCCACAAGGATTATCCATCCAAAATCATCTGTTGAAATCATTTTAAAACCAAAAACAAGTCTAACTCTCGAGTGGCTTTGTTAGCATGTCCATAATCATGACGCCGCTATTCAATAGTTTCTACTCAAGAGAGTTTGTACAGCCTTTACCCACACGAGATAATATGCTCTTTGTGTCGGCCAACCCACGCTTCCTAAGGCGCAGACAAAGCAATTATCACAAAGCCGCTATAATGTTCTACCTCAAAGTACTCATGCCCACTAAGCTTTCGCTTCCATTGGACTGACCGTCCTCCGGAAGCCCCCTCTTGCGCTAGGTGGGACTATTGTCTAACTGACACCCATACATACAACACGGCACGAATATCTATGAGGTATCCCAAATTAATAAGCCGTGTCTTTCCCATACAAGACATGTGGTGGTACTTAAGGCGTAGCACTACTACAAAACAAAGTTATAGTAGACGCTTATCACGCATTTCCTTTGGAACCGCTCGTGTTGGCTATTGCCGCACTGTGGGTGGCGCGGGAAGAATATCACGCACGGTATTTTTAGAACCGCTCAGGATAGTCATCTATCACGAGACGGTTTGTAAATAGAACCGTCAGATATTACACGACGGTTCTATTCACAAACCGCCTGTGATAATCACCAATCACGCACGGTTCTATTTAATAACCGTCAGTAATATCACGCAGCGGTTCTATTTACAAACCGCTCGCGTGATTTGGTGATTATCACGCACGGTTTGTGAATAGAACCGCTCGGTAATATCACATATGGTTCTATTTACAAACCGCTCGTGATAGTCATCTATCATGCAGCGGTTTTTATTAAGAACCGCTCGTGATATGCCCATTGCGTATAAATTGAGCGCGACACATCCTCTCGCCAAGACCGCCGTGTGACCACCGCCAGACTGCCAGCTGCCTCTGCCACTCTCTCTGCCAAGCGTTTGGATAAATATAATCAACTGCCCTCTCTGCTGGGCTCCACTTAGATCTCGTAGCTAGCTTCTCCTCCCCAGTGCCGTGCCACTTCCTCCCTAGCTCCTCCAACTCGCGATTTCTCCCTAATTAAACAGATGAAGTAATATCGATTATCCTTTTTCCACTCTATTGATTAGTGAATTTCCTGACTTTGCTACTCTGCACATAGACGCTAATGTTTTGTTTTTTTGTTGTATTCCTTAATCGGAAGCATAGGGTTTAGGTTTCAATTAATACTACTTGATGGGAAAAGGCAAAACGACGCACATCTAGCTCTTAATTTGATGGACCCTATTTGTAGAAAATGAAAAGCAAAACATGTAGCCTTTAATTAATCTGTGTAATTCCTTTGTGCAACGATGAGACAAAACGAGTAAGTACGTGCAAAGAAGTGAAAGTCTTAATCGTAACTAATTTCATGAGTAGTTTTCAGAACAGATTAAAAAGAAGAATTTATGACACACCAAGATAAGTCACATGTGCAATGATGTATTTTATATTTCCTCCATTTATATCCATGAAGAAACGCCATCACAAAGGGTTTATTGTTTCAATTATATGAAACGGATACACAAGCAATCGCGATGACCAACTTGCTAGTTATTAATTAGGATCTTCCTCTTGTCTTTTGTCTCGATCTAATCAACAATCATGCAAATAATCAATAATTATCCGCTGCGCCACTTAGAGAGGAGAAGGTTGGACCCTTGCCCCTAGCGCCCAACACCCGCCACCTCCTCCCCATTGCGCCACCTTAGAGAGGAGAAGGAAAGGAGAGGAATCGATTTTCTTCGTGACCTCCGAGGGTAACGATCTATAACCCTTTATATTTGCTATAAATTAATCGCTAATCAATTTTGACACTAATTTGTTACATGCGTAGTGTAGATGGATCAAACCGATGTACAGCAGAACCGTGTGAGTCAAGAGTACATTAATGGCGTGGTTGCTTTTAGAAGAGCCACTGAAAGGTGATATGTTGAAGAAGGAGATAAATTTTATGTAATCGTCCATGCATTGATTATGTAATTTGAAGATGTTTAACAACGCGCGCAAATAGAAGCGCACTTGATTCAAGGGTTTCACAAAAGGGTATACATGTTGGACCACCACGGTGAAGAGCAGATTATTACACATGAAGTTAGTAATGACGCACCGCCGAGGAAGTCAACGATACGCGGATGTGGATCTTCGCTTTTGATGAGGATATGTCACACGATGACAACTGGATCGATGCTACGCGATGCGTAAGAGAACTACAAGGAGAGAGAGTTTTGTAAATTCGAGGGCTTATGGGAGGACTCGGTGAGACCTTTGTTCCTGGTTGCAAGCCGAATATACAAGGTTGTCAACCGTGCTTGAACCGCTGAAATTGAAGGCAAGCAATGGTTGGTCCGATAAGAGTTTCACGGCGTTGTTAGGTCTCCTAGCGGACATCCTTCCGGAGGGAAACGTGTTGCCCAAAGACCACCTATCAAGCAAAGAAGGTTATTTGTCCATTGGGAATGGAAGTAGAAAGAATACATGCATGTCCGAATGATTGTATCCTCTACCGTAAAGAGTATGCGACATGCATGTATGTCCTGTGCAAAGCATCCCGATACAAGCGCCGAATCATCGCTAAGGTGAAGCAAGGACCTCTGCTAAGATGTTGTGGTATCTCGCCAGTGATCCCACGCTTGAAGCGCTTATTTGCGAACGCAAAGGACGCAAGATTGTCGCGCTGGCACTCAGAGGAGCGTAAGAGAGATGGAAAGCTAAGACACCCTCCGATTCTCGCCAAAGGAGAAACTTCGATCGAGTTGAAGAGTTCGTGCGGAACCGAGGAACATAAGGTTAGGGTTGAGTACAGATGGAATGAATCCTTTCGGTAACATGAGCAAATGACATAGCACTGCCCGTGAATCTATGTATGTACAACCTTCCTCCTTGGTCGTGTATGAAGCGGAAGTACATTTTGATGTCACTACTTATCCAAGGGCCAAGCAACCCAGGAATGATATTGATGTGTACCTAGCACCATTGCCGGAAGATCTTGTGACACTTTGTGGAACGAAGGGTACAGTATGGGATGCGATAAACGAGAGAACTTCACTTTACGCGCCATGTTGTTCTCGCACCATCAATGATTTTCCTGCCCTTGGTAACTGTCAAGCCAAGACAAAAGGAGCCAAAGCCTCGTCGACCGCTTAGATGCTACAGAGAGTGTATGGTGAACAACTCACAAAAATCGTGTATATCGGCCACCGTAGGTTCCTTCCTCAGAGTCACCCATACCGCAAGATGAAAAACAATTCGACGGAAATAAGGAGAACGATTCACTCCAAGGGCTTTTAGAGGAAAGAGGTCTATGATATGGTTAAGGATATCGATGTTGTGCTTGGGAAGGGACGAAATTAAGAACCCGTGAGAAGAACATCCGAAGAAGCGGTCAATTTTTGGGACTTGCCTTATTGGGAGCACTTAGAAGTTCGCCATCGCATCGATGTCATGCACGAGAGAAGAATGTATGTGATAGCTTGATTGGTCTCTTCTTTCAACATTAGTGGCAAAACAAAGGATGGTGTTAACGCATGGGCGTGACTTGGTTGATATGAACATAAGGATCGAGTTAGCACCGTAGAGACCGATACAGATTTAACGTATTTTCCCCAAATTTTGCTACACTCTATCCAAGGCCGAGAAAATGAATCGTGCGTGAGCTTGCATGGAGTGAAAGTCCCATCCGTTACTCCGCTAACATTAAGAACCTTGTTTCTATGCAAGATTTGAAATTAATTGGTATGAAGTCTCATGATTGTCATGTGTTGATGACACAAATGCTTCTGTTGTAATTAGAAGTATCTTGCCAACAAGGTCCGAGTGGCAATCTTGAGGTCGTGTTATTTTTTCAACTCAATTGCTCGGAAGATCATTGATCCCCAAGGACTAGATGCTCGCAGCCGAGGTGGTGACCACTCTATGTCATCTTGAGATGTATTTCCTCCGCCATTTTTCGATATCATGGTCCATCTCATTGTTCACCTTGTGAGAGAGATAAAGATATGCGCCCCTGTGTTCTTACGTCATATGTACCCGCTCGAGAGGTACATGGGAATTCTCAAGTCCTACGACGGAATCGATCTCGACCGAGGGCAAGATCATCGAAGGTTATGCAACCGAAGAGGTCATTGAGTTCTCGCGTCGACTACATGGCTCGTGGAACCGATAGGTGTGCCTCTATCTCGCCATGAGGGGAGATGGATGGTATCGGGACCATCGGAAGGAAATCAATAACTCCCGATCTGGATACATACGCCAAGCCCATTTCATGGTCTTGCAACACATGACCCAAGTGTCCCCATATATCGACGAGCACAAAGACATGGTGCGCCAATGTAATCCGCACCGGTCGGAGGTTTGGATCACGAGAGAGCACAACCGCTTGCTCAACGAATGGTTAAAGGTGCGAATCATCGAGGTCATCAAGTGATGATACGCCGCTATGGTTGGCACGAGGGCCACAATTTACAATTGTCACATGGCAAGGATACGACATCAATGGGTACACATTTTATACGGCACTCAGATAGGAAGAGCATACCGTATTAGCGGTGTCCGTGATAGATGCATTCAAGACCGATGGGATGAGGAGCTCCTACTATGGGCAAATAGACGAGATATGGGAGCTCGACTCGTGCTTTTCAAGATCCCCTATTTCGTGCCGTTGGGTCCATCTCGCCGGTGAAGGTCGACAAGCACGGTGTCACTACCGTGGACCTCGAACGTGTCGGATATAAAGACGAACCATTCGTCATCAAGCTAACCAAGTTGTTCAAGTCTTCTATGTAACCGAATTCGCAAATAAGAAGCGCCACGAAGTTCTTCATGGAAAAAGGAGGATTGTCGGAGTTGAGAATGTAGTGGACGAGGAAGAATACAATCAATTTGACGAGTTGCCTCCTTTCGAAAGCGGCATTAGGCTCGAGGAAGAACCCAAAGAGGAAGCTAGCTATATGCGCCGCGTCGATCATCATGAAGGCCTATATCTTAATTAAGAATTTACTCCAATGTAATTAATTTATTCCATAACATCATGTGTTATGGACTTGTAATCTCTCATATATTTTGATGTCAACGTGAAATTGTCATGTGTTGATGTGTTATGGACTTGTCATATTTGATATTGATGTCAATGTGGACGACATTGTAATGTGGAGTATCAAAATTGTCATCATACTTGATTTCGAGTTGAGTTGAATTAGATATGAAATTTTGAAGTCAAATGTGTTATGAACTTGTTATGGACTTGTCATATTTGATATTAATGTCAATGTGTGGACGACATTGTAATGTGGAGTATCAAAATTGGTTTCACTTGATTTGGAGTTGAGTTGAATTAGATATAAAATTTTGAAGTCAAATGTGTTATGAACTTGTCATCATACTTGTCACCAAGTTAGAATTCATATGGACTTGTCATAATTGTCATCATACTTGTCTCAAAGAAAGTTCACTATGTTTTCTCGTGATATTTATGTCTCACCGTGTTCAAGATGTTTTGTCGAGATATCATAAATTGGCCTCGGGTTGTGGCTATCACATACGGTTTTATTATACAACCGTCAGGAATAATATCACGACGGTTGAAATGAGAACCGCTCAGGATATATATCACTGACGCCTCTCATTTCAACCGCTCTGTGATATACTTTTTATAAGGCGGAAACGCTAGGGTTTTCTCTCACTTCTCACTTCCTCTCCGCGCCCTTACGCCTCTCGCGTGCTCGTTCGCCTCCTCTAGGGTTTAGGGCTCGCCACCGCCGACTACGACCTCGGCCGCCGCCCGACATTGGTGCCCCGACCTCGGCGCCTGCTCACCTCCCAGTCAGAGCCCCGACGCCGCGCCTGACCTCGGTGCCGCCGCCCGCGACATTGGCGCCTCGACCTCGGCCGCCGTCTCTCCTCCCGTGTCGGCCTCCTCCCTCTGACCAAGCCTTCTCCCTTGCCGTCCTCCTCCCGTGTCGACCTCCTCCCCAGCCTCCTCCTCCCGCCAGATCGGCCTCCTCCCTGACCAGCCTCCCAGTTCTTGTCGCATCCTCTCTGTGAGTATTGCTCTCCTGGCGATTCAGTTTATCTTTGCATATATATATATATATATATATATATATATATATATATATATATATATATATATATATATATATATATATATATATATATATATATATATATATATATATATATATATATATATATATATATATATATATATATATAGCTAGTTGCAAATTAATCAAGGGCTTTGTTGACATGCTCGTGATGAACTCCGCCTTATAATGAGATTGAATGTGATAGTTAGTTCATACTTGAGCTCTATTGTATTACTTGCTACTTGTCAATATGTTGTACCGTTAATTGGTTACTTTCGGTTCAAATCATAGTTCTATTGCAAATTGATCGAGTTGTATTGACTAGTTTGTGATTCTTCTAGTAGTATGTATGAGCTCATTCAACTTTTCATTTGCCATCTTGATCTCTCGTAGTCAACCTCTGCTTGATCGAAGTTTAATCTGTTGCTAATTAGCTTGAGATCATTTGACGCTAAGCAAAGTATTGTTTAGAGCTCATAGTTTGAATTTATATTATCATATTCATTTCATGAAGAGTATAGACAATAGGATTGAGATGGCAAAGACTTGTTCTTTAGCTACTCTCATTCCGAGAGCACATAATATCATCAATTAATATGTTGGAATAGTGTCTCGTAATCGTGAGTTCTTTTCCCAAGATCCTCTCTCGTGAGTATTGCTCCTCTGTGGCGCTTCGGTTGATCTTTGCATATATATATATATATATATATATATATATATATATATATATATATATATATTGCAAAAGCTAGTTGATACCTTGATCTCAGTATTAGTTCGATTTTTGAGTCTAGTAATCAAGATATTGCAAATTGATCGCTGGGCTTTGTTGACATGCTTTGTGATGAACTCGTCTTATAATGAGATTGAATGTGATAGTTAGTTCATACTTGAGCTCTATTGTATTACTTGCTACCGTCAATATGTTGTACCGTTAATTGGTTACTTTCGGTTCAAATTTCATAGTTCTATTGCAAATTGATCGCTTGTATTGACTAGTTTGTGATTCTTCTAGTAGTATGTATGAGCTCATTCAACTTTTCATTTGCCATCTTGATCTCTCAGTAGTCAACCTCTGCTTGATCGAAGTTTAACTGCTTTTAATGCAGCTGAGATCATTTGACAGCTACAAAGTATTGTTTAGAGCTCATAGTTTGAATTTATATTATCATATTCATTTCATGAAGAGTATATACAATAGGATTGAGATGGCAAAGACTTGTTCTTTAGCTACTCTCCTTCCGAGAGCACATAATATCATCAATCGCATTTCCTTAGAGAAGTAGGCTCGCAAAAGATTTGTATCACTAGTTTCTATCTATACAAAGATCACAAGAGAAGCCGGTGGATTAAGGAGTGTTAGGAGTGTTAGAATAGAAGCTCGTGGATTAAGGAGTGTTAGGAATGTTAGTAGTCTCAGATGAGCTCATTCAACTCTTCATTTGCCATCTTGATCTCTATAGTCAACCTCTCAGATTTCTTCCCGAGAGCAAGTAAGCGAGATGGCAGAGGCACCGTCTTCGCCACGCCACCGACGCCGCAGATGGAAGAGGCGCCGACGAGGCCGCCAACACCGACCCCAGCAGATGGAAGAGGCGCCGACGAGGCCGCCAACACCGACCCCAAGAGATGGAAGAGGCGCCGACGAGGCCGCCGCCACCGCCGATTTATAATGACACGGAAGCGAGATGGCAGAGGACAATCGAAAATGCCTACGGCCTACCGGTCATCACGGAGGTCGGTGACTTTGGGGTCCCTCCGAGTCCCAAGAGATCGTGGCGAGATTCCTGACCATCTGCGGATACTTAGAAGGAACGGTCCTCATCACCACACCAAGGTGGAAGGACTGACGAAAGAAGCGAAGGCGCTATTGTGACGTAACTTTCAGAGAAGTTCACTATTCCGTATAACATGTGGCACG